>CAWUFW010008288.1:0-600000 GCA_963921515.1 Calotriton arnoldi
TATATATATCCAAATGAACCTTGACGAGAAAGGCGCCCTTCCAGGCGGGTCGGGGCTTCTTGGCGTCGACACCGCCTCAACATTCCATACGTGAACCATGCCGCAGTTCCAGCATACAGAAGCCCACCATTCGGAAAAGTAAGTATCAAAATTGCTTTTATTTTCATGGACAGCAGTCAAAGAATGCAGCATAACGTGTTTCGAGCGTAAGACGCCCATAATCATATGCAGTCCAGAGGCTCAGCTGTTCCCAACTTAAATGTGCTGCGGTAGTAGACAGCGAAGGGGACACCACACGCACCATCGGTTTTAAAGTAACCTTTGTCAGTGTTATTTGTTTTTTCAAAGTACACGCACTTTGACAGCCAGAGTTCATTTAGTAGTTGAACTCCCACGTTTATTGCATCGTGCAATCATTTTTAAGAAAAGTTCCAACTTTGCAACTCCGTTGTCCGTACAATCCGTGATCGGACTACATTACCCATAATACTTTGTAATGGTGTTCGCAGTACGATGTGGCATTCCCCTCAATTCAAGCGTTTTCAATGTCAATATCATGGATATTGGGGGAAAGGTTGTTTATCTTTACTTATATGGAAATAGTTTCCATGTCTTGCTTACTTATAGGGAATAGTTATATATATATATATATATATATATCTCTCTCTCTCTCCCTCTCCCTCTCCCTCTCCCTCTCCCTCTCCCTCTCCCTCTCCCTCTCCCTCTCTCTCTCTCTCTCGTTTGGAGCACTAATTTTTAGGGGATGGTGGTCATATCCCCAATGCTTGCACCAGCAGCCAGGGTGCGCCGTTTTTTGACTACTTTGCCTTGGGATTCATTTAATAACGGCCGCGCCCTACATGAAAGGCACCTGGGAGAAACAAACACTTGCAAGGACAAACAAGCGATACAAATCGGCGCAAATGTACTCAACAGTGAAAGACTTCAATAGCCCGGATAGGCAATAACTTCCAGATGCCTTGTAAAGCCCTGCAATTGTTAGCTAAGACAGCCTTGTAAAATGTGGTGAGTGGTGCCTTTAGCTTATTTTGCCTTCATACCGATGAGATCACAGAACTTTGGGATCCAGGGGCCTCAAAATTTTCGCTGACAGAACTGTTAATTACAAGGGCTTCGTGAAAGAAACTGGGGACTTTGAAAGTAAACCTTTTAATTTAAAAACAATGCTGGTGAAAGTTTAACACCCACGCAAAGGAATCCAAAGAATTGGAAACAGAGTGGGGTGTTTCCAGCAGATTGAACTTGCATTATGCCATATCAAAATGAGGCGGACTCCCCAAAGTGACATCGTGGAATAATTGTTTAAGAAAAATCATGACATAAAAATCCTAGTAATATTAATGACTGTGCGAGCCCAGCAACAAGGTTAAGGTTAATAGTGAACTACAAGTACAAAATGCCTGCGGACGGTGCACAGACAGAATATCGAGTTGTGCTTATCGAAATACCATAATATCGAGTTGCAAATATCATGATACAAGAATATCGACTGCAAGAATATCGTGGTCCAGAATATCGACATTAAGGTAAGAAATATGGGGGCATATTCTCAAGGACTTATCGCCGAGTTAGCAGCACTTTATCGCAGCCAAAGTGGCGATAGATTTATCGCCCTATTCACAAGCTGGTGCTAACAGCCGATATCGCCAGTTTACCTGCGAAAGCAGCCGCAAAAAGCATCACCACGGATGACACCGGCAACTAACGCTAATGAGATGCAGAGTAGGCGTTCCCGTGCAAAAAGCTGCGACAACACCACTTCGCAACATTCTCAACGACCAGCCAGATCGGCGATAAGATCACAAAACATGTGATAAGGTGCGTTAGCAGCAGGGAATTAACACCTGCTCTTTCCTGGTATTAAGTCGGACGATAACCTGCACCAGAAATGGGAGCCCAGCCCACAGCCACAACAGAAGAACAACAGATGCCATGGAGCTACTGATCATGCAGCTCGGACACCCAAGAGCGCCACAACACCCACCGCCACCACAACCAGGCCCGCCACCCCCCTCCTGGCCCCCCCCCACCACCCCCCCGGACTACCACAGAGGCAGCGCAGACAAAGACAGCGGACCTTCAGAAAACGCACCAGCCTCACAGATTTAACACTAGAGGATGTCATTGCTCACTACAGGCTCAAAAGGACAACCATCCTCCGCATCCTGACCATCATTGCCCACAGGCTGACGGTACCAACACAGCGGGCAACCAACATCCCTCCACAGACAAAGCTGCTGGCTGTGCTGCACCTGTTGGCCTCTGGTACCTTCCAACCAACAACTGCCAGAGTCAGAGGAGTCTCACAGCCAGCCCTATACAAGTTCCTCACACCTGTCTTGGATGCCATCATCAGCTTGGTACCCCAGCACCTTTACTTCCTACACACTGCGCAGGAACAGCTGGAGACCAAGCAAGGCTTCTACGCCATAGCTGGCTTCCCGCATGTGTTGGGGGCAATCGACTGCACACATGTACTCCTCGTGCCCCCTGCCGCCACTGCACACAATTACCGCAACAGGAAGCACACGCATTCCATCAATGTGCAGGCAATAGTGGACCATCTGGGTCTCTTCACCAATGTCGTCGCCAACTACGCAGGCAGTGTGCATGATTCCTTCATCTTCCGACAGTCCATCATCAACCAGCGCTTTGAGGCTGGCACCTATGGGAATGCATTGCTCGTTGGTAAGTACCAAATGAACACACCACACACCTCAACTCCACAGTCATGCAACTCACGACTCTGGGAATGCACACGTTACAAACTCACATACAACATGCCCACCTACCAGACACGACAGCACAACTTACTGTGGTAACCTGGGCTAGCCATGTACACAAGCTATCAACGGCATGGCACCTCAGCCACACAATAGCAGAATGTGGGGAGAGGTGGGAACCAGGCATGTGCGAAGGAGGCAAGTGACCCATGAATGAGAATGTACACAATGCCAAGTGTGGCGTGGATGTGCTGGCCAGACTGCAGTATGCAGACCACAGACATGTCCATGTCGACATATACTGCTGGTGTTTGGAGTGTAGTGGACAGTGGACGCAACCATGTCACCCCAGGCAGTGGGGAAGATCGCAGAAATGTAGCTTGTTACGTCCCCCTGTAAGCGTGAGCGGAGTGTGCTGGCCCGGCGTACGCCAGGCCAGCGTAGGGGTGTGAATAAAAAGCCTGTTGCTCTGGGCGTGGTTCTCTTCCGGAATGGCCAACGTGTCTGCCAGGGCGGCGTCTCTCAGCCCGCCACGAGGCCGTCGCCGTGAGCGGCAGTGCCTGCGATCCTGTGCGCCTGCTGCACCCCAGGCCGCTGGTCCCCAGACCTGTCTTGGCCGCCCCTGCGCAACCAGGCCTCACTGCTCACCTGCCGACACTGGCGTGTGTCAAAGAGGGCCCACCACGTGCCGGTGCAAGCTCCAAGCCCGAGGCCCGCGACCTTGGCAGCCTCCTCAGACCATCACGGCCTCCGCGACACAGGCCCCCAGCACTCCTTTCTCGTTGACGTACTCCACCGCTGCCTCCGGCCTACACTGCGGTCCAGTAGGTCACACATTTGGAACTGAGTCTTGATTTCATGATGGCCGAGTTCATATGTTAATGGCAGCATTTATATCACTGTACTCCCTTCAATCTGGTGCCACCAACTCTGTGCATCGCAAGCCAACGATACGTGTCTGTGGGCCCTTGCTGACTACTGCCTTCAGCCTGCACTGCGGTCAAGTAGGTCAGACATTTGGAACTGAGTCTTGATCTGTTAATGGCAGAGTTCATACCATTGTACATGCCTCATCGCAGACTGCATCCCCTTTCAGCTCTGGTGCCGCTAACTCTGTGCACCGAAAATCATGGACACTCACTGGTTGAACTTTGATGGCGTCTGAGTCTATGGCCTGGGGGTTGTCTTCATCATCATGTGGCTGGTACAGACTTGGTGTTAAACAGGAGTCTGTAGCATTCATCTCCTCCATATTGCCTGTTTCAGCTTGGTTCTGCCCTCTGCATCATGCCCTGTTAGAACACCTTCCACTGTCCCCCGCAACACTCCGCGACATTCAGCTTTGACATCGACGAGGACCCGCTCAGCTCTCGTGGCCCTACCTCAGTGCACCGCAAGTCACCGTCCCGTGGCGGTGTGCCTGTGCCGGCCGCAGTGCATCCGGGGCCACTAACTCTGTGCAGCTCAAGTCATGGACCCTTCCTGATTGAGTCTTGTGAGTGTGAAATGTTGATCACTGTTCTAGTTGTTGCCAGCACCAACCACTCCCTGAGGGCTGGCTTACACTCACCCCACACCCATCCAGCACAGGCGTCACTGTACATGTGACCCTGGCAATAAAAGGGGCCGGGCGCACGTGCCCGTAGCCAGTTCCACAAACTATCTAAGTGTGTCTGTGTGGTCATTATGTATGCATGAGGTCCCCGGGCCCTACCACATGACATTGTGCTGTGTACAGCGGACGCAACCATGTCACCTCAGGCAGTGGGGAAGACCTGGGACATGTAGCTGTGTCGTACCCTCCTGTAAGCATAAGCGGAGTGGGCTGGTGTACGACAGTCCAGCGTAGGGGTGTGGATAATCAGCCCGGGGCTCTGGGCGTTGCTAAGTGTTGGCCTTGCCAAGGAAGTAACTAATGCGTGTGTCTCTGTTGTAGTGTCGGCGCCACCCGTCCCGCAATGGACAATGTTGCGATGTAGCATGCCCCCGGAGTGCGGGCTCGGCCGAAGGGATAAATGAAGGAGCGCAAGCCCGCTCGTGGTCCGGGATCATACATGCCAACTGTTGTGTGTGTCGCTATTACCGCAGCATAGGCCAAAGGTCTACCCTCAACTGCATCGCGAGTTCAGCCAGCCATGAACTCTACATCTGTGTCCGCCCTATCCTTACCATAGGCCTACACACACGTGGCCGCCCACCTTCAACGCACAACATCACAGTGTCGTTGTCAGGCTTGTGGACATGCGCAGACAGGCATGACAATGGTGTGCCGAAGGAGTGCAAGTGATGCAACCGCGCTGCGCACACTAGTAAATAGGCTCGGGGGAGGGAGGAGCAGCAGTGAGGCTACGTAATACACATTGATGCTGCTCATTTGCTACAAGCAGTACCTGTCGAACAGGAATCACTAAGTCACACATATCACACACCAATGAACTAGTGAGCCTGCCAACACATCATGCAGAACCAATGTTTGACTCATGTCTCTCTGCACTGTCACAGGTGATCAAGGATATGCACTCTGCCCTTGGATGATGACACCCCTCCGAGCCCCAAACACACAGGCCCAGAGGCAGTACAATGCGGCCCACAAACGCACCAGGGGCATCGTGGAACGCACATTTGGCGTGTTGAAGTCACGTTTCAGGTGCCTGGACATCACAGGTGGAAGGCTCCTGTACAGCCCAGGCATCATGTGCAAGATGATCGTTGCATGTTGTGTGTTGCACAACATATGTGTACGCACCAATGCCCCATGGCTACAAGTGCCAGGTGCACCGGACGATGATGAGGAAGATGAGGCAGGTGGACCACACCCCACTGCAGCAGCAGCAGGAATAGCCCGTAGGAACACCATCATTGACAATTTCTTCACATGAGCGCGTCACATTGCCACAGTCCTTAGCAATCATGGGACAGTACAAAATGACCACAGGCACAGCATGTGCAAATAAATTCATTACAACACACATTCCCTGTGTGCATGTTACTCCTCTGTACAAGCACATCACTCTGACAAGTGTAAGTGCAACATATAGTGCTAACAATCTCCCTAATTGGAAATAGATGGTGGGTGTGTCACCTCTGTACAGAGAGGCTGTTTAGGGTGTCACGTATTCGAAATGCCATTTCTGTGTGTCAAAGATAATACGGAATCCCACTCATCAGCGTTTCACATGTGTCCCAAATCATTACATATAGGCTGTCATTTGTGACCTACAATTGACAACAGGGCTTCTTTTGGGGTCAAATATGTACCACCATGATGCAGGGATGCACCCTGTGACTCAAGTCCCACAACATGAGCTACATGGACGTAAGGGGGAATCACTGCCCCTACATTCGTCCATGCTTTCATACTTGATTAATCATAGACATGACACATCTGTGTGTATGAGAATGTATTATTCACGTTCAGTGGAGTGTTGAGGCTGTCTTAGTACTGGGCCATGCAGACAACACTTTACAATGTTGCCCCGTGGAGGGCCAGCCAGAGTCCTTTAGGGATTGACAAGTTACTCGGAAGGGAAAGAGTCCAGTCCGCAGGCTGATTGCTGTGTCATTGTTGAGCATACAAAATATGGCAGTCCATGTCGAGGTCCAAGGTTAGTGTCGCAGAGTGTGTCGGGGGACAGTGGAAGGTGTTATTCCAGGGCATGATGCAGAGGGCAGACCCAAGCAGAAACAAGCCATATGGCGGAGATGAATGCTACTGCATGCTCCTTACCACTAAGGCAGATTCATCCTCATCTTCGTCCTCTGACGTTTCATGTGCCTCACATGTGGGTGGTGGTGTTTGGTTTGCAGCACTGTGTGACACTGACACATCAGGGGCGGAGATGTGGATGTAGAAGTAGCAGCAGCAT
Organism: Calotriton arnoldi; assembly: GCA_963921515.1. Taxonomy (NCBI): domain Eukaryota; kingdom Metazoa; phylum Chordata; class Amphibia; order Caudata; family Salamandridae; genus Calotriton; species Calotriton arnoldi. Next base: position 6,611 of record CAWUFW010008288.1, read on the forward strand.
TCATCTGTGCAATGTCTTGTGGCATCATTCCCATGATGAGGATCTGCAGGGCATGGAAGATCCCATCTACAGCTTTCTCGTGTGCAGCCGTGGTAGCCATTCTTTGCGCCTGCATCCGCTCCATGTTCTCCATGACCCTCCTTATGTTTCCCAAATCACGGATGACATCGCTGTAGCAACTCTGACTAGACAGTTGTTGTTGTCTCCGAGTCATGACTCCAGCGACGCCAGCCATGGATTGTTGGAGGGCATGGGGCGGACTGTGGGTGTCCGTTAGGGAGTGTAAGTGGTCCCTGATGGGACTTAGACACCAACGTATGGCATCTAGTTTGGCTGCCATGAGGTCGAACCCCACCGGCACCTGTTCAGCCAGCTCCTTCTGGCAGTCTAACACACGGCGTTGGAACGCCATGTGTTCTTCGGTGAGGTGCTGGGAGCCAGACGTGGTGGTGGGTGCTTCCTGCTGTGTGGTCTGTGCAGGGGGTGGGATCACCTCGATGGTGCTGGGCTGCCCTGCTACTGGAGGTGGGGTGCGGAGGTTGTCCATGAACCGTTGCAGTTCGTTGTAGTCGATGTCCTGGGGTCGTCTCCATCATCACTGAAGTGATGTAGGGTCTGCTCTGCAGGTGGTGTTGATTGTCCCTCTGCAATGTAAAGGGGATATGCAGTTTCACAGTGTGTTCCATGTATGTTGACGCATTGGCGGAGTTTACATACAGACTGCATGACAATGTACATTGTGACTGTTTGTGAGGAGATGCCTATTTGATGCGGGACAGTGGACATTTGTACTACATCACGGATGTGAGGTTGTACTCGTACATTGTCATCTCACAGTTTCCTGCTATGCCAGATGTGATTGGCCATTTTGTACACACATGCGGCACCAGTTGTGTCCTGTGTTCTGTTGTGAAAGTGTTGCAGTTTGTACCACATTGTTGTCAATGTTGAGGTGCTCTTATTCTTATGTGTGTGTGCTGCATTGTGGGTGAGTCGCCCCTGCAGCTCTGATTTGGCTGCCCCTTATCCCTTTCAGGCAGTGTGCCTTTGACTTCTGTGCTTCTACAGTGCTGAGATGTTGCAGACTTGGGTAAATTGGGCTCTTGGTCGAGTTGTGACTCTTGGGCATGGTTTGTCCGCAGATGTGTTGTTGACGTCAGGGGTTGTTTGTGCACGTGGATGTGTCAGAGTGTGACCTGCTCCTTTCCGGATGTGGTCCACACTCAGTCACCTCAGTGTCGTGGCGTGCACCATGTCATGATAATTGGACTGCAGCCATGCTAATCGTCATGCAGTGTCACTTGCATTGTCAGTGTGGCTCACGGACCCACAGCTTTGCTGGGTTCAGCACATGTGTATGGGTTTGTTGTGAGATTAGTGATGTGTGGGGAGGGCCCCCTCCGGGCACATTGTCGACGGGGGCCTACTTGCTGTTTCTATGTGTGCTGCAGTATGCCAAGGAGATCAGGGACATGATCCAGAGTCATTGTGGGTGTGCAGTGTGCTCTACTTAATTGTGCATGTGTGCCATTGTGCCCATCTCCCCCTGTCCCCCAGTCCCTGGTCGGTACTCAACCTGTTGATGTTGTGTCAGGTCATGTTGAGCAGTGTCCAGATCCACTACTCCTGGCACCGTATCCCGACTGATGACTGTGGCCACCATTTTCTCCATGTCATCCAGCTCCTGGTGTGCCGCTGGACCCCCACCTCCAATCTGCGTTGCTGCTTTCATGTTGGCATCGAGTTTCTTCTTGGTTTTGCCCTTCACATCATTCCAGCCCCTTTTGACCTCTTCCATTGTCCTCCTCAACTCTGCAACTGCATTCACATGGTCCAAGATAGTCTGCCATGTTTGCGTCTTTGTTGCCAATGACACGTTGGAGGAGACGAACAGTTGTTGGTAGTGTTCTATCACCTCCGTAAGGATGATCCTGTTTTCCTGGGGACTGAACCGCGTCTTCCTCTTCCTCTTCTCCTTGGCCTTCCCCGACCCCGAGGTTCCTTGCTGGTCGTCTGTGGGGCTTGTGGGGTTCGCGTTGTCCTCTGCACTCGGTCCGGGTGCATGCATGAGTGCTACGCAGTTTATTTTTTTGTCTTTTTTTTCTGCTTTTATTGGGCATTTTCCCGCATGACGCGTGGGAATTGCCGGCCTGTCGCTGGTTATCGCTGATTTTTGTATCGCGATTTGGGGCATCGCAACTTTTTTCGCGTTTCGCATTTTTTTGGCATCGCGTTAATTTTAACGCGATCATTTGGCGCGTTATCGTGAGACTATCGCATGGTGCCGCCGGGTTGAGAATACAACGTTAACACGGTGTTATTTTCCCGCGATGGACTGCGATGTGCAAAGTTGCGTTAAGCTAATTTTGCGATAATTATCACACGTTCTTGAGAATATCCCCCATGGTTTTTAAAAAAGTGAAGTCAGTAATATCGTTTGTAAAAATATCCTTGTTTATAATATCGATTTTTATATTAGTGTGATGTATTTTAGTATGTATTTTAAAAGTATGTGATCTAATTTTTTTGTATAAGTATTGCTTTTTTTAAAATGTATGTTACATTTTTAGAAGTGAATAATTTTATGTTAATTACATTTTGTGTTTTTTAGTTCTGTAGCGGGTTGTGGGTTTATAGGGGAATAGGGTGGGAAGTAATTTAATTATAATAAGGTAATCAATAATTGTTATTTATTAGTATTTCTAAATACTTTTTATTAATTAATTATTAATTGGTTATTAATTTTTATTAATTAATTAATTGATACTTATGTAAATTGTGTTATTTTTTTAGGAGCGGGTTGTGGGTTTATAGGGGAATTGGTTGGGAAGTAATTTAATTTTAATAAAGTGATTAATAATTTTTATTTATTCGTATTTATATATATTTTTTAATTAATTGTTAATTGGTTATTAATTTTAATTAATTAATTGATAATTAAGTTAATTGTGTTATTTTGTTTTGGAGCGGGTTGTGGGTTTATAGGGGAATAGGGTGGGAAGTAATTTAATTATAATAAAGTAATTAATAATTATTACTTATTAGTATTTATAATTATTTATTAATTAATTATTATTTGGTTATTAGTTTTTATTAATTAATTAATGGATAATTATGTTAATTGTGTTTTTTTAGGAGCGGGTTGTGGGTTTATAGGGGAATAGGGTGGGAAGTAATTTAATTTTAATAAAGTAATTACAAGTTTGTATTTATTAGTATTTATTTTATTTATATTTTATAGTGTTGCTTGTGGTAATTCATTTATCATTATTTCATTATTAATTGTTTGATAATTATTATTATTTAATTGGTAATCATGTTAATTGTGTCAATTATGTAGGAGTGGTTTGCGGGTTTATAGGGGAATAGGGTGTGAAGTAATTTATTTAAATTTAATTAATAAATTGTTGATTAATGGTAATTAATTAATTAAAAATTTAATATGGAAATTGTGTAATTAATTAGAGATATGAGTTGTGGGGTTTATAGTGGTAAAGGGTTGGAAGTAAATTAATTTCCATTAATTAATAAGTTGTTGTTAATTGATAATTTAATAATGTTAAAATAGTTATGGAAATTGTGTAATTAATTTTATGTGTGTGCTGCGGTGTTTGTTAGGGTAGAGGGTGGAAATTATTTAAAGTTTTATTAATTAATAAATATTTGCTAATTATTTTTGATTTATTAATTGAGAACTTTTTATGGTAAATGTTTACTTTTATTTTGTGTGGGGATTTTGAATGTATAGGGGTAGTGTTTGGTGAGTAAATTAATTTCTATATGTTTTAAATAGATTTTTAATTAATAATAATTGTTTATTTGATAATTAATTATATTAATTATGGAGGTACACTTTTATAGAAATGTAGATGTGTGTTGTGAACTGTGTGGTGTTATAGGGTAGGAAATAAAAAGTATTGTTTTTGTGTAATAATTAATATTTTTGATTATAATTAATTTATATTAAATGTAGTTATTTGTTTGTAAAATGTTTTTTACATTTTTATAAATTAATGTTTGTAGGTAATTTTTAGTATTTTATAACATTATAATATGTTTCTATCTTTTGTAATTTTTTTATATTTTTATATATTTGTTTTTTTGTGTTATTAAAGATTTTTGTATTGTAGTTGATATTTTGTTTCTTTTTTATTTTGACTTTATTTTTTGGGAAATATTCATTTTAACCCTCTGCTATCCAACACTTTCCCTACTGTTGCACTCTCTAGAGTGGGAATAGTAATTTTTACCCTTCGCTATCCAACACTTTCCCTACTGTTGCACTCACTGGAGTGGGAATAGTAATTGAACCCCTTTGCCATCTAACACTTTCCCTACTGTTGCACTCTCTGGAGTGGGAATAGTAATTTTTACCCTTCGCTCTCCAACACTTTCCCTACTGTTACACTCACTGGAGTGGGAATAGTAATTTTTTTCCTTAAGCTATCCAACACTTTCTCTAATGTTGCACTCTCTGGAGTGGGAATAGTAATTTGAACCCCTCCGCTATCCAACACTTTCCCTACTGTTGCACTCTCTGGAGTGGGAATAGTAATTTTTACCCTTCGCTATCCAACACTTTCCCTACTGTTGCACTCACTGGAGTGGGAATAGTAATTTTTTCCCTTACGCTATCCAACACTTTCCCTACTGTTGCACTCTCTGGAGTGGGAATAGTAATTGGAACCCCTCCGCCATCCAACACTTTCCCTACTGTTGCACTTTCTGTAGTGGGAATAGTAATTTTTACTCCCACGCTATCCAACACTCTCCCTACTGTTGCACTCTCTGGAGTGGGAATAGTAATTTGAACCCTTCGCTATCCAACACTTTCCCTACTGTTGCACTCACTGGAGTGGGAATAGTAATTTTTTCCATTACGCTATCCAACTCTTTCCCTACTGTTGCACTCTCTGGAGTGGGAATAGTAATTGGAACCCCTCCAACACTTTCCCTACTGTTGCACTTTCTGGACTGGGAATAGTAATTTTTACTCCTACGCTATCCAACACTTTCCTTACTGTTGCACTCTCTGGAGTGGGAATAGTAATTTGAACCCCTCCGCTATCCAACACTTTCCCTACTGTTGCACTCTGTGGAGTGGGAATAGTAATTTTTACTCCTACGCTATCCAACACTTTCCCTACTGTTGCACTCTCTGGAGTGGGAATTGTAATTTGAACCCCTCTGCTATCCAACACTTTCCCTACTGTTGCACTCATTGGAGTGGGTATAGTAATTTTTTCCCTTACTTCATCCAACACTTTCCCTACTGTTGCACACTCTGGAGTGGGAATAGTAATTTTTACCTCTACACTATCCAACAATTTCTCTACTGTTGCACTCAATGGAGTGGAAAATGTAAGTTTAAAAATTTATAAATATTTTGTCAGAACCCAAGCTGATTCTGAAGAGTCACTGAGTTTAAGTTTGAATGCAATTCAGTATAAAAGCAAGATACCCCTCAGAAAGGAGCAAATGAAAATCAGCTTGTCCAAGGCTTGGAACTCGCGGAATTCCGAGATGGCCGCCAGATTCACTCCCTTCTAGTTAGCGCTCTAGTTACTCAGAGCGGGAGACAAGAGAATCGGTAAATGCGCGCAAAATACCTGACTCCTCGCACTTCACCTGAGGAGATTCAACGAGTGACAGCGTTTTTTCGTGAAGCGTCGCGGTAGTTAGTCAGGGTAGAGGCGGCGATAGTTTTTTCGGCATTTAGTGCTCGTCGCGTACCTTCCATGTTCCCACTAGGTAGCGACCAGCTTTTCTTGAGTTTCTTTTCTTCCGTCTAAAAATTGGAGGCGGAGTAATTCTCTTCACGTGACTGAGAATTACGGAGCAGCATTTTCTCAGTCAGTTGCGGCAGAGTCAGCACAAGATGTAAATACCAGATTCCGCTCGTATTTTTTCCGTGTGTTCAATAAGATAATTTGAGTATTAGGAAGGTTTTATCAACCGCCTAGCTTGTCTAAAGGTTACTAGTGATAACAAGAACTGAGAGAAAGAAACAGAGGTGAACAATCATTTTTCTACCAAGTTTTCCTCTGAGAAACAGTACTCTCCTCAACTGAATTTACAGCAGCACAAGAAGAACAAGAGGGAGAACCATTCTTACCTGAGTATCCTGCGAGGCTGCAGTACCACCAGAACTCCATGGTCCCCCCAAGTACCTGAAAAAACAAAGACATTAAATAAATAAGTAAAGGACATTAATAGCATGCATACAATAGAGGAATGTAATAAGAAAGTTAAAAGAGCTAATACGATTCAACCAAATATTGAGATTATTCTTGCATATTATAAATTGTAATCATCTAGAAAGAAGAGGGGCGTACAGCTGAAGTAGTAAAGGTAAAATTGATTAAGAACATATTAAAAGAGTAGAAGAGTAAGTTAGCAAATGTATAGGAAACTGATTAATGTGTTTTGCAGATAAGGAGAACTCCTGAAGAAGCTTAGTAGACGAGCAGCAGACGTAGACGAGGCTACAGGACAGTTCGGCTGTCTCTTCTTTCAATCCCATTCCCCTTTCCCCCTTTAGATCAGATCAGCTCCTAGTGAATATCAGGAGACGTCTGTTCTGGAGTGGGCATTGGGAAATTAGCTGCGTTCTATTTCCACGCTGACCAGTGGCTTCCTTGACATATTTTACCAATTTATTTTATAATATAATGTTTTTCTTATTAGATTTTGTGTTATAGGTGTATGTATATATATATATATATATATATATTTATAGTTTATTTTTATATATTTATAATATTTAAAAAATAAATAAAGTTATTCGTTTATTTGTTTTAAAGTAAATATACATTTATATATTACATTTTATATATGTAGGTTTAAAGTTTATTAAATTAAATTTGTTTATTATATTTTTTTAAATGTACATTACATCTAAGTAATTTTTTTAAAGTTAATTTTATTATTTAATTTATTTAACATTATTTTTTTATATATAAAAAAACAATATTTTTTACATCTATATTATTTTTCGATATTTTAGTCATTTACATTATAAAGATAGGATGTCGATATTTTGACTATCGATATTTTTGCATCGATATTTGTGTAGGTAGATATTTTTGTATTCGATATTATGTCAGTGATTCCCTGCGGACAATATAAGGCCAGAAAGCACAGGATGTAATTGCACGTGAGATCCAGCCCCCATGATCAAGACCGTAATGGTCGAAACGCGTAGGTGACAAGCTGTTTAAGTTTGGTGATGCCAATAAAATCTGTTATTCTGAAGTCCATTGGGAGTGCAGCATCACACTTTGGGGCCGATTCCGATTTGGGTCGGAAATCTCTCCGACCGAGCCGGACCCGGAGAGATTTCCGACCGAATCGGACCCTAGCAGCCCGACCGAACGAGTACGATGCGCACGTATGCCATCGGACTTTAAATGCTAATTTCTAACTATAACGTGCCTGAAACCTATGGTTTTTTCAGTGAATATATATGTATATATATACCATAGGTTTCAGGCACGTTATAGTTAGAAATTAGCATTTAAAAACCTTAGAAATTCACTGAAAAAACCATAGGTTTCAGGGGCGTTATAGTTAGTTGGACATTTCACTCGTACAAAACCATAGAAATTCCCCCGTTATAGTTAGTTCAGCTAACTATAACTTGCGCGCCCGCAATGCACTGCTGATGACGTCACATATTACATCACTCATGACATGGTCAGTGACATCACTCATGACATCACTGATGACATCTGAAATGACATCACTGATGACATCACTGATGACATCATCCTTGTGATAGAGTGGCAGACCTCCTCTCACCCTAATATAACCTTTGATACACACACTCAAAAATACAAACTAACATTTTCAAAACAATGGACATACCAATACCAGTTACAACACACCTAGTCAGTAATTCCAAGATCTACACACACATCCACTCATTCACCAACAGTCCCTATACAGTCACTCATACATGTACTCACTCATCATATGTACTCATACACCTATACATCCTGTTACACACCGCCACTCATCCATAGAGTTACTCACACACATAGTCACACATGCAAACAAAGTATCAAACATCCATTCACTTGCATATACAGTTATACACACACTACCACACTTACTTCTACAGAAACTTACACATACTTACTCTCTTAAACAATCACTTATAGAAACACCTACTTATTTGTACAGGAACTCTTCCAATCTCTCACTCTCACATATACTCACTTATATACACCAATACTCACATATACTAGTTTAAAACATATGTAGTTACTCATAAAGACACTATTGAGACAGTCATTCACTCACTAACACACCCATACACATACTCATCCACCTATACAGTCCTGCACACATGCTGTCTTCAACACATACAAACAGTGAGTCACTCATTCATGCATCTATGCACTAAGTAATACCCCCACCGAACCATACAGACACTCAGACACTCATACTGATACTCAAAAAACCAACTAATAACCCATATAGACACTCATGTAGCTACTCACCAACACATGCAGCCACTTATACACAAAGTGAGAGACTGATACAGATATTTTCATATTTAAACATTACTCACTAACCCATGTATTCACTAAGATACACTTAGTCAGTTATACAATCAATTTTACAAAAAAATCATCCATTTAGACACTTAAATACCCATTTATTCTTCCATCGACCTTGAGATATACATATATAAAACATATTTAATTTTCAGAAAAACACACATTCACTGGATGATGTCATCAGTGATGTCATTAGTGATGTCACTGACCATGTCATGAGTGATGTAATATGTGATGTCATCAGCAGTGCATTGCGGGCACGCAAGTTATAGTTAGCTGAACTAACTATAAAGGGGGATTTTCTATGGTTTTGTACGAGTGAAATGTCCAACTAACTATAACGCCCCTGAAACCTATGGTTTTTTCAGTGAATATGTATATGTATATGTTCTCTCATGTATCATGAACTGTCATACAGACTATTGATATATTATGCCATGAGGTACATTAGGTAATATGTGCACTAGGAGATCATTTTATCTCTTTTTGAATGCCCATACAGGGCTCAATTTTGTTTGAATGCTGGTTTTGGAAAATGCCATTTATCCGTGCATTATAACAATCATCAAAGCTTCATTTCACACTGGCTGTTCTCTACATATGTGTGGAGAAATGATTAATTTCTTGACTGTGATGAACTAAAACAGTTTGGTTTCTTTATCCTTTAATTGTGGTGCCTGGATGTATTGTGCTGGCATCACTGGAAAAAGCGTTATTTTGGTTTCTATAATCATGTTTAAGAACAACAGTATTTCTCAGCCGTGTGAATGCTTAATTAATTGCTCATACAGAGCTGTATTGTATTCATGTATTTTTGTTATGCACGTTTATGAATCACTGCTTTGCTTTTGAAAATCTATTCCAATATAAGAAGGCGTCCGCGGGCTACGTAAATGTTAGTCCGTCAATTATGTTGTTGTTTATGTGAAGCGCGCACCCGAAATGATTGTTTCTTGGTTTATTTAAATATGGTGTCACCCTGTCTCCACTGACAGTGGGAAAAGGCGCAAAGCCGAAACGCGTCCTGTCCTGTTTTGTTTCTCGATAAAATAAAATAACCGAGTTCACCCCCTGACTGTGTGCGGTCTCCTCGCTTCTTTATGTTGTGAGAGTCGGAGCTGATATATATATATACAGATATATATATAGGGGCAGATTTACAAGCCCCCTGCGCCACCAGTACGTCACTTTTTGTGATGTACTGGTGGCGCAGGGGGCTGCTCCATATTTACAAGGAGAGGAAAAGCCACCCTGCGTGACTTTTCCTCTCCTTGTAAATACGGCCCATTCACACGCAGCACTTTGCGGTGAAGGGGCGTTCCATGGGTGTTGCTGTGGGTGTTCCCACGCAACACCCATGGAACAAGACACATCTCCAGAATTACGAGAAATCGTAACTCTGGAGATGCGTCTGAAGCTACGCCACCCTAGAGGTGGCGTAGCGAGGCGCACCGAGGAGAAATGTTTTCATTTCTCCTCGTTTTCCTCTTTCAATGCGTGCTGCATTCTGCAGCACGCATTGAAAGAGGAAAATGGTTGTAGTGATTGTTTTTGTGCAGGAAGGTTCCCTTCCTGCACAAAACAATCTCCCCACGACGCAGGCATCCTTGCACCATGGTGCAAGGGTGCCTGCGCCGGCGCATGGCTGCAGTTTGTGCGCCAGAGCAGGGGAAGCACAGAGATGCGACATATTCTTGTAAATATGTCGCATCCCTGTGCTTTCCAAACTAACGCAGCATGGCGCAGCAAAATGACTTGCTGCGCCGTGCTGCGTTAGTTAATTGTAAATCTGCCCCATTATATATAGCTTGGGTGTTGAGTGTTGCCACTGCATTGTCATGTGTTGTTTGTTTTTTATTAGATTTGGCCGATTTAGATTGTTTCGTTGCTATTTTTACTGTGCATGCATTTAATTTGTTTAGGTATTATTGAAGTGTTGTTCTTCTGTCTTAAATGAACTACTCTTGATGGGAATTCTTTCTTTATTCCAGCTGTAATAGTTGAATTTTAGTATAACCAATCTCAGCCTGCTCCCCCTTATTTATGCTTCGACCCAGCAGCGCAGCGTTCATTAGGCTGGCGAGGAGGACAACTTTCACTTACAATGACAGTAGCCAGGGGTCTGGTTAGTGGTAAGCACAAGCAATCTCGTTTTTGATATTGCTAGCTTGTCCGTGTTACAGCAAGGGTCACGGGAAATGCCTGACAGATAGTTTCCAAAGTCCAACAGTTATAGAGCACAAGTTAACATTAAAGATGTTCCCAAAATATATGATGACACAAATCTTCAAATACTAATTGGAGAACAACTGCTTTAATTCTATAGGCATTAATGAGTCAATGTTTTTGAAACAAATTAGCATTCGATGGATCTAAATGGGAATTTCTTCCCTTATCAGCATGTGGGCTGATGGCCAAACAGGGGAGCTGCCTGTGAGGCCGGATGTTTGCTCTCCTCGTTTTACAAGTGACTTTCTAATGCTGGTCGATGAGAAGAGAAAGTGACTTTAGAGAAAACCGAAAGATTATTAACTTGTTGTTGTTGTTGCCAATATTGAATTCCAAAGCTGCATACTCTCAAACTCTAGATTGGAGGAGTCTATACTATTGCTGCATGTCATGCTCCTTGAAAATGGAGTACAGACAGTAGTTGATGCTGGCATAATTCATTTTCATTTTCAGAAGTGAGCAATGAGTTGATCCACAAAAATACCAATTAGACATTAGGAAATGGCTTGCTTATGAGAAGTTTTGTTTGAGCTCATAGTATGGCCTATGTGCTCTGGACTGTGGCATTGTAAAAACGTGGTGATGCTGGAAAGGTGTTTTAGAATTCTAACTAACATCTCCAGCTTTGGAAATGGCCTTCGTTTCGCAAACCAGAATCTCAGCTCGCAACTTCAACCAGGCGTCCTTGTCCAGAGGCTTTTTAACCAGTGTTTGTACACAGCAGCTCACATGGGCTGGTGTATACCGTATTAGGTTACACTTGTACCTCCTCTGTATTTGTGTAATCTCTTTTCCTTACTGCCATCATAAATTCTCAGCTGTAATTCTTCCCACCCACACCGCCCTGCAGCCTCCTCATTCTTAAAAAGAATAATTTCCCAATTCAGACACACTCCTAAAATGTCTTTTAAATTGTAAGTCTTCTGTTTGTGCATATGCCCGTTATTCTTTCTGAAATGCATAGAAGATGAATGGGACCATGAACATTTGAACTGGCCTTTGGTATTAATTAATGTTGCACACGTACTAGTGATTACATATGATTTATTCTATGTTTCAGGGCTCTGGCTGATATCTTAAGGCAGCAAGGACCAATTCCAATTGCGCATTGCGAAAGGGAGACAATTTCGGCCATTGATAATTCCCCCAAAGAAAACACACCGGTGAGGACGACCACAAAGAACCACTACACTCCAGTTCGTTCATCCAAACCTAATCATGGTAAGTTCCTATTTTTAATATTTGCAAATTATTGTAATCTAGACCTGTTAAGAACGATATTTGAAAAATCCAGGGAGAAAAAAACTAGAATAATGTATGTGGATGTATGGGGTCAAAGTAAGAGTGCAAATAGAAATAACTGACTTTCCATATGAATCAGAAATTACAGAGATAATATAAAATATGGGAATTTCACACTTCTGACTACGCCCCGCCTGGAAGATGTTTCACCAGATAAAAGTCGGTGACGTTTTCTAAAAGGAAAGGGCTGAAAAGCCAGGAACTGCCAAGCTTTAATTTTAATTCACATGATAATTTCCCAGTTCCAAGTGCATCCTTAAGGACTGACTCAGAATAACATGGTATACACATGTCTGGAATTACCGGTAACTATATCCCAGCCCAATTGGAATGAGGGCCTTTAAGCATCTTGTAATGTGGACTACCGTTAGCGAAGTGCACAAACATCAGACAAGCTGATGTCACTAATGTTAGTTCTATGGAGCCCACTTTCCCTATGCCACCCTTCCCATGGCGCCAGGGTGCATGTGACCACTATTGTCATGAATTAGAGGCGGCAGAAGTCACTGATGAGAGAGGCTTGTTTGTGGGTACAGGGGTGGGCTCAGAGGGAAGGAAGAGAGTGGCCAATCAGCAAGCAAGCTTAGGCGTTAGGTTAGCACCTCGACGTCTTCCCTCCTGAGCACACTGTAGCAGAAGAATTGTCCTGTATTTAAAATAATGGTTAAACATGTGGCGGTGCGAATTCAGCTGGTACATAGGTTTTAATGTCACTGATCTCCAAGATGTAGAATAAAACCATTGAGCTTTATACGTTATAGTTCAAATAATATATACAAACAACTACTAGATAAAATATAAAAGGTCAGATTTTAGGATGTTTTCTATAAAAAATAAAACTGTGAGTAAATAGATTTAAAATGAATTTTCTTTTATTGCTGCACAGAGATATGAATTCCAATACAATTGATAGACTGCGCTTAGACAGCCTAAAATTCAAGGGATAAGACTTGGTGTATTTGGATAACTTCACTATCCTGTTGAGTTCTCTTTCTGGATTACGGTGAAATGTTTATTACTGTACTCGTGTTTTCCAGGAGCAGCTCTGCTCAGCATTAACCACTTAAACAATAATTTGTGTTTCGCTGAGGAGACATAATCTCATTTTACAGTGGTGAGGCTGGCTAATCAGAAATCATTTGTTTATTAAGCCTAATTAAAAGCCTTATTAACTCCCTCCTGATTGAATTTATCGAAAGAGCATCCAGTGTAAGTCAATGCATTCCATTAGCTGGCAAACACTGAGCAAACATTAAATATGAAAAAGACCATATGCGCGCACACTATGGCTCATAAATCTGAACATAATTAATTTCACATAAACACAAATAAACCATAGAGCCTGCTGCAAAGAAGTTTGTGGCCATCAATAGAAAGCAGGAGACATCTATGTGATAAAAGGAAACCTTGGATTAATCTCAACCAATGACAGTCAAACTGGCCACATTCCAGTCCATCGTTTTTCATCCTAGTGCGTGATCAGCCATAGGCAATAGTGTATTAGATTAATTCAAGCATTCCTTCCATCACTTTGTAGTTTGTAGTAGTAAAAATCCAAAGTAAGACACAGACTATGTTAATCATTCCTGAAACGCTTTGTTTGTTGGCACAGTAAATACCCGAAGTATGACACTGAGATTAATTAATCAATAAATCTTTGTGAGCTGAAGTAGCTAAAAGTTAATGTAAAAATGTTTCATTTCAAAGATCGTTTTCCCATGAAGTTCTTTTTAATAGAGAGAGGGTCAAGAGGCAACGACCCACCTCCTTTTGACATTCTTTGTGGTGCATGGGAATAATATTGGGCCTCTTCAATCGATCTCTCTAAAGAGAAGAAAAGAAACTCTACGAATCGGGGGCTTCCCACACGAGACCTTGGGTCCTTTTGAGTATTTGCTATGAAAGAGCCCTTTTTCACATTGCATATTTAGAATCCTTTGCCATTACATTTTCTTTATCAAACTTGAAAGTATGTTATGCTGGTATTACCATTCTGAAACATAGAATATGGTGTTTAATTCAGTAATTTTCTATACTTGATTAACAGAAGATGACGGAGAATTTTTGAAATCTGTATGCATTTTAACAAACTTTTAATTGCGTGTTTACCATACCAGTCTGCAATGTATATTTTCAAATTTCATGTTTCAAGTAACACATAGGGGCTTTGATTCAGGCCTCTTCAGTCATTGCCGGTGCCGTCCACATTTGTGGATCAGCTCACTGCCAGCTTGGTTCCTGGTGTCATTCCCATTTTTGGATCAGCTTAAAGTGCAGCCATTTTGAGATTAGACCGTCATTCAAGTTGAGTTACAGCAGTATAACTGTTGAGTTATAGCAGGAGGGCATTACCAAGCGCATCAAAGTCCTCCTTACACATATGCCAGATTTGTCCGCTGAAAAACTCCATTCTTGGAGCTAAATGAGTGATGCGTGGGACACATGAAGCTAGTGATACAGAGTGCACATGGTGGGTGGGTCACGGTGAAGGGAGCAAATGGTGCATTTATTCCTGCTCTGCTCCTAAGAGACTGGCCTGCAGCTCCAGAAGTCCCCAATCACAAGGATGCAGGTGCTCCATTCTGTGTTTGCTGGATATCATGTGGGTGTCATCTTAAGGCCTCTGGGGCCCCGGGTGAGACATACTTTGAATGCCCCTGTATGGAAAAATATGAATTGTATTGCCCATTTCTTGATGATTCATGCGCTCTGCGATGCCAAACAATACAAAGTTTTATGTTAAACTTTGATAGGGTCACACAACAGTTGAAATATACCCTGAGTGGAACCCAAAAGTCCTTAAGCAACACTGGGTAGAGAGACTGAGTCATGGGGTAGAGATAAACAGATAAAGACAGATTTAGAGAGTGAAAAATAGAATAGACAGAGATCAATTAGAAAGGAGAAAGTTCACTTATACAGGGGGCCCGTTGGAAGGCGGGAGCCCTGGGAAAGTGCCCACTTTCCCCATGCTTTAAAACATTCATGTCAAGATGTGCTCAGAAACCTGGTGTACACACTATGTTCAAGGAGTTGCATTTCTGATGCTGCATACACAAGAGGGCATCCCCGAACAGAGTGAGAAGCATTGAATCAGATGGCTTTCAACATAGCTCACTCTGCTCCAGTGCTGCACAGCTTACTTTAGTACTTTACTACCACCTGGATCCAAAAATATAAATATAAAGCCCTCGCAGGGCATTATGGGGCAGTCCTTGCTTGGAGAAGAGAGGCTACGGCGGCTCATTTATTATTGTTTTAAAAAAAAAAAAAAATTTTTATGGGTGTCCCAGTTGCAAGTGGGATACCCACACTTTGCAATTTGGGGCCATGGGGGGAACCCCAAAGCCTCCACGGCTCCTCCTGGCTTCCCAGATGGCTCCCCACCCAGCATCCATACTAGGTGACAGTGGAAGCCAGCCATTATTTTAAAGTGGGTGCCCAGGGGCCCACGGGTGGCACCCACTACATGCCAAATGTTGGCCATGGTGGGATCCCTAAGGCCCCTGCTGGGAAAACATGGTGCCTCCATTGCTTGCTCCTGCCTTGGCAAAGGAAACCTATTTCCCTGCTCCCCCTGAGCAGAAGGAAACTTTTGTTCTCTGCCCAGCAGTGTGCGGGCAGGGAGTTAAGTTTACATTCCCTTCCGCACTTTCCCGGGAAAGGAAATGCAGTGTACTGATGGATGGGGTGATGAGAACCTGCTTTGATCGGGCCTCAGGGGATGGGTCCCTGGAGTCGGTCTATGGGGAGGGGTTGGGGCCTCAACACCCCCTGCCAATAAATAAACTGGCCCAAGGAATGGGGTCCCTGGGACCACTTGTAAGCTCTGGGGAAGGGGGGGCACACCCCCACTGACCAAAATGAATATGTCACCAAGGGGGATGTATATTGGACAAAGCCAGCTAAGGCTTGCATAGAGGTACATTTAGCCATGATGGCATGTGACAGATTAGGAGGGGATTAGATTGTAAGCACTGGCTCAGCCAGGCCATGGTGCTGGTGAGATGAGGTAGAGCTTCCATTTCGTCCTAAAAGAATGAACCACAGAATTGTGCCCCAAGGACGCTGAGAATACTCAACATTTTCCCTAAATGCTTAAACCGCTGCAAGCAATATCTTGGGAGGAAAGGATGTCTGAGAAAGCTTATGTAACTCAGGAAGCCATGTACATACCTTCTGCAGTCCTCCTTGTTGCATTCTTTGTCCCAGAGTTTCCCAGGAAGAGACTGAGCTGGACTATAGCATCATTCTCAATCCAAGATGGTGGGCACTGTGTATTCTTGTGGCAGCTCACCAATCCGAGACTGCTCTTGTACTTCCTGTGATGTCACTTCCTAACTCATTAATATAGGCTGTAGAATTCAGGGGTAAATGTGCTGCAATGCAGTAAATAGTATTTTTATTCCATTTTGTTCTTCGCCCTTTGCTTTTGATTTGTGCCCCATTGTTTTTCCTCAGGATTTTCCTTCTAATTAAGGAACTTCTTTCTCATCTGCCTGTGGAGATTTTCCATTCAGGTTTCAGTAAGTGTAAGGGAAAGGTTGGATCACTTTTGTTTGCTTAAAGTGTGTGAGTAACACACATTTTCAGTAAAATAAATAAATCACCTAAATGTCCACACTAAGCTTACACTTAAAATTCATGCTACAAAAATGAAGGAAATGAATCTGGGGTCCCACGGCAATTGGTACAAGGAAAATGTATCGAGAGAAAATTCATGGAAATATCAAAGTAATAAACAATTTTTGTCTCAAAACAAGAGAGTTGAAGGAACATAGGACCCACTTGTTGCCGTATCAACAAGTGCACAGGGTCAGCTACAACTGGTTTGTTGGTCCTGATGAAGCATAAATGTCCAACGTTACCGACTGCAAGTCAATATCCGAGATGGGATTCAAAACGGTCAAGTAAGTGTTGCAAGAGTCCATGATATCTGGACATCTGGTTCACAAACTGAGAGCGCAAGAAATGTTCTACAAAGCCAATTTGGCGACTGCATCAAAACAGGGCTCCAGATTATTATGTGCATGCTGCTTTACGTAGTCAAGAAAGGGCAAGAGGCTTGTTGAGGATGAGTAGACTTTGCAGCAGAAGTTGATCAACACTTCTTGCCGTTTTCAGAAATATCCCAGAGATTCTACCTTGTCCTTAGAAGCTGTCCTAGTGACCACAGCCCACTATAGAATAAACCTAATGGGCATTCTTCACAATGTTCAAGTCCAGAAACAATTAGGGCCTTCTCCATTTTCTGACTTCCCAGACCTCAAGAAAGGGGCTGCTTAACAAAGCTTGCCAAACGGCAGCTGAGTATCTCCCCACACAACTGGTAGATGGTATTCTTAATACAGTCTCTTAATTAGGAATCATCCGCAGGCCAGGAACTCTTCTTTATGAGTTCGACATTGGTATCCGCGCATGTAACAGGAGCTATGTTCTACCGTGAGACAACGCAGACTGTCGCAGCAGACTCACACCTCGCTATTCCTGGAGATCAGTTTAGAAAACAGGATTTCTCAATTCTGGATGAATAAAGTGAAGTAAAATTCAACTGAAAGAGTATTTGCAGGGCTCGTCTGCAGCTGGGGAATCTTTACAGCCACAGGCAGAGATGCCTACCTTTCTTGTCAATCTCCAAGTTTTAATCTGGGGAAAAGTGGCTGGATTCCATGTCATTGTTAGGGACACTATAAAATCAAGCAGCAGTTGCCACACTATCCCCCACCTACCCCCCACACACATTTCCTATAGTATCCTCCATTTCCTAACCTACGAGAGTGTCTTGTGGCATCAGAATAGGCGTGAGTTCCCACAACATGATTTATAGGGTTTCAAGTGTAGTAGTTTAGTGCTACACCTCGTCTTCATGCAGCATTTTTCATGACGTGGTAGTTTAATTATGTAGTGATGAGGCGTTCAGTTCTCTTCTAAGGAAAATGATGGTGGAATCAGACGGAAGCTCATTGCAGGTTCTAGTTGTAATAAAAGTGTTTTTTAAGGGGGGCTATTGCAAATGACCACTTGCTTTTGTGATGCCTGCTTGATGCGCTTAAACATCAACCCTCCCTCTCCAAACTCTCGTTTTGGAAATGTTTGTTTTGCCAAGGTCCTGGGTGTGGTCTCTTTCATATAGCTGGTGGGTTTAAAAGACCTCACTCTTTGCTGGAACCTTCAATTGGTAGGATATTACTAGTGGATGAAACTGTGCTACATTCATTGAAGTTGCTAATTATGAACATGTCGATTGTTATTGGGCGAGGCATTGAAGATATCTTCCCTGATTCGATGCATCTTTACCTGCAATTATTTCACCCAGTGCTTTACATTTTCCAAAGTTGGCGGTATCACTGAGGAAGGGGTTGTGTTCAAAGCATATAGGGGCATATTAGCAAGACCCACGTTAAAATTATCGCCGTTTTAGCGGCAGGAAACTGCCGCTAAAACGTCGATAATGGGCTTGCTAATATGCGTTATAGAATTCCAATAGAAGCCCAGGTTAGATGTCCTGCACATCTAACCTGGGCTTCTATTGAATTCTATAACGCATATTATCAAGCCCATTATCGCCGTTTTAGCGGCAGTTTCCTGCCGCTAAAACGGCGATAATTTTAACGTGGGTCTTGCTAATATGCCCCATAGTTCAGTTTCAAACCTGACTCTGGTAGAAATAATTTGACCTTCATGTGGCAGGAGCTATAGCATTAGTTATGGGTATTTTATTGTTTGTTTCTAAAGTGTACTTATTTTATCTGCATCTGTCGCCATTTCCTTCTGTGGCTGAGAGTTTATTTCCTCACTTAGGTACACTAAGGCCGTACTCAGTCTTTTTTGGCAGAGTAGGGTCCAGCCACGCATGTCACCCCGCCCCCCAAAAAAGCACTGTACATAAGTTCCCCCACCCCACAAAAAGCACTGTACATAAAGGGTATTATTATGACCAATTTTATGGTATTGAATGTATTTGCCTTAGAAGGATTGATGGCTAAATCAGCCATGCTCGGACACAAATTCATGCCCTGCACATCCCCGCTTACTTCAGCAGGAACTGCTGGACTAATTCTGTCAGCATGATTTAATTTACTCAAATTGTAAACACTCCTATCTTTCTGTTAATTACGTTTTGGCCACTGAATTCAGTCCTTAGTCAAACAAAAGGAAATTATTATTGAGGTAACCGCTCCTACAAAATCCACAAAACCAAACACGTCCTTATCTGCACTGCTAGGGATCAGCAGGCTGAGATGTAGCAGGATGCTGATTAGTCTAATGTTTTTAAAGGTAATTACCTAATATGTGCTGTAAGAGCTGCAGTGGGATTATTTAAAGCACCCAGGTGTGTGATGTAGAAGATAATAAAATATGCACCAGAACATTCTGTACTTGTTATATGTTTCCTCAGAAAGTATGCGCATCAATAAAAAGTTAAGTGCACTTTTCGACTCAGCCAGAGACCAAACTTATTAATCTCCCCATATTGTAAAAGGTAAAGGAGCCATTGACAGTTGTAACCAGAAAATATTATTGAGATAAGAACAAATGCATGTACCATAGTGAAAACCATTTTCATACTATTTGAAAAGCCCTGAAGAGTAGACCTCCACATGATGGACTGCGTTAAAAATGGCGGGCATATTTACAAGCCGCTTGCGCTGCTGGTGTGTCACTTTTTATGACGCACCGGCGGCGCAGTACGGTGCTCCATATTTACAAGACCATGTAATGCCACCCTGCGTGGCTTTTCGTGTCCTTGTAAATACGGCCCCTTTTCATGCTTCACTTTGCATTAAAGGGGCTTCCCATGGGTGTTGCTGTGGGTGTTCCCACACAACACCCATTGATTCTGACGCATCATTTCATAAAACTGGGAATGCGTCAGAATCCTATGCCTCCCCAGGGGAGGCGTAAGGAGGCGCAACAAACTTTTATTTCTCCTCGTCACCTCTCGTGATTGATTTTGTGCAGGAAGGTGTCCCTTCCTGCAAAAAACAATCATCCTCCGTTGACGCATGGCATCCAATTGTGAGCCAGCGCAGGGGAGAGCTCAGGGATACATCACATTTTGGAAATATGATGCATCCCTTTGCTTCGAAAGTAACAAAGCGCAGCGCAACCAAATGGGTTGCGGCACCACGCTGCATTACTTCCTTCTAAATATGGCTCAACATAACTTAATATGAAAGTGCTCTGAAAAGCAAGAATGTCACTGCTATTGCAGGGTATATATAAAGTCTAGGTGAAAGTACCTAGAACAGCATCTGAACTGCAGTCGCGGCTCCTGGAGGGAGTGCTGCGGGGCGGTGGGGCGGGGCGGGGGGTAGTAAACTCCGGCATACGCCCGAACGGAGTTAAGTACATAGATAAATAAATAAAACGAATTACATTGCGCGCGCTGCAACGCCAAATGGCGATGCGGCGCACGCAATATAATTTGTTTTATTTATTTATGTACTTAACTCCGTTTGGCCGTATGCCGGAATTTACTACCCCCCACCCTGTCCCTCCTCCGCCCCGCCCCACCGCCCCGCAGCACTCCCTCCAGGAGCCGCGACTGCTGTACTGCCTAACAGTCACCATATTTTGAACAGGGACTGAGACGTCACATAAAATGAACAAGATTAAACTGTTGTTCTTTGAGAACACCTCTATGACCTCATGTGCATTCAGAAAAAATACACTTTATAAAGGTTTGCCAGTGGTACATTCAACATTACAAATAGAGCATTTACAGTACTCTGTAAAACAAATGTAAAAATAATTTGATTGTGTGAGACAGTCGGTTCCGACCCGATTAGCTCTCCTACTTCTTTGAGTTTTGGAGTACCCGGTTTCTGGATCTTTGCTGTGAGTGAGTCTCACAATACTAAGTGTCACTCACTGTAAACTCTGTCATAAGAGCAGGTGGGGTAAGAGGCTCTCGGTTAGTTGCACTCGAAAAGGTCACACACACATGTTCATATGTATTCTTGTTGAGCAAGTAGGGCTAATGTCCAATTCAACCGGGTATCTGCACGCAGGTAACCTTTTGCAGAGGGTACACTTAATAAACTGGTTATGGCTTGTCCAGACCTTATACTTGGACTGGGTATTCATTGTGTAAATCTACGGTCCTTCACGGTATGGCCCACTATAGGCTTAAACTGCCCTAAAGTACAGTATCTTCATAGTGGGTTCTAGAGACAGACTTGGCACATAAATTCCATGGTAAGAAAGCATCACACATAATGAGATAACATTATTTTCCCCTATCTGCATTTCTTCTGGTACTTCAATCATAAAAAAAATTCTCTAACTCCTCTTTTAATTAGATTATGGCTTTGGGTCACCCTGCTGGGCCAAGTTAATTTCTCTACTGGGCCAGCTAGAGAATCACAACATTTCCCATAGATTAGAGCCATTTGGCAGTGATTAAGCTTGTTTCTGGATGAGGGCACCCTCTGACTTCTGCTGACAAACAGGCATCCTTTAATTGGCCAGGAGGCTGTGGGGACTTGTGTGTGCAGTCAAGGGAGGTACTCTGCCTGAGGGCTGCAGGATGTTGTTGAGTATTTTCCGGACTGGAGAGAGAACCAGAAGCCCAGACAGGGGACAGGTTCTGTGTGAGGAGCTGAGGGGCAGGAGGCCCATAAAAGCTACCCTCATCAGAAGGAAAGCAGTGAAAGAAACAGCTCCTGGGAAACCACAAGACATTTGAGTACAGTAGGCCTGCAAGAAGCACTCCTGGTGACTAGAATGCACTACCAAGAACAGCATGATCACAAGGTCTTAAAAAATGGGCCAATTGAGCCAGAGGAATAATCATTTGTTGCCCCTCTTTCTTTTGAGGCTGCTTGTTGTATACCCTGAGGCTGTCAGGCAAAGTGTGACTGCACTAAGCAGTGCGCGCTGACACCTCTTGGGAGCCTGGTTAAGCGTGGTCTAGCTGGTTGAGCAATGGGGTGAGTGGTATGGGCTGAGTGGTGTCGCCCTACCCCATTATTAATAATCCCTGTGGTGTGCCAGAGCACTGGGGAGAAAGAAGTGGGGGATTTCCCAAGGGGGCACATCCATTTGGCATTCTCCCTCTTCATTGATATAAAAGCCTCTGGAGAGGGCCAAAGCTCCTGAGGCAGGAAGTCTTCAAATCCCCAGGGTATGCCAGCTCCCTGGGAGCTAGTGTGATTGCAGCAGCGCTCATTTGCTAGAGCTCACGGGAGAGCCAGAGCTTTTTTAGCATCACTGGGTGCACTCCCCCCCGCTCCTCATGCCCCTGTCTGGGAGGCAATTGGCACCCAGTATAACAGTCCTTGCCTGTGACTAGCACAGGAAGGAGGAATGGAGCAGACTGGCTCCCGCACTAGCTTCTCACTGCTGAGCCAGGCATGGATGCAGATGGGTATATGAGAGCTCTCTGGCTCCCTTGTAGACCTCAACAAAGTTTATCATGAGTGTCTGCTTCGGACCTAGGTCTGGTTTTAAAAGTAAAGTACCCGAAATGCACCTAGCTTAAGAAAAAGGAGGAGAGACTGTGAATGTCCAGCTGGGTAAAGGAGTGCCCATTAAGCTCATGCCTGGATGGAAACTAATTGGCATATTTTACTTTTGAGGCTTCAGGCAGGCAAAGGGCATCACAGGACCCTTTGTAGAGCACTGGGGCCACCCAGAAGTTACACTCAGCCCCATTGAGTCTCCCAGGAGCCTTCAACTGCAATTGCACATGGCACCCTAGGTCTCCAAAGTTCAATGGTGTAATGAACCTTCAGGGGCCCTCCTGCAAAGTACATGGCGGAGGACCCCAAGCTCCAGAACCAGAAAGGAGCTCTCAGACCAGGGGCCTCCCATCTGTGAACAGTGCTGGAGGGGGCCTCCTGGAGCTCACCCCCCCTCGCACCCCGGGGGCTATTGTTACGCCACTGCCCGGGTGCACGGAACTGTGAGTTGGGCAGGCTTTTCTCTGGTTTGTAAGTACTCCTAGAGCTCGGACCTTTAGGCTTAGGTCTCTGGGTGCAGGGACTCTTTCTTTTATGACCTGACGCTACTTTACAAAAAGAACAATTGATGGACAGAATTCAGAACAATGTCATACATTCACCCCAGTACAGAGATCTGGGCCTAAATCCATCGTTTTTTTGCTCACCATGCCATTCCAGTTTGAACCCAGCCATATGCAAATCAGTCTTGACCCCGCGCCCAATGGGAACAGTCCAGCCTGAACTGCCAGGCCAGGTCCTCCCTGGACTGGAAACAAGCATCCTAGGACCGGTTTCGGGGTTTCACCCCTCATCAGCCAGGATAGCTTGACTCCAGTGGCATGGAGAGCACGGGACCCACATCTGGGCATACCCGTCCCACTCGGGGTGACAAATGCAAAAAGAACAATTGATGGACAGAATGCAGAACAATGTCATACATTCACCCCAGTACAGAGATCTGGGCTTAAATCCATAGTTTTTTTGCTCACCATGCCATTCCAGTTTGAACCCAGCCATATGCAAATCAGTCTTGACCCTGCGACCAATGGGAACAGTCCAGCCCGAACTGCCAGGTCAGGTCCTCCCTGGACTGGAAACAAGCATCCTAGGACCGCTTTCAACACTTTACAACAGAAATAAACATAGAAATAAGATTCAGGCTGCACAATCTTGAATGTTTTATAACTTGCTGACAATGTCTGTGTTAACAGTGGAAGATGGTGGTACCATCTTGTACTGTTTTGATATTGTATTGGGGCTTGATTTTATCTTTCCGTTTTTGTTGTTGTGGTGACCCTTAACAAGGACAGTAGGCCAGACTTTCAATCACTATCCCCTATTATATTGTGTTCAGCATAAGTGAGAGTATAGTGGATTTAGGGTGAGGGGTTGCTGGTGTGCACAATGTTAGAAGTGACTCCAGCACAGCGGGTACATGGTACATTAAAAGGGTTATCTTTTCTTGGGAACTTTCTTTGATGTGTGTCCCTATTTGCTTTGAGGTGCTTTATAGTGTCACCATAACCATTTCCACCTGCAATCTTGAATATATTTTGCAGAAATATTAGCAGTATTAAGTCGTGTGCAATAGAGTATTTTTTAATAAGAAAAAGCACTGACTGAACATTGAATAATTGTTGTTTGTTGCATTCCTGGGTTACTACCCCCAAAGCACCTCCCCGGAGTAAGCCTTGGATTACTCAGTCTTGCTGTCCTGAGAGAGTCAAGTGCTACGAAAGAGTGCTTTGTACTCAGCAAAGGAGATGTGGCCCTATTACGTGGAAAGGACTCACATCCTGCCCTACTAATAACCTGCTTTGTTACAGACTGGATTATTTTGCAGTATTTGTATAACGCTGTTACTATATATCCAGAAATATTTTTTTTTAGACTTTTCAAGACTGGGTCTGGTAAAATTATTGCCCTGTAGTCGAACATCCAGCCGAATAGGAAGGAAATAGACACCTAATGGGTTGGGGCAAGTACCGATTGATAGTCGACTGGTGCCGCCCAGGTATCTTTACTTTGGAACCACCCCTCTGGTTTCTGAATCCACCACTCGTTTACGTCGAATAGAGGACAAACGAGTGCCTAGCGCATAGCAATATGCATATGCCCCCCTTCAAAACTGCATAGGTTTCTGCCAGGGAGGCTATCTCACTAAGTTGTGAGATATTAAAATGTGCTTTGAACATTTAAATCCAAATGTAACCATAGTTTCCAACATTATTGTTAGAAATGGGATTTCTGGTTGGCTAGGGCATGCGCCTAAGCCAGGCAGAAACCACCACTCCAGTCAGGGCAAGGGAGTTACATACTGAAGATAACCCCTGCTCACCCCCTTGGTAGCTTGGCACAAGCAGTCAGGCTTATCTCAGAGGCAATGTGTAAAGCGTTTGCGCAACACACACACACAGCAGCAACACACTAGGCACACTACAAAAGAAACTCCACACAAGGTTATATAAAAAATAGCCTTTGTATTATCCAAAACACATTAGAATCATAATCACACAATATACACTGTGCCAACTGGCACTGGGCAATATTTACAGGGGATTATATACAGGACAGGGCCAATCGGGCCACTGTCAGAACCATCACAAACACAAGCAGTAGAAATAATATCACAACTAGTAACTACTGGCAAAATACTGTACTCAGCATTATATCCTACTAGCATTAGGCATAGAACCCTTTGTGCATAAATCCCAAGCATAAACACATTATGCACAAATCACAGTAAGCATAAAGCACATTATACCATCATCATAAAAAAATGACCCCAGGCCAACTAGCCTTTCACTGGGGCTCAAGGCCCTTTGTCCCAAATGTCAGGGCAACCAAGGTGCGCAATGTGCTGGGGCAGAGGAGTGTATCTCACTCCTTTATCTCAAGAAAAAGAATGCCCCACGTTGCAGCTGTCCGCTCTCTCTCTCGCGGTGCAGCTGGAAATTTAGTCAAAAATGGGC
Source organism: Calotriton arnoldi (assembly GCA_963921515.1). Taxonomy (NCBI): domain Eukaryota; kingdom Metazoa; phylum Chordata; class Amphibia; order Caudata; family Salamandridae; genus Calotriton; species Calotriton arnoldi. The sequence goes on from CAWUFW010008288.1 coordinate 32,126, forward strand.
ACTGACACCTCTGTGCCTTTTGAGCCCCACTCTGGGACTCTGAAATACCAACTTGCCCCCGACGTTGCAGCTGCCCTCAACCGAAGGGTCAGCTGTGCAAAATTAGCCCGGGCACCACTGTGCCCTTGAAGCCCCACTCCGGGACTCCTAACTACCAACTTGCCCCCATGGTGCAGCTGCCCGCAACTGCGGCGCAGCTGAGGAAATTCGCACCAAGAGGCACCACTGTGCCTGGGGAGCCCCTCCGTCTCGGGGCTCCTCTCTGTGCAAAATGCCCCCTTCAACCAATGAGGCCTCCAACTGGCACGGGCACCACTGCGCCACTCGAGCCCAACTCACCGGGCTCTCCTGGGACTCCTCTGGTCTCCCTCACAGGCACTGACAATGTGCCTCGACTGGCCCCTGATCTGGTCTTCCTCTGGCACGCAGGACTCCGGCCACACTGAGGAGGCTTTTGGGCAGCAGGACAACACGCGGGCTTCTCCCCCTCCACACGGGGAGGTCCTGCCAACCACACGCGGGGCTCTCTCTGGTCACGGGAGCCCCACCACTGCCTGGCTTCCTGCCGCTTGTGGCTACGTCCGCTTCCGGGTCACGCTGCCTCGCCTCCAGCTGCGCCCCCAACCAGGCAAGTTGCCTGGTTTCCGGTTCTCGGCGCTCCTCTCTCGGCGGCTTCTCTCTCCTCACAAGTGCGGGTGGGCTCCCACCCGTAAATAAAACCAAACGCGGGGTGGGCTCCCGCGAGCAGGGTCACACGAACAGCGGGGTGGGCTCCCGCTTCTAGTAGCATAAAGGCGGGGTGGGCTCCTGCCTCAAAATACGCACAAATGCGGGGTGGGCTCCCGCTTTCTCCCAGCAACTCGAGGGAATCCCTACGCTGGGGATTCCCTCTGAGGCGATGTGCAGCTCAGCGCTGCAAAGCCCCAGCACTCCCTGTCCTGGGGATAAGAAAGGTAGCGCTCACGAGGCTCTAAATCCAAAATGCAGAGGGGCAGAGCTGGGCACAGGCAGGCCAGCATGTAGGGACCCCCAGGAAGCTGCAGCTGGGTACCACGGCGGTTCCTCCTGTCGCCCAGCAGTCCTTCGCCCCAGAATAGGTACCAGCAAGCACAACATTTTCATGGGGTCACAACCCCAATATTTATACACCACTTTCTTTGTCTTACCTTGGCACAGGGCTTGGGGGAACCAGCCTGAACTGGTTCTGGGGGGTTTTGGAACACTCTGTTTACAGGGCTCCTCTTCCCCATTGTCAGGTGGGTGCTCGGTCATCAGACCACCACAGGGGGGCGGAGCCAGCATTCACCCAGGCAGGCACAGACCTATTCAGGGTCAGGGGACTACTCCTCCCACTACTCCAAAAGCAGATCCCCTATTCAGCCTAGCGCTGACTCACCCTGCCCTCCCTGTAGCCACACAAACCTCACCAGCCCCTGTCACTCCAAAGACAGACATGCAATCCACATCAGGCAGGCAGACACATAGCACACAGAAATGCCAACTTCTAAAAGTGGCATTTCTAAAATAGTGATAATAAATCTGCGCACACCATTGCGCAGCATTTATTATTACTATTCCAACCATACCAAACTTGACCACGCTGCTCCTCTCATATCAGGAATTACCACTGAAACACTTATCAGGGAATCCCCAATGCATTCCTATGAGAGGGCAGCCTTACAGCAGTGAGAAACCAAAATGGCTGGTTGTCACTACTAGGACAGGTCACACACTTAAGGTACATGTCCTACCTTTCACCTACAATGCACCCTGCCCATAGGGCTAGCTAGGGCCTACCTTAGGGGTGACCGACATGCAGTAAAAGGGGGGTCACAGACGTGGCACACACTTTAGGTGCCATGTCACAGCGGCAGTAACACTGCACGCACAGGCCCTGCAATGGCAGAGGCCTGAGACAGGTTTGAAGGGCTACTTTGGTGGGTGGCGCAATCAGCGCTGCAAGCCCACCAGTAACATTTAATTTACCAGCCCCGGGTATATGAGATACCACTTTACAAGGGACTGACAGGTAAATTAACTATGCCAAACAGGTGTAGACCAATCTTACCATGTTACCACAGAGAGCACCCGCACTTTACACTGGACAGCAGTGCTAAAGTGCCCAGAGTCCTAAAACCACCAACACCATGTCAGAAAAAAGAATATCGTCATCTTTCAAACATGTTTAATACCAAGGCGCCTGTTTCCAGCTGAGGAATTTATCATGCTCTGTATTCATACTTATATTGTCTCTTGGGTAACATTACCCCAGGTAAGAGTTTTCCACATGCAGAAAAGTCAGCTGTATTTAAAAGTGTATGCAGGCATCGGATTTACCATGAGGGCTTGTGTAAATCTGTGAGCATGTTAAAATGACTAAATCAGGTCTTTATTCCTCATGCTGGTATTCGTAAAAAGAACCTAAACTGAATAATCTCAACTACGCTTTGGGGAATTGGGTACCAGATGAAAAGCTATTTTGGCAAAGCATTTATTTATTTACCATGTGGCTTGTATTGCTTTTCCATTCTAATTGGATGTGAATGTGCCCAGCTGATGAAATAAAGTTTGAATGGTTATTAAATTGAGACGTAATAATTCACTCACTTCTGAATAACTGATTATAGATGTATTCCACTTTCAGCCCCAATACACTTTCGAGAACCATCTATGTTATATATCGTTCCTTGTCTTAGGGATATCAGTTTCGTTAAATAATCCTTTCTTTTTAGTTATGTTCTCTGTAAAACTATGGGCATATTCACAAGCCAACAGCGCCACTTTAGCGGCACCTTTTTGCCGATAAAGCGGCGATATTTTCATCGCAATATTCACAAGCTGTCGCTAACAGCCGTTAGCAACAGCTTTTAGGCGAAATGGACCATTTACAACATTGCAACTTCTGTCAGCGACAATTAACGCTAATGATATGCAAGGGAGGCGTTCCCTTGCAAAATCTGACGTTAACCCAAGATTTCCCTATTCACAAGGGGATTCCTTAATGTAAGATGACCAAAAAAAGTGTCTATAACTGCAACTAGAGGCAGTTTTATAAGACCAGAAAATATCTGGTCTTAAAATGGAGATAACCATTGGGGCCTCATTTCTGCAGGTTTTGTTGCTGGACCGCGCTGCAAGCAATGTTGCTGCGCTGCCCTGTCACAAAATTACAGGGCAGGACTGTGCACCATCAATAAGATAGTGCGCATTCCTGTGCCCCAGTCATGAAAAGTGTTGCTGCGCTGCGACAAGACTGCGTTGCAACACTTCTCAGTACGCCCTTCTTGCGACAGCATAGATGCGCTGTACTCACTGGACAGTGCTCCATGACGCAAGTAATGACAGTTACGTCAGGATTCCGGACATATCTGTCGGCGCTAAAGTCACGCATTGCTGTAGTCGTGTCACAACCATGACGCATCTCCAGCAATGCATGGGGCCAGCCTATCCCTGTGGCACAGCGTCACCCTCACGCCTGCCATCAGGCAGGCGGAAGGTACTGACGCAGTGCAGTTCATGAGGGGTGCCCGAATGTCGACGCTGTTGGAGATCCATCGTTGTTGGTTGTGCGCTGCGGTGTCATCATTTGGAAGCAGTGGCGGAGTGTTGGTACTGAGAGAGTTGACGAGACATCCAACGGTGGCCTTGATCCAGCTGCGAGGGGTTGCGATGATGGCATTGACGTCCGGTGGGCAGGGTGAAGACGTGATGTATCCAATGATTGTTGTACAGGAGAGTCCGGTGTTGTTGCTGAAGTTGAAGCTCCCGCTTGCGGTGGTGACGTGCTTGACCGTGTGTCCTGCTATGTGGCCTGTTGATGTGAGTTGCTGCTTGCGTCTGATGTTGGTGACCTTCCCCAGAAGGCGGGGTTGTCCTGGTCACTGGGGTTGTCCAGGTGGAACTTGAGATCACATAGTAGGATGTCGTCGGTGGATGGGAGATCCTGGGGTACAATGAGGTCAACAATGGTATTTGAGAATGGGGGGCCAATGTCCGGGGGTCCTGCACATGAGTGTGCCGCAGTGGATGTGCTTGGGCTTTGTCGGATCTGGGAGTTGAGGTGGTCCATGGTCACCCTTGGGTCATTATAGTGCGTGGTCAGTCGGAGTGTGCCTCTGTAGGTGATGGCAATGCCTTGTCCTTGAAGGTCGTGTTGCTCCTTGCGGGTGATACTGCAGCCGTCAGTGTTGGCGATGGCGATGTCCGGTCCGGGGCAGAGGTTGGTCCTGGCAGGCGAGGTGGCATCCAGGGTTGATGGCGAGAAGGGTGCTGTCGCCGTAGCGATGGAGTGTCCAAGAGGAAGGCTCCTTGGTGCTGAGCGGGGTCCAGGGGCAGACGGACGCAGACGGACCAGCCTATGGTTTGCCTTTGGCATGGGAGACGTCCAGTACAATGCAGGCAGTACATCATTAACTACGCAACTCCAACAACGCAGGTGCCTTTACATCGCATTTGAGTACAACACATTGTGAGGTCAGTAATGAGGTAATTTTAAGTATTTTGTGTGTGAATGGGTTCCGTATGTTGGATATGAAATTTGGGGTGTGCAATTGGGGTAAAATATGATTTTTGGGGTATGATTTGGGGTAAAATATGAAATTCGGGGTGTGCAATTGGGGTAAAATATGATTTTTTTAGGTGTGCAAATGGGTCAATTTTGGGTTTTGGGTGTGTAATGGGGAGCCCAAAAAAGAATTCCTGGTTTAATGTTTGGGATTGGGGTGCAGAGGTTAGTTTAGGGTTGCACTCACTGGAGTTTGAATAGTGATGTTCATGACTCCGTAATGCAACATCTAACCTACTGTTGCAATGTGCCTAGTATTAGTATGCACTGGAATGGAATGCTATGTCATGTGATGCATTGTAACTACGTATGTGCCTTTGGCACACGAGTGTTAGTCCCACTGTGCATGTGCGCACAGCGTCCGCCATTGAGAATTTCCCCCTTAGTCGTGTGTAGACAGTAGGGAGCCATCGGCTCTGAGAGGTGTGTCCTAGGGGTGGTAGGACGTGTGTAGGACCTCTGATGTGATGGCTGGTGTTGTCAGCACCTGTGGGGCAGTAAGGTGTCCTGGGCCCTGGTTCCTTCTCAGTAAGATCAGGTCTAGTGTGGGACAGCACGTCTGGTAGCAAAGGATCTTCAGGTATTGTATCAATAAATGAGAGACACTTGTGAAGCCTGGGGCAGGTTCTCTGGGCTCTTGTCATTGTAATTTCTTTTATATAGCGCTTACTACCCCTGACAAGGCGTTGAAGCGCTTTTTCGGCGGGTTGCACGCTACTCCGGAACTCAAACAGGATTAGTGTCCAAGCTCTAGGGCTCTATAGCGTAGAGGTCAAGGGGGGCCGGAGGGGGCACACAGCCTCCTGTGCTTATCCCCAGCTTTGTGAAAGGAGAAGCTGTTGTAAGCTCACACCTGGGCCTCATATTAGGATAGAAGCCATTGTCTGCCTCCTTCATACCCCCAGAGCCCACGGGTTCTCCAGTTTAACCCTTGCTTAGTAGATTAATTTACTATTTGTGTCTACACAGCCTCAGCTCCTCCAGGCATTTAGCGCTATGTACCTGGGGACATGTTTTCAAGCGCTACTCCAGAGCCTCCTCCCACGACGGTGCCAGACTGAGGCTTGTAGTGCTAGAAGTGGTGGAGGGTGACACATGCCCACCTCTTGCAGCATTTATTTCACTGGTGACATTTTAATATCTGAGGCAGTTCTCTTCAAGCAACACCTCATTGCAGTGGAACTTTCTGCTGCCGCCTCCCCCTCCCCCCGAAGCAGCGAATCCACCTCTCATGGCCAAACTCACACACGGGTGGATCCAGTTAGATTGCCTCCTACCCCTTCTGTTACGTACCGCGCTTCCCTTCTTGTCCTCTCATTCTGTGTCCTTAATCTGGCCTGTCCAATTCACTCTTGCAAACCCTTGTTCGTGCACAGCGCTCTGTTGCTTTGTAGCTTGTTTGGTGCTATATAAGTCACATCCATACACTTGTACACTTTGTGGATTTTGAACAGCTCGCCAGCCACCAGTTTTTTGGCCTTCCAGTCCTGTTGGGACTCACTGGGTTAACTTTCGCTCACGTATTTTGGGGTGCTCCGCACGGTGTGGGGAGGTCTTCTGGCTGTGACCGTATGGATAAATCTAGATATGTCACTAGTGAGTTTTCCCAACGAAGGGTGATCGCGCTTGTGGTGAGGAAAGGGAATTCTGGTACAAGTGAGCCTGTGGAGAGTCCCAGCGGAGGGGCCACTGAAGGTATGATCAGTACTTTCACCCTACCTTCAAACTCTTGCATGTCCATCATTCGGTGGCTTGCTGTCTAACAAGTTGAGAGCGTTCTTTGGTCTGTGGGTGTTTGTGGCATATCATCTTGTTATCTCTTTCCTCCTATGTCTTTCTCTGCATACATACCCTCTCCATGGAGATGTTTCCTGCCCCAGGGCCCATCTTTCAGTCTTTGTCCTTTCTGTGGTTGCCCACCTGTGCACGCCATCTTGTGCTCACATGCATGTCTCCTTCATGCAGTCTTCCCACTCCCTCCCTTCCTGTCTTGTGTCAGTTGCAGTGAGCAAGTGGCTAAGGAGACACCTCTTTTTTCTTCTGGGTACATCTCTCCACTCTTGCTGTCTTTGTATTGCCATTTCCTGGGGGTCTTATGTAATATTGTAATTTGTACCCCACGGTCTATGTTTATTTGTTTGGCTTTTTGAAAAGTGTGGCTTTCGTCTCACAGCATATTGGAGCACTCAGCACGAGACGCATTTGTACATCCTGTAGGTAACATAAGGGGTGTGATACACGTTCGTAGGGGCATATTCACAAGGCGATATTGCCTGGAGTGATGATGGGACTTTTTTGGCGATAATGTGCTGATCGCCAGGTATCGCCGGCTAACGCTGGATTTGATATCGTAATCGCGATGATTTTATCGTGGCTTTTCACACCCCTTCCCTGTTACTATCGCCATGTAGCGTGGGCTTGATAATACCCTGCTAACATGGCGATAATAATCCGGGTTAGGCGGCGTTAACTTTTCTGACGTTGACTGACGATGGCGATAGTTATCGCCCGTCATTGTGAATATCCCCCTATGTTGCTTAAATGTACAGTGCACTGATACCATATGGTTGAGTGCGCTATACAAGAATGCTAAATAAGTATGTATATATATTGTATTTTTTTGCAGTTTCAGATAGCGCAAACTCCACCCGAAGGTACCAGAGCGTGTCGTGTAGTTCCTATGGTACCCATGCAGGACCTGCGCGTTTGGATAACATAAACTGTGGGCTTCATGGCAGACTGACTCTGTGCACCCCCACCGCGTATGTTAGCCTGATTTGCATTAGCTAGCTCACAGTGCCACTAGAATCTCCTCTTATCGGGGAGAGATTAGTTTCTGGCAACCTTAGACCATGACAACCCAAATTCCTCAGAATAGTGGAAACAATGTACTACTTTTCGCTCAGTCACTCGTGCTTACTTATTCGGTTTGTCTCAGAGAGTTACACAGAGTAAACAGTCTGGGCATTTCAATAAGTATTTATTGAACAGTTGTTATTCTAGTGTAAAGTATATGTGCTGCGGTAATCAGCAGCCAATAGCAGAGATATATTATCAGCAGTACGACAAAAGCAAAGGGATAGAACAGCTCTACCATATTGCAATAATCATGAATACATACATGAGTATAAAAAGCATTATGAAAAGTGCGCGTACTCCTACGATGCCTAACTAGATGTACCTGAGTGTACCTAGCATATGTGTAGTTCTAAAAGACTAAGAGCCAAGAATCCTTCTAGGATTTAGTCGAACCCCCATACCTGAATAGAGAGAGTGTGGGACCCCGTCCTGGTCTCGAGTTGGACACCCCGCAAGGGCTGTGTTAGACCGCTGTCAGCTGGAGCGACTGCATGCAGAAGCCTCAGCGTCTCTGGTCAGTGTGTCAGCATGGAAGTCTCGGTTCCCTCTATCTTACTGGGGTAAGATGTGGTATATTTATACCCTGAGGACTCTGGTTGCTTCGTATGGTTTGTATTGGCCATGTTAGACTTGAGGAAGACGTCAGGGGTGAACTTTGTACATACATATTATGCAGGTGGTGTATTCCTAGAGATCCATGCATAATTGATGAGTACAGTGTGGGCCTGTGTTTGGGAAAAACCCTGCTGTATTCAAAACCACAGACTAGATAACGTTCAGCCCTCAGAGCACGTTGTGTACTAGTGAGGACCAATGTAGGTGAAAGATCATGCCTATATCATGACTATAATAGGACATGTACAGTTATGACCGTAATAGGGCATATGCGGCTTTGACCATAATAGGGCAAGTACGAATATGACCATATTAGGGCAAATATGAATATGTCCATTTTAGGGCATGTATGAATGGGTCTACATTAGGGCCTCTATACGGGACATAACACCCACTCCTCTTCCGAGCAGGATGATAATGACCATACTTAAAATCTGGACAATTTAAAAACATTTTAAAAGCATGTAAAAACATGGTTTTAAAATTGTTAAAAAAAACTTCAATTTTTTTTACAATTCAGCTATTTCCCATTGCCACTAAAAAAAGAAATGTCTATTTTGTTTCTCTATATAAGTTGCTTCACTCAAAGCGGAAGAAGGCCATGCTTTTCTCAAGCAAAAGTGTCAATTTAGGAAATGTTCCAAATTTGCTCGCTTATTATGAAAACGAGTGGAGAAGCCGAATTCTTTCCCAGGACGCGATGAGCCAATTCGAGATTAAGTGTCCTGTCACTTAAGCACAACATTATCTGTGTGAGCTACTGCAGACGACAAATCCAATGCCTCACAGAGAACGTCAATCGCACATAGATGGAATGTAGCACTGCCAACAGTCGATGCTGCGGCAGCCTGTGCGGTAGTTGTTACCTGGGTGCCTGTGGAGGAGTCACCTAACCCAGCAGGAGCAAACGGCACCTGTGGATTCTCCAGGAATGCATTCATCAGAATTGGAAGCCGCTGGGGACAACGCAGCATTGCATCCGTGTCCGGAGGCGCATCTGATGGAAATGTTAGACAAAGATCCAACATGCATTCTTCTCCGCAAAACAGGCATCGAAGAACAGGTAAGATGCAGTCTACCCAGACTGGTCGAAAGGATAGAAACCAGGAGGCATTGAGTTCTCGCAGGCAAGAAATGCCCAGAAGTTGTACCATGCGTTCACGGTATTTCCGCTCCAGGAGCATGTTCGCCATTCCCTCGGGAATTGGGCCGTCCATTGCGTAGCAGTAGTATTATAAACAGTACCCCTGCAATCAGCAACAGGATAAGCGGGAGTCCTCCAAATACGCTTCCCAATACGGAGTGTATACAATTTGGGATTACTCCGAGGACTGTCTGAAAGGTGCTTATCAGTCCTGACCCTATGGTCTTAAATAGGTGTACGATACTGCTTGTATCAGACATATTGAAGATACGACTCACCATTTCTGCAAAATGAATGGGGCAGTTTGTACGTATGAGCGCCTGTATCTCAGTCGAGGTCCTTGCAACTTGAAGTTCATAGGTTTCTCGAGCGGAGGTTATGGGCACGGGTTGCTGTAAAAGCATGGCTTGCAGTCTGCTCAGAGTATCAAATTGTATAAAAGAAACGTTCAGTGAAGGCCATAGCGGCACCTCCCTGACTGTGTTCAGTGGCGGAAACAATACTTGCATACAGCAAGCAACCCTGGAGTTAACGGTGACCAGATATGCGACGCCCGGAAGCATCCCACAGCAACCTTGATCATTTAGCATCAAGTAACTCCCATTCGAGAGCAGCTGGAAAACCAGTGTGATCATGGCCGCTGGGGTCCCAGTCATGTGACAAGATAGGTTCACTACTAAACCGCTACAGGCTCCGTGCATGCAGAGAAATATCCTGACACATGAGAGAACCGCTTAAAGCGTTCTTGCAGTTTGCACCGCTCAAAAATACTTCTCGATCCCCATTCCGGCATCGGTATCTATATGGTAACTCCCAAGTTTCCTTAATGTAACCCTTACCCATTTTTTCATATTTGCCTGCCTGCCTTTGCTCAAGGCAATATTGAAACTGAAACGTAGTGACCGGCAGAGTGATTTGGCCATGAATTAGCCATTCAGTTGATGGTAATTCGGCTACAGTAAATGGTAACCTTTCCAGTTTCTCAATACACAGCATTGTATATTTGGCTCCCCTTTGTGCCATTTCTGTCTGTTTATCAGTTAGATTGTATTCTGAAAACAGAGACGTGGTGTTTATAAAACGCCAGGGCACATAGCCTGCACGCAAAGATTGTAGCGTCCAGCTTAGCATCATAATAGAACGCAGCTGAGATTGCGCGTGTTGCAACAAGGCCAGATCTTGTTCTAATATGTCGATTGCCGAAGACACAATGTTGCCTAAGGAGTAAATCCCGGAGGTCAAAGTTGTTAACCCATTATCCACTACAGCTAATGCCTTTTCTAAGTTAATACGGTCTATTTCCCTTATTCTTTCTGCGGCCTCTTGTTGGGATATTTTCCAGTTTTCATTATAATAAGCATAAATGCCGGCATATATGAAACGTTTCTGACGTGTTTTCCTTGGGCCTAGTAAAAATCCCCAAGGTCTACATCAGGTGTGAGTAAGGTCAAGTGATGTTTTACTTCTGTGAGTGTTGAGGTCTCTAGCCAATCAAGGCACAACTTCCCAACACTATACGATGTCACTACCCCTGGGTGTTGTCTTTGTACATAGCGTGTATCTGGCCTATGGATACTAAACCCTTCGGTTGTATTCATAAATCTCTGTTGACAGGTGTTTGTGTCAATGGGCCAAATCAGCCATTTCGTCCAATCAGGATCTGATCTGTTGTACTGGAGAATGTCATCTAATCCTACCCCTTGTGCAGTTGAATTCTGCCCCCCACCCATCTGTGATGATGTAGGAAACCCGGGCGAGTTCAGTTCCTTGTTCTTGGCTAGTCCAAGACAGGATGTCTGTTGCAGAGTTTCATTCAGAAATGTAATCTGCTGTGGAATGAGGCATGCTCTAAAAAGCGCTTCTGTTCCCTGGACTTGCCAGTCCCTAGAACCCCAGATTAATTTTAAATCTATAGTGTCCTTCCATAGGTCGAAACCCTGTGTAGACAACTGGGCCATAAAGGAAGCAGAGTAAATCTGTTTGGTGTTATTTAACATAATTTTCTGTGCTGATGTTGTTGCCACTTTGTAATAAAATGACTTCGGGTCAGATGTATTAAACCCTAAAAGTATGTGAATTTCTGTGCACAAGTTTGCGAACTACCTTTTGGAGGTGTTGGGCAGTGTTCCCACTGGTGGTATTCAAATACATTTCTAGGTGTTATAGATTTGTGCAAGAAATGATGACCATAATGTTGGTAACAGTACAATGCATCATAGTCTGAAGTACCTTCTAACATTTCATTGTTCGGAAATGCGGCGGTTTTTTCAAAATCAGACATCATAGCATTTACAGTTTCAGTGTCCCAATCATAAGAAAATGTACTGGAGGTAATGATATCACTTAAAGAAATTTTAAATACATGTTTAAGCTTTAAAAGTTCAGTCGGACCGAATATATCATAATCAATCTTGTCCCATACTATACCGTCCGGTATAGGAACTGCTGTAATGTTCACTGAAGACAAGTCTCTTGGTTCACGATGTGAAGATTGGTGTGGTTTTAAAATCAAATTGACTCTTTGGGCTGTAGAGCTCTGTTGGAGGTATCGTCCATTAATAAGCATACTAAAAGTTATAATTAAAGCTAGCCAGAAAAGAAAAAGAAAATCCCAGAGATATACCATAGTTCAATCCAAGGTGACACCAGGTAAGTCTTTCTAAAAAGTTCAAAAAGTCAGTGAGTTTCTGTTTGAGTGATTTTTTGGCTGGCGTCGTTTCCGGCTCGCTTGGATCCAGTGAAAACGTATCAAAGTTCATGAAATAGCCAGAAGCAGTTCGATCAATTGTTGGAATTGCATCGGGATTTGTTGAAATCGGATTTTGCTCTTGACGAGGCATGTTGACGTAGACGTCTGTAGTCGGACTTATTGCAACTTGGTTGTTAAGTTGATTTTCCTCTTGTTGAAGTGGAACGAGTTCCATAGCATTGTTGCTTAGTCCTTCATTCCGTACAGGTGGCTCTTCAAACGTGATGAGTCTTTCTGTTTGAACTTCTTGGATTGTAGCGAGAGGAGGGCGTCTGCTACTGTGGAGTCCACAAGGCCTACTGTTTAGTATCGGCCACATAGTGTGGTTTGATTAAGTCGATTGAGACAAACCTTTTCTCCTTTTTTCCGGCAAGAGGCGGCAGAAGTACAGTTCTTGTGCCTTGGATTGCTAGGACCGGTACAGGCTTTCTGTAGGATGGCCCAAATTCTTTCTTGTCTGCAATCTTTTCTCTGACCAGATCTCTGACTTTTGGGATCCGGACAGGTCTTGCTGTTATTGCCTTGACTTCCTCAGTGGCAGTCTGTTTCTGGAGCACGTTGCTTTGTTGTGTTCCGGATTTATTTAGATCATGTACAACAGCCAAACGATCATGGATATCAAATGGTTTTTTATCCGCCACTGTGCCTTCACAATCAAGATCAGGTACCCACATTCTTGTCCCAAATAGGACCTCGTAAGGCGTGACACCCCCTAGAGAGCTTCTTGGCTGATTGTTTATTGCTCGTTGTACCCCATATAAATGATCGACCCATCTGCCGCCCTTGCCTAATACCCTAGCTGTTAAACATTGCTTTAAGTCACAGTTTTTCCTCTCCACGACCGAATTACCTTCAGGATGGTACGGAGAGGAGTACCGCAATGCTACGCCCATTCCTTCCATGGCCTCTTTGTAAGCCCGAGAGCTAAACGCCGGACCACGGTCAGAATGTAACGTGCCAACTGCGTATGTGCCGATAAAGACTCGCAAATCTCTTATAACAGTTCGAGCGTCAGCCGATCGCTGAGGCCAAACCTTGAGGAAACCTGAGCCGGACGCAAACGGACAGACAACCTGATGCCTGCTAATAATGGTATCTGTACCGAACGTGTTGTAGTGGACCCTTTCATCTGCTTGCAGATGTTGCAGTTCCAGACATAGTCTCTAATCTGCCTCCTCATTACAGGCCACCAGCAGCGTTGTTTCAATAAAGAAACAGTCGCCCTATGTCCTGAATGTACAGAACCTGTCCCTTCGTGTGCTGCCACAATTAAACTTTGCCTACAATCCATATTTGGTATTACTCTATCCCCCACTCCAGGAATCTGAGCATATGGAATGTTTTGTGCATCTAACTTGTAGGAGTACTTGAGTGGAAATGTTTTTGGTACTGCTGTGCTGCCTTTGCTTGAAGCATTGACAGTTACCATAATCTCGCCGTCTATTCTCATTTTTGAACGAGTGATTGCAGCTACGGAAGCCATGCGAACAGCCCCCTTTGCGGCTTCATCAGCCAATGAATTCCCTTCAACGTGAACGCCATCACGCTGATGACTCAGTGTATGTATCACGTGAGCCCTTTGTAGTTCATTTCTCAACTTCACTACCTGTTCCCATAGCATTTTATGCTTAATTGTGCCACCTTTTGCATCTTTGAACCCGTTTTGTTCCCAATGATGTAAATATTCATTTTACGACTGTACACAGTAAAAGGAATCACACACAATCAGTGTGGGGAATTCGTGTTCCATGTTTACAAGTGCCAGTATAAGTGCTTTTAACTCTGCCAACTGAGCCGTGCAGTTTCCTAGAGATTGCGTTTTAGTGCAACTCGGATGGAACTTTCCATCGTGCATGCGACCTTTAACAATCGCACATGCCGCGCTGTAAGCTTGCTTACTCCCTATGGCCAGTTGAGCAGATCCGTCAGTGTAAATAATATATTCATACTGATCTAGAGGCAAATTCTCATTTGGTAGAGGATATTCTTGTTCGTATTGCAGAAATGCTTGTGTTTTTAAACTTGGATCAAATCTGTATTCAACATCCGTTGCAGTAAGAGAATTAGCCCATTGTATCCATCTGGGATGTAAGGCTTTCGCATTTGGAATGCTAGCCTTTGTAACAGCTTCTAAGGCTGGTACTGGGGTCACAACAATTATGCGTTTACCCTGAGAAAGAGCTCTTTCTCTTGCTACAGCGGACTGCACTGCTGTCAGGATTTTTTCTGTTGAAGTGAAACGCATCTCTGCGTTTGTGTAAAGGTGTGATTTGTATGCGATTGGTACCGTTTCACCTTCATTAAAAGTAAAATAAATGTACCCACATTGACCCGCTATTACTCGGATCACTAAGTTGTGTACGTTTACGCGTGTCTGTAAATGTTTTGAAGCTATCATGTCTTCCTGTAGGGAACGCAGGATATTTGTATGTTCCTGTGTCCATTGTCTGACTGAAAAATCAGGTTTTATTAAGTTGTAGAAAGGTTTTACTCTTTCTGCGTAATCCAAAATGTATGTTCGACCAAAATGTAGGAATCCCAGAATTGATTGTAAATTCTTTAATTATTTTGGAGGTTGAAGCAGCGCACATTTTTCTAAAAAGTTAGCTGCTAGGCTTTTTCCTTCACTTGACAGCTCATACCCTAAAAATAGGACATTGAGATGGGCAATTTTTGATTTTTTGAAATTAAATTTGTAGCCCTCAGAGGCGAATCCCATAATAATGGTACTCACCCTGGTCAAGTGCCTCGGTAAGTCATCGTCCATCAGATAAATATCATCCACATAGAACAATGCTTCTTCATCCAAATTTTGGAGTAACAGAATCTTTCCGAAAATACCCCGGGGCTATTTTTATACCCTTGGGCTAGTCGACAAAATTGTCGCTGGGACCCTAACGCACTGAATGCGGTCAGATACCTGCTTTCAGGCGCTATATTTTGGCAGAAAAATCCATTTGAGATAGCTAGTGTTGTTTTGTATTTTTGCGCACAATGTTATTCATTAATGCGGCACTGTGTGCATTTTGAACTGCAAATGTCTTTGTGCAAGTGTTTAAATGTCTGTAATCCAAAACTAAACAATATGTATTGTCAGGTTTCATTACGGGAAACAAAGGATTGTTCATAGGTGAAGTGCAATTTTTATCACCCCTGGTATTCTAGTTGATCTAGGATCTCCCTGACTTGTTTTTTAGCTTCCTGCTTTATAGGGTATTGCCTTTGAGCATTTGGGGAAACTTTTAACAGGATCACGTGGTGGGTTGAATCCTCATCCCAACCAACATGATTTTTGTACAATGCTGGAGCTAGGGCAACCGCCCACTCCTGCGCATATGCATGTTTTAGGTGAATGGGAACAAGGTCGGAAAATGCTGGAAAAATTACAGTTTCTCCCCTAGGGCACTCCATGACGAATGCTGGAGGCCAGTCTTGTTCTGCTAATAGAATGTCATATTCAAATGACAGATTTTTCCAAAAGAGACCTTTAACTTTTCTGAGCTTGTCCCCCTCCATCCGGATTGTTATCTCATGTAACTTATGTGGGACACTTACCCGAGTATCAGGTGTTTCCACCGTGATATACTCACTCAACTCCGCTATCACCAGAAATTCCTTCAGGTTCTGGCGAGCTATCGTTACTTCTGCTGCGCTGTCTAGCATCGTCAGAGCCCATTCCCCGTTCAGAAGCTGTGTCCTCAGAATTCTGGGCATGTCTGATCTTGAGACCTGCTACCTTCTTCTTTTTGAACTGAGGTTTCTGTTTTTGTTTATCTTCTTTTTTAGGTGCGTAGTCCGCAGTGCGTTGCGTGTCTCTGGACTTTGTATGCTCCTCTGACCGTCCTTCCCTCTCGGAGTTTTTTGATGAACCCTGAAAGGAACAAGAGAAACAAGTATCAGTATCCTGATACCTGTCAGGTTTCTTAATATTATCCCTATTCCTGAGGTTATACCTCCTTTCGGAGGGCTCCTGTTGAGGAGACCTACCTCTGGATTGAGATTTGCTGTCTTTAGACTTTTGTTGTTTTTTATTTTCCCACTTCTTTTTAGAAGAAGTAGGTGTCTGCTTTGTAGTGTCCTTTTCAGGACTGCCCACTAGTTGTGGTTTTAATGCTTTCCCACCTAGACTGTCTCTGCCTAATTCTGCATATGCAGTTTCAATGATTTTGGGTAGTTCGTGTTGTTGATCTATCAGACCGAACTCCCTTAGGCGTTGGCAGATCGCCACTGAAGCTGCTTCCCCCTTAATGTTAGCTAGTATTATGGCTGATACCTGGTCAAAGTTATTTAGTAACTTCATCCCTAAGTTAAGGGCAGGCTCTGCTCCGTACTCATTTTGTATCTGTCTCAATATGTCAGGTATTACTGCTAATGACGGGATACCATGTGTTCTGGTATATATGGCAGCGAAGACTGAACCCCAAGAGGTGCAGTCTTCTACTTGTGGTGTGATCCCCATAGGCAAGCAGATTGTTAGTATTCTGTTTTTATCACAGGTGGTAGTATTCGGGAATACCGCCTCAAGCTGAGTTATTTTCTGAGCTATCCAGAATGGTATTTGTTCGCGTTTTGCGGGCATTTTGCCCATTACTGCGTGTAATGTTTGAGGAGTAATTTTATTTCCTGTACCCTGAGCTGGAGTACTGTTTGCTGCACCTGGTGCAGGTTGGATTGTAAAAGTCCTCATGACAAATTGTGTCAGGTTTCTGTAGATTTTGATTAAATCTCTGTGTTGTACGAGTAATTCTGGCTGTGGCATTGTTCCAATGTCAGGGTTGCGCTAGTATTGGCCATGTGGCCCCGTCTCCTCCGAGCGGGCCTAATCTTACTCTTTGTCGTACGTGGGGTAGGGTGCCATTAAACCAGTAATGATGTTCCTGGTAAGTGAGTGGAATCTCTATGTCCTCAAACGGGGCATATTCCCTTGGTGCATTTCCTCTCAAATAGTAGTGAAATGTCTTTGTTATGGCATTTGCTGCTGGGAGTGTAACCCATGAATAGAATACCTCTGTTTTGTTTGAGTCGTGTGCCTCAATCACGAAAACTACTATGCCACCCGTGGCTGGTAAGCCATTTTCTAATAGTCTTAGGGTGACTGTCCTTCTGAATTTTGGTGCAATCTGTATTGCATCCTCAGGATCTTCTTCTCCCTCTAAAACGTTCAGGTCAGCTCTCTCATCCCCTGAACCAGTCATGTTTGGAGGAAGAGGTGTCCTCAGGGAACTTAAGATGAGGTGTTATGCACAATTTAGGAACTAAATGTCCTTCAAGCTTGATTAACCAACAGCCAATAAATAGTATTGTCGTACTACTCAGCTGTGGCGGATTTTGTGCCCACCCACTCCAGACATCTCTGGGGTTTTGTGAGTAGGTTCTCTGAGAATAGCATGACTGAACTACTCAGATTCTACTGTTAAATAAGTACCAAACCAACGTTGGCGGCGCCATGTCGTGTAGTTCCTATAGTACCCATGCAGGACCTGTGCGTTTGGATAACATAAACTGTGGGCTTGGTGGCAGACTGACTCTGTGCACCCCCACCGCGTATGTTAGCCTGATTTGCATTAGCTAGCTCACTGTGCCACTAGAATCTCCTCTTATCGGGGAGAGATTAGTTTCTGGCAACCTTAGACCATGACAACCCAAATTCCTCAGAATCGTGGAAACAATGTACTACTTTTCGCTCAGTCACTCGTGCTTACTTATTCGGTTTGTCTCAGAGAGTTACACAGAATAAACAGTCTGGGCGTTTCAATAAGTATTTATTGAACAGTTGTTATTCTAGTGTAAAGTATATGTGCTGCGGTAATCAGCAGACAATAGCAGAGATATATTATCAGCAGTACGACAAAAGCAAAGGGATAGAACAGTTCTACCATATTGCAATAATCATGAATACATACATGAGTATAAAAAGCATTATGAAAAGTGCGCGTACTCCTACGATGCCTAACTAGATGTACCTGAGTGTACCTAGCATATGTCTAGGTCTAAAAGACTAAGAGCCAAGAATCCTTCTAGGATTTAGTCGAACCCCCATACCTGAATAGAGAGAGTGTGGGACCCCATCCTGGTCTCGAGTTGGACACCCCGCAAGGGCTGTGTTAGACCGCTGTCAGCTGGAGCGACTGCATGCAGGAGCCTCAGCGTCTCTGGTCAGTGTGTCAGCATGGAAGTCTCGGTTCCCTCTATCTTACTGGAGTAAGATGTGGTATATTTATACCCTCAGGACTCTGGTTGCTTCGTATGGTTTGTATTGGCCATGTTAGACTTGAGGAAGACATCAGGGGTGAACTTTGTACATACATATTATGCAGGTGGTGTATTCCTAGAGAGCCATGCATAATTGATGAGTACAGTGTGGGCCTGTGTTTGGGAAAATCCCTGCTGTATTCAAAACCACAGACTAGATAACGTTCAGCCCTCAGAGCATGTTGTGTACTAGTGAGGACCAATGTAGGTGAAAGATCATGCCTATATAAGGAATCATGGCTATAATAGCACATGTACAGTTATGACCGTAATAGGGCATATGCGGCTTTGACCATAATAGGGCAAGTACGAATATGACCATATTAGGGCAAATATGAATACGTCCATTTTAGGGCATGTATGAACGGGTCTACATTAGGGCCTCTATACGGGACATAACAAGCGCTTTACACGAGCACCAGTTGCATTACAGACGGACACATTCATTTTAGGCACAGGGAGATCAAGTGATTTGCCCAAAATCACAGGATGCTTGAGCCTCCCTCCAGACTCGAACCTGGTTCCCGGGCTTTAAAGTCGGCTGTTCTAGCCGTTAAGCCACATGCAAATTCTTAGTGAAGGTTAAAAAGTGATTTACCTAGTGCTAGATGCAAATGTGATGCTGGGCAAACACAATCCAATAGTGACAGTACAGCACATAGTGGCCCAGCTCAATGAAAGGCACTATGAACTTGACTGCTCACCAGGGAACTCGCTGCATAATGCTTTCACTTCACAACCTACTTTGATGTCATAACATTGCCAGATATTTTCTCTTGGACCCAGGGTGCCGCTGGGCCGTATATCGTTCACGCTGTCCCAGGGGCAACACTTACTTATGCCCAGTCGCTAGGTCAGCAACAACCAGGCAGTGTCCATTACAGGCTGATTCCTGGCCATGGACTGCATTGACGGTCACAAAATCCAAATGTTGCACGTTTAAATATATTCTTCGACATTACCTGAAATGTTAAATCAAAATGGTGTGATGTTGGAAAGCGAGTTCCAAGGTGCCCGGGCTTATTCTGGTGACAGCAACCTCAAGCATGAAAATTAGCTTTAAAAGTTTAAATATATATTTCACCTGACAGAATTGAGTCTTTGCCATTTGGCCTGATGGGCCTGGTGTTTAAAGTGAAGCAAATGTGGGCACCCTTATCTGATCATTGTAAATTAAAGACCAAACCACAGCTGATTAAATAATGCGTTTAAAGACATTCCGAATTAAATCCACACATAAATGCAGCCTCACAGTCCCAGATATATTGGTTTGGTCAGATGCCAGTCATTATAATTACCCTGGTAACAGGCGCTCTGCGTTTATTTATGAGAACCTAGGTGAACTCGGCAAATTGCCGGCTGTGGTTTAGGCCTCTTGCATAATTTGTGTGCGCTTCTGTGAAATGCAGGCTTCTGCGAAGCCTGGTCACCAACCCTCTATCTTGTCAGAGAAGTATTTTTGGACCCTTGTCTGCTTTAGCCATGCCACCTATTCCCTTGGAAAGGTGCCCGACTTGCAGCAGAGCTCTGCTGAGGAAATATATTTCCGGCAGTGAAATGGTACACCGAGGCCTGTGTCTCAGTCAGGAACAGTGGGCTCACTCCACACTCTGTAGTCCTATATCTGAACCCAGGCAGTCCCATTGGAAGGATGCTCAGATCCTAAGGACCGTGGCAGGGTTTCACTGGAAGGTTGCTTGAGTAGTCCAGGTGCTTCTGGACCTGGCCCTTGTTGGCTACTATGGGGTCTTGGGTCCAAACTGTACATCATTTAGATATGAAACCCATATTTCCAGAGGGATGTTTCTTATTCCCATAGTCTTCAAGTACTTGAGTCACCAAATTCAACAGTGTTCCATTATGAGAACTGGGACACTGGGGGGAGAAGGCGGGGCTTAAAATAGATAGGGTTCACTGGGCCTTATCTGACTAAACTGGAGACCAAGCACACTTCTTTTAGGGATAGCGAGGTAAAGCAGTAGAGGGTTACTCTGGGAGATGAGGCGAGCGTGTTACTCAGAACTCACCAAGACGCATGAAAAACACGCAATAAAAGAATATTCTATTGGTGCTTTCAATTTGAAAAAGAGAAAGTGCATCCAATTATACAAAGAGATAAATGCTACACCTCCAAGTGCAGTTATCTATGCCACTATGCAAGACCTATCTAGCCACATCTAGTCTAGGCATCTACATGAGAATGTCTCTGAAATCTACATTAATTCTAAATGTTCTTCACAGTAAACAAGTCCCCACCTACTTTATTTGTCACAAGCTTTTGACCCTATAAAATCTATGCATTTTTTACATACTATGCTGAGTGCCGACCCCTTCCTTCCTTGCTTATATGTAGGGTTCACTTTAATATAGTAACTGGGCCCCATTGTTCCCTTGTGAGGTTCACTTCAGTAATATTGCAGCGACTCCGATGTGCCTATGTGAGGTTCACTTTACTGATGTTATACTTGACTTGCTGGTGTAGGATGATGTGGTGCCGTTTCTGGTCACTCTTGTGGACCCTGCACTCTATGCGAGTGCACGCTCCAGCATCCCCTTCTCCTCCTAAGTTACTTTGTCCACTCTCTAAGGAAAACCAATCCACCTCATGCAGCGATCTGAACCTCGACTCCGGCTCAGCACTGGGCAGCCTCCTGCCTCGGACAAGGCAAGTTCCACCGCAATGCCCATAGGTCCTCATCCACACATCATTCTCCACGCTGTGTCTCTCCAGACACTTCTCCTCTTTCAGGGTGTTCCTGTGATGCAGGAAATGTCAACTGTGGAGAAAGGAAGTAAGACGCCGCCACTGGAGGAGAGTATCTTTATTGTTTTGCAGGTATCCCCATACAGCAACCACCAACACCTTTCGCAGCTCTCCCGTTAATCATCAAACACTAGTGCATTCACTGCATTCCACAGCCTAAAGAATGTTGTGACAGGCACGACATATCCCACCCAATTAATATTGGAATAGTGAAACCAACACGTCAACAAAAGAAATCCTAATTATAAAAAAATAGACATACTTAAAATAATAGGAACATTTAAATGAAGCATTTACATCAATCCCATCCTCGTCGCCAGTGAAATGAAAAAAGGATGCTGCCACTGAAGATGAGTATCTTTATTGTTTTGCAGGTACCTCCATATTCCTTCTGCCAACCGCCAACACCTCCCGCAACTCTCCTGTAAATCATCAAACCCTTGTGCATTCACCGCATTCCACATTCTAAAGAATGCGGTGACAGGCATGACATAACAGGCACAACAAGTGGCCAGTACTTCAGGGGTCAGTCCTGCAGTGATACTGCAAGGTGCTGAAGCATGTCTAATATCCGCTAGAATTGTGGAGCTTCTGGGAACAGACACCACCAGTCCTGGGAAGGGATCAGCCCGAAGCAGGCACATTCACCATCCCTCCTGGCAGAGTTCACTAA
The DNA here is from genome assembly GCA_963921515.1 of Calotriton arnoldi. Classification (NCBI taxonomy): domain Eukaryota; kingdom Metazoa; phylum Chordata; class Amphibia; order Caudata; family Salamandridae; genus Calotriton; species Calotriton arnoldi. Next base: position 53,746 of record CAWUFW010008288.1, read on the forward strand.
CTGTTGGCCCTTCCTCTTCCTTTCCAAGATTATTTTTGAGTATTCTGCACCCTTATCAGTTCATTCTCCTTGTGCAGAAGGTGTTGCAGAGAGGTGAAGCCATTAGCCCATGGATAGGCCCACTAACCAATCTAGCTCTGCCACCTAATCTCTCTTTGTAAATTCCCCAATTACTAGGGTCACTCCCTAGCCCACGTGGTCAGCCCACTGACTGTGTTACTCCTCCAAAGATTTCTTGAAGATTTCAAGATAAATAAAATACATAAATTGTCAGATCATAACCATCCCACTTCTCTCTTTCCGCACTCTCTGCCTATTAAAATTATAATCTGTATACAAGTATATTTCTGAACTAATTTAGGTTGAAACTAACCCAAACAGAAATGTTGGACCTACGTAAACAGTTACAAAATTGACTCTATTCGATATCAGAAAATATAATATAACTCCTTTGCATGCAGTCTTGCCAGGTGGAACTGAAAATGCAATGCACAGGTTTCTAGAAAAACTTGCAAGCTACTGCGAGGAAGAGGACTTTGTTATAATGAAATTCGTACTTGTAAAGCGCACTGCTGCCCCCAACAGAGGCGTCCTGGCGCTATACGCATACCGCTGTGGAACCCTTCCTGGCTATTCCCTGTGAGATGTCCACTCCTGGGCACCCCCAAGGTGAAGCCAGGCATCCCAGCGCTGGTGGGACCGTTGTGGAGATTAAGCAAGCTATTGCCCAGAGTTGCAGAGTGGGACCCATGATAAGAATAGGCACCGAGGCGAGAATTAGCAGGTCCGAGGAAATTGAGCCCAAGACCCGCCGAGGCAGGAATTGAACCCTGGTCCCGGGCCAGATCTCTGCATCAGGGTCTGCCGCTCTAACCATTGAGCCACACTTCTCCACAAGGTAAACCAAATCTATGCTGTTGAAACAGTCCCCGAGACTAAAGACAGTCCCCTGAAGCCAATTCAGGGTACAGAGAGAGCCAATAGAATGTGTGGCCCAGTATGATTATTTAGGAATTTGATTTGATAGGCAGCTTAAATGGAAGGTGCAAATAGCAAAGGCAAGTGTCATACTATCACAAACTACCAAGGCTGTGCTTGGATTTAAACATAAAGCAGGCAGCCAATCCAGAAATCCAATCTTGCAGACTGACAAGCAGAAGAGGGCAGCTGTCGCAATTCATGAAGCAGAGCAACGAGGTTATGGCAATTTAACAGATTGAGCTAAAAATGGTAGAGAATACGTTTCTGAGGTCCCTATTGAGGTTGGACCCAGGTACATCACTCACATCTTTATATTTGAAGCTGGCCATCACTATTAACTGTTATATGGCCATCTTAAGACCTGTATTATACTGGATTTGTTTACATAGGAATCCCCACGCAACCACTTACTTAAAATCTTTATTAGAGATGTAGGAAATTGGGGTATTAGTTGAGAGGGGTGGAAGCCCCATTGAATTTGCCACAATCCTTCTAAAGGTGAACATAGAAAGTCCCTAAATTAACTTGTGCTTACCCCTCTGGTAGCTTGGCACAAAAGCAGTGAGGCTTAACTTAGAGGCAGTGTATAAAGCATGTATGCAGCACACAAACAGTAAGTGAAAACACAGCACAAGAAAATATCACACCAATTTAGAACATTAAAGTAATTTTTAATAAATCAAATAACATCGAAACAAATTAAATGCAATCAGTAGAACCAAAATTAGAAAGTTTAAAAGTTTATAGTGAAAAATGATGCCTAAAAGATCAAAGCGCCAACAGCAGATATCTGGTCGTGGGAGACAGGTCAAAGTCAAAAGTTAAGGCCAACAGCAATGTAGCGAGGTTGATTACAAGGGGTGCATTTGGCCCGGTTTTGGCTTACCTTCGGACTTAAAAGAAATTTCAGCAAAAGTTCTTTCGAAGGTAGTCTCAGTGGGACAAGGAGAGTCGTTGATGATGGGGTGCTGCTGGATGAGGCCTTGGGGAATCCGTCAATGAGGGTGGGAAAAGCTTTGAGCAGGAGAAGCTGGATTCTCAGGCCAATGAGGACATCAAGCCCGGTGAAGATTTCTACCTTCGGATTAAAAAGTTTATCAGGAGCTTGGATTTACCCAGTGGCACGAGGCTGCAGGTTGTAGCAGAAGAGGGCTTCATGTAGCTGGATACCATCGCCGGGAGGTCCCGCTAAAGAGGATTTGCTGCTGTGGAGAAGAATGTAGCAGAAGCTGCGGTGAAGTCAATCACACTAGCGATGCACCTCCATTGGATCAGCTTGCAAGTATGTCCCGGTCTCCCGTCGGTTCTCAGAGAAGTTTTTGCTCAAACATTTCAAACATTCTAGCTTTTGGATTTTGGTAAAAGAAGGTCATTTTAACACCACACCAAGGGATCAGGACCTGGGGTGGCACAACTTGGGGGCTAGGATTCACCCCAGCAGGGTCCAGTAGCAGCAGGCAGATAAGGTGCAGGTTCTCTGGAGCTTGTTGTGCCCCTGTAGCCCACAGTCAGCTAGCCCTTGGAGTCATTCTGGTGATTCTGGGTTCAAGGAGCAGGTCCAGTCTTCCTTCCTCAGGCGGGAGGGCAGTCCTTCCAACAGCAGGACAGCACAGCCGTCCTTCTTCTGATTTTTCCACACGGTCAGAAGTGATCTAAAGAGTGATTCTGGGGCCCCACCTCTGGTTCTGGAAAGTTATTCCCTGCCCCTGTCAAGTCTCCTAACTGTCCGGGTTACAGAATGTTGGTATCAGGTTATTTTGTGTGTGCTGGAAGCAAGCCCTTTGAAATGTAAATGGGGAAGGGTACAGCTCTGCCCCCAGCCATCCTGACAGGATGGCCCTTCCTTCCCACACCTAGTCCCATTTTTTGTCACTGCCTGGGAGGAATACACAAACTCCAACAGCAGGGCCATTCACATTCATGTGACACAAATGGCTGGGACAAGAAAATGCCAATTTCTAAAAGTGGCATATTCAGACTTCTGACTTAAAACCCAACTTTACCATTAAAGAGGATTTTAAATTACAATTATTTTTTTTTTAAAACCCAGAATATCTTCTGCTTCCAACCCTAATTTAACACTTATTAAATGTAATAAAGCAACCCTGTCTTAGTCAACAGGAGAGATTGACCTTACCCCAGTGAACAATTACTTTGGGAGTTTTTCACTGCCAGGATATATAAAACTTTAGTAAACATATCCTACTTTTTAAATATTATGAACCCTGCCCTAGGAGCTGTTGGAGACTACCTTAGGGGTGACACATACATATTAAAAATCAAGGTTTAGACCTGGTGTTGGAAATGGCCCTTTTTGCAGGGTTTTCACCAAACTTTTTGCTTTTTCCTCCTACTTTTTCCTGACCTGTGGTTGTTGGCTTTAGGATTCTGGGCACTTTACCACTGCTGATCAGTGCTAAAGTGCATATGCTCTCTGTGTAAATTCTTAACGTGATTGGTTATCCATGATTGGTATATTTGATTTTCTGGTAGGACCCTAGTAAAGTGCACTAAGTGTGCCAGGGCTGGTAAATCAAATGCTACTAGTAGGCCTGCAGTACTGATTGTGCCACCCACATGAGTAGCCCTGGAAAGGTGTCTCAGGCCTGCCACTGCAGTGCCTGTGCGCAGTTTGTTAACTGGCATTTTGACCTGGCCAGTGTACCCACTTGCCAGGCCTTACCCTTCCCTTTTCCTACACATAGGACACCCCTATGGTAGGCCCAAGGTACCCCCCTTGGCAGGGTGCAGTGTATGGGAAAGGTAGGACATGTACTGGTGTGTGTAACATGTCCTGATAGTGAAATATTGCCAATTTCGTTTTTCACTATTGAAAGGCTATCTTGCCCATAGGACAGAATGGGGACTGCCCTGTAAACATTTTTACAAGCATATCTTCCCATAGGAGTAAGATGGAAAATTGGAGTCTGGTAGCCCTGAACTCAGAATTTAATAACACATCTTTTAGGAAGGATGGTTTTTAAATTCTGTGTTTGAAAATAGCACTTTTAGAAAGTAGCTGTTTTCTTGTCCAACCTTCCTGTGTGCCTCGGCCTGTTTGTGGATTGACTGTGGAGTGACAGGGACTGGGGTGGCTCCAGGAGTCTGGGTGAGTCAGCCCTGGGCTGAATAGGCCAATCTGCATTTGGAGTGGTGGGAGGAGTAGCACCTGTATCTGACTAGGGCTGTGCCTGCCTTCCACAAAAGACTGGCTCCACCTCTTGCTGTGTGTCTGAAGACCCTGGCCCACACTGACAAAGGAAGAAGTTGTGCACTGGCAGAGTGCACCCAGAACTGGTTTGGACTGGGTTCAGGACCCCTTACACAAAGAGAACAAAGACATTTTGGGGTATAAATATTAGAGCTGAAACCCTTGTACTTCAGACTACTTCGTGATCAAGAGGAACCTTTTGCCAAAGAGGACAGCTGAAGAGACTGGGGAGAAGTACTGCCCTTGCTGTGTGTCTGGGGTTGGCCTGCAGTTTGCTGTTTCTGCTGAGGAGAAGACAAAGGGACTTTGCTGTGTGCTGTGTTCCCCCTCCCGCTTGAAGAAGGACTTTGCTGTGTGGTGTGTCCATCTGTAACTGAAGAGAAAAGTCTCCAAGGGCCTGAGCGAGCTGGCCTCCTGTTGTGGAAACTCAGGGTCATCAAAGTTTCCCCCATCGTCTCAGCAACGCTGTGTGCGTGTGCTCCTCTTGCAGCTGAGTCCGTCGTAAAGTCTGCCGTGATATCCCGAGGCCGTGACTGTTCCCAACATCAATGCTGTGTGCGCGTGTCTGCACACCGGCCGGCCCGCACTGTGACCTTCGTGGAGCTGCAGTAATATCCAAAAGTCGGGATAACTTGCAGCGCTTCGTGCCCGTCACCACCGCTGGCCCGAGTCGACAGCCTCGGAGAATTATCATCGGTAGGAAGCAGTGCTGTGACAAAATCAGTAGCGGAGTGTTGCCATGTAACCGGGATTCTGCTGAGACGCTTGGCCGCTGACGTCGGAGCTGCCCAGCAGGACGCCCGCCTCGAGCCAAGGAGCTAGAACGCACTTGAGCCTGGAAGGAGCTGCTCCGCTCCCCCAGTGCAGCGTCATCCAAGATCAGCGGTCTGGGAACCGAAGGAGCCGAGCCGATACCTGCTTCGTCTCCCCAGGTAAATACTCAGATTTGCACTCTGAGCCGCCGTGTGGGGTGCTGCGGGGAGCTGTTCAGAGCATCGCTAACGGCCTGGCCCGACACAGAGGGTAATTGCAGAACTGGGGCCCCTTCTCCTGAATCTGGTTATTTCAAGCATTCGGGGGCATACTTTTGTAGTAGCTGACGACGGAGTCAGCATTCCTGTTGTGGAAGTGGTTTTTCAGAACCGCTGGGGTATCGCACGCCAGTGCCAGGTGACAGGTGCTTATAAACATCACGATCTATGCAAATAACCTATGTCAACTCAAGGACTGTTTTACCATAGTGCTTTTCGCCGACAGAAATACAGTCCCCACCAGGTTATTTTTGTAACAAACTTCTCAAAAACATTTTTCTGGATCTTTAGAGGTGTATGTTGGATTTTTGTCTTTTTGGTCTTGTGAAATCTAGATAAAGATACTTTATTTTTCTAAACCTGTGTGGTGTCCATTTGTGGTGTTATCACTGTGTTACTGTGAGTGTTGGTACAAATACTTTACACATTGCCTTTGGGATAAGCCTGTCTGCTCGTGCCAAGCTACCAAGGGGGTGAGCAGGGGTTATCTAGAGTGTGTTTCCCCCTTACCCTGACTAGAAGCAAGGGTCCCTATTTGGTCAAAGGTACCTACCTCTGCCAACTAGTGACCCCCATTTCTAACACCTGCCAAAAGGTTTATTTTGCCAGGTCGAATTGACGGTGTAAAACTGGCAAAGGCATGTTACCTGTGTGCAGCTACCAGGCTGCGCATGACTGTAGTCTCTTATATTCAGCCTGTAGCCATGTGCACACGTGGTCACTTGCAACCAGCCCAGTGCCCCTTACCCTAGCTGTGTCGCAGTGGCCTTGTCTCAAAAGGTTGACCTTGGTGGTAAACAGACAAATTTACCATGAAATTACTGGTAGTGAGACTGAGATAGTAGACTAATCCACAGTAAAGACCAAAATCTAGGTGATCAAAAAGCAAAAAATTAAGGGAACCCATTTGCAACAAGAGATGTTAAAATTAATGAGGTAGGTCAAACTACCACCCACTATGATTCTGTATTTTGTGAATCAACCTATTATTACATCAGTCAGTTTGCAAAGTACAAATGCATTTGGTAAATGTTGGTGTGCCAAATCCTTTTTTGTCGGTGTTTACGAAATCCATTTTTTTAAATACTCCTGATAAGAAATCGCAAATTGTGAATAATTAAATGTTGCAATTTAGTATTTCTTAAGAGGAATCTTTGCACATGATGGCCCTAGTATTGAATATATGCTACATTTCATGGCATTGCATTTAAGAAACATCCTAAAACCTCTAAAATGCTTCAGACAATTATGCAAGATTCTAGCCTGATCGAAAAAAAAGAAACTGCTCTTCATATGAAAGTCGGAAAGCATTGCTGGTATTTATGGAACAGAACATTATCAGATTTGGAAAATGTATTCCCTCGGCTTCGGTTTTAATTGCAAAAGAAAAAAGAAAAAATATGTCACTGGAGGCATTTCGAGCGGCTCCTATAAAGGATGCTCTGATACGACGAGGGCTTATTACAGTCTCTTCTGAGAAACTAAAAACACTTCAAACATCAGACATTTTTTAATCTGGGATTACAGTCTGACTAAATCCAAACCTTTTGTCTGTTACGCAAAACGCATTTTGGGTCACTTCATGACTCTTTTGTGAATTCCAGGGGCCGTGCTCAGAAAAGAGAAATTAAAATGTATTTGTGGTCCAAGGTATAAGAAATGATCATTAATAACAAGATAAGCTTGTTAAACCTGCTACATACATATATAAAGAAATATTGGTCAGTTTAATGATGCTGCAATGGAGGTTGTTAAGCAAGATCAGCAAATGTGTGTTTCCACACATGGAAGAGAAACAGAGGCTGAGTCTCTTGGGAGGAAAATTGTAATGCACTTACTGTTACACCCCAATATAAGCTTACAATAGTGTAAAATTACTTGTTGAAGCTGATGCAACTTAACACAGCGCGATTTAGGCGAACATATTGTGGTGTGTACCTTATGTGGATGCCTCAAGGGCCCCATCACAGGTGCAGAAAGCTTTACATAAGTTTTTCAGCAAAATCGTCTGTCTGGAGTACATCATGTGCATCACTACGTGGAAATTTTGTGGAACTCCGCCATTGGAGCTGGGAAAAACAGAGCGGCCCTCATTTATGGGGATTTGGTGTAGGGCAGCACAGTAAGTCATATTGATGCGCTGCGATATGTCAAAGTGAAAGCACAGGAATGCACTGTATTTGTGCAATACGGTGCATTCCTGTCCTTTACCCCTGCGCTGGCACCGATTCGCCATCCTAGAGCCAATGCAGGCACCCTTGTATCAAGGTGCAAGCGTGCCTGTGTTGTCAGCAGGATTGTTTTTGTGCACCTTCCTGCACAAAAATAATCTTTAGAGGCGTTTTCCTCTTTATATGTGTGCCGCACAATGCAGCACATGTAGAAAGAGGAAATAACGAGGAGAAATAGTGATATTTCTCCTCAGTACGCCTCACCTCGAGAGGCTTAAGATTTTGATGGATTTCCAGGTTTATGTCAGCCCTGTAAATCCAGGAATGCATAAAAAACTGTGAGATTTGCATGCAAACCCCCACTTCAACGCCCATGAAATGCCTCTCTTGCACTTAGTAAGGCTTTTCTGATTTGCGCTGCGTTGACTTACTGAAGATTTATGAGACAACTCAAAACCACACAAGGTGGCTTTGCGCAGCTTCATAAATCTGACTCAGAGCCTTGCTTCACGCACATACCACTTCACGTGCTGCAAACATGACACAAGACTCTCATAAATCTGCCCCTTAGTGTTTATGAACTGTGTTGTCAGCAGCTTGTGCACAAAATCGTAGTATAACAGAGTTAGTAAGTGGACTGATGCTGCAGCGTTTTTTGAAAACTGGCAAAAAGCAGGGCTAGACAGGCCTTTTATCCCACCTGCCAATTTTCCAGTGGGCTGGAACTCTTGGTGGCTGGTTTTGGAAGCCCGCAACCGTTCCTGGTGGCTCTGTCACTTTTCCTGGATTCACAAGGTTAATTGCAGCGGCCATGGAACGACTTGAAAGAGAGAGAAGGAAGGTAGAGAGTAAGCGATCAGAAGAGAGAAAGAGAAAATCAGAATGGATGGATGAAAAGAAAGAAATTGAGCAAGGAAAGGAAGGGAGCTGGGCTGGGCTGGGCTGGTTTGAGCATTTTTGCCAGCGCTGCTTTTGGTTCCTCAGTCCGGCTCTGGCAGAAAGCTCAGTTCAGCTGACAATAAGCAGAGAAGAAAATTCTCAAAACCAGAAGCCAGTACATAGCCTGGTTGAAATGATTTGCCTAGCTGCAGCATTTCAGTCTTGAATATGGATGCCTTCAGTGTCGCACAAATGTAGTCTTGAATGTATATGCCGGTTGTGGCCGGCATGACTCGCGGGTAGGTCGGGGGGAGGGGCTGTCTCGGGGCGCAAGGTAGCGCAATGTAAAACAAAAAAAAATTGAAAAAAGTTATACACTTACCTTGTCGTTGGGACCCGCCGCCGCATCTCTGCTCCTTGCTCCTGCTCTCCTCGCGGGACAGGAAGCCAGGAAGAACAGCCAGGCTCCCCTGACCAATCACAACGCTGCAATGCAGCATTGTGATTGGTAAGCACCCAGGCTCCCCTAACCAATCACAACGCTGCAATGCAACATTGTGATTATGATTGAGCATCCTGGTTCGACGCTCAACCAGGGAATAGGGGCCTGGGCTTGTTCTCCACGCAGGCTGTAATGCAGTTTGCATGGAGAACGGGGAAAGTGTGCATTACTGGTTTGGGCGGCCCGAGAGGGCCAACCAAACAGTCATTGCGCACTTAGGAGTGGGCAAATCACTCTTCCCCTGCCTTGCTCTGCCATAGCGGAGGAGCCACCACTGGTGCAACCTCTTGTGAAGTAGTCCTTGGGGGAGAAGGGATTTTAGTGTTCTCAACTTTAGGCAGGTGGCATTTTTATTGCTCACTGAAATGGATTGTATAGGGCTAAAAAACCCAGGGGCATATTTCTAAGATGATTTATGAAGGGACTGAAAATTAATTAGTTGGCCTCAACATCATTTGGCCCCAATGCTAAAGTCTATTTTATTTCTATATGTAGGGAATCTGATTGACGATTGTGAGAGAGAGGCCTCAGTCTAGTTATGACAAACTGCTGAGCTCCCATAGCATTTTTTTTCATGTCTCTTTATTGGACTTTTGTTCATATACAACAAAACACAGAGAGACAACACAGCGCAGTTAGCACGTACAACAATTTGTAGGCATTCAAGTAGTTTAGCATATAAATTTATAATCCCGACATCCACTAATCAGAAATAAACATAGTACGAGACCGGAGTGTTGCAAACCCTACAGTTCCTGCTGTCTCACTGAGTCAGTCAATACTGTTTGACATGGCAACCGTTCCCAACTATTAGGTTATAATTACTGTGTAAAACTCAAAATGCATATGGTTGTTCTGGTGCGCTACTTGTGGTCTTCCCAAGGCTTACATGCGTGTGGGAGTTCCTAACCCTGATTCAACTGTTCCTGCAAATTCATTCAGGACATCCGTCCAAATCTGCAGATCAGTGATCACTTTGTCGTCCCTTCTGACAAGTTTAATGTGCTTTTCCTCTGCCACTGCCCATTACAAAACATCAATGTGCCCATAGGGCTATACTGGGGTCCCTGGAGGTTATCTACCCATCTCTATGTGCCTAAGCACCAGTACCAACGCCAATTGTATAAACTTGTGTTGCATTTTTTCCCCGTTCGCCCCAGGGATAACTCTAGCAGCACCAGTTGAGATCCAGAGGGATTCCTGTGACCTCTGACAATATAGCAAATGCTTTTTTCTGCGAGGTGCATATCGAGGGGCACACCCATACCACATCCTGTGTTTCAACTGGGGCTGGAAGCTGAACACCCCGGACATATCTTGGGGCCTGATTTAGAGCTAGGATTCTAGGTCACAACGGTGACGGATATCCCATCCCCCGAAATATAATTCCTATTATATCCTATGGGATTTATATTTCAGCTGACAGGATATCCGTCACTGTTGTGATGGAGAAACCCATCCGCCGAGATCTGTATCAGGACAAACTCATTACAATTGTGTCAGATTGGTACAATGTAGGAAGTTAAATTGTATTAACTTGACTCTCACATTGCTTGAGACCTCCCGCACCTGGGCACATGCAAGTTCCCAGTCTCCATCTCTCAGCTGTTCCCCAATATCTGGTTCCCCTGCAGCTCTAGCCTTGGTTGCTCTCCTGGGTCTACCCAATCACATTGCTCTACACATATTTATTACTGCATGCCGGGACGAACCCAGCTGCAAAACCTCCTTAAGTATCTTTGAGGTTGTCATGCAGCTGGGAACTCAGTCCACATCACCCCCCCCATCTCAGCCAGTTTTGCATATTGCAAAAAGTGACCTGGGCCCACACCAAACATCACCTGTGACTCTTGAAAAGTGGAAAATGTCTCCCTAGAAAATAAGTCCTCTAAGGTACAGCAGCCACCTTCCTGCCAGTGCAACATTGCCTCATCCATGCATTTAAATGAATGCAGAGACCATAGATCCAGCTCCGTAGCGAAGGGTGGCTCTTTAAGAATGCACTTGGTGATCTCTTTTCATGCAATGCTAGTCTGACACAATATATAAATAATCTCCAGGGATATGGCTCCCTCTCATGAGCAGCACTAAAAGGGAAACCTCTTCATATGAGCCCTTAAACAAGCGCTACTGCCAGTTATCTTCCTCAGTAACCTACCTGGCAGTGTGCTGAATAAGTGCAGCTTAGTAATATGTTTTCAGATATGGGAGTTCAAGACCACCATCTTCAATGTCTTGTGTGAGGACTGCTAGACTCACCCTGCCCTGCCCTGCCCACACCAGGAAGACCAATACACTGTCCAATGGCTTGAATGTAACCAATGGGAGAGGGCACAGGGACTTTTGCAGTACATATCAATACCATGGGAAAACCATCATCTTTGCAACTGCCATCCAGCCCATGACTGATCAAAGAAGAAAAGTCCAGAACTTCACCGAGGTCCAGAGACCATGGAAACACCTTCACCTATACTGTAATTATATTGTTTCTCTGTCGTGGGGGCCCACCATAATGTGAAAGTACCAGAATGTATCTATCTCCCAGCTAAACCCCAAGTCTGGCGCGTCTTATATGTGATGAGATGCCAAGGTCCACAATGGAAAGAGGAGACTCCCTCACATGTTCACCCTTAGGCCCAAGACGTCTCCAAAGCTTTCCAAACATGCCATTAGTCAAGACTCAGAGACTCTGGGAATCCACAGTTAAACAGTGCATCATACGCATGGAGGGAGAGTAGTTGAGATACATCTGATTCCAATCCCCCATTGCCCCATCTCCTCTCCAGTCCAGATCGCTAGAGGCACAATAGTCAAAACAAACTGTAATATGGAGTGAGGAAACCCATGTTGAGTCCCTCATCCACCCCCCCAGCTATCCAACACAATTTTGCCAGTATACACCTTAGCAATTGGCTTCACCTACTGTAGACCCGTCCATTTACAGAAGAGTAGTCCTAGACCTATGTGGGCAAGAACTAACCTCAAGCAAGCCCAATGTAGAGTGCTGAAGGCCTTCTCCAGGCCCACAGATGCTGGAACCATTTCATCCCTATCTGCTACAGAATGGAGTATATGCTTCAGCCTCCTTACATCCATCACCATATTAAGGACAGGAATAAAGCCACTTTCGTCTTCATATACGAGACTCCCAATTACATGACTCAATCTAGCGCCCAACGCCTTACATAAAACTTTGGTGTCAGAGTTAATAATAGTCAGTGTGCGATAGAAGGATGGGTCCATAGAGTACCCTGGGTTTTTAACATCATGCATATCATGCCCTCACCCATAGTAGATGGCAGGATACCTAGTTGAAAGGCTTACCCAAAAATCTCCAGCAGTGCTTCCGTTAATTATGGAGCAAAAACCTGGTACAATTCATCGGAAAATCCTTTTCCTCAGGTGCCTTGCTCTTTGGCATTGACTGTAGACTTCCCTCAATTCCTCCAGTGTGAGGTCGCCCTTCAACTCCTCCCTAAGGGAGACAATTAGCCAAGGGAAAATGATGGAATTGAGATAGTGTGATAGGTGTTCAGGGGGCACCTGGTCTGCACTATTATATAAATTGACTGGAAATGAATTGACAAGATTCTATTTATAGCCGCCTGTGGTTTGGTCACCGTAACTTTGGGGTTGCGCAGTACCAATATAGGAGAAATATGATGTGCCTTAGAAACAAGTCAGTAATTTGTTTGGCTTATCTCTCTCCCTATGCAGTCACAAGCTCCCATAACATTAGGGTAATCTTATTCAACCAAACACTAGTTTCTTTGAGAAATCCCAAAGTATGGCATAATGTTTGGCACAAGAAGCAAAGCCTTTCTCAGAAAAAATTACTTGTGGTAGATGAACAGCAGGACTAAATTCAACATTAGAGTTAAGAAATAAATAAGATAAAATTCCCAAACCAATTCGGTTAAAAAGCAAACAAGGTAACGGTAAAAATCACCAAAGTTATCAAAATTGAATACAGGGATCAGCAGTTATGAAATTATGACATGCCATCCAAAGAAATCGTAGAAATGTAAAAAGTGAAGGTTATTCTCTGGGACACGGTAGGGAGGCCAGGTCTTTGACATATTCTCAGTACAATGAAGATAGGGCAAGCTGGCCTAAGTCAAAGGTTTTACCTTTGCACTTGTTTATGGGAAAGTCAAAATCCACAATCAAGGCAAGGCAGGAAATTGTAACTGACATGGGCTCCACTAGGCCAGATTCTGGATCCAAGTTCCTGCAGAAGCTCTGAGCCATGCCACAATAAGCTCTGAAATGGACAAACCTTCAAATTGCAGAAGCAAAGGGCCCCATTATCACCATCAGGCACACATTTGCACTTCCCTCTCTCATGGTTTATCATCACATTAAGAAACGTTTCTGATGTTTAGAATCTGTCAGCTAGGCAAATTTAAGGCTGCAACCAGGCAGGCCTCCATTAATTCGGATACCCTCTTTGCACGCTCAGGCCTTGTTTTGTTGTGGTAAAAACGTCTCGGTCTTTCAGCAGGCAGATATACATTTTTACAAGGTAATTTTCATATGCCTTCTCAGATCCAAGCAGCCTTCTGAGTTATGAGTGAACAAAATGTGTTTTATAAGTTTGGCCCACTAGAGAAGAGCTGAATTCACTAAATGAATCATTATTACATTTTTGTACAATCTACTTCTATCTTTCTCAACAGTAGGACATAGCTTTTGTGACGTACACTGAAATCTATCACACATGCCCTAGCTTGGCAAGTAGGAGGGTCATGCCTAAAATTCTCTCTTTCTCTGACTCCTTGATTAAGCACACCCTTTCCAGTCTCTTCATGATGGAAGTTAATTCATTGTTCTAGACACTGCTATTTACTCTACTTCATGGGACACAGCTCGAAGTTGGTTGCCTGTGAGACCCCAAAGCTTAAAAAGGAACTACTGTGATTAGTTACTTTGCCATCTAACTGCTGAACAGGAAGTAGGATTCTCTTTGTCAAAGTTGGCCATTCCAGAAGTGTTATACCTTCCTTGTCAAGAAAATAGAAGGCAGTGAGAAGATGTTAGTTCTTTGTAGGAGAAGGTTTTTGAACACTGACATTCTGCTTTTGATGGTAAAAGGTGGCAAGTATACAAACTGCTGAACACCTGCTGATAACATGGTAATATTGTAAATATTGTAGCTCATTTTTCCCCTTACACAATGTCAAGAGGTGCAGCTTATTTGTTTAAAATGTAAACACGTTGCAGTTGGACCTTACTAGTACAAGGCTCACAACAGTGCACTTACCAAAATGAGTACTGTAATGCCAAAAAATGAGGTGGTTTGGCAGTTCCAACACTGAGGCATGGCCTACAGTGGAACAAGGTTGTTTCTCTCCTCATGTGCTAGGTTTTTACTCCACATATTCGTGGCAAATACCTGACTGCAGCTTACATGGGGTAGTTCATGCCACCAACATGGTTTGTGCTCGCTCACGGCAGACTTAAGGAAAAGTGAAATAGGCCAATTCATTTATCCTACAACATGTCAGGAATGCAAATAACCAGTGTTATTCATAAAATGATGCGTTCAAAATGCTCAGAGGATACAGATCACACAAATATACAAGCAAATTCTTATTGTTGGAAATTGGGTTACTGGTAGAGGGGAGTGAAACCCTACCCAAACTGCAACCACAATTTCACAAGCAAACCCCTCATTAGCCTGTGCTTAAATTTCTGGTAGCTAGGCACAAAGCTGTCACACTTAACTTGGAGGCAATGTGCAAAGTATTTATGCAGCACTTCAAGTAGTACAACAGTGAAAACACAACAAAAGAAAAATCCACACAAATTTAGGAAAATAGAGAAAGTTTTAATAAATAAAACAAGACCAAAACAACAAACATCAAATCAGCAGAACTGTAGATATGTAATTTTAAAGATTTAAGTGAAAATAGTTCCTAAAAGCAAAAACTCCAACTATGGTTATCTGGTCGTACCGGACCAGGACAAAGTCACAAGTTCAGGCCGACAGTGGAGAGTGCGGGCCGAATAAAGGGTTCAAGTTAGGCCCATACCATATGGCGCCGGGAAACCCTTTTTGGGTAGCTGTTGCGCCTTATAAATCAAAATTAACATAACATAACATCTGGCAAACTATCCAATGGTCTGGGTATGCCCTTGTTTCCTAATATCATTAGTTCTGTCTTGTCGCTGTTTAGCTTTAACAACAGTTTGACATCCAGTTGGCCACTTTTTCCAAGCAGGGTACCAATTGTTGGTTTCCAGAATTGGGCCCATTTGTCAGAGAAACAACCAGCTGGGTATTGTCAGCGTAGGAGACAGCCGAGATGCCAAACTGCTGCACTATGGTAGCCAGAGGTCGAACGTATATGTTAAACAGCGTAGGGCTGAATTACGATCCCTGTGGCACTCCACATATAGATGGACGACTGTATGAGACCAGTCCAGTCCAGCCCGAACTGCCAAGCCTTGTCCCGTGCTCACTGCACCACTGGATTCAAACTGGCTTGGATGATGAGGGGTGATACCTGTTCTATTGCTTCCTGTTTCAGTAAACCAAAAAGGTGAGGTGTATAATGGTGGTAACCAAGTATCCGGGTGGGAGCACAAATCGGTAATGATGAACAAAAAGTGTGACCATCTTTTTATTCCTTGGAGTATCGATTCTTAATCCCGGCATGTGCTGATTAATATTTCCGAAACATTTCATTTTTTACTATTTCTAAAACTAGGAGGTACATGATATGTTCACACTGCACATTCCTTCCCATAAAGAATACATTTGTGTAGCACCCATTGGATTCCGAACAGATGTGTACACAAGTACCTAAAGACCTCAAAATATTTGAAAATATTTTTAAAGTACATAGACTTGACTTTCAGCAGCAATGATCTCAGCATATGGAATGTGGAGTACCCTTACTGAAACAATGAAATGAGGCCACATTGATGTCAAGCAATCCCATTGCTCCCTGGGCCTACTTTGGTACAACCTGGGCAATACATTTGTCACTCCTCTGCCCTATAATTTTAATGAGGTAAAACAAATTCCGTTTCTCCAATTGTCACTTGTCTAATTCATCAGCCTCACTGTTTCACATAGGGCCCTTTGTAGCCTCCCTGTTTCATTTGTCGATAACCTGGCCAATTTTTAGTAATAAGTTCTCAGCAAAACTTGAGACCACACTTGTACCACAATTAATAAATTAATAAATCAATAAAATTAGTGCTTCACAGCCATATAGGCCTGGTGACCCAAACTGTGCTGAACTCAAATCACCTGCATTTTGGAGTGATTACAGGGTCAACAAACTTGTGCATTTGTTATATAGCAGGAGTTTTAGGTGCTAAGCCCATAAATAAGCCACTTTGAGTAGGCATATGTTGGACTTGGCCATTTCTGCAGAGTCATCCCCACTCCTATTTCTACTCAAATCGGTGTTGTTCGCTTTAGGACTCAGTGCACTTTCCCACGGCTAACCAGTGCTGAAGTGCTTGTGCTCTCCTTAAACATGTTAGATTGGCTTATATCCAATTGTCAAAATTAATTTACTTGTAAGTCCCTAGTAAAATGGCACTATTTGTGGCCAGGGTCTGTAAATTAAATGCTACAGAGGGCCTGCAGCACTGATTCTGCCACCCCAATAAACCTGGCTCATGCCTACCATTACAGCCTCTGTGTGTGCAGATTTAGACTGCTATGTCGACCTGGCAAAGTAAAACTTTTGCCAGGCCCAAAAACGTATTTTTTAATACTTATAAGTCACCCCTAGGGCAGGCCCTGGACAGCCCAGAGGGAAGGGTGCAATGTATTTAAAAAGGTTGTTTACGTTTTACATCTGCTCGTAGTGAAAAGCTCCTCAATTTGCTTTTCACTACTGCAAGGCCTACCTCTCCCATAGCAGAACATTGGAGTTACCTTATTACATTTCATAGGTGTAATTTCCATTTGAGAAGAACTAATCAGTTTATGTTTGGTGTCTCTGGAATTGGAATTTAATATACTAACTTATGGTGAAGTCGGATTTTAAATTACAATGTTGAAAATGGCACTTTTTAGAAAGTTGACATTTTCTTGCCTTAGCCATTTGGTGCATGCAGCCTGTACCTGGGTCACAAGCCTTGGTGCAGCTGACAGTTGAGCTTTGTTTATTCCTCCTAGACAGCCACACACATTAAGGACAGAATAGGGAGATTAGGTGTGGCACTTACACATGAGTAGGTTGTGTTCAGCCTCCACACAAAGGGCTGTATATCCCCTGTAGTTAGTCTTGAGCCAGGTTGCCAGGACAGGTGAGGCTTGATGCCTGGGGACTTCCTAGGGAAACCTCAAGAAGTTTCTCCCCCACCTCCATTGCAGAAATGGGAATAAATACTGGACTTCAAATACCAATTCTCCAGTACACGTAAGGACCTGTGGATACTCTGCCAGGAATGAGGACTGCTGAAGGACTGTCACTCTGCTGTACTCTACGCAGGAGCCTCGGCCAAACTCCTGAAACGGCTGCAACGCATCCAGAACGCCTCTGCACGCCTGATCCTCGACATCCCTCGCCACAGCCACATCACACCCCACCTAAGAGACCTGCACTGGCTCCCCGTCAACAAGAGGATAACCTTCAAGCTCCTCACCCACGCACACAAGGCACTCCACAACACCGGACCAGCGTACCTCAACAGACGACTCAGCTTCTACGCCCCCACCCGCCAGCTCCGCTCTGCCGACCTCGCCCTCGCCACAGTCCCCCGCATCCGAAGAGCGACCTCCGGCGGCAGATCATTCTCCCACCTCGCCGCCAAGACCTGGAACACCCTCCCCATCCACCTACGGCAGATCCAAGACCTGCTGACCTTCAGAAAACTCCTCAAGACCTGGCTTTTCGAGCAGTAGCAGCACCCCCCCCCAGCGCCTTGAGACCCTCACGAGTGAGTAGTGCGCTTTATAAATGCCATGATTGATTGATTGATTGATTGATTCTGGACTACTGCCTTGGTGTGCTGCTGCCTTGCTCTGCTGATCTGCTGCACTTCTGCCTGGGTGAGAAGGACTGGACCTGCATCGCTTGAACCCAGACCCCCAGAGTGACTCCCAGGGCTAGTCTAGTTGGCTGGCCTCCTGATCTGAAGCCCAGGGACACAGGCTTCCAGCAACCTTGCACCTGTACCTGGCCTCTGCCATCAGTGAGTCTACCCTGCCAAGTGGTGCCACACCTGTCCTGGATCCTTGTAAGTGGGTCTGAAGGTGCTTCTGCCAAGCCCAGCTGTGGTCCTCATCGGAACCGATGCCAAGCCCTGCAAAGCCTCACTGCACCACTGCCAGCTCATCAAAACCACACAATGCACTGCAAGGCCCCACCAAGCTTCACCACACAGCCCCAGGAACCGACGTAAGTGATGCCAAGCCACGCAACGCCTCACTGCACAGCTTCCTTGGAACCAACATAAGATGACGTGAAGTCTGGAAAAGCCACGCAGTGCAGTCCATGCCCCAAAATCTTTACGGAACTGTGTTCAGTGGACCTAGGTGGGTCCCTGTAGCTGGCCCACTCTCCATTGCGGTCAGCCTGAACTTGTGACTGTGTCTCGGAAGAGCGTGACAAAATAACCAGAGTTGTCGGTTTGTGCTTTTATGTGCTATTTTCACTAAAATCTTTAAAACTGACAATCTAATTTTGTACTGATTGGATTTTTGTCGTTTTGTTTTTGTTTTATTTATTACACATTACTCTATGTTTCAAACTCTGTTGTGAGCTCCTTTTGTGGTGTTTGTTCACTGTGGTATTGTTTGAAGTGTCGCACAAATACTTTACACATTGCCTCTGAGTTAAGCCTGACTGCTCTGTGCCAAGACTTCACCTGAGAAGAAACCAGGCACGCTGTTGTACATTTAAGGAAGCTGGCCTATTTGCCAAGATCATCAGAGAGCCCCCCATGTGGGCTGCTAGTGTGGAAAGGGGGGGGGGTATCCATGGTCATGAACACAACTTAATTATTATATTTTTTTAGAGTGCTTCACATAGCTTGCAAAATTAAACAAGAAAAGGGAGCATCTTTAGCAACCCTCTGTGCCACAAAGGTCACTGCTCAGGGCAATGAGTAATATGGAACTGCTTGGCAGCAATCCCCAACCCCTGCTCTGAGCTCACTCGAAGCCCTGCCGGGGTTTCCTTTCCTGCATACCCTTGCCCTGACCTCCAGCCTGCAACCAGCCCGCATGGTTTCGAGCCTGGAGATTTGCCCTGCCTCCTGCACTGTTACTGTCTGGATCTGAGCTCTACTCACACCTATTCACAGCATCAGCAGCTGGAACTCATTGGGCCCCCCAATCCCACGTTGGAGCGGTGCCCACATCGGCACTCCTAATGTTGAGCCCCATGAACCATCTCCTGTGATTCTCCTCTGAAACTCCCACCAATTGGACCTTCTGGATCTATAAATCCCGATGCACAGAGGCAGGTAAGACTGTAAAGTAAACCTAGGGCGGTTTATTTGAAAATGGCAATATCTGTCCACCTTCATCAAAGGCGAACTTTCCTAGCTTGATCCGATTACGCAAGGAGAGTATTGAGCTACACTAAGTGTGGGGCGTATATGAATCAATCTTGGCTTCAACATTGCCGAAATGTATGAGTGAATGCATCATTTTAATGGCTTTAAGTTTCCTTTTTTTTTAAGCAGATGACTCTGCTGATATCAAGCCTACGCTGTCAGAGCAGTGATGGAAGCGAGATTTATTGCTAAAACTGGAATCTATGACAGAGAAATTAAAGAGAGATTTTATGCATTAGTTACATTAACCCACTGATCTTCTGTCACTGTGATTGGAACTTGTGACCTGAACTTTACACAGACATCGTTGCAATCAGGTCATTCATCGAGTGAGTTTTCTCACTGTGATTAAAATCTGTCTTTCTGCAATCTGCATTTGGTGTATTTACCAACTGAGATTTGTGTCTGGGATCACAACCTGTGTGACATGCAGGCTACTCATCGTTCTCTGGTGCCTCTGTTTTAAATCACTCACATATGTCACAATTATTGAAGCCAATGGCTTGCAAATTATACATGTAACTACGCAAAAATACATTAAACCATTGCTGTAGTACATTCCTGGCTTATCCTGCAACACACACAGCGGTTTACTTTCTCTTTTAATTATCATTTCATCCCTCACTCAAATCTTTTCTAGCTCTGCTTCCTATTATCTCCACAGTCTTTTTCATATCTTTTGACATGTTATTTGTTACCATTTTTCCTTTTTTATTTCCCTTGTGCTCGCTTGTTTTGTATTCCTTTGATTCTCTCGTCTTGGAAATTGGATATTCCTTCTCTGTGAGTGTTCTTTTTCCCTTGTCATTATTTTGCTTCTCTTTCGCTCTCCCATTCTTACCTTGTTACCTTATCTTTTTTGTATATAATTTCCTCTTTCCTTTTATTTCCGTCTTGCAGTTTCTGTGCAAGAATATTGATGACAAAAATCTTGTTTGACGTAAATACTGCAGATATTCTGCTTTTAACTCTAGTGGGACAATATTGTTGTGAACGATATTTAGGACCCTTTTGGCCAGACGATATCTAAAATATTTCTGGTAGTATAGATTTTTATTGGCAAAGAACTGGTGAAACGACTCTGCTCAATCCACTGATCATCTACACGAAAAGCTTTATATCTTTACCTGCCAGTTCAGTAGCACGTCCTTCATTGACCTTGTCCTTGGAAGGATGAAAGCTGAAGTCATCGGAGCTAGGATACGAAGCTGCAACAGAGGTCTCATGGATGGTGCATTAGCAGGTGTGCCATCTTACTGATTAGAAGAGGAGCAACTGAGAAAACATTTTCTGGGCGTGTGACCTCCTCTATGAAATCCAGAAATAAGTCAGACCGAATTCTGGAGTAAACCGTACCTTCTCACAGAAGATTGTAGCAGTCCCAAATCTAGCTGTCTGACTCGGTGAAGCAGTGGTAGTATTTCTGTAGGAGAAAGCTAGTTCTCATCTGAAGGGACTGCTCCCTGGTTATTCTAGGAGTAGATGTGTGCTCCTTATTACCTTTATTGAAATGAACCAATGACAACGTACCAAATCAGAAAGCATGTTTCTGGAGGCAGAGATTTCTTATAAAATGGTGTGAGAAGTATGACTTTAGTATGTCTTTGAGGCACTTCAAGCTTCAAGCAAGATTTATCCTCTATGCACTAACTATGAAACTATTCGACCCCCTAGGAACAGAGTTTTATTAGGACACGGCTAAAGACCCATCTCTTTACAGAGACGTTTTAAGGCTTGGGCACAGTGGGCAATTGCCCAGAACCCCCATCTTCTAAGGGCCCCCTAAGAAAGTGAAACTTGTCTCTATTAGACCTCTGTCTAGTCTAATTCTCTCTCTAAACCTCTCTCCCTCTCTGCATACATCTATCGATGAATGCCTCTCTACCCAGTGTCATATTAAGGATTTTTGGGTTCCCTGCAATATACATTTCAACTGTGTTTTTGGTGACCCGGTTAAAGGTTAACATATAATTTAGATAATTTAACATTATTTAACATCATGCAGGCTTGAATTATTAGTAAATGTGTAATAACATGGAAATTTTTCCTGTACTGGCGCCCCCAAAATATGTTTTTGCCCAGGGCCCCTAAAATTCTAAGATGATGCTGCCTCTTTAAAGAACAGAACATTACAAGGCAGCAATAGTTCACGAAGGAAATCTATGACTGCTTTACAACCCAAGACTCACCCACCCTACCCGCTACCACTGCACCCAATGGCTCCAGCCCCCAGCAGACCTTGACCAACTGGACTACCCTCACCTCTGACGACACCTCCAGGATCATGAAGAGCATCCACTCCGTAGCCCCCTCGGATCCCTGCCTTCACCACATCTTCAACAGAGCTGGCACCTCCATCGCACCCAAACTCTACCACACCATCAACTGCTCCATCGAGTCTGAAACTTTCCCGGAAGCCTGGAAGGATGCAGAGATCAGCCCCCTGCTGAAGTAACCTTCTTACGACCCGACGGACCTCAAGAACTGTAGACCCATCTCTCTGCTCCCCTTCCCAGCCAAAGTCATTGAGAAAGCCATCAACGCCCAACTCTCCGAGTTCATTGAAATGAACAACATCCTAGACCTCTCCCAATCGGGCTTCAGAAGCAACTACAGCACTGAGACCGCTCTCTTCTCAGCTACAGACGACATCTTCCTTGACCGAGACAAGACTACAGCCCTCATCCTCCTGGACCTCTTGGCCACTTTCAACACCATCTCACACCACACCCTCTGCGCAAGACTCCAAGACGCCAGCATCTGCAACAAAGCCTTAGAATGGATCCCCTCCTTCCTCACCGGCCAAACTCAGAGAGTCAGACTTCCGCCATTCAAATCAGAACCCACAGAGATCAGCTGCGGAGTGCCTCAGGGGTCCTCTCTGAGCCCCACCCTCTTGAACATCTACATGGCCCCGCTTGCAGCCATCATCAGAAGCCACGGACTCAACATCATCTCCTACACTGACGAGACCCAGCTGATTCTCTCCCTCACAGACAAACCCACAGCCGCCAATTGGAGCTTCCACGACGGGATGAAGGCAGTCGCAACCTGGATGAAGGACAGCTGCCTCAAGCTTAACTCACACAAGACCAAAGTCCTCATCCTGGGCTCCTCCCCCCACTGCCTGGGATGACTCTTGGTGGCCCACAGCACTCGGAATCCCCCCCACTCACACGGATGAAACCTCGGCATCATCCTGGACTCCTCGCTCTCAATGAACCTCCAAATCAATGCCATCTCCTCCTCCTACTTCCACACACTCTGCCTCCTTTGTAAGATCTTCAAGTTGATCTCCATTGAGTTCAGGAAAATGGTCACCCATTCACTCTTCAGCAGCAGCTCGATTACGACAATGCACTCTACGCCAGCACCACCCAGAAACTAAAAAAATTAACTGCAAACCATCTAGAACGCCTCTGCCAGACTCATCCTGAACATCTGACGCGGCAACCACATCTCCGGCCACCTGAGGGATCTTCACTGGCTACCTGTCAACAAGAGAATCACCTTCAAGCTACTCACGCACGCCTACAAAGCCCTCCACATCTCTGGACCTGCGTACCTCAACCACAGCCTCTCCTTCTACACTCCCACCAGACATCTTCGCTCTGCCCAACTTGCCCTGGCCACCGTCCCATGGATCCACAAGACCATGGCTGGTGGAAGATCCTTCTCCTGCCTTGCTGCGAAGACCTGAAACTCCATACCTCTGCACCTCAGGCAATCACCATCGTTGCCACAATTCAGGAAGGACCTCAAGACCTGGCTCTTTGACTGAACCGCAGCTCCAGCCAACCACGCAGTTCCTTGAGACCCTCACGGATGCGTAGTCGCTCTTTATAAGATTTTGACTGATTGATGCAACACTTCTCCTGCATGAAGCAGAACTGACTCCCTCATTCCCCTGGGACTCAAGAACCGACACATCACTGTGCTTTCTGATGCTTTCCTCCTTTGTGGCTGTTTTTTATCTTGGATTTTGATGCATGAAAGGTACCTTGTGCTAAAATCAACGCATCCATAAAGTTCTATGGACAGAATTGCTTATACCTTTTAAAAGTAATATTTTGAGTTAAGTATGCTGAATTTTTGTCATTTTGGTCTTGTTTCGTCCAGATAAAAATTGGTCATTTTTCTAAACCAGTGTGGTGTCCATTTGTAGTGTATTCACTGTGTTACTGTGTGTGTTATGTACAAATACTTTGCACATTTCTTCTGAGATAAGTCTGACTGCTCGTGCCAAGCTACCAAGGGGGTGAATAGGGGCTATCTTGGGTGTGTAACTCCCTTACCCTGATTAGAAGGAAAGGTCCTGATAAAAGTATGAAACTGGTGAAAGTTGAAGATAAGTTTTTTGTCACAAATGTGCACAATCTCAAGCCACATCCAAACCTCAAACAGGGTCAGTTCGCTGTCACAGACACTACAAGTAGAACGCAATGGAATGTGCTTTGACAAGAAGGGAAGGAGAACAATGGAACATTCCAAATCCTATACAAAAACATGAGATATAAATACTGAGTAAAGAGAAATATTCATCAAGTTTACCAATCAGAAAATGTACACAAATTACAATATAAGTAAAATCACAGCACATCTCCTTCGCATACTTAAATATGCTTTGATTACACACTTATCCAAAAACAGGACATAGAAGAGTCCAAGGATTATACAAAAGTGTAGTTACTGGAAAAACATAATCCTTATTTCAATTAGGCACACAATGTTGAAGGGGTTGAAAACTAATATCATTTAGAATACCTAGTGATGTTGTAGGTACCTCTGGTGCACCACTGTTTCCCACACCAGAACTATTGCACTTAGAGATTCTATCCATGCTCCAGACGTTGCCATCTTCCAATGTTATGACATTGGTGTTTACTTTTGTTACTCTCAGGGGTGTAGAAAACTTACTAACACCACCTTTAATGGAAATGGGTTTTTTTCCACCACTCAATCATCTACATTCAATTTCCTATCTCTTTCACCATGTTTGTCATCATATCTTCTCTTGTAATCATCTTGGTGCCCCCTTATTTTGGACTCTACCTCTTCTTGATGCACCCACCTTGTTTCATACCACTGCCAAATAGAGACCCCCATTTCTAACACTTTGATAGATATGAATGATGATACATGTTATAGTAGTAAAGTTAATCCAGTTGTAGATTATGTTCCACAATGTTTGTAATATTATTTAATCTGTTGCACGTGAACGCTCGCCATGAAGAATAACTCATAAAATGTCAATTGCACAGACGAAAAAGAAATATTTGTTATGCACTTAATTGAGCGTGAAACAGACGGAGTCAAGATTTAGAGAGCTCACAAAACACATTAACCAATAAAGGTTTTCTAAAAAGGCTCCGCGATAAAATTCCAAGGAACAGAAGCAGAACTGGAAGGTGCATCTGCCTTTGTTTACTTATAACGGGGGGAAGCCACAGGGTTAAATGATGAGGGTTTCTGAGTAGGCACTTATCTCACCATCAAGTCAGTCTCTGAGTCTGGGGCCTTAGTTTCCGTTGGTGCAGCAGGTGCAGTGGCACCAGGGCCCACTAATCCCTGAATACTCTAACGCTAAAGTGCAGCTTCCAGTGAAACTGGATGGGTTTTCGAGGAAACTTGACTCTTTTGAAAGCTGTGGGTATTCAAAGACAGTCTAAACACATCCGAAAGAAGGAGTGTGTCTTCACGATCTTTGCACTTGAGCTGAACATGGCCTGTCCGGATGAGAGTTATGGTCCCATTAGAAGATAGTGAGGAAAAAATGCAGAGGAAGGTTCTATCTATTATTTAGGCGAAATTGTAATAAAAAAGTGCTGTAAGAGTCTGACGTTGGAATTGGTTGCAGGGACCACAGTGATCACTCAAAGGTGTGATGTGTCATTAAACAAATAGTCAACTCTATAACAGCAAGTTTATTGAGAGCAGGCATTCTGGGCTGCAATCCAAAGTTAACATGTTTTTCTCAAAGAAACAAGAGTAAAATGAGTAGGGCAGGGCACAAGTCCTAAAAAAAGAAGTGGGGGGACTAACCTAGTTAGGCAGTATGCAAGTGACATAATGGCGCGTGACATCACAGCGCGCAACATCACGGAGCACATGACATCACAGGAATTGACCTCATAGAAAGTGGCATACCAAGCCACGACTTTACTGGAAGTGGCATCACAAGAAGTGACATCAGATCTAATGCCTTCACATATATGTTTAGCAGGTCTATCATGTGTATGTTTGAAAGCATTGCGAGGATAATAGCACAGTGAGCTATGGAAGATGATATGTGACTTCTACACCTTGCAATCCCCCTGTTTTATGTACCATATCCTGTACATTCATTTACAAACATATAATTTATTGTACATGTAATATGCATGTGTTGATGTAAATCTCTCTGACACCCTGCATTGGAATGAGTAGGACTATACAAGAAAAAATAGTGGTACTTAAATTATTTCAACGCCTTCTCAGGTGTAGTAAGCTCTATATAAATGCAATTTGCGCAGTGTAAATACTGGGAAAGACCAACATATCTGACATTCTTACAGTGCATGCATATCTCCTAAACAGGGACTGAACAAAGTGAAAACAAAGTGAAAAGCTGCCTTTCTTAAGTATGTGTGAAATGCTAACCTTTGTTTCCCCTCCGCTTCATTTGCATCTAGGTGTGAGGCTCCTGACTGCTCCCAGTCAAGAAACTCAGAAAAGGAGGCCTGATGACCCCTCAAATTCGGCCTTTGCTATGGGCCCAGCAGGAGTCTTAAATAAGAAAGCCCCCTCCCCGCCTGTCCGTTGTTGCTTGTTGCAGATGGAAAGCAGACAACGTGCAGGCGCTGCTGAAAGTGTCCTGGTGTTTGCAAATTACACCAGGACGAGTTCAGCACATTATTCAGTGGGGTCCCAAATTCTTGGCAGGGTGGACGGCGTTCACCCTGTGTAAATAGTGGGTGGACGCCGTCCACCCATGTGTACCCCCGACTCGTGCCCTGGAGTAGGGGTAGTTCATATGTGCGTGCAGGTTTGTTACCACAAGGGAAGCAGGTTTACGACATTCTATCGTCATCAGATTTTCCCATGTTTAACAGAATTCAGTATTACTTGGAATAAGCATACATAGGCAGCAAAATGGCTGCAGCATAGTAAAAGGGCCGAATGAAAGCTACCAACTTAGGTTAGTATCACTGAAGGTGCGGGCAGGCGCATGCATTTCAATGGCACCAAAGCAGAATTGCGAGTTTGCCCGTAGGAATGCCGACCAGGCCGAGCCTGACTGGTTCCTGTGACTGAATGTAAAGAATAAATGGACTTACTGGCCGTCCATGTTTCAACAAGCCAACTTTTTAAGCATTCGTTAATTAAAACGCACACAAGTGTCATGTAGACCTCCCCTCTTGCTGCTAGTATTTTTAAGTTGACCAATACTGCCTTTTCAATGCTTGCATTGTGGACTGCAGTACCCTTGTTGCGTCAATGATCTGAACACCCAAAGTCTATACAGGAGGGCCAAAGGAAGGACTGGTGTACATTTTATTTTGCACAAGGATACACGTCTTCAAAACAATAAAACTTAAACTATTAAACGACCAATGTATTGTTTGTAAACCTCGTTAAAGGATACGGTATATAACAGCATGAGAAAGTAGGCTGGAATATGTGGACAGAATTTTGTAAACCCCAAAAAATTAGGGAAGGTTAACAGCGACTCCTTCCGTGTGTAACTAGAAAGAAACACTAATAAATTCACAAAATATATGGAGTTCATGCTTCCACCCAAATTATCGCCCCAAAAGATGCTGCTGACGCAGGATGGTTAGCACATTCTAACAATTTAAGGGTACGGGGTTTCCTATCTCGAACGATTACAAAGCGCGCTCTCTTCATATGACTCGCCTCCAAACGCTGCTATTACTATGGATACACTTATTAACTAATCACCACAACGAAGAACCTCACAAACACTACCCATTAACACTACCTATTAAATAAACGTCGACAAATAGTTTAACCGTTCGGACCCTACTGCACCCAATACAAGGCATCCTATCACCTTCTAGAAATGTTCTGGGGAGCGACATAGTGAGTAAATGGGGGATACAAGGAAATACAAATCTACAGAGACTGATTTTTTATTTACAGGACAATTCTCCATATGTGAAAACATGCGTCATGTTAATTAACAACTGGAATGTGCAGCAACATAAAAGTTATATTGCAGATAGACAAATCAGGTTGAATTTGTATTACCACCGAATAAACATCCCGCACCGTTTAACACTTTATGCTGCTTATGGCTTTTTCTACAACATAAAATCAATTCCGGGAATTGTAACTCTGCTTTAAATAAGTTAACTACAAGCTCAAAAACCCCATTTGTTGAGTAGAAAGCCAGAACAGGCTCACCGCGTTATAGTACTGCGCCACTTCACAGTTTCGGTATACCAGTGTGACATGCACCACAAGAAGTTCAGCATGTCCTGTTTCTGGTCAGCTCACTTAGTAATGAGATACTGGCAGTTTAACTTTGCAAAGTGATTTTGCTAATCATTACACTCCTGCCCTTAGCACTATGCATAATTCCATCAAGAACTAACATCGGTGGCATGTGCTTTAGCTGGGCCGCAGTTGGCTATGACTGGTGTTTTTTTACAGCAACAGTCATTGACCACCATAGGAAGAACTCATTCCAAGTCAGAAAGGCTATATCAACTGGCCTCTCCTACTGCATGGGATACTTCAGTGCAGCACAAACGAGAACATGTAATGCCTGCACGAGAAGAGTCCAGCGGATTCCACACTGATTTATAAGAGGCAGCAGAAATCCTGATCTTTCCAAGAAGGGATGTCTGTTTGCCAGAGAGATCAAAAACCAAAGGAGAATGAATCACACGTCCTGTTCTTACCAGGGTCTAGGGTTCTTGTGTTGTGAAGACCCTCATTCACATTAAACATACGGTGCAGTATATCTTGATTCTCTGCTCTGTTAGTTATGTGAATAGCATCATCATTGGGTCTTTCATCACTCGAGTGGTTGGTTCTCCAAGAGATCTCCTTTCCTCCACCTGGAGGTAGACCATCTGGTTATTAACAGTTGTGATAAAAAGTGCGATAGTGTATAGTGAAGTGTGAGTTAAAATTGCCTCTTGTCCTCAGTTTGGTCTTTTATTTACCAAGGATGGGGCAAGATTAAAAAGGTGAATTGGTGGTGTTGTGGTGGAAGTGCTAATGTTCCACTACACCTGGTGATAGGTCTTGATAGGTTGACATGTTCCAGCCCTTGGTAGCCCTCACGGGTCTATGGGCCTTCTTCAGAGATAGCCCGTAGTGACACGAGAACACCCAAGCTCTGGCCGCGTTTACAACCCTCAGACTGAGTGCCTTATAAAACAATCCCGTAGGCAATGAATGGAGATCTGCACATGACGAGGAAAGCAGTATGCCAGATTTTAGAACACTGATCTTAACCAAAACAGGCAAACGTTAGCCCAATCATAGCCCATTAGTGATTCCTCAAGGACGGAGGGGCTGAGGCACTGCGACACAGTCGGCGGGGAAAATGGTGTCTGCGCAAACACACATAGGTGGTGCGCAGACTAGGACCCCTTTACCTGGCTGCTTCTTTTTACTCCTGTGTGTCTGCGTCCTTACAGGACCAGCCAAAGACTCAATGGAGCAGCGCTCCCTTTCTCATCGGTGTGGCTTTGTCACAAGTAGTAGGAGGCTGGCATTCACAGTGTGAGTATTTGGTGTAATTACATGCCCAGAGAGCAGAGGAAGCGCGGTGGTGAGCAGGCTCCGCAAGGGGCCGAGAGGGCAGAGGAAGCACGGCAGCTGTGAAATGGGCGTCACGCTGAGCAAAGGCGAGAAAATTCCCAGAGAGCAGAGGAAGCACGGCGGCCATGAAGCGGGCTCCAGCTGAGTAAGCGAAATGAAACGCGCACACCAGTGGGAAGTGCTCCTTGAAATTAAAAAAATTGTCCCTGAGTCAGGAAATAAAATGGGACAAGTGGAAGAATAAAAGTCCTGGGGCGCTGCTCTGTGGGAGTTGACAGTTGACTTAAAGGTCGTACAAAGAGACAAGCTTAACCACTTACAAGATTGGAATTTTTAAGGACACAGACACTGACAAATGAAAATCAGGGAGCAGGCTTTAAGCTTCCAGAGTGAATACAGAATGTCTCTAAGAGACTGCGCATGTGCTGCCTATGTTCGACCTAAAACGGGGAGAATGCATGAAAGCAGCGTATTGAGGAGGAAAGATCAAGAAAACACATGAGCTCTCTTGGAGCTCTCTTGGAGCTCATAATGTTAAAGAAAAAAAACCCTTTAGTTAGCAGTGCAAAGATGCAACTCATTCACTAAGAACATTGTGAGACCGAAATCTTCTCGTCCGGTACAAACTCAATAATAGAGTGGAAAGCCTTTGAATCAAGAGCAGATAACTGAAAAAACAGTAAAGGTCTCACTCAAAGACCACTCTAAGCATATGTTGTGTACCAAAAGCTTTCTGTAGCCAAGACTTAAAAGTGCACTATTCTGTTTTACCAAAACGTACCATAATGGATGCTTCTGTGTTGGTTAAGTTCAAAAAGGCTGTAACAGAACTATTGCCTTTGCAGTTAGTGTATACAGGTGTCGTTAATGCCTTTGATGAACTACGTTTAACACTTTTACAGAATGTTCTGCTTTGCATGGATGATAGTTAGAGAAACATATACCCCTGGGCACCGTGTCTTGCCCCGGCCCCAGGACATGTGTACTTTACAGCAATTTACAACAGCTGTTTCATGTAGCAATCCTTTTAACAGGCCCAGCCTGGCAGCATATAAACATGCAAATTAACTCGAGCTGTGCCTGTCCATGACACAAATGGAGCACCTTGAAAGAAATCACAGAGCTGCTTGTTATCTACTAACCCACTGTGCTGCACCATCTGGCAAATGAGCACAAGGGAGGAAGGGCATGCATTATGTCAAAAGCAGAGGTAATTCTCTGTAACGCTGAAATGATTAAGAGAGGCAGTAGAAAATGCGTGGGAATCATTGAAAGGGATGAATAGGACGTGCTCAAGGGTTAAAACAAATCATTAGTCCCACTAAATCCACCTGTTATCTTAAAGCGGCTAGCCTGCCAGGGGCAGTCCTGGTCGCATGACAGATTTCTAGTAGTGTCTGCAGGCATACGGAAGAGCCTGCTGACTTGATGACACTGTTTCTCCTTCCACACTTTCCATTAGCCCTTCTATTTCAAACCCCCCCCCATTTTATCATTTAAGGAAGAAGAGATACATTTATTTTTGCACCTCAAGTTACACTTTAACTAATACTGTCTCTTTTGAGCTGCTAGATATCCGTCCTCTCCTAACATTTGTCAAGTTGCAGCATTATCGACTATTGTACCTGTCAGCCTAATGGTGGCCTTCTCCCAAACCTTTGGTTTAACCCCTCCTATTTTTGTTGATCTCTTTTTTTTTGGTCTTAGGAACCTGTGCACTTTACCACTGCTAAGCAGTGCTAAAGTGCTGGTGCTCTCTTCTTTAAAAGTGGTAGAATTGGCTTACACTCAATTGGCGTATTCAATTTACTTGTAAGTCCCTAGTAAAGTGGTACAACATGTACCCAGAGCCTATGAATTAAATGTTACTAGTGGGCCTGCAGCACTTATTGCGCCACCCACTAAAGTAGCTCTTTAAAGATGTCTAATCCTGACATTGCAGCCTTTGTGTGCAGTTTTAATCTCTCATTTAGACCTGACAAATACATCTTTTTACCAGGCCCAAACCTTCCCTTTTAATACATATAATTAACCCCATGGGGCAGGCCCTGGGCAGCCCAGAGGGCGGGGGTGCATTGTATTTAAAAAGTTGGACATGCAGTTTTAGGTTTTACATGTCCTGGTAATTTAAAACTCATACATTTGTTTTTCAGTACTGTAAGGCCTACCGCTCGCATACAATACCATTGGGTTACCTTATTGCACTAAATAAGTGCTTTCAATTGGGAGCAGGTCGAAGTGTTGAGTTTGGTGCCTAAAGAATTGTAATTCAAATCCCTCTTTAATGTAAAAGTCAGATTTTAAGTCACAATTCAGAAAATGGCACTGTTAGAAAGTTGCAATGCAAGAAAAGAGATGAAAGAATGCATTCCTTTTTAAGCGACTTTGTCGTTTATTTGTGAAACCGTATTATTGCGTGCAAGCAGATGCTGTGATCTGTCCCAAAGTTCACAGAACTATTAGAAAATATCCAAAGAAGCACATGGCTTACGCACCCATCTGTCGCACTGTTAGAAAGTTGGCATTTTCTCGTCTCCCACATTTGGTGCCTGTTCCTGGGTCACATGACTAGGTGTAGCTGGCAGTTGGTCTTTGTGTATTGCTCCCAGTGATACAAAGGGCAGCTAGTTGTTGGCAGGATGGGGCACTTTGACTTAATGATGGGGAGTAGCTGTAACCTACCACACTTGCACATAACAAAGGGTCTGCCTGAGCACTCTCACAAAGGGGTTGTCATTAATCTTTTGTTTCTTTGGCTTCCCCATACAAACTGGGGACAGGGCAGGGAGGAAGGGGATGCCTAACACCTCAGGGGGTTGAAAGACTCTACTTCAAAGTGGGCATCAGGTATAAATATTGGACCTTAGATCCCAAATCTTAAGTACAACTATGAACCTGTGGAAGCCTGCAAAGAAGGACTGCTGTGCTGCTTTGCTACAAGAAGGACTGCCACTTTGCTGCCCTGCTGCCCTCATGCCTGAGTGAGAAGAGCTGGGCCTGCATCTTGAACTCAGGACCACCAATGGCTAGTTAGCTGGCCTCCTGATCAGAAGCCTCAAGGACAGAGCAGGCTTCATCCATCTTGAGCCCAGCACCTGGACTCTGGCAGCTGTGAGTCCTGCCCTTCCAAGTGGTGCCACCCCAGTCCTTGACCCTTGGAAGTGGGCCTGAAGGTGCTCTTCCAGCCCAACTGTGGTGCCTGCGGAACCGATGCATTGTGGCACATCGCCGCCTAGAAGTTCCACTTCAGAGCCACTGAGCCCCATATCCCCTCATCAAACTCCGAATTGGTTCCAGTGACTGACACTTCCATGGTGCAGGACTTTGCATTGCCGCTCACAGTCTCCCAGGAACCACCGCTATGCAACGCATCTTAGATGCAGGATTTCCCATCACAAACCTCTCATCAACTGCATACTCAACGATGACAGAGGACCTCATATCGCAACCTTGCAGCTCCTAGGAACTTTTGCTGTGTGACCATCCTCAATACGGGACTTCGCAATGTTCCACAACCAGGTTTTCAGGTACTCTTGTTCAGTGGGCCTAACTAGGTCCCTGTAGCCGGCCCGTGCTCTATCTCGTCTGGACTGAACTTGTGACTTTTTTCAATACGGCGCGACCAGATAACCACAGCTGGCACTATTTTTCTTTTAGTTGCATATCTCCGGTCCTACTGATAGCATTTTGTTGTGTTGGTCTTAAATGATTTCTTACATTTTTCTCTATTTTTCTAAATTGGTGTGGGATTTTTCTTGTTTTGTGTTTCACTTTACTACTTTATGTAGTGCTGCATAAATACTTTATACATTGCCTCTAAGTTAAGCCTGACTTCTTTTGAGCCAAGCTACCAGAGCGGTAAGCACAGGTTTATTTAGGGTTTGCTTGTGACTTCACCCTGACAAGGATTGTGATTGCTGCTTGAGTAGGGTTTCACCCTTCTCAACCAGTAAACCAATTTCTTACATCCACCTATAGATGCTCATAAATCCAGATCATGTGTGAAATGGAGGCATGTGCTGCCTTTGTATGCAGATCATTCTTCTAATACAACTGTAGCAAATGCACCAAGAACTTTTTTATGATGTCAAAAAACTCTAATTTTAATGTGTTTGGGAGAAATTGGACATAGAAGAAAGTTTCAAAACATTAGCTGTTAGCTCAATGCCAGGACTTAAATGATTTTCTTCCATACAGCCAATGGAGCGCAAGCAATATAAACAGAAGGAGTCGTGAGGAAGGGGGTAGAGTAGCATAGTGTGCAGACAGCAACTAGAGCCCAGCCAATAAATCCTAGATCATCATATAGTGGTAAATCGACAAATGAATTGTGTATTTTCTTGCTAATAATGTGTGCACTATTGAATGATACTGTGGCGGTATGCTGGTTGTGAAGATGTATATACTCGCGTGATCCCCCATAAATGCTTACTGGGTTCCTGCATCTGATGATTCACAAAGGATTTAAAAATAAAATGCTATCCAGGATATTTTTGAGGAGAATATGGTGCTTTGGCCAGGATCTGATGGATGGGTTCATAGTGCTTAAGAGACTGCGACCATCATCTCATGCACCATGCTTTGACACCTGAACTTCATTTAGTTAATCACCTTGTAATACGACAAACTAAGTTTTCTCTTTGGTGAGTGGTGGGATGGTAAGTCTCTGTAGATATCCTTCGATCCCTGCGTCAATTTATACTCGTTGTCAAGACTGTAGCTATCAATGGTGCAGCAAGTGCAGTAGTACTGGGGCTCAGAAGGCTGAGGAGTATATCAAACCCCGATTATTTCTTTATTTTACCCTCGTCCAGCTGTTAGAGACCCCATTTTCCTTGCTTGCACTAGGGCCTCTTGCCCCACATCTGTGTCACTACTCATTTCAAACTATTGAATTTTGTAGCATTCCAGGCATGCAGTGCCAGAAACCTGATGAACTTTATTTGTTCCTGATTTTTGTGGAATGTTGTTAGACCTGGCCCTTTTTACAGGTTTATCCCCAAACCTTTTGCCTCTTATTTTTCTGACCCTGTTTTTGTTGGCAATAGTATTCTGGGCACTTTACCACTGCTGATCAGTGCTAAAGTGCATATGCTCTCTGTGTAAATTGTGATTATGATTGGTTACCATGATTGGCATATTTGATTTACTGGTAAGTCCCTAGTAAAGTGCACTAAGTGTGTCATGGCCTGTACATCAAATTCTACTGGTAGGCCTACAGCACTGGTTGTGCCACCCACATGAGTAGCCCGGTAAATGTGGTTGAGACCTACCACTGCAGTGTCTGCACATGCAGTTGTAAACTTCCATGTTGGCCTGGCAAGTGCACCCACTTGCTGGGCCCTAACCTTCCCTTTTATTACATATAAGACTCCCCTAAGGTAGGCCTAAGGTACGCCCATGGGCAGGGTGCAGTGTAAGTGAAAAGTAGGACATGTACTGGTGTGTTTTACATGTCCTGATAGTGAAATATTGTGTGTTTCATTTTTCACTATCGAAAGGCTGTCTGTCCCATAGGCTGTCATTGGAGCTACGCTGTAACATTTTACATGTGCAACTTTCAATTGGGACAAGATGGGGGAAATGGAGTTTACGTTAATAACACACCTTGTGGTAAAGGTGTTTTTTAAATTGTGGGTTTGAAAATGCCACTTTTAGAAGGTGTAGTATCACAAATAATGGGGCGACCCGGTGTCCCTCAGAACCTGGGTATTAACATTCAATAAAACAATTGGTTCTGTTGGGTTATCAACAATTGCTTTGAGAACCGCTTTCTAGATTTAGAAAGCAGAAAACGTATTTATGGTACACATAACAATATTGTGCAAAGAAGACAAAGGAACACACACCGAAACAAAATTCAATTTGTATATTTAGATTAAGTATCAAATACTGAGGGCTGTCACATATGCAAACTCAATTGCAACAGACATAATAAGTGACATTGGTGAAAAAGTGACATATAGTGATTAGTGAAATGGACAGTACACTATATACATGTGAAATAAAAACAAGTGGGAATAAAAAAATTATTTTTCCTATTGTCCTATATGTTTTTAAACATGTATTCCAAGATTCATTGATGAATTAATTGGTGATCTTGGAACCTATGTGGACATATGTAGTTTGTCGACGTTTCGACCCTTGTAGAAGCGCAAAATTGAGGTGCATCTGAGCGGGTCTTCCTCAGGACTATAGAAGGGTAGATGGGCAGCCAAAAAAGCAGAATCCTCAATAGATGAGATCTGCGCAGAACAGAAATTGTCTCCACCAGCCGGTTGGAGCCACAGTGCAGACACCTCAATAGATGGGATCTGCTAATTCACGACGTGCAAGGTGGTCTCCACCAGCCGGTTGGAGCCTCATCCAGAAGTTTACTCGACTTCCACCAGCCGGTTGGAGTCTTGTATGTAGGGCTAAGTCACAATAAATGCTCAATGTGCAGGATTATGTCCGTTCGGCGGCAGCTCCGGTTAGTTAGTGACTAGGTTCCAAGATCACCAATTAATTCATCAATGAATCTTGGCATACATGTTTAAAACCATGTCTGCAATTATCCAAGAATAACGCGCACTCACAAGGGCTCAGTTGATCAAACAGAAGCTCGTTTAATCACAAACGTTACGCGTTTCGGCAATTCAATGCCTTGATCACACAGTAAGTCTGTTGTAATGAACGTGCATAAATAAACAATAAACATAGTAGTAGGACTCAGGTTACATCAACCTCACCTATGTTGGTAACAGTGGCGGCCATTTTATAGTAACACTGTAAAGGTATACTCTATTGTTACTATCATCCATGTAATGCATGCTTTCTTACACAGGCTACGCAAATGTATTACATTTGTTTCGTAATGAAAAGAAAAGCAAGAGAACAGAGAATATCGTATCCGGTTAAAATTACCTTTATCTCTAATATCTCTATTGTGTTACACTCGGTCTAGTTCCTAATACAGTCCTGTAGAGACTGTTTGCATCTATGAATATAGACATATTACTACGGACTAGTGCCTTTAAAACATGGGATCGAAAGTGAGCGAAGCTCAATATGTGAGAGCAATGGCGACTATGGTATATAATACGCTATAATTTTTTGAATAATCTTCTAGTGAGGTGTAGTTTACATTTTATTCATATTACGGATTAATGCCAAGTGGTTGAAACCTAAAGTACATACTGGTCCTATGTATGATACAAAGTGAATTTGAAAACTATATAATGCTACAAAACTACAAATTAGATATGAGAATTGATTAAAAGTCCTCTTATCTGGTGCTCAGTGCATTAACCGGTCCCGGTGAAGAAAAGGGTAGGGTGCCCGTGACGTGACCATGCTGAGTGGTGGGTCCCTTCCTTTCCTCCTGTGAAAAAGAGCAAGATAAAGAGAAACAGTAAAAACATAGATCTTTTAAACAGATAAATAATACATATTATTCACTGTACTATTGTTAAAAAAAAAAACAATACATATACATAGAAACACTTTTTCTAGTATGCAAGGAAGAGATGTTTCTGCCATTTTCCTTAAGCTAGCCTTCATGCAAATGTGTTGCTAGCTCTTCATCGAGGTTGTGACCTCCGGGAAATCTAGTCTCGAGTTCTAATATCCATTTGGATTCTTTTTTTCTTAGTGCTAATTCTCTATTGCCTCCGCGATTACCCACATTAATTTGTTCAATGGCAAAAAACCGGAGAAGGGAACTATTGGAGTG
The DNA here is from genome assembly GCA_963921515.1 of Calotriton arnoldi. Taxonomy (NCBI): domain Eukaryota; kingdom Metazoa; phylum Chordata; class Amphibia; order Caudata; family Salamandridae; genus Calotriton; species Calotriton arnoldi. Next base: position 90,542 of record CAWUFW010008288.1, read on the forward strand.
GTGGTGTTCATGGAAGTGTCTAGCTATGGGATAATGTGGGTCAACATTGTTTATGGCCCTCATATCTTCTTGTACCCGTTTCTTGACCATACAAGTAGTGCTTCCCACATACTTGAGTTTACACGGGCATTCTAAGACATAGATTACAAAGCTACTACTGCATGTCAGGAACTGAGTTATATTTCTGTTCTTGTCATGTCCTGGTATGTAAAACTCTTTGACAATGTTGCTCGATTTGCACGCTTTGCAATGTCCACACGGATAGAAACCTTTCAGGTTATGTATACTAGTTCTAGCGGGTTCTGTGATGTCACCTCTGACTAAGATATCTCTTAGATTTTTACCTTTTCTGTATGTAATCCTAGGTCTATCACTGAGTGTAGGACCTATAACATTGTCTGATTTCAAGATCTTCCAATTATCAGATAGGATTTTTTGGACGTGCCTAGATTGGTCATTGAATGTAGTAATGACTCTAATCTGTGTCTCATTCGGGTCTCCTTTATTCGTGTATTCTAGAGCTTTTTCTCTGTCAACTTTGCTTACTTTGAGAACTGCTTTCCTGAGCACCCCTTCTAGATACCCCCGTTCACGGAATCTCCTCAACATGATTTCTTGTTCATGTCTATATGTGTCCTCGGTGCTGCAGTTCCTTCTTGCCCTCAGTAGTTCCCCATATGGTATGCTCCACTTAAGGGCCTCTGGGTGTCCACTGAGGGCATGAAGGAGACTGTTGCCAGCGGTCTCCTTTCTGTAAAGGCTGGTCACCAATTTATTCTCTTTAATCTCAATCTTAGTATCTAGGAACTCGATACAGTGTTTGTTGATGTTATGTGTCAGTACAATGTTGTACTCATTGATGTTAAGTTTAGTAACAAAGTTCCTAGCCTCTTCCTCACTTCCTCTCCATACAATAAATAAGTCATCTATGTATCTCATCCAAACTACGACTTTTGCAAAGTCTGCCATTAAGTTGGTATCTTTTCTAATTTCTTCCTCCCATTTACCCAGAAACAGGTTAGCGAAGCTCGGTGCGAAGCACGTACCCATCGCCGTACCTCGCACTTGCTTATAGAGCTCCCCATTAAACATAAAAATGTTATTGGTAAGGCACATCATTATCATGTCTGCTATCATGTGAGTGTGTTCAAGATAGCTAATGTCCCTATTCTTCATGAAATGCATGCAGGCCTCAATACCCTGGACGTGATCAATGATGGTATATAATGAATTCACGTCCAGGGTCATGAGGGTGAGCTCATCTTTCCACATAATGTCTTTTGCTTTGTTGAGAAAATCCTTTGTATCTCGTATGTAAGATGGTAAGAGAATAACATACTCTCCAAGGAAATGGTCGACATACTTTGAGATATTTTCATTGACATTACCAATAGATGATACTATTGGTCTGCCAGGGGGGATTGTAGAATGCTTGTGTATTTTTGGGAGAAGATACATTATAGTTTAAAACCATATAGGACAATAGGAAAACAATTTTTTTTTATTCCCACTTGTTTTTATTTCACATGTATATAGTGTACTGTCCATTTCACTAATCACTATATGTCACTTTTTCACCAATGTCACTTATTATGTCTGTTGCAATTGAGTTTGCATATGTGACAGCCCTCAGTATTTGATACTTAATCTAAATATACAAATTGAATTTTGTTTCGGTGTGTGTTCCTTTGTCTTCTTTGCACAATATTGTTATGTGTACCATAAATAAGTTTTCTGCTTTCTAAATCTAGAAAGCGGTTCTCAAAGCAATTGTTGATAACCCAACAGAACCAATTGTTTTATTGAACTTTTAGAAGGTGGGCATTTTCTTACTTTTCCATTCTGTGTGCCTCTGACTGGGCGTGGACAGCTGCAATTTTATCTACTGTGGGGAGGCATTTCTTGAACTATTACCGCACTACTGGTGGTAGGGCGCAGGCGTTCCTGTGGCCTGGGCTACCTTAAGAAATTGATGTGCTTGAGCTGTGCATATTACGGTCTGCGTTTTAAGGTCTGCAGTGTAAGGTCTGCATTTTAATGTCTACCTATTTTACTCACGTCCTGATGCCAGGATTTATGTTACTATACACTTGGCTAAGAGAGAGTAACAACTATCAGTTCAGGACCTACAGGATGTACACAGTGAAGATGGTTTATGACATGTTTGACATGTAAGTATTCATGCTATTGCACTACAACTTTGCTTACGACAAGTGCCAAGTTGGCAAGCTGAATGCGATTTAATTGATTGTGGTCTGTATGTTTTTTCTACAATACATGAGATATTTTTGTATGGGAAACGACCTTTACCACTACTCTTTAACAACGAGGGGCCTGAACCACGATCCCTCAACCACTACTGCATTTACAACTACCTAGTCTAAACAACGACCTGCCTAAACAACGACCTGTCTAAACAACGACCTGCATGAAGAGATTAGTTGTTTCTTTTGTTATAGTAAATTTTGTAAAAATAATTAACTGTTTTACATTTTCTAAGTTTATTTATGCAATCTTACTAATTAATGTACGTTGTTTAAATTTACCTTCTGAGACCAGTAGATGGCACTCTTGGATTGTTTATGACTGATATATATCTATATCTATCTATATATATCTATCAATATATATATATATATATATAACTATATATATATATATATATATATATATACATATATATATATATATATATATATATATATATATATATATATATATATAGTGGCAAGTGTATCATGAGTATGGGTTTTGGGTGGCAAGGGTATTTTTAGGGTTTATGGTGGGTGTGGGTTTTGGGTGGCAAGGGCATTTTTTACATTTTGGGTGGGAATGGGTTTTTGGGTGGCAAGGGTAATTTTAGGGTGGGTATGGGTTTTGGGTGGCAAGTTTATTTTTAGGGTTAAGGGTGGGTATGGGTTTTTGGGTGGAAAGGGTAATTTGAGGGTTTAGGGTGGGTATGGTTTTGGGTGGCAAGGGTAATTTTAGGATTTCGGGTGGGTATGGGTTTTTGGGCGGCAAGTGTATTTTTAGGGTTAAGGGTGGGTATGGGTTTTTGGGTGGCAAGGGTAATTTTAGGGTGGGTGTGGGTTTTTGGGTGGCAAGGGTAATTTTAGGGTTTAAGGTAGGTATGGCTTTTGGGATTGCAAGGGTATTTGCAGGGTTTAGGGTGGGTGTGGGTTTTGGGTGGAAAGGGAATTTTTAGGGTTTAGGGTGGGTATAGGTTTTTGGGTGGAAAGGGAATTTTTAAGGTTTGGCTGGGTGTAGGTTTTTGGGTGGAAAGGAAATTTATAACATTAAAAGTGAGTAGAGGGGTGTGTGTGTATGTATATATACATACATACTATATATACACATATATACAAATACATATATACAAATACAAATACTTATCAATATTAATTTTACAACGCATATGTCTTTGGCATGCATGCCTTTACAAAGGAATTTAAGATTTTTACAGGTACATACAAACCCATATATATATATATATATATATATATACACGCATATGGGTTTATACTTACCCGGAAAATAGATACATTAATGGGGTAAAGGCAATCATGGTAAAGGCATAGTAGTTGTAAAAAATTGTAATTGGTAAAACTTTAGTGGTTTAGACTAAGTAGTGGTTGAGGAGTAGTGGTTTAGACTGTAGTTGTTCATGTGGTAGTTGTTCCATCATACAACCATTTTTGTATAACCTGGTTTGGAGTCTATTTTGTGGTGTATTTATTGTGTCACTGGTGTGTGTGTGTTGCACAAATGCTTTACACCTTGCCTTTGGGATAAGCCTGACTGTTCTGCCAAGCTACCAAGGGGGGGAGCAGGGGTTATCTTGGGTGTGTAACTCCCTTATCCTGACTAGAGTGGTGGGTTCTGCTTGGCTAAGGTGCATACCCTAGCCATCCAGAAAATAAGCCTGGGTGTAGTTCGCGGAGTTCCGCTATGCGGAACTCCGCAAAGTACAAAACAAACTCTGCCGCACTACGCGGAGCTCTGCTAGTAGCGGAGTGCGTTAGATAAATGTCGTTCACTGTGATTTTTTCAGTGCCAGGTGCTTGTCTGCACTGTGCAATCATCGTGAACAGCACCATGCACAGCGCTGGCGGGCGCTGCTTCCTTTCTGCTGCTCAAGTGGATTTTTACTCGAGCTGCAGCTTTCTCAACGCGAACGGATGGTTTCTCAAAGCGAGCGGTCACGAGCATACGCGACCACTCGCAATGAGAAATCTGACCGCCCGCATTGAGAAATCTCACCAGGAGGTTGATTTTCCACGCTCGCGCTCGCCAACTTGATGTTGACGATCGCGAATGAGGAAAAATCTCGCAGGGAGGTGGATTGTCCTCTCTCGCGCTCGCCAACTTGACGTTGACGAACGCGAGCGAGGAAAAAGTCTCCACTCCGCGAAGCGGAATTTTCGGAACTCTGCGAGCTCTGCAGAATGCGGAGTGCAGAAAACTCTGCAAACTCCGCAAGCGGAGCGAAGTTCACCGCCCAGACTAACCACATTCCTAACAAATGTTATGACCTTTCACAGCTTTGAATGTTGGATTTTGATACCATCGACCAAATTAAGGAACAGGTTTACAACAGATTTTTAACGTTTTGTTTATTTTAGCACGTATGTAGGAAATAGTGCATTACTAATATATATGCACTGTGCAATCATCGTGAACAGCACCATGCACAGCGCTGGCGTGCGCTGCTTCCTTCCTGCTGCTCAAGTAGATTTTTACTCGAGCTGCAGCTTTCTCAACGCGAACGGACGGTTTCTCAAAGCGAGCGGTCACCAGCATACGCGACCACTCGCAATGAGAAATCTGACCGCCCGCATTGAGAAATCTCGCCGGGAGGTTGATTTTCCACACTCGCGCTCACCAACTTGATGTTGACGATCACGAATGAGGAAAAATCTCGCAGGGAGGTGGATTCTCCTCTCTCGCGCTCGCCAACTTGACGTTGACGAATGCGAGCGAGGAAAAAGTCTCCACTCCTCGAAGCGGAGTTTTCGGAACTCTGCGACCTCTGCGGAATGCGTAGTGCAGAAAACTCTGCAAACTCCGTGAGTGGAGCGAAGTTCACCGCCCAGACTAACCCCATTCCTCACAAATGTTATGACCTTTCACAGCTTTGAATGTTGGATTTTGATACCATCGACCAAATTAAGGAACAGGTTTACAACAGATTTTTAACGTTTTGTTTATTTTAGCACATATCTATGAAATAGTGCATTACTAATATATGAGCATGTATTAAAAGTGACGTGTCCATATATATATATATATATATATATATTGTTTTTGTTTTTTTTTTACAACAAAGGACGCGGCACTCAAGGCTTTGGATTCTGCTTAATTTAATTAGGATTAAGCACTCAAACCAACGTGTTTCAGTCCTCCCACGGCTTTGCTCACGGTTAGTGAGTCCTCTTCAGTTTCTACTTTTTATCCCATATTTGCCTTCATTATGGGAATTGTAGTTTTGTGAACAATTCAATAACATATTTACATATTTACAAGAGGAAGTTGCATTTTTTCGGGCTATTTCTAATATCATATTAGCATAAACATTATACTCATGATTTTTACGCGCCATTTTTATATTAAGCCACAGAGTTGATGGTATAGTACCCATATTCGTCATGGTAAAAACGATTTTTTTATGCCTATTCAGTCATTACATTTATATGCTTACATTTCATTTTGATTGGTTTTTAACAATGTCTTCTTTGTGATGGGTACTATACCCTGAAAAAATGCAGATATGGAAGTATAATTGTAAGCATATAAATGTAAGTCACTATGACAAATGCAATGACTGAATTGGCATAAAAAAATCGTTTTTACCATGACGAATATGGGTACTATACCATCAACTTTGTGGCTTAATATAAAAAACGGCACGTATGAAAGTGTAATTACAAGTACATAAATGTAAGTCACTATGCAATGACTGAATAGGCATAAAAAAATCGTTTTTACCATGACGAATATGGGTACTATACCATCAACTCTGTGGCAAAATATCAAACACTATACTGCTATTACTCGGTACATAAGAAATGCTGCTCAACAGCCTTTCCCCACATTCCCCGATGCCAATTCAATGCAAAAAGCAAGCTCTGTCGTACCAAACACACCATCTGGTGCCATTCACAATCTTTGCATTTAATGCTCACCTGCACATGCCCTACTTCCTCCCAACTCTGCACCCTATCCCCAGGGAGAACTCCGATATAGCAGGAGACATGCAGTACCTTGACCTATAGCTTTTTAAATGCCAAGCTGAGTAACAGTAACCTGCACACACAGGCCCCATCAGGGCAAACCTGTGGCACTATTGATGAGCTTCCTCCATGGATGGCACAACCAGTGCTGCAGGCCCACAGAGGAGCATTCGAGGTACATGCCCTGGGTATATGTCTTACCCTTAGACAAAGGACTTACAGTTAACTCAAATCAGCCAATCATGTGTACACCAATCACCAGTATGTATATGACAATTACAGCCCTTTGGCACTGAACATGGGGTGTCAAACGTGCTCAAAGTCCTAAGGCTAGCACGTAGATCAGTGGAAAACTGGGAAGAAGAAAAGCAAAAGGAGGGAAAGCACCCTAAAAAGGGTCATTTCCAACAAAAATTTATAATTTGTATATATATATATATTTCCACAATGTGATCCTTTGATCCTGTGCTCTCGTCAACGGGTGCTCTGCGTTGGGGCCGGATCCTGGCCCAAATTACGTCAATTTTACAACAAAGGACGCGGCACTCAAGGCTTTGGATTCTGCTTAATTTAATTAGGATTAAGCACTCAAACCAACGCGTTTCAGCCCTCCCACGGCTTTGCTCATGGTTAGTGAGTCCTCTTCAGTTTCTACTTTTTATCCCATATTTGCCTTAATGTAGCATTATGGGAATTGTAGTTTTGTGAACAATTCAATAACATATTTACATATTTACAAGAGGAAGTTGCATTTTTTCGGGCTATTTCTAATATCATATTAGCATAAACATTATACTCATGATCTTTACGCGTCATTTTTTATATTAAGCCACAGAGTTGATGGTATAGTACCCATACTCGTCATGGTAAAAACGATTTTTTTATGCCTATTCAGTCATTGCATAGTGACTTACATTTATGTACTTGTAATTACACTTTCATACGCGCCATTTTTTATATAAAGCCACAAAGTTGATGGTATAGTACCCATATTCGTCATGGTAAAAACAATTTTTATGCCAATTCAGTCATTGCATTTGTCATAGTGACTTACATTTATATGCTTACAATTATACTTCCATATCTGCATTTTTTTCAGGGTATAGTACCCATCACAAAGAGGACATTGTTAAAAACCAATCAAAATGAAATGTAAGCATATAAATGTAATGACTGAATAGGCATAAAAAATCGTTTTTACCATGACGAATATGGGTACTATACCATCAACTCTGTGGCTTCATATAAAAAATGGCGCGCAAAAATCATGAGTATAATGTTTATGCTAATATGATATTAGAAATAGCCCGAATAAATGCAACTTCCTCTTGTAAATATGTAAATATGTTATTGAATTGTTCACAAAACTACAATTCCCATAATGCCACATTAAGGCAAATATGGGATAAAAAGTAGAAACTGAAGAGGACTCACTAACCGTGAGCAAAGCCGTGGGAGGGCTGAAACGCGTTGGTTTGAGTGCTTAATCCTAATTAAATTAAGCAGAATCCAAAGCCTTGAGTGCTGCGTCCTTTGTTGTAAAATTGACGTAATTTGGGCCAGGATCCGGCCCCAACGCAGAACACCCGTTGACGAGAGCACAGGATCAAAGGATCACATTGTGGAAATATATATATATATATACAAATTATTAATTTTTGTTGGAAATGACCCTTTTTAGGGTGCTTTCCCTCCTTTTGCTTTTCTTCTTCCCAGTTTTCCACTGATCTAGGTGCTAGCCTTAGGACTTTGCGATACAAAAGGGGATGATGGATGGAACGTTTGAGCCAATCAAACACTCACCCCCAGTCAACTGATCTGGGTTTAATCCATCATCATTCTTTAGCTCACTCCACCACCCCAGTTCAGACATGGCCATATGCAAATCAGTCTGACCCTGTGCCTCATGGGAACAGTCCAGCCCGAACTGCCAAGCCATGTCTTCCCTGGACCGGAAACAAGCATCCTAGGACCGGTTTCTGGCATTCCAGCCGTCATCAGCCAGGCTTGCTTGAATCCAGTGGCAAAGTGAGCAAGGGACCCACGTCTGGGCATACCCCCGCCAACTTAGGGCGAACAAAGCGATACAAAAGGGGATGATGGACGGAACGTTTGAGCCAATCAAACACTCACCCCCAGTCAACTGATCTGGGTTTAATCCATCATCATTCTTTAGCTCACTCCACCACCCCAGTTCAGACATGGCCATATGCAAATCAGTCTGACCCTGTGCCTCATGGGAACAGTCCAGCCCGAACTGCCAAGCCTTAGGACTTTGAGCATGTTTGACACCCCATGTTCAGTGCCAAAGGGCTGTAATTGTCATATACATACTGGTGATTGGTGTACACATGATTGGCTGATTTGAGTTAACTGTAAGTCCTTTGTCTAGGGGTAAGACATATACCCAAGGCATGTACCTCGAATGCTCCTCTGTGGGCCTGCAGCACTGGTTGTGCCATCCATGGAGGAAGCTCATCAATAGTGCCACAGGTTTACCCTGATGGGGCCTGTGTTGCAGGTTACTGTTACTCAGCTTGGCATTTAAAAAGCTATGGGTCAAGGTACTGCATGTCTCCTGCTATATCGGAGTTCTCCCTGGGGATGCAGAGTTGGGAGGAAGTAGGGCATGTGCAGGTGAGCATTAAATGCAAAGATTGTGAATGGCACCAGATGGTGTGTTTGGTACGACGGAGCTTGCTTTTTGCATTGAATTAGCATCCGGGAATGTGGGGAAAGGCTGTTGAGCAGTATTTCTTATGTACCGAGTAATAGCAGTATAGTGTTTGATATTTTGCCTGGACATTGCTGGCCTGCAGCTAAGTGCCGACATCCGTGGCCTGGGTCCCTAAGTACTCTCAAAGGGCCGGATCGCTGGCCTCCTGTCCATGAGATCTCAGAGACACAAAGGATCACCCCATTTCCACAAGATCATAAGGACCGCGCAGGGTACAGCAGAAGTGGGTAGGAGTGATTGTCATTTGGGACAAGGGCTGTACTGATGTACACAGTCATCATACTGTGCAGAGGAGTGTGCTCGTACAGATCAGCAACTCACCTGAGGTGCCGGGATGTGAGGAATGCGGGGGAAGCTTGCAGAGTCCAAGAGACCCGTGCTTGCAACTAGGGCACCTGAGCAAGCTTGCACTCCAGAGCATGTGCTGTCCGAGAGGTGTTGGGGGACCTGAGCTCAGAGCTGAGAATGTCTTAGACCTCCAGATCGGGAGGTCGGCAGTGCCTGGCATTGCGGCCTCTGTCCAAGGTCGCTGGCTCCCTCTCCCAAGGCCCACACCACAAGGTACTTCTTTGCTGTGGAGAACACTGCAACCGGGCCTGAGAGGTTTTGTCGTGCTTTGTGGGCACCTATGGCTGGCTGCCGGAAGCTACGGCAGCTCGCAACCCAGCTTAAGGAGAAACATTTCTCCAGACTTGGAAGCACGCCAGCTTTCTGGATCACAACCTATTGTTACGGGGGGATTGCGATCCCGCACTCGCGGTGGTGCCTCTGGACGCCTGGAGGTCTAATCCAGATGGACAAAACTAAGTAACTGTTTCTTTCTGTTTTAGGTGGTTCTGACAACCTAATCAATAGGGCTCCAGTAGGGGCAACGTATATCGTTGGCTGGTGTAGTTGAGTGACTGATGGGCTGGGTCACGAGGCATAGTCAAAGACCTGTGATTGCTTGACCATTGCAACCGTCAGGGTATGCAATATTGGGAAATGTCGTGTTGGATGAATACCTCTGAATAGGGCATATATGTTCATGCTATTCTGAAGCTAATGGGAAAGTTTGACTATTGAATATAACTGTAAAGTATATATACAATATGTATCTCATTTTGATTTCAATGTGTGTCGAATACAAAGACCAGTGTTTTATACATACGGTGTGGAGTCTTTTTATGGCATATGCAGTGTGTTGCAAGGGAGGTGTTGTGACAATACTTTACACTTGGGCACTGAGGATAAGCCCAACATCTCGGTGCCACGCTACCCAAGGGTAAGCACAGGTTATCAGACACATGCATTGTATTCATCCTATCTAAGACAGTGGATTCTGACTGGCTTCAAAATACACATTGAAATTTCTTCCACCAACTCAGGGGTAGAAATGTAATTAGATTCAATACCATGAGTGAGGAGGGTCGTGAACCTGGTGATATCTGCAGGTCCCCTCCCTCCACCCAGAAGGCTAATAGGAAATAGTAGATTTTGGGGCAGAAGGAGGGTGCCTCCTGCTCTAATATGCATGGAGGGGTGATCACCACGCAATGTGGGTCAGAGTCTGTGCTTTCAAAAGCGTAGTCCGTTGGTTGAACATCTCATGTTTGACTGGGACGTGGATCCAAAGACAAATACAGCTCCATATTGGCGCGGGACAATTAGCTCCTCGAAGTGAGAAGCCATATATATACCTAGCTTATGCAATGGCGTAACGCAAAAAGATGCCCCCCCTGGAGTCTCCCATATTTCACACTTATTCATTGGCCTTGGCCCCTGAATGGTTTGGGGCCCCGTCTGCCGCAGGTGCTTCAGGGGACTGTGTTACGGCCCTGAGCTTGAGTTAAACAGTACGGCCAGTTTATTTACTTTTATGTTTCACGGAGCAGCTCCCAGGCATGGTCCACTATAGGATTGGTATCTGCTTTACACAACTGTAGAACTTTGTAGGGTGATCCTAAGCAAAACCTTTCTTAACTATCATGTTGTCAAATAATCTAAACTCTGTGTTTAAAAGGTATGCAAGTCCCATTTAAATAACTACTATGATGCATAAAACTGGCACATTTTCTTACTTTCCTAAATCCAACTTATATTTCTTTAATATACAAGCTATCCGTTCCTTTGTCCATCCACATCTTCCCTCACAAGCTAAGGAATTATTGTTTCCGAAAAAAAAAATTGAAGCAATAATTTAGATTACAAAATGTCAGCATTAACAATAAGGGTAAAGTAAACCTATTGTGTCAATATGTTTTATGCAGCAAATTAATGTAATGTGCCTCACAGCTTAACTCCAATGGTTTAGCCTTAAAGCTTAAGTATTGGTTCCGGAACAGGCCGAATTGTTAGCTTCCCAAAAGACAGCATTTCCTTAAGGAGTTAATTGTGTTAATTAATTTTGCCACTGCTCTTGTGATTCTGTTGGAACTATTCCTACAAAGCCAAACTGTGCATGTCAAAGCTTGCAGAACTGTCACATTTTGGGATTCATGTTGAGTAGTCGGCCATAGGAGGTCGAGTTACATTTTGCTAAACTGAGAAGTACTTTGCAATTGACTGATGGATTGAGAACACATTTGAAAAATCCCACACTAGTTTGCATGTGACTCTGCTGGTGCAATTATCACTACCCATGCTTTTCAGCACTCGTGCTAACACATAGGGTGAGCAAAAGCGCAAGTTCTTTATTGCAAAATATGCATAATTTTTGCAGAAATTAAGAGGCATATTAGCAACGTGATTATCGCCGCTTTAGCAGGACTTTTTCCCGCTAAAGCGGCGATAATTCAATCGCCCTATTAGCAAGCTGTCGCTAACTGCTGTTAGCGACAGCTTTTAGGCGATAGCGACCGGGTTGGGTGCCGCTTTGCATGCCAGCGATATTTATCGCTAATGGCATGCAAAGTAGGCGTTCCCAACCTAAAAGCGCCTATTAGCGAGGCAGGGGAGGTGATTAACGAACCAGCGCTAAACACGTTTAGCGCTGGTTTGTTAACGCCTGGTCCAGACCTGACTTAGCCATGTAATCCAATGGGAGGTGGATTACATGGCTAAATCCCCCTCGCCCTATTAGCAAGCTAACACTGGTTACAGTGCGAATATCGCTTGTTTTCAAGCGATATTCACACTGTTCTCCAGGGTTTCTATCGCTTTGGAGATAAGCGTTGCTGATAGCACGCTATCTCCGCGATAGAAACCTGCGATAGCCGGTGATAATTATCCTAGCGCTAACTGCGCTTAGCGATAATTATCGCCGGTTATTGCTAATAGGCCCCTAAGTGTGTTACATCAAATCCATGTTTCCAGTCGTTTGAGTGAACATTGTACACAAGGGCATTCCTCACCTACGAAGCTGGACTCTGTGGCACACAGTAGTTTCACAATTCCCTTGAGACCTTCTCGCCTCCAACTCGCCTCCCACAGATAAAAGATAGAAAATACCATGTAAATGGAAAGGAGGGAAGAGCAGCTGTATGAAATACTCAGAACTTGAAAAATAGAAATTAATCAAGGTTTATTCGCGTAGCAACATTTTTGCCCAGGCTCACTCAGCACTGGATTAGGCTGCTCGCTTTTTGAGAACCCAAAAATATTTTTGCTTGTAGCCAAAGTTTTTTTTTTAATGTTATTAGAATGATGAGGGGCCAGCAGTAACGTTTTGCAAGAACTATGACAAAGGCAAGCAGCATTTAAAGTCAAAAGGCTGGTGGCCAACGCAAGATGTATTGGTGTAGCCAATGCTTGTTTGATAAGTCTTAATCCTCCCCCTAGGGTAGAATGACACGGAAAATGAAAGATTGAGGCTAAAGAATAATGACAGGAACACGCACAACAACATTTCCTGCTGTTTGCATACGTATTTTCATGCTAAATCTCCACTTTGCCAATATACAAAAACCTTCTAGAATTTGATATAAAATATTAACATATATGGACACGGAGGAGTGGTTGCAGCTCAAGAGGGCTGCTCGATGCTTCCAAAGCACAATCTTTAAATACTGCTTGGAACGCGGACCCTGATTTCAGCCAAGCATCTATGTCTAAAATGATATTGGTGGAAATACTTCGAGCATATTAAAAAAGCCATTTGAGAAGCAGCGGAGGGACCAAAGTCTCAATCCCTCTTTGAAATACACCAGCACAGTTAATAAATTCAAAGAGCAGGGAAATGTCATATTTCTGGCAAAATTAAAGAGCGCAATGACAGCTCCTCGTTTTGCCTTGAATATGCATGTGTAATGCATAATGTAAAATGTGATCGCCCCCTTCTCTTGCAGCCTTTTCCTCTAATTAAAGCCCTGCTCTGTTATTATTTACTGATTGGTGAACCAAGGTGTGAAATATTGAAAAAATAGAATGATCTTTAGGGGTTCCTTTATCGTAAAAGTCGCAAATAAATATCCTAGCCTGCTCTCGATGCTGTTGTTTTGTTGTCACTAATTCACAAGCTGGAAATTAATTTCCACTTTGCTCCCATTTTAAGGTCGACAGATGTAGGGTTAAAATAATGAACGCTGCCCTACTTACAGTCTATGGATTTTGTAGGCAAAGGAAAGTGCTGAGCCCACATTTTCAGCATAATGTACAGTAAGCTTTAAAGAGATTTCCCTTGTGTAAAGCTGGACTGCTCTTAGTTATGTGCAGGAATAATGCACATCGCATTCCAGAGCGGGATTAGCGTCTGGAGACTGATGTGGTCGCACACTTCAGAATGCTGCACGGGTGTTTCTTTGCTACACATACATTTAAATTGTATTTGCAGATTCACAAAACCTACCACTGTGTCCCATTTTAACCACATGTAGCCGAATGTTATCCAAGATCTGATGACGATTGACGAGGCAAAATGGTCGTCTTCAGATGAAAACACAGCGGGGCATATTCTCAAGGACTTATCGCCGAGTTAGAGGCACTTTATCGCAGCCAAAGTGGCGATAGATTTATCGCCCTATTCACAAGCTGGTGCTAACAGCCAATATCGCCAGTTTTCCTGCGATAGCAGCCGCAAAAATCATCACCACGGATGTCACCGGCAACAAACGCTAATAAGATGCAGAGTAGGCGTTCCCGTGCAAAAGCCCGTGACAACACCACTTCGCAACATTCTCAACGACCAGCCAGATCGGCGATAAGATCACAAAAAATGCAATAAGGCGCGTTAGCAGCAGGGAATTAACACCTGCTCTTTCCTGATATTAAGTCGGACGATAACCTGCACCAGCAATGGGAGCCCAGCCCACAGCCACACCAGAAGAACAACAGATGCTATGGAGCTACTAATCATGCAGCCGGACACCCAAGAGGGCCACAACACCCACCGCCACCCCCCCCCCAGACCCCCTCCGCCCCGGGGCCATACCCCAGACAAAGATATTTTACATCAACTTTACGAAATCATGAACAAAACAATTTGCCTGATGTCGAACAAGTACAACAATTAACGTTCATGTGTGGTCAGAAAAAGGAGAATCATTCATTCATCTTTGAATTTCCAAACAAATTATTTTATTCAAATTTAACTCAAAACAACTATTCGGAAGAGTCATGGCGGGTCTTCTCTGGACAATCTGTAAGACACAGCTTGCAAGACAAAATTCAAGATAAGAAGGTGTGTCATGCGCTCATCAAAGGACAGAGAGAGAGAGAAAGAGAGAGAGAAAGAAAGGGAGAGAGAGAGAGAGAGTGAAAGAGAGGGAGAGAGAGAAAGAGAGAGAAAGGGGGAGAGAGGGAGAAGGAGAGAGAGAGAGTAACAGAGGAAGAGAGAGAGACAGTGAAAGGAAGAGAGGGAGAGGGAGAGAGAGTGCCAACACTGCGGACCCAGTCCTCACTACTCACCTGCTGCCACCGGTGTGTCTCCAACCACGTGGCCGGTATACACTGCAGTCCACCAGGTGCCTTATCTGAAACAGAGTCCAGATTTATGAATGGCAGAGTTCATATCATTGCACACGCCATCATCGCTTGGCCGCCCCTGCGCACACAGGCTGCTGCACCCCAGCCCCTCCCGCCGCCCAGCAGTGTTTGCCCGCCCTTGCGCACCCAGGCCTAACTGCTCACCTTCCGCCACCAGCGTGTCTCCAAGAGGGCCCACCACTTGCCAGTGCAAGCTCCAAGCCCGGGGCCCACGACCTTGGCAGCCTCCACATCATGCAGCCCCACCCCGCGGGCCACCAGGTCACACACGTGATTCTGGGTCTTGATTTCGCAATGGCAGAGATCATATCAGTGCACACGGCATCATCGCAGGCTGCACACCCGCTCAGCTCTATAGGTGCCACTAACTCTTTGAACCGCGAGGCAACGCCACGTGGCGGTAGGACCGCGCTGCCTGCTGGCTCAGGCCTACACTGCGGTCCAGCAGGGCTCACACAAATCCTTACCAGTCCGGACCGCCAGGACGGCGCATCATCACAGGCTGCACACCCGCTCAGCACTTAAGGAGCCCCTACCTCAGTGCTCCGAAAGTCACCGTCCCGTGGCGGTAGGCCGGTGCCGGCCGCAGTGTATCCGGTGCCACCAACTCTGTGCAACGCAAGTCATGGACCCTTTCTGATTGAGTCTCGTGATATGCCAGGCGGACGCAGCCATGTCACCTCTGGCAGTGGGGAAGAACTGGGACACGTAGCGTCGTCCCCCCCCCCTTTATACGTAAGCCGAGTGGGCTAGGTCGGCGTACGCCAGGCCAGCGTAGGGGTGTGAATAATTATCCCTGGGCTCTGGGCATGGTTCATTTCTGGGCTGGACGGGAAACCAACTGATGCGTGTGTCTCTGTTGCAGTGTCTGCGCCACACGGCCCGCAATCGACAATGTTGCAATGTTGCATGAACCCGGGGGGCGGCCGCGCACGAAGGGATTGTACAAGGAGCGCAAGGCCGCTCGGGCTCTTGGCTCATGCATGCCAACTGTTGTGTGTTTATCGCTATTGGTGCACCATAAGCCTAAGGCCTAGCCTCAATTGCAGCGCGAAAGCCACATCACATTTCCAGAATGCAAGCAGTAGTCAGACTAACATTAGGGATGAAAGCTCCTTTGTCTCAATACATAAGGCGGAAGGACATCTGCACCTCCGACCTTGGTCTTGCATGCGGCAGACACCCCCTAAGAGAGATACCATAGCAGATGATGACGACTCCCACACTACGCACAGCGCTAATGAAAGACCAACGTATCCACACCCCACACACAGAAGTTCTTGCTCGAGGTACTCTTGCATGGAATGCCCTTGACACTTACGTACACAACAACCCATACGTCCAAACGTTGCACACACATACGACTAATTGCTCCGAGCTGTGGCATATCATCCACATAACTGCCGCAGGTCAGAAGAGTGCCGGTTCTACGAGAGCCACCAACGCAATGGCAGAACATCCTGGGCGCATGCACAACGCCTGTCACGTGGAACTGTACCGTGACCGAATGCTGCCTGTTAGTGTCTGATGCATTGGTCTGCATGTTGTGTCCCTTGTCTTGCCCGTACTGACACGCACAAGCTAATAAAGTCTACGCAACTTCACTAGTGTTCAACTGTGATGAGTGTTGATTAGAATGACAAATCGTGTGCCTCAATAAGCATTGTCCGTACACAGGGAGGGACTGACTGCCGCATTTCACTTAGGGGTGAGTCCCTATTGCCAGCTCCACCTCTGTGAGCCAGACATAGTGGTTGGGGTAGTTGCTGATAGACCTGTGCTCTTACGTGTCTTCAGCAATGTGAGTATGGTGTCCAACTTCTTGCCATGTGGATCAATTTGATCCATCAAAACAAGCTGTGTCCACACAGTTGAGTGTGAGTAGGTGTGCGAAGTGATGTTCTGTGGTCACATTTGATGGGGGACACTACTTTAGGCCTGCCAACGACTTTGACATTTCATACCCAGCCCTATTTCTAACATTGCGTGGGGCAAAGTTGAAAAATTGCGCGATTGTTGTTGCAGAGCAATGAGGCCACAGCTAGTGCACACATTCCCAGTCATCTCACTTCCTATGTGTGTCACGGTCAAACATGCGCATTGCTTTCATTTCCCAGGGTGTACCTTTTTGGGCAATCAATGTCCTTACATTCATCCATACTTTCATACTTGATCGATTATGGACATGACACATCTGTGTGAATTTGAATGATTTATTCAGATTCGGTGGAGTGTCGGAGCTGGAGCAGTACATGGCCATGCAAACCCCACATTACATTGTAGCCCAGTGGAGGGCCAGCCAGAGTCATTTAGGGATTGACAAGTACATCGGAAGAGGAAGAGTACAGTCCACAGTCTGATTGCTGTCATTGGTAAGCAAACAAAATATGGCAGTCCATGTCGAGGTCCAAGGTGAGTGTCGCAGAGTGTTTCGGGGGACAGTGGGAGGTGTTGTTACAGGGCATGATGCAGAGGGCAGAACCAAGCTGGAAACAGGGCATATGGCGGATAAGAATGCTACTGGCTCCTTCTTACTACAAAGGTGGAATCACCCGCATCTTCGTCCTCTATGTCATCTGTCTGACATGTGGGTGCTGATGTTTGGTCTGCAGCACTGTGTGCCACTGACACATCAGGGGCCGGAGATGTGTGTGTAGAAGTACCAGCAGCATTCATCAGTGACTGCCTTAGTTGCAGCAATGCGATGATGAGGATCTGCAGGGCATGGAAGATCCCAACAACTTTTCGCTGGTGTGCATCTGTGGCAGCCATTCTTTCCGCATGCATCCGCTCCATGTTCTCCATTATCCTCAGCATCTGTGCCAACTCTCGGCTGACATCGCCGAGGCCACTCTGACTAGACAGTTGTTCTCCTCTCAGAGTCATGACTCCAGCGATGTCGGGCATGGATTGTTGGACATCATGGAGTGAAATGTGGGTGTCCGTTAGGGAGTGTAAGGGGTTCCTGATGGGACTTAGACACCCACGTATGTCATCTAGTTTGGCTGCCATGAGGTCGAACCCCACCCGCACCTGTTCAGCCACCTCCTTCTGGCAGTCTAACACATGGCCTTGGAATGCAATGTGTTCTCGGTAAGGTGCTGGGAGCCAGCCGTTGTGGTGGGTGCTTCCTGCTGTGTGGTCTGTGCAGGCGCTGGGGTTTCCTCGAAGCAGCTGGGCTGCCCTGCTCCTGGAGGTGGGTTGCCGTGGCTGTCCATGAGCTGTTGTAGGGCGTCGGTGTCGAAGGTGTGGAGGTCCTCTTCATCATCACTGATGAGTTGTCTGGTCTGCTCTGCAGGAGGTGTTGATTGTCCCTCTGCAATGTGAAGGGGAGATGCATTTTAACATTGTGTTGACATGTATGTTGACGCATTGTTCAAGTTTACATACAGACTGCATGACAATGTACATTGTGACTGTTTGGGAGGAGCTGACTATTTGATGCGGGACAGTGGACATTTGTACTACATCACGGATGTGAGGTTGTACACGTACATTATCATCTCACAGTTTCCTGCTATGCCAGATGTGATTGGCCAGTTTCTACGCACAAGCGGAACCAGTTGTGTCCTCTGTTCTGTAGTGAGAGTGTTGCACTTTGTACCACATTGTCGTCAATGATGATGTGCTGTTATTGCTATGTGTGTGTGCTGCATTGTGGGAGAGTCGCCCCTGCAGCTGTGATTTTGCTGCCTCTTATCCCTTTGAGGCAGTGTGCCTTTGACTTCTGTTCTTCTACAGTGCTGAGATGTTGCAGACTTGGCTAATTTTGGCTCTAGTTCGGATTTTGGACTCTTGGGCATGGTTTATTCGCAGATGTGTTGTTGACGTCAGGGGTTGTTTGTGCACATGGATGTGTCAGAGTGTGACCTGCTCCTTTACGGATGTGTTCCACACTGAGCCACCTCAGTGTCATGGCGTGCACCATGTGATGATAATTGGACTGCAGCCATGCTGTTCGTCAAGCAGTGTCACTTGCATTGTCAGTGTGGCTCACTGACATGCAGCTTTGCTGGTTTTAACACGTGTGCATGGGTTGGTTGTGAGATTGGTGCTGTGTGGGGAGGGACCCCTTTGTGCCCATAGTGGACGGGGGCCTACTTGCTGTTTGTATGTGTGCTGCAGTGTGCCAAGGGGATCAGGGACATGATCCAGAGTCATTGTGGGTGTGCAGAGTGCTCTACTTAATTGTGCATGTGTGTCATTGTGCCCATCTCCCCCCGTCCCCCAGTCCCTGTTCGGTACTCACCCTGGTGCTGTTGTGTCAGGTCATGTCGAGCAGTGTCCGGACCCCCAACTCCTGCCACCGTCTCCCCACTGATGACTGTGGACACCATTTCCTCCATCTCATCCAGCTCCTGGTGTTCCGCTGGACTGCCACCTCCAGTCTGCATTGCTGCCTGAAGGTTGTCAGCGAGTTTCTTCTTGGTTTTGCGCTTCCATCATTCCAGCGCCTCTTGACCTCTCCAATTGTCCTCCTCCTCACTCTGACTGCATTCACCTTGTCCAGGATGAACTGCCATATTGCATTTTTATTTGCCAATGACACGTTGGAGGTGACGTACAGTTGTTGGTGGTGTTCTATCACCTCCGTGATGATGATCCTGTTTTCCTGCAGACTGAACCTCGTCTTCCTCGTCTTCTTCTCCTTGCCCTTCCGTGACCCGAGGTCCCAGGCTGGTCCTCCTGGGGGCTTGTGGGATTCTGGTTGTCCTCTGTACTTGCTCCGGCTTCCTCCATGGTGCTATGCAGTTTAAATTATTTTGTTTGTGTTTTTCGGTGCTTTTGTAGTGCATTTTCCCGCATGACGTGTGGGAATTGCAGGCCTGTTGCTGGTTATCGCTGATTTGTTATTGCGGTTGGCCACATCGCAACTTTTTTCGCGTTCGTGTTTCGCGTTTTTTTGCCGTCGTGGTAATTTTATCGTGGTCATTTGACGCGTTAGCGTGAGACTATCGCATGGTACCGCCATGTTGAGAATACAACGTTAACACGGCGTTATTTTCCCGCGATAGACTGCGATGTGCAAAGTTGCGTTAAGCTAATTTTGCGGTAATTATCACACGTTCTTGAGAATATCCCCCAGCGAGCTTCTCTTCGTCACATACCTGCTGAGGGTGACTGTTCCCCTTCTGTTTTAGGTTTAGAATTACACAATCTTTGATGTCATTTAGGAGGAGAAAATCCAAAGTATGCAAGGAAAACAGAGCTAGCTGGCTGTATGATCATAGATGGGGGAGGAAAGAAGCAATAGTAAACAATGGAACTGAGAAGCTGGGCTTTTGGACAACCTGTCCAGTCCACAGAGGTAAACAGGTTTTCCTCACTGTACCTTGTGGCAACATACGTAAGTTAGGCCCTATTCACAAGAAAATGTGTTATGTGTTACATGTAACTGGACAACTAAATAATAACAGAGTTAAGCAATAATGCACTTAAAAGGTAAAGACCAAGTTTACTTGAAAAATACAAGTAGAAATAAAAGTACTAGATGACAAAAAAAGGATCAAGAAAACAAAGTAAAAAAAAAAAATTATTTGATAATATAATGGAGATTGTTTGAAGTTAATGAAAAAGAAGCATGCGCAAATTGTTATTTACTGTAGTTCAGTTAATCAAAGGCGTAGCAATCTTCAGATAACACCGGGAGCGCTTTCCCACGTGGCCACTCTCTTAACTCTGTAAGCTCAAAACTCATACTCTCTGTATACAAATCTTCAAGCAGTTTTAGTAAGCAAGCTTCTATGTGCTCTGAATTCCCTGAGACATTACCCTCCTCATCCACTATTGAACTCTCAATAGGATTTTGCAGAGGCTGCCCCCAAAGGGGGCTAGAGAGCCGGCGCCATAACTAGCGCCGTGCCCCCGGACAGAACGAGTTGGGGGCTGGTTTTGGCGCGCAAAACGGCCAAAACGGCAGAAAGGGGGGAAAAAACACCCGGTCCCCCCCCACGCGGCGGCCGCCAAAGAGGCGCCGGCCCCCTCGGCCAATGGGGGCCCAGGCGGGATATGAACCCCCCAATAGGGGAAGACGCCTACCTTGGCGGGAAAGCAAGTGGGGGGGCATATAAGCGCTGCTCCCCCAGGTAAGCTCCTATCTTCACGGAGCGGGGGAGCATCACCGGCTAGGCGTCCGAGCGGCAGGGAGAAGCAGCAGGTTGCCGCCGACACCAACAGACGCGGTGAGCAGGTGAGGGGGGGCGCCTACGCCAGGTTGGGGCACACTCACTGCACGTAGGAGCTGGTTTTGCCGGAGAGGGGTGGCGGAGGACACCAGGAACAGCGCACCTCACCGCCGGCACTTACCAAAGGACGCCAGAGAAGCGGGAGGTCTCCGCCTGGGCGCCGGGAGGGAGGCGGGCACGCTACTGTGAAGCGCGCACCGGCGGCAGCTGCTGAGCCCGCCCGAGGCGTTTGGGAGCGCGCTCTTCGTGGACCGGGGGTTGGTGCAGATAACCGGCGGCAGCACCCCGCTTTGGAGTACAGTTTCAAGGTGCTAGAAGGCACTCCCCTACCGGCAGCAGCTCTCCCAGGATAGGAGGTCCAGTTTGGTGCAGCAGTCGGCGGCAGCACCCCGCAAGGAATGGCGAAAAGGGGGAGCAATGGGCAGCAGCCGGAGGACCTGAATGAGCTGCTAAGAAAGATCCGGGCAGCATCGGAGGTACACGGGAGCGACTGGCTGCAGCCTCACCTGCGGCACGACGCCGGCGAGGGTCCAAGCACCCAGCAGGGCAGCAGCAGCGCACCAACAGCCAAGAGAAGGAGGAGGGCACCGGCAAAGCTCGCAAAGGCTGCGGCGCCCAGGAAGGCTCCCCAGAAAAGGGCCCAGCCACCTGTAGCCAACACGGCGGCGGCGAGGGCAAGCCAGGGGACAGGGGACACGACAGCAAGTGGTGAGCATATCAGCGCGATTGTACAAGAATGCTTCAGGACTATGGCGCCGCTTTCGCTAAGGGCTTAGGCATACAGGGCGCAGGGGCAGCAGGGGCGCAGGCTGAGGGGCGGCAGGGGCCCACTCAAGGGGGGATGCGACAGTAAACCAGGGGAGGAAGATACCTCGGGCCTGCCATGGCACTTGCTAGCCCCAGGCCTGGCGCGCCCGGCACCGCATGGGGAGCAGGCCTCAGCAGGGGAAGGATAGACATAGGGTCCCCCACAGTGGCGTGGGGAGCGCAACCCCAGCACCCACGCCTGCAGCGGCAGTAGCGGTACCTGAGGAATATACACGGCCGTCACCGGGCCCGCGTCATTGACTACCAGGGCCACAGGGTTAGCAAGTCTCATACCACTAGCAGTCAAGGAGAGAATTTGGAGGAAGGAATTCATCGACATTTTCTCATTACTAGAGATACAGTTAGAAGGACTTGACCTGACAACCTGTGATAAAAAAGAGGAAGATAGGAGGGAAAGGAGGAAAGGAGGAAGGAGCGTAAGGAGAGGAGCTTTGACAATTGGTTAGACGCATTTCGAATAATGGCTTGTATAATAGTCGAGAAATTCCCGTGCTGCGCAGCCGACCTGTGGCTTTATGAAGCCAGCATCCACAACGCACAGAGGCAATTCCCGGGTGACGCGTGGCTAGCATACGATAAGGGGTTCAGGCTGAAAATGCAGACCCACCCGGAAATGGAGTGGAATGAGGAGGATGTCTCAGGTTTTATTCACAAAATGATGGTAGCGAGGGAGGAGAAGACATGGGTAGGAAGGAACGAGCAGTCCTTTCGGGGTCATCTCACAGGGGAAAGGGAGGCCTTTTCATAGACCCAAACAATTCAGCGCAGGGAAAGGAACACAGAACAGCGGGCCACCGGCAATATGCTGGAAGTTCGAGGCCAACGAATGCACTTACGGGGCAGCATGTAAATTCAAGCACATATGCTCATCATGTGGAGGAGGGCACCCGGCGGCAGGATGCAGGCGCAGGAAAGAACAAAAAGGAGACAAGAAAGAGAGACAGAAGTAGCGAGTCAGACACTGGGGGCACCAAGGGGACAGCAGGACACCAAACCTATAGGCTAGCATGGTCCCCCATTGACACGCACAAACTGCGCAGGCTAGCCAACGGATACCACGACCAGTCAGACGCCGAGACATTGGTCCACGGCTTTGAAGAGGGTTTCCCCATCCCATTCAGGGGCCCCCTCCCCTCAGGCAGGGGAAAAAACCTAAAATCCGCAATTCAGCACCCGGGAGTAGTGGCTAAGAAAATAGAGAAGGAGAAACTATTGGGTAGAATAGAAGGACCCCTCCCCGCCTGGATGGGCAAGGATCTGGTGATCTCTCCGTTAGGGGTGGTCCCCAAAAAAGAGCAGGGCCAATACCGTTTAATCCACCACTTATCATCCCCAGACGGTACGTCAGTAAACGATGGGATTAGCGCAGAGGTCTGCTCAGTAAGTTATGCCACAATAGACGATGCCATAGATCTGGTTAGGGCAACTGGCCGTGGGACCCTCATGGCAAAGGCAGACATTGAGTCCGCTTTCCGCCTACTCCCAGTCCACCCCTCAAGCTTTCACTTGTTGGGTTTCCAGTGGGATGGGAAACTCTATTTCGACAAAGCGATGCCAATGGGGTGCTCAGTATCATGCGCATACTTTGAGAAGTTTAGCACCTTCATTGAATGGGCACTGCACGACAGGCACCCGGCAGGCGGGAAGCTCCACTACTTAGACGACTTCCTTTTCACAGGCCCGGCGGCATCAGTGGAGTGCAGCGATACTCTAAGGGCATTCATGGGATTGGCGGAGGAGCTAGGGATCCCCTTTCAGGGGAAAAACGGAGGGTCCGGCGACAAAAATCACATTCCTAGGAATAGAGCTAGATTCCGTCGCCGGGACGTCCAGGCTCCCTCCAGAGAAGGTGGAGGATTTTAGGCAAGACATTAGGAGCCTCTGCGGGCGCGAGAAGGCAAC
Organism: Calotriton arnoldi; assembly: GCA_963921515.1. NCBI lineage: Eukaryota > Metazoa > Chordata > Amphibia > Caudata > Salamandridae > Calotriton > Calotriton arnoldi. The sequence continues at coordinate 114,325 of CAWUFW010008288.1, forward strand.
ACTGAGGGACCTCCAAAGGTTAATAGGCAAGCTTAACTTTGCAACCAGGGTAATCCCAGCAGGTAGGGTATTCGCCAGACGATTGACCCAATTGACCCGCGGGCTCACACAGAAGCATCACCACGTCAGACTCGGGCGGAGGTCAGGAAAGACCTGGTGATGTGGGATAATTTTCTAGCAGACTTTAATGGCTTACTGATCTGGAGGGAAGGTTGGGTAACTAATAAACAGATCGAGCTATACACAGACGCATCTGGCAGCACGGGGTTTGGGGCGATCCTAGGAAGCCAATGGTGCGCAGGGCAATGGCCCGACAGCTGGCACAGACGGGGTATAACCAACAATATTACCTTTCTAGAATTATTCCCGATCATAGTGGCATTGACGATCTGGGGGAAGGAATTGCAGAACATGAAACTAACTCTATGGTCAGACAACAAGGGCGTAGTACAGGCCATTAACAGGGGGTCTGCTAGGTGCCCAGACACTCTGCGACTAATGCGCCGACTGGTTACATTACAGCTGGAAGGCAACATAGACCTACGAGCACGCCACGTCCCAGGGGTGGAGAACGAAGTGGCAGACGCCCTGTCCAGAGCCAGAACGGACAGGTTCAGGGAGCTGGCACCGGGGGCAGCGCAGGACATGACCCCTTTCCCGAGACAACTGTGGGACCTGGCGGGGTAGACCTGTCGGAGCTGGTCCACCTTGCACTTGCCCCGGAAGCAGCCAGGAGATACAAGAAGTACGTGGGGACAGTAATGAGGGTAGGGGGCATCCAGTCTCTGAGAGACGGGGGGCCACACGCAGGGCAACCGAACAATTCATTCAGTGGGCATTTAATGGCAAGAAGTCCAGGTCATGGGCGCAGGCCCACCTGGCCGCCGTGGCATACTACGCAAAATTAGAGACAGGGCAGGACCCAGTGGCATCCCCTTACATCAAAGCGGCAATGAAAGGGTGGAGACGAAAAGAGGGCACAAGGAAGGACACCAGGCGCCCGATAGACTTCAAGAAACTTTGTTTGTTGTTGGGGACACTAGGGGACATAACAACGGACAGCTTCGAGTGCCTCCTGTTTAGGGCCGCATTCGCCACCGCCTTCTTCGGGGCTTTCCGCCTCAGCGAGCTAGTAGCCCCCTCAAGGGTGGGCCCGGCAGAACACTGTTTACAAGCAGGCGACGTAACCCCCAGAGCAAAGGGAGTGGAGATTCGATTAAGGCGGTCGAAAACTGACCAAGCCGGAAAAGGGGTACTGGTAAGGCTACAATGCATTGAGGATCACACCTGCTGCGCGGTGTGCTGCCTGCTCGCGTTCATGGCGGTGCGGTCGGCCGGAGGGGGTCCCCTGTTCAAACACAGGGACGGAACGCAACTGAGCAAGTTCCAATTTACAGCAATATTGCGCCTCGCAATAAGCAGGGCAGGGCTGCCCACGAGGGGCTTTGGGTCCCATTCATTTCGGATAGGGGCTGCCACGACGGCCGCGCAGCATGGGATGACCGAGGCCGGAATACAGGCAGTAGGGAGATGGCGGTCAAGGGCATACAAGACTTACGTGAGGCCACAGATGCTATGACCCACAGGACAGTCCAGGGGGAACAAATGAGGACGCCCGGCCCCAGGACAAACTGAGAGTGACTGTCTGTTTTCATTACTTTGACAGGAAGGAGACCGCGCCTGGTGTGGGTGGTGGGGCACTCGTTTATAACGCGGATGGAAGCCTGGTGGCGGCGTGGGGGCCACTTGATGGGAAAACGGCCAGTGGGCACCTGCATACGGTGGTTTGGCCAACCGGGGATGAGATGGGAACAGCTGCCGGCAACCCTCAGAGACTTGCAGGCAGAAGCGGCGTGGCATCCGGATGTTTTGATCATACACCTAGGGGGAACGATTTGGCCAGACTCGGGAGGAAAGCACTCCTCCACGACATCCAGAAAGATCTCACGGAGGCGGCTAGGGCCTTCGGGAGCACCGCCATTATCTGGTCTGAGCTGATCAGCAGAAACGAATGGCGCGGGGCAGAATCTCAGAAAGCAGTCGAGAACTCCCGTAAGAAGCTCAACCTCACAGTGAGCAAATTCTGCAGAACAAATGGCCTGGAAACGGTCAGACACGGGCTCATCCACACGGGTCGCCCGGAATTTTACGCCAAAGATGGAGTGCACCTATCTGAGGAAGGCATGGGAGTGTTTTGGAGCAACCTTTGGGCGCCATGGCCTTAGCAGGTTGCAAATGAAGTAGCGCAGGACGTAGTTGGGGGAGCCGTGGGGAGACGGAAGCCTCCCAGACGGCGTGGCGAAGAACTACGCTGATAACGGTTGGTACGGAGGCACACCGGAGGGCGGTGTGCCAGAATAGGTCCACTCTCCTTGGGATGCCTCACGGCTGGGTGAGTCGGCCTAAGGGCGGTGTGTAGGACCACTCACTTTGGGATGCCTCACGGCTGGGTGAGTTGGCCTACCAAAGAGGGGGTAGCAAACGGAGACGGCGCTCGCAGCCCAGCCCCCGCCGGACGGCAGGGCACAACAAGAGTCGGACAAGGTAGCGAGTTGTGGCCTAACTCCGGGACAGAAGCTACTCCCTCCCCGCGCAAAAACAAAACCAAGAAAACGACCCAGAAGGGCCAAGAGACAATACCAAGGAAGTTTGTTATAACATAATATGCAAAATATGCAAAGTATATACATGTTTCCTTGTATTCCTAATAAACTGCGGCCAACAAATGACCACCACAAGACAAGCGTGTACGTTGGCTTTTTCAGGAGGAGGAATACAGTAGGGGGAATGTTGCATATATGTGGGAGTGGGGCGGAGTGCGCGGGTTATTCGCCCTCTCTTCGTTCTCACCTTCCAAGCGAGTAATCTTCCACTCCTCTCCCCATATTGAAAGTGTGCCAACTGACTGGCTTGCCGCTTCTCCCTGTTCCTGCACTCTATTACTGCCTGAAAGCCTCATGTTTCTCCAGCAACCTGAGCTCCGCCGCTTCCACTAACTCTGCCAGCTTTGATTCCTGTACTTCTCTTTACAATGCCCCAATTTCCTCCTCAAACTTCGTGTTCCCCTCACGCAGTTTTCTCTCTTTCATAGACCCCTGCTTGCGAAGGATACCTCGGACAACCGCCTTACATGTACCCCATACAATCGTCAGGGGAGCAGTGTTGAGCTTGCAGCTGAAGTACTGCCTGCTTTCTTCCCTTAATACCCACAATACCTCCATATCTAAGACTAGTGTCCTGTTCACTGTCCACCTTGAGTTAGTCTGAGTTTCAGACAGGTCAACCTCCGGAAAGACTGTTGAATGACCAGGGATTTGCTTAATCACCTTGACTTCGTGTGCCAGAATCTTATCCACCAAAAAAGAATTTATTTCCTGATGTAATGCTAAACTGGCATTGAGGGCATATTTCTTATTTTTTATAATTTTCTCCCCCAACTTGCTCCCCACATTGTGCCCTCCCAAGGGAATGCCCCCATCTGCTATTAATGACACATTCATATATGCCTGTTCTGACCGTCAACGTAGGAGGATATGTACTTACATATGTGAATACCTTCACTTTACCCTTACCCATAGAGATAGAAATAAAAATAGAAAAGAGAAATCGACCCAAATCTAAGAAACAAAAGGAAAAGTGATTTATTTTTAGTCTGATTAATACAATACTAATCGAGTGATTTAAAACGCTTAACAGCTACTCATTTCTACCTGCTATGACCCTCCCACTGCTGCCCTAGGATGAACTTTGAATTCTCTTAATAAGATCATCGGCCTGCTCAATTCGCCTTACATTATGCATCTCATTATTGCACATCACTTTGAGCATGGCCCGAAACCTTAACTGCACCCTGGCCCCTAACTTCTGCTGCCCCACATCTTTTGGACCAACTCTCACTGCCTTTATTCAGCAGCTCTGCAGATATCAGATTTGATAGCATAGGAGAAACCCTTCCCATCTAGATGCCCCTGTCTCAGAGCCAGACTCAAAATAATTTCTTTTCTGCTGTATGACAGATGGTTCATTAATATTTTCCTGGTGTTTTTCGGGACTCAGATCGCCCGAAGGGTCAACCTCAGTCTTGCCCCTCAAGGCCCTCTCCCTAAGGAGACTGATGGCATACCCCTTCAAATCACTTCATTCCACCTCCTATGGGACATTTCAGATTCTTAAGTTGTTCCTTCGTGGATGATTTTCCAGCTTTTCTATCTCTTCATGCAGGCTTTGATTCTGCAACTTAAGAGCATTTAGACCAGAGGAGTTCCTCTTCACTTCACTGTCCATCCTCTCCAAGTTTGCCTCTAGGGCCTTGATCCTCTCAATAACATTATCCAATTTGGTCTCCAGTGCCTGGCATACCGCATGAATGCCGTTTTGATTAGATTCCGATATCCCTGTTCTCCACTGAGACCGTAAACAATATTCCCTCATAACAATTCTCTCGCTGAAATGCACCCGGTTAGGCACCTGAGGGAGTTGCCTTTGCAATGGAAGGCTAGCCTCCTGCAAACTTGAGTGACCCATTGTGCTGCATATCTGCCCCAGGCTATTCAGTTCTATACTGTTCTGCTGTAGGAACAATGCACACAGTCGGGCAATTTCTCTCTCCTGGATCAAGCATTTGGCTTCCAATTGCTGCGCTGTATCCTCCCCAGTGAGCTCTCTATTCTGGTGGCCATAATTTAGAAAAAGAAGTTGAGTGAAGGGGTGATTTTATGCTTTGTAGCTTTGGACCCTGCGGCAACTGCAATTACTAGAGCTTGCTGCTGTTTCCTGCCCCAAGGTCTCCCTGAGCCTCTCCTAGAACTTCCTCTAGGCTGCTTACTTGGCAAGGCAACAGGAAAAACACAGTCCAGAGGTAGTCTGTTACCACTTTCAGAAACCGAAATTGATGCTCCCAAGAAGGTGGAACACTGGCTGGTGCAGGAAATACCGGACGACTTTAGCCCTACGCCACTCTTTTGTGAAGAAATTACCCTACCCTTACATGGGATCTCAGTGCATTTTGCTCCAGTCCAGAGGCTCTGCTTTTCCCCGAGGGAAAACCCTCTTTCTCCATGCAGCTCTCAGTGGCCCCCCTACATGCACCTGCATCAAGTCCAATCGCCGTGGCTGAATCAGACTTCTTTCCCTCTGGTCAGATTCCAAATTGGAGCATAGCGGGGTACATGTTAGCTCCGCTGGAGCTGTCCTTCTCAAACCACTTGTGCTGACTCTGCTCACACTTCTTCCCAGCACAAGCGAAGCCAGGGTTCTTCTCCAGCCCTGTGCCAACAGAACTTGCCTCTAAAAGCTGCCAAAGAACCCCAGGATGGCGGATTCGTACAGGCCTATCTTCTCTCTGAATTACAATTATAAGGTTTTCTTTCTAGAAGACTCTTAATGGTAGCTGGCAAAATTATCAATCTAGACCAGAAGGAATGTGTGCTAGGGAGCGGTTGCATGACCTTACTTATTTGTTAATATCAACAATTGATATGGCCGCCATAAATTCAGATCCTCTGGCTATAGCCGCCATCAACGCTGCTAAGGCCTTCGATAGGGTGTGTTGGGTGTACTTGTGGGAAGGTTTAGTGATAGTTGTCCTACCACCAGGGTTTAGAGCAGCAATTAAAACACTGTATGTAGCTCCATCTGCACAGATTTTGGTAAATGGTAACCTGACTCGGAGAATAAACATCCAGAGAGGAACTCGACAAGGGTGCCCACTTTTTCCTTTAATCTTTGAGATATATATAGTTATATACTGAGTCTCTAACTCAGCCTTTTAGAGCGGATGCTGGGATAACGGCATTTGATTCTCAGGGATTTTTGAACAAGATCAACCTGTATACAGATGATATTATCTTGTATACGAGGGACCCCAGTAGAACAGTGGCCCATATGGAGGGGAGCACTGATGCTTTTGGAGTTTTCTCAGGATACTCTTAAATAAGGCCAAAACGGAGGTGATGGCTTGTAACCTGGATTACACAACAGTGTGTTTCTAGACTAAGATCAGATATCTGGGAATCATGGTCATGCAAAATCTAGATAAAATAACAGAGTATAATCGAGCCAGGGTGATGAAGAAAATAGAAAGGCTGTTCGCAAGATGGGGGCACCTTTCACTTACACTGTATGGCAGGGCAAACCTGGTTAGGATGGTGATCCTTCCCAAGCTGACATATTTATTCCACAATATCCCTCTTCCCTTCCCTAAGGAGAGTCTTGCCAAGATACAAAGCATATTAGGATGCTTTCTTTGGCCATCCAGACTTAGCTGGAAGCAACTAAGAAGGAAACTAGAAAAAGGAGGGGTCTCATTTCCAGATGTTTCATTGCACCTCCTCGCCTTTCAATTTAGGAATTCCAGAATGTTGTTTTTCAGTACTGACAACTCTACTAGGGGAGCTTTATATGCTACTATGCTGGGCTCAGTTGTAAGGGAAGATTTTCTTTATAAATTTGGTGGTCTCAGACTTTTCAAGAAGGTTAGGCTGAAGGTACTGCAGGCTTTCCTGGAGGTTTGGTATAATGTCCTTAAAACTCTAGGAACAGAATATTACTTGGAATATGCCTCTATATGGAGTTCTCCTGGCACTCCTTTATTTTTGGAGGACCAGCTAAGCTTAACATTGATTAATGCAGGTATTGAGTGTTAGGGACAGCTGATAGCAGGCACAGGTATGATTTCGTGAGAGGCAATACAGGAGGAAACCAAGGGTACTCATTCTTGGTATAAATATCAGCAATTGGCTTCATGGAGATCAAAGCATAAGTGGGGCACTTTGAATTGCAGGCAATTTCTAGAGACCCTAAGCTCTTCACAGAGGAAGTAACTGTTAGAAATGGGATTTCTGGTTGGCTAGGGCATGCGCCTAAGCCAGGCAGAAACCACGATTCTAGTCAGGGCAAGGGAGTTACACGCTGAAGATAACCCCTGCTCACCCCCTTGGTAGCTTGGCAGAGCGTTCAGGCTTATCCCAGAGGCAATGTGTAAAGCGTTTGCACAACACACTCACACAGCAGCGACACACTAGGCACACCACAAAAGAAACCCCACACAAGGTTATATCAAAAATAGCCTTTGTATTATCCATAAAAACACATTAGAACATAATCACATATATACACTGTGCCACCAGGCACTTGTCGTGACTTTACAGAAATTACATAAATCATTAGGCCAATCCGGCCACTGTTATAAAACATCACATTAGGTTTTATTCGTAGCATGAACATACTAGACATAACCAACATCAGCCATGCACTAAAGTATCCACTTATAGTGTGCACACATTACCAAACAAGCATAGAGGCAGGGTGCCTAAACATCGTCACTGAACATAATCAGCAGTGCACCATTGTACAACACCTCTAGAGGGCACACATTAGGCAAAAGCATTAGGGAAATTACAGAAACACATCATGCCCCTCCTAGGCATATGCAGGGCACCATTGTAATGCATAGGGTACCAACATTGGCACTCAGCCCAACATTCAGGCGAACATCAGCTGGGCACTATAGCACATCACATCCCTTCCATGGTGCGCAAGAGCGAAACACTGGCCAGTTGGCCACCTTAGGGAAATGTCGTGCCCACAACTAGGTCTACCCTCTGCCCCTTGTGAGGGCACATGACCCGTACCCGAAGGCCAAGGTGCAAATGCAGCCGGTCGATGTGGAGGACAACCACGTACCTCCCTTATGGCTGTAGAACGAAGTGCAGCTGCCCGTTCACCCGTGCGGCAGCTGCAGATAGCAGGAATTCCTTGCGTCCCCAAAGAACGCCTTCTCTGCCAAAGATTTGCCAAGTTGGCGGGGAGGCCTCGCTCGGTCCTCCCCGTGTGTTGGGACGTTGTCGGGCCTCTCGCTACTGCTGGGAGCCCTCTCACCCCAGTTGGGGCTTCCTTGTCCTGGTCCGCTGCTGATGGCCAAGGCAAAGGCGCTGCGGCCTCGCATCCTTCTTTCGGCCGGCCGCAGGCTCTCCCTCGCTGGAGAGGCGGGGCTGCCCGGTGTGGTTGAATGGAGCCCGCGAGGCTCCGGTCGCTTCCGTGTGCGTCAGGGCACTGCCCCCAACCAGGCTGAGGAAACCCGCGGGGCTCCCCTCTTCCTCACGGGAGCCCTGCCCAGGATCAGGCTTCCTTGATTAAAGCCCCGCCCGCAACCTGGCAACATGGAGGAATTCCCGGACTGGGATTCCTTCTCTGCAGGATTCCAGAATAATTCCGGGCTGCAGGGCATAGCGCTCTTGATCGCAAAACAACGAAGCGCTCTACACGCTTCAGGGCAGTGTGAGCCCACACCTGGGGCACAGGCCACAGAGGAGGGGGGGGGGGGTGGAGCTGCCCACACTGCAGGGCAAAAAGCGCTCCTCCCCAAGTAAGCCCTGTGCAAGCCCATTCTTTTAGAAAGCGCTCACCAGCGCTACGATCCCCCCAGCACAGCGGGGCAGAGAACAGGGCACAGGCAGGCCAGCATGCAGGGCCCCGTGGCAGAGGGCAGTCCCTTCAACCACCCAGCAGGCAGGGGCTGAGTCCCACGACGGTTCCTCCTGGCAGAGTGTTCTTCCACAGATCCAGTTCCCAAAGTTTAACAGACATGCTGTCACAGCCCCAGTACTTATAGTAAAAAAAGTCTTTGTTCTTCCCCCTGGCACAGGGCTCTGGACCCAGTGTAAACCAGTTCTGGGGGCACTTAAAAAGTATCATTTACAGTGCACAACATTCCCCATTGTAAGGGTAAGCCCTGGCCCCAGACACACCACAGGGGAGCGGAGCCATCATTGTAGAAGGCAGGCACAGCCCTATTCAGTTGCAGGTGCTACTCCTCCCACCACTCCAAATGCAGTCCTTGCCTATTCAGCCTAGCGCTGACTCATCCAGACTCTCTGAGCCACTGCACCTCCCCAGCCCCTGTCACTCCAAAGCCAGATAGTCAATACACATACTAGCAGAGGACCACAGACACATAGCACACAGAAATGCCTACTTCTAAAAGTTGCATTTCTAAAATAATAATAATAAATCCGCGAACACCAATACGCAGCATTTATTACCACTATTCCAAACATACGAGACTTGTTCACGCTACCCCTCTCATGTCAGGAATTACCACTGACAAACATATCAAGGAATCCCCAATGCATCCCTATGAGAGGGCAGCCTCACAGCAGTGAGAAACCAAATAGGCTGTTTGTCACTACCAGGACATACCACACAGTTAAGGCACATGTCCTACCTTTTACCTACACTGCACCCTGCCCATAGGGCTAACTAGGGCCTACCTTAGGGGTGACTTATATGTAGTAAAAGGGGAGTCATATACGTGGCAACCACTTTATGTGTCATGTCACAGCGGCAGTAAACTGCGCGCGCAGGCCCTGCAGTGGCAGAGGCCTGAGACAGGTTTGAAAGGCTACTTTGGTGGGTGGCGCAAACAGCTCTGCAAGCCCACCAGTAGCATTTAATTTACTGGCCCTGGGTATATGAGATACCACTGTACAAGGGACTGACAGGTAAATTAAATATGCCAAACAGGTGTAGACCAATCTAACCAAGTTTACCATAGAGAGCACATGCACTTTAGCACTGAACAGCAGTGATAAAGAGCCCAGAGTCAGAAAACCACCAACAACAGGTCAGAAAAAATACAGGGGAAGGCAAAAAGTTCTGGGATCACCCTGCAAAAAGGGCCAAGTCCAACAGTAACTATATGGGAATAGGTAAATGCAGACGATGATAACTGAAAAATCCCCCTTTACCCATTTGAAGGCTACCTGTCTGTGGAGGAGCAACCAGAGGTATGACAAACATCTTTACGTCTTCTCTTTTCGAGAGTTAAGCCAGCTGCCCTCAGTAAGAATCATTTGTTCACACTTCATAGAATTTATTTGACCCCAAAGATGATGGCTAAATTCACTAAAGGGGTCATACCATGCTCTATCCGGTGTGGTGAAGAGAAAGCCAGTGATGTACATATGTTTGCCTCTTGTCCAAGGCTGCATGTTTTTTGGGGTGGTATCAACAGTACGCTATCTGGAATTATGCATAGTCAAATTAAGGTGAGCCCCCTTCTGATTCTCTTTGGAACTGAAGTCCAGCTTGGCTCAATTATATATTTTATTTTCTTGATCCTGCTAGCCAGGAGAGTGATTTGTGTGAACTGGCTGCAATCAGCTCCCTCCACCCTGGGCCACGGGTTGAAAGCAGTAGTTAAAGTATGTATGCTTGATCTGCAGTGTAATAACAGTAGGAGGACGGATGAGCTGTGGTCCCAGTATACAGTTTGGAGAAACGGTAACCCAGATACTAAATACTGAGAGTTTTGAACTTCGTTGGTGGCACTGATCCCTGCTCCCTTTCCCTTGAACTTGCACACTTTGCACAACGCACTTTACGGACAGCCCCTGGAGGGGCGGCGCCAGTACAAGAAGCAGCCTCGCGGTTCCCGCGACGCGGGAGTTTTGAACTTCGTTGGTGGCACTGATCCCTGCTCCCTTTCCCTTGAACTTGCACACTTTGCACAACGCACTTTACGGACAGCCCCTGGAGGGGCGGCGCCAGTACAAGAAGCAGCCTCGCGGTTCCCGCGACGCGGGACGCGCGCGGGCGCGGCCCGGGCGAAGACTGGGCCAAGACGGGCCCGTCTTAGCCCGTCATAGCCAGGAGTAGGCTGGGCTGGGCCACGGATCTTTGGTCCAACTCTGTTATATTTTGCACATAAGGTACTGTAACAAGGTCATTTGAGGAGAGGACTAAAGGGATAATTTTGATTCTTCAAGGCTCAAGGGATTTAAAGACAATAGAGACTAAAAGTGGCTGTGAAATATATATTATTTCTTTTTTTATATTTTTGGGGGGTAATTATTTAAATTATACAAACGAAATTAATTCTGGAGGAACTGTATGTCGTAGTAAGGGTTAGTAGGTGGTATAAAGGTAGATCTGTAGTGAGTTTTGTGAATTTGAAATATGGGGAAAAGGAAAACTTTAACCACTGAAGTAAAAGGGCAGGGAAAAATAGGGGAAGGCCCGCGGCAGACTCTACTCAATTATCTTACTGGTGCTGTGGGTGCCATTGAAAAACAAATTAACACGGTAGAGGAGGCATTAAAACCTGGGCATGTTAATATAAAGGATGTGGAGCACTTAGCATTAACGAGGAAGGCAAAAGAGACTATAGAATTTGAAGAGACAGTTAGGGGGGGAGAAAAGACCCCAAAGTCTAACGGCTGTGTAGTTACGGTAATGGATGATACTTTGGTGAGTGAACATGATTCTGAAACCCAACCCCCTTCAAAGCGGCCTAGAAACCCAGTTATCTCACCAGATCATGCATCGAACTCAGTAGAATGTATAAATGAGGAACTGAGTGCAATACGAAAAAAGCCAACTAGAAAGTATACCAACAAGCCGAAACATAAGCTCGGTTCAGCTAAATTAGGAAACGACTTTCATGCGAGCGTTTTCGAAGTTATTGAAAAGCTAAGATTAAAAGTGGATGCGCTGGATTCATTTGTAAGAGAGAGAATGGATGGTTTTTTAGGCAAAACAGCGCAAATTGAGACTATGTTATTACAGTGTTTAGAAAGAACTCACCCCTTGGAGAAACTGAGTGAGAAATGGGCAGAGACAGAGGTAAAACAAAACCCCACCGCTTCCTTGGATTATAACGGGTCTAATAGTTGGCGAGATGTTCAAAAAGAGAAGACTGTCTTAGAGACAAAGAATACCACAGCTCGTAATGTGCATCGTCAAAATGATATAGATAAACATTCTAGGATTGTTCATCCTATCCTGCATACGAATAAGTTTCGGTCGCCAATTCGTGAACAGACAAGAATGAGACCTGCAACCCATCTTGGGGTAGAGAATATCTTACCTAATTTAGAACTGCCACCGGCGGTCACTCCCTACGTGGTCATTTTAGTTAATGTACCGAAATTAGAAGGAGGTATGAATGAAACGTGGGAAACTTTAAGGAATAGAACTATCAATTGGATAAGTGTGAGGACAGGTTTGTTAGAGAGGGTCTTTGAAGAATTTAAAATGATTAGGCGAGTAAATTGGATTGGTAAGGGCACGAAGTTATTCTCAGGGGACTGTGTGGTTTTATCCTTACAAACGCCACAACTTGTTCAAACTCTACTGAGTAGAGTCAGTAGAGATATTATATCTGATCAAGGTGTGAGTTTAGTTCCCCTTGGTTTCTTTTACCGTCCTACTAGTAATTTGATGTTGACAGGAAGGGAATCAGGAAGGGAATTTGCAACTGCGGCCAATAGGCCTTTATTTAATCTCCCGCTGCACAATCGCTTTAATTCATTGGCGAATATGGAAGAAATAGATTGACTGCAATATCCAGCTCCAATAAGTTCAACGGAGAAAGAACTAGGGTGGGAGGGGACGGAGATGGCATCAAGAGAGGATACACAAATTTGTTTAGATGGTACTAGATTATTAAAGGATTGCGCCCAAAAGGTCAGTTCTAATTTAGATATATTGCAGATGGAAACCAGTGACTTAGTCGAACAAGATACGGTTCTTGATTATAACCCAGTTGTGATGGTAAGTGGAGAACAGTTGTTGAATAATAGTCGATCTAAAGTAAAAATCGATAAATGCAGGTTCCTTTCCTGGAATGTGGCAGGATTAAAAAACAAAGCGGGTAATAGTGTATGGGTTAAGTTTGTGACAAACTTTGATATATTATTCTTGCAGGAAACATGGACATTGGAACCAGTCCATATTAATGGCTTTAGAACTTTTCATTCCCCAGCAGTGGCATCGCCACATGGTAGAGCTAAAGGGGTCTTTCTTTATATGTTTCAAATTATCTTGATTTTAAGATTCTTAATAGAAACGTTAGTAATCCTTATTATCAAATCGTTGGGCTGTTTTTAGATCGATCGATTTATGTTATTTTGGTGAATTTTTATAATAATGTACCGCTAGAGGGAATTGTTGATATTTTAAATGGTTTAACTAATGAATTGCATAATATGCAACTTCGCTTATCCGAAGATACGTTAGTCATCATGGGAGGGGATTTTAATTCCCCATTATGTCAATATGCGGACAAAGGTATTTGTGGTTTTCAATTTGAAAAGGGCCAGGGGTTTGCTCATTTTGCACATACATTATTGGGAGAGTGTTTAAACGACTTATTGTTTCAAAATGACTTAGGCTTTGCTAATATGTTATGTACACCTGCTGTCGCATTCAGTCCAACATTTAATGGCCGTGGATTATTTTCAATTATTGATTTTGTTTTGATTTCTAATACTCATGCAAAGAGAGTGGGCAATTTTATTAGACATGATGTCGTTTTAAGTGACCATTTTCCAATTAGTATAGAAATAGAAGCCCATAAAAAGGTTTTAATTCAAAGACTGATTTAACACATAGGGTGGAAAATGTAGCCGGAAATAGACAAAATGGTTACGCAATCAAGTGGATAAAATTAGTACCGGAAATCTTTACTAGTTCAATTATTACTAAATGCAGGGACAGTTTTGCAATTTGCCTAGATGAGAATAGTTCGGAACAGGATATTATAGATAATTTTGTCAAAGTATCTAAAGAAATAAAGGACTCCATGTACAGAACCAGTAAGAGAGGCAAACAAGCGAAGCAAGGTTGGTTTGACCATAAATGTACCAAAGCATATAAAAGTTTAAAGCTGTGTTTAACGGAGGAAAATAAAAATAGGGGGAAAATTAGAGAGGCAAGAATGGTATATAATAAAATCATTAAAGAAAGGAAAAAGTGTATAAGAAACGAGGCCTGGGAAAATCTTAGAAGGGCATCTATGGATCGTGACCCCAAGGCTTTTTGGAAGGTAGTCAATGCTCCACTCTTTGATGAAAAAGATCATTCTGCCTTAGAGATTTCAATTACTGAGACTGAGTGGATAGCTCATTTTTCTAAGTTGTATTCGAGTACCGAACAACAGGAACAGGTTCAAAATATTAACATAGTGAAATCTGAGTCCCTGCAATATGAGTCTTCTCTTTCCTTACAATTTTCTTTAAGCGAGGTCATCAAGGCTATAAAAATGAGCGCGGGGGTAAAGCACCGGGCCTTGATGGTGTCCCGGTTGATCTTTTTAAGTCGAATTTAGAGTTATGGGGACCTCTCTTGACCCAGGTTTTTAATGCTTGTGGTGTTCGGGGTCTCATCCCTACCTGGTATGATTCCATTATCGTCCCAATTTTTAAAAAGGAGACAGGGACAACCCAGCCTGCTACCGTCCAATTTCCCTGCTAGATTCGACAATTAAAATAGTAGGTAGGATATTACTTGAAAGATTGCAAGACTGGGCAGAAGATCATGCAATTATTAGTGATTTACAATATGGATTTCGTAAAGGTCGGGGTACGATTGAACAAGGTCTTAACTTATCTATTATTTTAGAAAAATACAATAGGGCAAAAAATGAAAATTTGTTTTTAACTTTTGTTGATTTGACCACGGCTTTCGACTGTGTGATCCATGAGAAGCTTTGGCAACTTCTAAATGGAATGGGTGTGGATATTGTAATTATTGCATTTTTAAAACAGCTTTATTCAAGGGCACAGGCCAGGGTACGATTTGGGAGGAACGGTGAATGTACTAGGCACTTTCTAGTGGGAAAGGGTGTCAGGCAGGGATGTATACTTGCACCGTTCCTCTTTACACTTTATATAAATGGCTTGGAACACAAGCTCGTGCAGGAGTGCAGGGACCTGCCGATGATTAATAATCGCCCGGTCCCTGCCCTCTTGTACGCGGACGATGCAGTATTAATCTCACGTACCCCACTAGGCCTCCAAAGGGTAGTCAACTCGTTTGTTAATTTTATGTCCGGCCTAGGTTTGATTGTAAATTGTTCTAAGACTTTTACTATGTTTTGTGGCCCCAAAAGTATAAAGAACATCAGAACCCTTTTTATTGATTCAAAGCCTATAGAGAATATTAAATTTTTTTCGTATCTGGGAATAATATTTGACACTAGGGGAAATTGGCTCCAAGCGGTCAAAACACGGAAGTTGCTTTTCATCAATTCGATTATGGCTCTACTTAAATTTAGCAGGAAAATGGGGAAACGATCACCGGCGGTTTTAATCGAAATATATAAGGCCAAATGTGTGGCAATTGCAACATATGGGGCGGGTCTTTGGGGGCATGTTAACGTTAGTATACTACAGGTGGCTGAAAATAGGTTTCTCAAATCTCTTTTAGGGATTCCGCTAAGTTCTTCAAACGCGATTTGCCACCGTGAATTGGGTATGTTATACCTTGAAGATATTATAAAAATCCAACCATTGATGCTGTGGTATAAAGTGTGGACCGCGGATGAGACCGAGTTTAACCGATCTGTTTTGAAAGACGCTTTGAGTCTGGATAGGAAAGGACGTATCAGTTGGTTGGAATATATCAAGAATTTTCTAACTAAATTGGGGTATATAAAATTCTTTGATCACCCTAAATCAATGCATGACGTTTCTAGAAAGGAATTTAAAGCTACTTGTTTACGTTATCTTGGTGATCAAAGAGCCTTGCTAGAAGCTAGTAAGGTTTCTGTAATGGCACACCAGGTAATAACACCGTTGCCCAAAATACAACCATACATATTATTGATAATGAACGATTATGAGAGATTTTTATTGACACGTTTTAGACTGAATATTTTTTTCGTTTGGTTAGCTTCCCCTTACAGAATGATTGGTCCAAATACTTATGTAAATGTCCATGTGACGATATTGCCGCACAATCCACTTTGCACATTGTGTTTTTTTGTAAATTTTATATTAATGCTAGACGGAAGTGGATATTACCAATTTTAAGAAGAAATGGTCAAAGACATTGCCTATCTGCTTTCGTAATGTTGCAAATTTTAGATGATGTTTTAGTTATTGCTTCAATGATTGAATTTTTAAAAGAAGTATCTAAACTTCGTAAAACCATGATTATGTAGATGGGATCAGATTTTAATGGTTTTTAGTTGCTTAGAATTTTTATGTGATGTACTTTTATGGTAAACGTTTGTTCACCGAATAAAGTCTTTTGAATTTGAATTTGAAATACTGAGATTAAGTTAGGTTTGCAGAGAATACCTTGGCGTGGGGAGTTTTCTTTCCATACTGGTCCATTCGGCAGCACTAACCTCAAATGGTAAATGGGTACACCTCCCCCTTTTCTCTTGATAGGTGGTTTTCATTAATTCTACCTAACGTCGAATGAGGACAATTAAAAAAAAAAAGTGTAGAAATCTTCAAACATTTCAGTGGGACTCCGCAATGCTTAACCCTCTTCACAAAATGTTTGGTGACAAGGACAACACAGGACTAAAATGTTCTTTCAGTCTTCCAAGGATCGGCAGGGCATTATTCCATTACAGGGTAGCTCTGCTTTGCTTCATAGTACCCTTCCAGTACCTATTTATAAAGGTGTGTAGGACTAGATTTCCAGCAGGATGTCAGTATGGTGCAGCTACCTAGGGTCAGCAACTTCCTTCATTTACAGGACATTTGCGGCTAGCAGCTCCTTGCATGCTTTTCCAACAGGCAGTTTCACCAGCAGATGCACGTTCAAAAAGCTCCATGGACCAGGGAAGGTAACTCGCTACACCGGTTCTGGAAAAAACCATTCCAAATACAAAGATTTCAGTAAGCAGACATGGCAATCTTTCAATGTTACCCTGGCATTCCACAAAACGTCAGCATGCATGGAGGCACTCATGTTTCCAGTTTTCCAAGCAAGTTATGAAGTGCCAGTGAACATAATATTGGTGAGTGACCCTAAAAAAGCTCAGGGTAACAAGAGCTATAGAAGAGGAAAAAGTTTCTACTTTAAAATCAATGCCAACTACACTCTTCTTCATATTGCATATGTCCCCTTTAAAGATGAGCAACAGATGTATTCCTACCAGCACTGTGAAAAGGTGTGACCTGAAAATATCCTTGTGGCAGAAGTGCAAGTCAAGAATGAAAGAGGCTTTAGCTGAAGCATGTGTCTCAGACCACTGCATTTGGATTAAGCACACAACATCATGTATTTAAAGTCACAAAACAAAAGAAAATGATTCAAAATGGTACAGATTTGAGGCTGTCCGTCTGAACTGTATTTGAGGTATGATTCTGATCATTATTGCCTTTTATTATTCTGAGATCCAAATTAATAGTGAAGTAAGATTTTTAGTTTATTGGCCAGGGGCTTTAGCAAGCAGTTAGAAGACACCATCCGAATGATCTCAATAATAACATACTGTATGGTAAATCAATCAATCAATCAAAACGTTTATTTTGGATACACTAATCCATAAAACACAATTCAACAAGTTCAGAAATATAAAAACAATAGGTTAAAATCAAATAAATACCAACAATCAAAACCATAGTAAAAGTATGAGAGGGAAACCCCAGCAAGGTTAACAACAACATTCAGCATGGATGCAGATAATGTAGGGAAGATGTGCTTTTGAGGCAGCACTGCTTCATCACTTTGGCACTACGCATGCGGATGAACCAACCAGCGTGCAAGAATTTTGTTATACCGATGACAATTACCTCTCTCGTGTCCGAACGTAAAGTACGTAGTGAAGGCTCATAATGACGAAAAGCCAAGAGTTTGCATAGTGGCTTAAGGCATATTTTGCGTGGTCTGTAATTAGCAGGACAGCAAAAGGCAAAGTGGTGTAGAGTTTACTCTGCTGAATTACACGAAGGGCACTTAGTCGAGCTACAGTACTGTGCACCTCATCTCATGCCAATTCTATTTAACAGCAATACCCCATACCTCAATTTTAACAAGAGTTGCAATGCGATGGGACCTGTGAGGATATCAAAGAATAATTCATAAGCAGGAGTGAGCTTAACGCTTAAAAGAGGTCAGGTAGACTCCCCGGTTTACCACATTTCAGTTCCCTCATCCACAGATGCTCCTTAACCTCTTCGGTGCTCAGGACGGCCCCCGGCCATCCGACGTCATGGTGGGTGTGTGCGGAGGACGGCCGGGGGCCGTCCGAAACACACCCACTCATTCATTCTCCCGCACAGCGTCGAAGGGGTTAAGTCGTTCTTTACTCAAGGAGCAAGGTATTCATTTTGCTATACCTGTGGTATCCCACAGTGAAGGCAGGGCCATTTCATATAACATAGACCTGATATAGGCAAACCAAGCAAACCTCTCACAGCCCGGGGGATTTAAGAGTGCCATGATCGCAGCTCTATTGGATTCCAGTTTGTTTAAAGACCAAAATCTATGCCAGTACACAGTGGAATGAGACATAATGAGTTGATTTATTGGGACAATACCCAGGTGCAGGAGTTGGGGAAGGCACAGAGCACTCTGCAGAAGGTTAAGGATGCACGTAACAAACCAATTCTCTTTGTTTTTGTTTTTTTTGTTTTTTTGTTTAGAGTATTATATAGAGCGAACTCGACCCGAAGGTATCAGAGCACTTTACATGAGCACCAGTTCCCTGCCAAGACTTGAACCCAGTTCCCCAGCTTCGAGGGCGACGGCTCTAGCCGTTAGGCCACATCCTCTCCCCTAAGAGGCCATCACTCTCAAGGGAGGCCGTTTGGGCCCTCTTACGCAATTTGGCTACAGCACCAGCTTCTTGTTGGAGCTTTAGTGAGCAATTCCTAATATGCGTGGACCAGCTCATTTTGTGATTTAAACAGACCCCCAAATACACAAACTCCTGCACTTCTTCAAGGGCAGCACCCTGCACCATGATCTTTGCTCTGACAGATTTGTAAGGATTAAATGCCATAAATTTAGTTTAGTTTTGTTAATATTGAGTTTGGAACCGTGACCACTACAAAAAATTAAGAAGTGGTCAAGTAATTAAGAAGTGGTCAAGTATTGCTTGCAGGCTACACAGGGTTTTGGAAATTAAAAGCATGTCCCAGTTTTGTGAGGGCCAGGTTTAGGGGTGTAATTTTCAGGGAAATCAAGTGCATGGACTAGATCATTTAAATAGAGAATAAACAGCGTTGGAGTCAGCACGCAACCCTGACAGACACCAGTTTCAATGTTAAAGGGGTCTGGTAGCTCACCAGTGTTACCATACATAACTCTGGCAGTATTATGTGCATGCATTCCATTAAGAATGGACAGGATATTGGCAGGGACACCAGCCTTTTTCAGAAATTCCCACAGTTTAGCCCTAGGGATGGAGTCAAAGGCTGTCCTCAAGTCGACAAAGACCAGGTACAAATGGCCCTTGTCTAGTGTTTCCATATTCCAGTAAAGGCCACAGAAACTGAGGATTTGGTCCACCATGCTGACCCTTTTCCTAAACCTCACCTGCATTTCAGAAAGAATGGAGTTGTGCTTGACTCAATCAAGCAGTTGTGCCAAAATAAGATGAGAAAAATGTTTCTGGGACAGTCAATAAGGCTGATGGGCCTATAGTTCCCTGGATCCTCTTTACAGCCTTTTTTGTAAATTCGGACAATCTCAGCGGTCTGTCAAAAACCAGGGATCAGGCCACCTGTTAGAACAGAATGGAACAGCAGCTGGAAGTAGGAGGCCCAGACCAGAGGTTCTGATCTAAAGAGGTCCCCAGGGATGGAGCCGGGCCAGGCGTTTTGTGTGCTGGGAGCACCGCAAGTTCCATCAATATGTCTTTAAGCTGGAGAAAGTGAGGGAGACCATCATCTAGGAGAGGAGGTAAGCTGTCTCAAAGTCGGGCTTGACTGCATAGATTTTTTGGACATGATCCACCAAGGTCTGAGGTTGGAGATTTTAATTGACACAAGCAGTGGCATTACACTTGCCATGGGCCACTATTTCCCAACAGGATTAGGCATCCCCTGCCCTGGCATCTGCTACCAAATCCTCCCACATCTCACACTCCCAGTCTGTTTTGGCCTGGCAAAGTACCTCTTTATATTCTTTCCTAGCGTTGACAATGTCTTGCCTAATGTCAACTTTTAGGCTATCTATGAGAGCACCTCTAGATTTCCTGCAACTGGTATTAAACCATGCACAGTGAGTCTGTGCCTCAGAGGCCTTACGGGCATATTTACTAATTGAGACTTTAATGGTTCTAAAAAGATTTTCGTGGGAAGTGACAATTAAGTCAGGATCAAAGGTTCGTGACCCACTGGTGGCCAAAGCATCCAAGGTGTCAGGCACCCAGTCATAAATCTGGGCCAGCACGTTTGAATCCTTGCAAACAGCCTCCCATTATAAAGCTTGCTTGTTGTTAGAAAGTGTTGGGGCAGCCCCAGGATTCAGAATGTCCCTCTGGTGGGCCCCAGCTCACGAAGAGACAAATGGAGAGCACTATGGTCACTGTTGTGATGCTCCAAAAGCACCATGTCTATAAGAGATGGCCACATCGGTAATGACAGAAATATTTAGTCAATGGGATACTTTTGAGACGCGAGCTTAAATGTGTGGGCACCGGTACGATCCGAGTAGGACCTGCCTTTGCATGCACTGAGGCCGAGATGGAGAGATAAGCTCATCAGCTGGTCAGCAGTGCCAGAACATCTCATGACGGGGCCCAAATCTAACTGAGGGACACCCCACGCTGCATCTTCTTCTTCTGTAAGTTTGATGAGCCATAAGGTTCAAAGGTAGCCTTAAAATCACCAGCAGTGATAACCCGATCATTGCATGGGAGAGTATCTATGGCATTTTCTAAGACATGCATAATGTTGTATATCCTATTTGCCCTGTTTGGCCTGTTGTAAACATTAAAGACATAGCAAACGGACCCGCTCCCAACAAGAGACAGTCCCATGACATCCAGCGAATTTATGTCAAGCCTCGCGATAGCGAACAAATATTTGTTCAGCATAGTTAGACCCCTACTACCTGAAGTTGCCTGGCAAAAGTAGGTGTTGAACCCTGACCTACATACTGGCTCAATACATCACATTTCCTGGAACATGCGAATATCAAATGTGTAAATAAATGTCCCCCAAACCGGATCTACCAACTTAGAGTTGTGACCAGCAATTTTCCATGAAAGTATATTCCAGATACTTTGTTGTAAACGTGGGTTAAATGACAATATAGGCTCGTCCAGCAGGGCAAGCCAAATTGTTGTATCGGAATCTGGCCCCTTTGAAGAGGATGGCTTTATTGTGGCTATAGCCTCAGCATCTTGTTTGCCCTGATGATTGCCCATGTGTGAGGTGCATCCAAGCGCACCAGAATCCAGAGTCTTGGTGGGGGAGGGCACTAGACGATGATACACATTGTCTTTGGAGGGAACTGGACAGGGAACAATGACTGGAGCAATGTCAAACGGACCCCAGTAAGGATTTGTGATTGCAAAGGTTTTAGCATCAACTGATGCTTGGTTCAGGCACCGGCAATCTTGGGCATCCAGAGATGATGGAAGTTCATAAGGATTTTTTATAAGGTAGTGGTGTATCCTGTACTGTTGCTTTTTCCAATATAAGGAGGAAGTTATAATATTTTCATAGGCCCCAGTGGCCTCGCAGGGAGAGATGTCTATAGATAGAAGCACTCCATTTTCGTAGAGCATTTTGCCCTGAACTATGCTTAGCTCAAAGACAAAAACAGTTCAAGGATCAAGAATTCCCTACAATAAACAATGGCCAACAGAGATGGATTTTATCACAAATTGGCAGTGCACCATTCACCAATCTACGTATTAAAATGGTGTGAAAGTAAATATTAGTGAGCATTTGGCTGCAGCAAGAATTTCTTTCACTGTGACCTATTGTCTAGCTAATGTTTTGATATATTCCATGCATCAATGCGTTCACATAGAACTTTAAGGGGTACCTGTGGCTCATTGTTGATTGTCCTCATGTACTCCTATTCTGCCTTGTGCATAACTGGTCGCAGAGGCCACTTTCTTGAGCACCACTTTGTTTCATCTTTTGATGCTTGTTGGACTTGGCCCTTTTTTCAGGGTCATCCCAGAACTTTTTGCCTTCCTCCTGTATTTTTTCTGACCTGTTGTTGGTGGTTTTATGACTCTGGGCACTTAACCACTGCTGATCAGTGCTAAAGTGCATATGCTCTCCTCATAAATTATTGTTATGGATTAGTGATTCCATGATTGGCTTATTTGATTTACTTGTCAGACCCTAGTACAGTGCTCTATGTGTGCCCAGTGCCTGTAAATCAAATGCTGCTGGTGGGCTTGCAGCACTGATTGTGCCACCCACAGAAGCAGCTTGTAAAATGTGACTCAGGCCTGCCATTGCAGAGCCTGTGTGCAGTCTGGGACTGCCATGTCGACTTGGCAAGTGCACACACTTGCCAGTCCCTAAACCTTCCCTTTTCTACATATTAGTCACCCCTAAGGTAGGCCCAAGGTACCCCTGTGGGCAGGGTGCATTGTATATGAAAGGTAGGACATGCCCTGATGTGTGTGGCATGTAATGATAGTGAAATACTGCCAATTACGTGTTTCACTATTGCAAGGCTATCTGTTCCCATAGGACAGAATGGGTAGTTTGTTTATAACATCTTATAAACATAACTGACTATAGGAACAAAATAGAAAAGTAAAGTTTAGTACCTGAACTCAAAATGTTAAAGTGCATCTTTTAGTGAGGGTGATTTATACATTCTGTGTTTGAAAATACCACTTTTAGAAAGTAGGTATTTTCTTGCCTAACCATCCAGTGTGCCTCTGCTAGGTTTGTGTATTGCATGTCTGGCTTTTGGATGACAGGGGCTGGAGAGGGGCAGCGGCTCCAGAAGTCTGAGGAGTCAGGGTGAGCTGAATAGGCTTGGTCTGCATTTGGAGTGATGGGAGGAGTAGCACCTTCACCTGAATAGGGCTGTGCCTGCCTTCCACAATGACGGCTCCGCCCCCCTGTGGTGTGTCTGGAGCCAGGGCTCACACTGACAATGGAGGTTGTTGCGTACTTGCAAAGTGCCCCACAGAACTGGTTTTGGATGGGTACAGACACTCTCTGCCTTCAGAAAACAAAGGATTTTGGTGTATAAAAAGAGGGGCCCCGACCCCAGACTTTTAGATCACTTCTGGGAAATCAAGAGGAACCTTTGCCAAGGAGAAGAGCTGGATAAGCTGAGCAGGAATACTGCCCCTGTGCTGTTTGCTGTCTGGGGTTGGCCTGCAGTGGCTGCTCGCTGCCAAGGAAAGGAGAAAAAGGACTTTGCTGTTTGCTTTGTCACCTGCTTGAAGAAAAGATCTCCAAGGGCTTGAAACTGAGCTTGCCTTCTGTTCTGAAGTCTAAGGGACACAAAGACTTCACCACCAGCTCCCCTGAATTCCCTTGCTGGGAATTCCAACCTGCAAAGAGGTGCCTGCTGCTGTTTAGGACCTCTAGAGACTGTTTGTCGCTGGGAGCTGGAAAATCGACGCAACATCGAAGAAGCGTGATGCATCCGCACCTGTTTCCGACGCATCGCCAAAGAAACCGTCGCAGCGCATGCCGCAGCTCGAAAAATTGACGCACAACGCATTGGGTGCAACGATCTCCGAAGTCCGAGATCACCGCACCGATCCCGACGCAGGCCTGCTGTGCGGCTGCACGAAGTCACGCATCATACCGGATCGACGAATCGCATCGAGGCGCCAAGACTGTTGCATCGTTGGGGGCCGCAGTAAGAAACGGACGCATCAACTCCCCACGCAGTAAGAAAACAATGCAACACCTCCTCTCCGGTAAGGAATCGACGCATCAACTCCCCTGCGCTGCAGTAAGGAACCGATGCATCACCTCCCACGGAGCAAGGAATCGCCGCATCACCTTCCCTGAGTGTAAGAAACCGATACATCACCTTCCCTGTGGCCATCTTGTTTGTTTTGCGTGACGCATCTAAGGTACTTTTGAGAATAGTGTCACATTTACAACTTGCATTGAGCTGACCTATTTCTACCATCTGAAAGTCATATTTTTATTACTGTATTGTGGATTTTTGTCGTGTGGGTGTGGTGTCCATTTGTAGCGTTTTCACTGTATTTCACAAATGCTTTACACACTGCCTCTGAGATAAGCCTGTCTGCTCGTGCCAAGCTATCAAGGGGGTGAGCAGGGGTTATTTTAGGAGTGTATCCCCCTTACCCTGACTAGAAGCAAGGGTCCCTATTTGGACAAAGGTTGCCAACTAGAGACCCCCATTTCTAACAATGCTTGTTTCAAGCAATATTATTTTGCAGTCTTGTGCTTGTAGGCAGCTGAATTATCAACTGGCTCAGCAAGTACTCACCCATCGAGTGAGAAAGTGTGCACCCTCGCTTCCTCCTTAGAAGCAGCACATTCCTGATAGGATTGTTGCAAGAGGTTTATATAATACCCCCACACACATCTTTTAATGGAGGATGAGTCATTAAAACTCTTAATGGCAATGTATTGTGCTTTCAACGAATGCCTACATGATCAACTTGTAGTTACTATGTTGGCAATGCCTGGTGGACTTAACAACTTGCACTCTATGTTAATGGTCTATTCAAATAGATAACACCTATCTTTTTTCAAAACTGCAGATTTGGCAGCATAATTCTCGTACTTGTACAACCAAACTGTTAAAAATAGACTTCCAAATAAAAATAAAATTCCTTTGATTAAAGTCAGATCACTAATCTTCCGTCTCCACTGACTTTAATGATAACTTTTATTCTTCATAAAAGGTGAAAGGGGGTATGAGTTGAAACCAAGTGAGGTTTAGAACAGCCCTTGTTAAGACCAGCCCCATGATGGGATTGGCAGGAATAGATTTTGTTTCAAACCAAATCAGCCATCTTGGCAACAGACGCGCTGGTACCCATTCCAAACCAAGTTAGTGATTGTGAATGTCTCAAATGACCTTGCGGCCTGGAGGCAGATATAGAGATTACCAAGAATCAAAAGTGAATGTTTTTCTTATCAATTGAGTTACTGTTCCATTCTTATCTCCTTAGAAGAGGATTTGCCTTCCTATTCCACCACTATACATTAAGGTGCACACCCAGTTACATGCCCCTCACAGCACTGAGGATGGTTCGGAAAATCCTTTTGGGATTGCTCAAATAATCTCCTTTTCGAGACGTTATTGTCTAGCTGACGATTTATATTCCTTTATGCAAAATTGGGTTTGCAGAGTCATGGATAAACAAGCCTTCACCGTGCATTCTGCCGTCACCGCTCAAAGACAGAAGATAGGCATGAAAAATAACCAAATTAGGCTGCAACCGCTTTCTGCTATCAGTTCTTCCTTGTCTGCCCATTGGATGTCTTCAAATCACATTTGGGTCACTAGCATTGTTGTTCTTCTCACTATTTCAACCTGACGAGTTTATCAAACTATTTTCAGCATTAAAATGTGAGAAGTATTCAATAAACTAATTAATAAGTATTTTCATTTTAAATCTGGCTTATTTCCTATTTTAATAGTGTGGAAAAATGCTCTGACTGGCTCCTTAAAATGAACTCTTCTTTTCCATTAGGAGGAAGTAGTATGACCACAGCGAATCATGTTTTTTTCTTTTTTTTAAATGTTTATCACACGCTTGATTTAGTCATCCGAGAGAATCAGTGGGCCGGAAAGGCCAAGTTAGGTCTCCCAGAATTCACTGACCGCAGACTGCAATCAGATCTTCGCAACAACGAAGGGCTT
The DNA here is from genome assembly GCA_963921515.1 of Calotriton arnoldi. Taxonomy (NCBI): domain Eukaryota; kingdom Metazoa; phylum Chordata; class Amphibia; order Caudata; family Salamandridae; genus Calotriton; species Calotriton arnoldi. The sequence goes on from CAWUFW010008288.1 coordinate 139,861, forward strand.
AGCTGACTGAGCACTCTTTCAGGTTTTGAAAACACAAACATAGGAGCACATCATTTCACAATATGTGTTTATCTCAGATCAAAATATAAAAAAGAAAAGAAAAATCGTCCAGTTGTCAGATTATTGGAAACCAGTTTCTAGTAGTAATATGACCCAAAATGTTTTACTTTCTTAGATACATTTACATTCAAATTCACAACATACATATCTTACTAGAAATAAGTTTATCCCATTAAAGATGGTCAGGAAGATAAGGACGTGTACTTGCATTAAAATAATGCTGACTCGTGTTTGGCATGACTGAACAGTCATAGGGCATTAACTACAATGTAGTGCCCCTTTAGAGACAGGTTCACTATTGTAAACTCCCATGCTCTGCTTGGCAGCCCATACGCCTTCGTGGGTACCCCTTGCCTCAGAGTCTTTCAGCTTTCATCGCCTGAGTCTGACGTCTTAGGCAGAGCACACCCATTGGCGATTTTGTGGATCAGCTCTGCCCTGTAGAAACAGCAACTACCTTATGTATCACACAAGTGCTATTTTCACATTGTGACAAAATTGTTCTGCAGTGCATCCAGAACATATAGTTATTTATGCGCCTCAAAAGGGAAAAAATATATATGGGTCCACTGGAAGGCGTTCATGCCCCGGAGTTCACCCTCTGTGCTGGGGGGACAGAAGCGTGCTTTTTTAAGTGAGCTATCCTCCTTTCACCAAGTGACAAGGGCAGGGCAATGCTCATAATCTTCATAACTCTGATTTTGTCTTCCGTCTTCCTCGTCCCAGTACTTACAAACATGAGGTTTACCTTAGTACACCCGAAATCATCACAACCCTACAAAGCTTTTTTCCTCTTTCCACCAAACTGTAACCCCGTCAAATACCCTCCTCCCCAGGAGCCCTTCCAAGACAGTATTAAAGCCAAACTATCAATCAGAGGGTAAGAAGGCCCCAATACAAAAGGGAGGGGGGTTGTAAGTACTGGGTCAAGGAAGACAGAATTGGAGTAATGAAGATTACCGGTAAGTAATCTGACAATTACTGCCTCATCTTCTTCCTCTTCCAATTCCTTAAAAACATGATATGCCAAGCTTTAGGCCTTCTTATCATATCCCGGGAAAAAAACACAAATGAACACAGTAGAATAGAACAACCCCAGTTTTATTGTAAATTGAAACGCACAATCTAGTGTTAAATGAAATACAGAATTGAGATTCCAACAAAAAACGTACTCAATTACTGAGAACTCTGAGTAACAGTCTTAGCAAGGGCTCCAGAACCAAAATTTAACTCCTGCCCTTTCACGAAGTTGAGCCAGTAATGAGAAATGAAATTGGAAGGAGAAGCCCATGTTACAGCAGCACATATGTCCACTATGGAAACCCCTGCCCACTCAGCCCAAAAAGACAGCCATGCCCCTCGTAGAATGAGCCAAAACTGTATCCAGGAAATGCCTACCTGGCATCCCAATTACCCCAGGTGCCTGGCAGAAGAAATGGCAGTTAAGAAAAAAACTTTAAGTCAGAAGCTTGTCACAAGAAGTGTCCTAAGACTCAAAGGGATGACCCAGCAAAGGAAAGTTCTAACGAGGAAAAAAAGTCTATTGTCTGGGGCATAATAAGAGAAAACACTTGAAGATCCAAGAAACTAAATCCTCCATCCAAGTAAGACTACCCCAATGAGCCCAGAAAGCTCTGATGGCTGAGCATTGGAGTTTCAGGGTTGAAATACATAAAGTAATTCCAAAACCTCTTAAAGAAATTCCAGATTCTTTTCAGGGCTACAGCCCAGAGGAGAAAAAGACTTCCCAACACACCATTTATGAAAAGAAGCCCAGTGGTGATTAGAAGACTTCTTTATGAAGTCTCTCCTGGAGGCTTGGATAGAAAGAGAGACTGGAAAAGAAAGATGTCTCTTTAGGAGACCCTCCTTCTCAACCTACAAGCCGATAAATGAAGATGTCCAGGGAGGCTGGGGGTAACACTAGAGAGATCTGACGATGGGGAGACAAGGGCAGAATCCACTCTATCTCTAGTGCCAAGGATCGAAGGGTAAACCATGTTCTCTTTGGCCAAAACAGAACGTGAGAATGGCATTCAACTCCTTTTTCTGAATGTGCAACAAAACCCACAAAATCAGAGGAAAGGGGAGAAAGGCATACAGAAGGGAATTCGACCACTGGTGCAGAAAGGCATTTACCCCCAACAACTGGTCACTATGGGGCATATCTACAAGGGCTTTATCTCCGCTTTTTTGGCTTTTAAAGCCAAAAAAGCGGAGATAAAACTATCGCCCTATTAACAAGAGGGTGCAAACATGCATAATCGCATGTTAGCAACCCTTTTCCCCACGCCTCCCTTTGCATCTCTAATGAGATGCAAAGTGGGCGTCACTGGGCGTACCCCGGATGGTCTACCTTGCAAATATCGCTGATGTTCACATCGCGATATTTACAAGGCAGCCCACAGGAATTTAGCATACGTTAGATTTTGGCGAAAACGGCCGTTTTCGCCAAAATCTAACGTCTGATAAAATCCTGACTTACCTATGTTTGACATAGGGTTGGATTATGCTGATACGACCACAGGGTCGTATCAGCAAGGTTATCGCCGTTTTGCAGGGAACATCGCTGGAAAACCAGCGATGTTCCCTGCAAAACGGCGATTTCCCCCGCTATCGCTGGATTTCTTATCGCCGTTGTGAAAAGCGTTGTTGATACAGCGCTATCACGGCGATGAAATCCAGCGATAGGATAAACATCGCTAAACGCGCTTAGCGATGTTTATCTCTAATCGTTGTTGATATGCCCCTAAGAGACCTCGAGAAGAGCAGTGGTGGCTGAGAATTTGTTTGGTCTGTGAATAGATCTATTATTGGCGTACCCCATCTGAGAGAAAGCTCTCAGAAAACCAAGGGATTCAGCCTGTAATCTTGAGAATTGAGAAACATACAACACAGAGTGTCTGCTTGAATGTTCAGGTGACCCTGTATATGAATTGCTTTTAAGGAGAAAAGATTTTTCTCTGCACACATCAGAATGTCTGAGAGAATCTAATTGAGACGGTGGCATCTGGTCCCAAACTGACAGTTGAGATATGCTTTGGTCACCAAGTTGTCTGTCCGAATGAGTCCTTGAGATGGGTAGAAAAAACCTTAAGCCCTCTATGAACCGCCATTAACTCCCTCCTGTTCGAGGACCAGCTGATTCCTAGGGAACCAAAAGACCCTGAGCTTAGAGATGCCTAAAACTGCCTGCAACCCTTACTGCTGGCATCCGTTGTCAAGATTAGAGGATTCAAAAGACAGAAAGGGAATCCCTGAGAAACAGCTTGTGTCTCCGACCACCATGCCATCTGTTTGCAAATGGAGGAAGTCACTGGAATGCTGACGACATGATCCCCGGAAGATGGAGACCAATGCTGTAAATGTGCAGAACCACCTGGCCCAGGTGAGATCAAGCCCAAGGTATGATGAACTAATTTGCTGCCTGTGAGAAAGGGAAAGAAAAAAAGAAAACTCAGGGCTCACTCTCATCTGGGCTGGCATGCCAAGAAAAACCAAGGCCAGAAATTATGAGAATAAAAAAATATTGCCATATCCCTTGAACTCAAAGCCACTCTCTGACAGGAGCCTGCTGCTTCTGTAGAATCTGCCTCAGAGGGAGGCATAACATAATCTGCCGCTGAGGAGCAAGGAAAACCATCTCGACATCTGTCCTGAAATATTGCTGGCAAGGAAGGGCATTTGGATTATAAAGATAAGAGTCCTGCAAATCTATCTTTGTTAAGAAATCTCCTTGATTCACCAAAGGAATCACTTGCTGCAGGGAGTTCATCTTGAAATGAACTGTGTTCATATAATTGTTTAGATCCTTCAAGTCTATGATCATTCATTATTCCCCGGAGGGATGTTGAATGAGGAAAACTATCGAGTGCCATCCGCATTGCCTTTGAAGTACCGGAGCCGGAATTATTGCCTTCTTCAAAACTAAAGAAGCAAATCTGTCCATCAATAATTGTCTCCCTGACGTATTCATTGGCACCAGAGTTGGAGGAATCTGTACACTGGGGAAAAGGAGAAAACATGATTGTATAGCCCGTAACCACAATTTTTAGGACCCATTTGTCTGAGATATTTGAAGTCCACTGATCCTGAAACAAAAGAAGATGACCCCCCACTGGGATCACTTCCCTGGCATAGTCAATCAATCAATCAGCATTTATAAAGTGCAACTCTGTCACCCCTAGGGGTATCTGGGCACTGTGTCTCCGTCGAAGAGTCAGGTCTTGAGTCTCTTTCTGAAGTCTGCCAGTGAGGGGACCATACAGAGCTGGAGGGGGAGGTCGTTCCAGGACTTGGCTGTGATGTAGGAGAAGGAGCGGCTGCCACTGCAAGTGCGGCGGATGCAGGTGTGTGTGCGAGGGCAAGTGAAAAGGAGCTTAGGTGTCTAGCGGGTTGGCGGAAGTTCAGTCGATGGTTGAGGTAGGTTGGCCCTAGGTCGTAGAAGGCTTTGTAGACGTGCATGAGAATCTTGATCTGGCATCTTTTCTAGTTGCGGAGCCAGTGGAGGTCTCTCAGGTGGCGGTGATCTGGGTTCATTTGGGGAATCATGATCGCTGATTTGGGCTACATTTGCTCCCTGAGATATTTTGAAGTGAAGAATCATTTTCCTTAATCCTAAACTGAAATCTAGAGCTATTGAAGGAAATGCCAGATCTTCTATTTTTGTTCTTGTCAAATCCCATCTTACCCTTATCAAAACCCTTATGTCTAAACTTAAAGGGCTGGGTATATTTTTGATTTTTGAAGGACTTCATAAGACTTTCTTCAACTCTTCCCCAAACAACTTGGAGCCTGCAAAGGGCATACAAAGAAGACCGTCTTTTGTGAGGAATTTTCCTCCATCCCCTCAAATGCAGGTGGTGGCAGGCTGCCAAAACCCCGGCTGATGCCATTGCCAAGGACCTAAGACTATCAAAGACCACATCCAATTTGGCCTGACCCTCCATCCTGACCAAAAGTTGAGAAAATCGGCTCTCTTCTGAATTGCTGATGACAAAGACTGAATATCCTTAACCATGATTGCAGGAATAAACTTAATAGATTTCAGATCTTATAGAATAGAGAGACTTCATCCAGCAAATGCTCTCTTCAGAGCCCCATCGGCCTTTTTGTCAACAGCACCAGCAACAACAATATCCTCATTCAAAAGAGAAGGCTGACCCACCAAATTGTTCAAAAGAGGGACAATAGAAATGGATGGTGGCAACACAAGATCTCTCTTTGCCAATTGATAAAGTCTTACCAGAAATCTCAGAACAGTCACTCTATCTGGGGCTTTCCATTCCTACTGAAGCAAACTTGAATGGCAGGAATAACAGGAGGCTTAGGAGTAGAAGGCTTCTGAAATTCATTAAACCAGTCACTGCTCGAGGAAGGCTGCTCTGAATCCAGAAGCTATTGTAGTTTGGAAGAAAGGTAGGCAAAAATGGGTTTGTATATACTTCCCTCTAGGGGCGGATGAACTATCAGGAAACCCCACACCTTCCTCATCATAATTCAGAGAGGCCCAGGAAGGCATTGAGGAGGAGAGAAGACAGAAACGTCCAAGGAAGGAGAAGAAGCAGGAGAGCATTGAGGAGAGACCACTGTACCTCCAAACTGGCCACAAGCCTCTGAAAGAGAAAGAAGCATCACTTGCTACCTCCTATCACTCACATGAGAAGAAGAAGAACCAGCCTGGGAGCAGCCTCTTACCCCCCTACCCAAGAGGATCACTCCTAGGAGACAAACCATGCTTCCCCATGATTATTCCACTGCGGTAAAAAAAGAGTCTAAAAGGCTAGGACACAAAAAGCCTTGAATAGCCCGAAGGGGGCTTCAGGGAACAAAATCACTAAAAAACTAAATATCCTAAAAAGTGATTAAATGAAGAAGAAGTGCCCATATTATTTGAACAATATCCCCACCAATGTGTCCAAAAAAGAAGGGAAACTATAAAAAAAAATAGGTTGAATTTTAGCAATCCAACAAAGGAGATGGGAAGGACACTCACTTGTCCTTGTCCTCTTCCAGCACCCCCTCCATTTTTTCCAACATGGCCCTCAAGAGCCTGACCCCTGCACAAAACCAGGTAAACTGAACATTCAAATATAAAATATTTAATATAAAATACGTACCTCAGACCAGGCAGCATGCACTGATCAATTTAACAGGTGGAAGGACACGGCTTCCACGAGCGTGCAGGAACAGAACCTCTCATGGCAGCTTCCACTCATTGCGGGCCCCAAGAACTGCCATAACCGCTCCTGTTTTCCTGCCGCCAAAGAAGACCCGGCCCTACTGCATGCATCTAAAGAACTTTGACAGCTACATACAATAGGGGAGTGATTCAGTTAAGGGATATAGAGGCTAGAATCAATAATATGAAATTCAAACATGTAAATGCCTCAATAACCATAGATGCAATTTCACTTGTACCACAGTAGTCTTTTAATTGACTCTGGACTCAAATTATTTTTCAATCTTTTTGTTTACTTTTTATGTCAAGGGTTCCTATCACCAAATTTTTTTAACATACCCTCAGTGTTTTTTAGCAAACAGTTGTGAAAAAAATGTCTTTGTGTTGTCAACATTGTAGTATATGTAAGTAATGTAAATATTGCCAATACTGTTTGCTAAAAAACACTGAGGGTATGTTAAAAAAATTTTGGTGATAGGAACCCTTGACATAAAAAGTAAACAAAAAGATTGAAAAAATAATTTGAGTCCAGAGTCAATTAAAAAGACTACTGTGGTACAAGTGAAATTGCATCTATGGTTATTGAGGCATTTACATGTTTGAATTTCTAAAGAACTTTGAAGCAGCTGACTGAGCCCCCTCCTGGCAAGGTGCAGAAAATTTGCAAGCCTGCGGACCTCCAAGCAGGCATTTAAGAAAAACAAGCAAATAAATCTAGGAAAGAGATGTATTAAGAGTGCCCATGCAACTCTTAACGCCACTCGAGATTGTGAAGATGGCTTACACAAAGATAAAAACAGGAAGTGCACCTGGAGAGGAGGGCATTTGAGGAGGGGTTTCAGTTTGGGAGAAAGAGAAAAAAGCTTGGTAGGGTTGTGAGGATTTCAGGCGCAATAAAGTAAAGCTCATGTTTGTAAGGAATGGGACGAGGAAGAAGATGAGGAGGTATTGCATATTCAAAGAGGCAGCAGCACTTCTATGGCCTGCATAGCTGTCCCTGTGCAAGTCTCTTTTGTGACTAGTGCTAATGCAAATCATGCAACATCGACCCATTCTTACAAGGCACATAATTTCACTCAGGTAAGGGATCGACCCCTATGATGTTTCAATGGTCTGACGAAGGAAGGGCTGTGATTGACTTGACAGTCTAACAGGTAATGAATGCTATGCTAAAACAAGAGGTACAGCTATACTGAATTGTGTAAGATCCTCCTGTTTCCACACACAATTTCAACTAATGTTGTTTTGAACAAATCAGAAAATAGTGCAGACATAAATACTGTTGAAGTCCATTTGCAAACTGTAGCATTGTGTGACAGGAGGACTGTAATACCCTCTTTCTAGAAAAGTTATAATAAACAACATCTTAACTAAAATAAGATCATAGGGCATATTTTTCAGACATTGCTTTGAAAAATATAGAACATTTCCTGCAGCTTCTTGACACGAGCTAGCCTCATGTGCTCTGTTTCAAATGCTAAGTGTTTTTATTGTCAAATTGCATAAACGTCTCCATGGTAAGGCTGTGTTTGACACAGCTGCACAGAGTATATTTTTATCTTAGATTCATCATATGTAGTCAGACATATTGGAAAGTGCGAGCACTGAACTCCCTGATGAACTAGTCACCCAGAAATTCAATGGGGCAGTTTCATAAACATTTCAGCAACATCAAGCTATTCAAGGTGAATGCAAAAGTGACATTAATTGAATCTAAAGCAAAGAGATTACTCTTCTGTGATTAACCAGTTGATACAAATAAATAGATAAAGGATTTTTGATTTTTCGTGTATACCTTGCACCAAGAAAAACTGATCAAGAACTGATTTGTGCTTCACTATTAGCCAGCTTGATCCCAGGCTTGTGGGTCCAATTAAAGTTAACTCCATCCAGTTCTCTTTACGTAGCGGTTGAAAAAACAACTATGTAGTGTTAGTTTTTGAAATAGTGAGTTTGATCTATAAATGAAAGATTAGGCACGTCATTGGTAGCATATAGATAGCTGGCAAAATGGTACATTTTTAGTCAAATTTGCAATAGCGTTTGGGTCGTGTTAGAATATTGACTGAATTGTTAACTATTCCACACTCTATCTGTGCCCATTATTTCAGTTGCTTTCCACTTATATGTCGGTGTAATTGTGATCTACTCATTGTTCGAATAACTTTGCAACTTCCTCCATTTTTATTTCACTAAGTTTAATAGTAATTTCTGCATATAATTTAAAATATATTTTCTATTTTAACCAGTAAAGCTACTTGCTCGGAAACACAATGCAATTTTTAACATGTTAAACATATTCAGGTAGTTTCCTTTTCTTTAACTTACTGAATGTGGTTCGAGTAAGGTCTTCATTCTTAAATTGTGCATACATTAAAACAAGCATTGGCCAAGCCAGTAGGTCTGGCATTGGCTGGCGGCTTTTTGGCTTTGCAGTATTTGTTTTATTATGGTTTTTGCAAAACTTTATTGTTGAGGAAGCTGCGGATTCCTCACCAATATATGGAAAAATATGTTTTGGGCAAAAGCGAAATTACTTTTTTAGTCTCAAAAAGCAGACATTGCTATAGTAGTCCTTGCACGGACGGGAACTGCTTTGTGTATGGATATGCATCTTGTGAAAGAGCAGAATACCATCACTCACACAGGGCAGAAGTGGGTGACCCATTGCCTCTTGTGGTTGCTTCCATGGGGAGGAGAAATATGTGAAGGTCACAACAACAAACCAATGGTGAAGAGGGCTGGCTGAAAGTACCTTCTTTTTACCTTTATCATTTTCAACAACAAATCATGGACATATCACATGGCCATTGGCATTGCAGCGGTATTAAACAGAGAGGACATTAACATTGAAGCATGTTACAGGTTTGCGTCAAACTGGAAAACCTGTGGGTAGGATACATGGCAAACGCAGAGAGACAATACAGAGTTAGCAGACACTATGAGGTGGAATCCTGGCTATGAGACTGTGGTGTGTAACCTGATGAGAGTGGTCTGCAATCCTGATTCTGGTCACCAGATTCTATAGCCAACAAGTAGCCATGAAAGGGCTGCCAAATGTCTTTTGACCTGGCAGGGAGGAGGGGATGCAACGTGGCATGCACTTCGCTTGTCAAATTACAATGTATCATACTATTTGGCCAGGCATACTCTGCTGCCCCAATGAAGTGCTATCTCCCTGTTCCCCAGCAGCAGGGCAATGGATGTAAATCTGCCAGCACCCCTGGGGCTATTGGCCACATAATCCAGAAGTGCCATGAGAGAGGTAATCTCAATCCCCATCTCAATCATACGGGAAAGACAGTCGAACAAACACCTCTGTCCAAAAGGTGGTAATAGTTGGGCAGGTCCACGTCAAGTGGGGGAAGCTGGTCCGAGAGACCCACACTTCGGACAATGGGAGAATCTAGAGGGGTCAAATCTGACCAGTCCACTGGGAGTTGTATAGGCCCTATGCAGAAACTAGAAGGGGAGCAATTTTTAAGACGATGATTAAGGGAGACCAATTTCGTTTGTAAACAGCAGAAGGACCATTCCTTGTCAGTAGGAAGGCGGGCCAGGTCGTGCTCCCATTTAGCTCTAATTTTGCTGTCAAGCGTATATTTGAGGGCCATGCATGCATGATAAAGTTTAGAGACCAGTCAGGTGCCCTCCATGTCCAAGATTAATAATGATAGAGGGGTGAAATCGTTCGGGGCTAAAGGAATAAGATTGGAAACGATACCAGGTACCTTTAGGAAAGTATATTAAACATATACATTTGGTAAACTCAAAAGATGTTGGCTAATGCCTGACTTAAAAAAAAGTGTTTTCAACCAGGAAAACTAACTTGTTGAAGAACAAATATTATTTGAGCTTTGGTAAGTCAGGAACCACCTGAATAGATTCAATTTCACACAAAATCAGCATTTCTACTACTCATTCACAAATAAAACATTAAACTTGCAGGTACAATTGGTGATTGATGACATACAATGAAAAGCAAAGGAACCGAGGGATGACAGAGACAAAATCTCAAGGGAACAGAACCAATCTGTTTCAGAACCACCAAAACCAGCTATAAATAAATTGAAGAGTGTCTCTGTTAGGAACAGACCTACTTCAGTCCATTATTAGTCATGCTAGACCTAGGTCAGCAATTAATGCTGCCAAGTTTAATTCTGGATACACACATAAATCGTGGGATCCAGTGCTGGTTTATTTCCAGGGCTGTTAGCGTGGATGGCACGAGATTCTGATCAATGGTATTTAATGCAGGCTTACGTCTACAATCTATATTACTGCCAAATGATGGCCTTCCATTAAAGTGATAGCTCCTAGTGAATGAACTGCAATTGGAGAGTGCTGGGGCACCCTCCCTTATCCGTAACTAGGTTTTTTAGGCAATAGCATTTTTGGAGGAAAAAAACCTTTATCAGTGACATCCAAAAATGTTTTACGTTGACAGTTATTTGTTTTAGTAAAATAATGTTATGCTTTTTTATAGATGGGGCTCAGTTGTAGTGAATCTGAGACCTGAAGGTACTTTATAATTTTACAAAATAATGTGCATGATGGGTGTTTGGGCCAGAAGCTCTTGCTGTAGCTGCATACAATTTTGGAAATCAAAGTTGAAGGTGGAAACATCTCTAAGCCATTGCTTGAGCGGCACTGTCCTTCTAAGACTTATTTAAAAAAATAAATATACCCATGCCACATTTCTACAGTGGTAGAGGGAACATGTGAAAAGAAGCCAAATACACTAACAACCAGCCTTCAAAACGACATAGAATGTTTTGAAAATTTTATCTGGGGCACACTTTCCTTATTTTTTACTTAGTGTTTTTGTTTTATAATATTGTAGAAAATGTTTGCATTTACATTTCATTTTCTGCACAAAATAATTATCTGGATGCTTGGCAACTCCTATATCACTCCAAGTTGATTTCCTTTTCTGCTTTAATTGCTTATCATCAATTTTACACACCCATTTCTGATTTGTCTCTGATGTACAAACAGTGATATTCCCCAGTGCCAGATTAGCAATATGTTGCACCAGTAAGCCATATATCCTCAATGCTAACTTTGTTGTTAATTATTTCTTGCACAAACATGCTTCAAAACCACTTTTTCTAATTAATGGCTTCTCTAAATTCCTCAACTCTCAAGGACTTCATTTGCTAAATACAAATATCTTCCATTAAACCACTGCAATAAAATACAATCAAATGGGATGGTGGCCTCTGTCCACAGAAACCAATAAGTTGAATTCTGTGTAGTTCCCTAGCTTAAAAAAAATTGAATGATGTATTATTGTACAAAAGTAAATACCTCCCTTAATCCGCAATCTGAATGTGCATTTTTCATAATACAGAGATAAAATTTATGGGGCTTTGACTGTACTTTAAACCCTAAAATCTGAGCTTCCAGAACTAATTTTTTCCAGATTTGACTTCCAATATATAATCCTCAGAGGCCATTACAGTATTGAGGTCCCTGGACATTGAGACTAAATTATCATTACTTATCATGTTACTCAGGTTTTACTTTAAACTGGATCACCCACTAATCATTTGTGTGACTTTCTAGGACCAGAGGGCAAAGAGCATTAAAAATGACACCAACAAATCATTTTCAATAAATGTAAGTTGCTTTAATAAACTCACCCAAACTAGCACGACAGACCAGGTGTAGTCACACATTTTACAAAGTGGACTACATATGTCTGAGAATAAATAGTCAGCCCTTTCTTGGTCCTGAAGACCAGCTGACTGGAATAAATCATCGAAGTTCTGAGGGTTGAAATTATTTTGAGCTCATGCTTCCTGCATGTGTAAAACGTGCCACGAAAACCCACAAATCACATATATTTTTATTATAAAGGGATCCCTGGAGTCCTGCCATATTTAAACTATCTCACTTACATTTGAAGCCAGCAAACATTCACGTTAGGTTCAAGTTCCTCTCATTCCCTAGTGTAATGGCCCTCTGAATCCCATCTGTTGGACTTGGCTCTTTCTGCAGGGTCATCCCCAAACATTTTGCCTTTACTTACCTTTTTCCTGAACCCGTTTTTGTTGACATTTACAACTCTGCATACTTTACCACTGCTAACCAGTGCTAAAGTGCTTGTGCTCTCTCCTCAAAACATGGTAGAACTGACTTACAACCAAATGGCCTATTTTATTTACATTTTTAAGTCCCTAGTAAAGTGGTACTATCTGTGACTACTGTGGTACTATCTGCCCACAGAAACCATTCGTAAACGAAGGGAAACCTTCTGGATTTTCACTTTCAAGAGTGTTAAGGACGGATTGAATGAAGAAATTGTCTGGCACATCAGCAATCGCTAGGACTAGCGAGTATATCATTGATTAACAGTACCCGTTCTTTCTAGGTTCTGTTTTTAGTTAATACATAACAGGACCCTACTATTTGGGATTTTATCTCTTGAGGCCAGGTCATGTATGTAGCATATTTATATAATGAGTTCAATTCTCGCTAACTAGTGTCTGATTATTCTTGTGTGCCGGTTAGGCATATATAGTTTAGGATTCTGTTGATTATTATAATCTTGGGGGATCCTTATGTACACTAGGGTTGACACGCAGTTGTTGGATCGGGACCGTGGTAGCATTGGAGTAACCCCTTTTATATTTTATTTTTACAGCGATTATATATCTTTGTGGGTATGTATTCCCTATCTATTTTGGACTACGAAAAAGAGTGATATCTTTGTATATGGAGAAAGTGGGATTATTGTTTGATCTTTATATCTATATGATCCCCCTGCTGTTGTGTCATTTCTGATTAGAGGGTCACGCTAAAGCAGTGGGACTGTGACTGGCATTGGCTGTGATGCATCATATGCGGTGACATATTGCATTGTTACCTGAGACAAGGTTTTTCATCCTTTATACATTATATTGGCTAAGCAGGAATGTAGGCTGTTGAGTTTAACAGTAGTACTTTATGAGCGGCGATGCCATACAACGTAGCATCATCCTGCCAACTCCGCTATGAGGACTTAGGTCAATATACACCCCTCCAAGATGGCGCTAGAGAATCTTTTGCATCGGACTAGCGACTCACGGAGCGCACACATGATGTCATGACGCAAGTTGGAACGCCTCGCTTTACGCATGCCTAGTCAGAAATTTAAAGGCAGCTTTTTGGCGCCTGAGACACTTAGCAGTTCGAAGATGGACGCGGAGCTACGTAGAGGCGTTCCCGGATAGAGTGGGTAAGTACCCAGACAAGTTTTTATAGTGAGGCAGGGTTCAGATTGCTACATCTGTTAGAATTCATGAATGTATTTTCCCGCATGATTATATTTATGCCTAATATAGTTATTCTGTAGCTAAGTCATAGATCAGCAATTTGAGAGCGTAGGAACCGCACCAATATTTCGATCAGCACGCCAATCTTCCTCTCTTTACTTAATAGTTAAGATTGTGCGTACAGTGTGACGATGTGTTAGCTCCCCTCTCTATTCCTTTTTAATCTTAGATCGATAGTGCAGGGTCCGTCTTATATCATGGGGAACATGCGCATAATTGCTGTGCTATGTATTATACCTTACTATATGGTTTTATCAGGCACCGCACAACAGTTGTTAGACATTGGCAAACATGAGCTGTGGCCCCAGTTTTGAGCACGTGCACTATGACTGGGGCTTTTTATTTAGCAGGCCAAATGGAGTCAATAAATTAAGTACCACAAAGAGGCACAGCGTTGCAACAAAGTAGTAGTAGCTATTATAGCGATGACTACGTATAGTTGATACCCTAGCCCAGACAATAGACAGGGGGACATGTCTTTTGGAAACAATGTGTCACCTATATATATATCTTTCTGCCTACCTCTCTTGCAAGTATATCTATGGTAGTTTTATCCTACTGAATACTCCAGGACATATACTATAGGGATACCTCAATTGTCACGACCTAGAGCATGAAACACTCTGCTCTTGGGAGAGCAAGACCATTTAATATATAACACGCAAGCATTGATGTGAGTATCCAACTTCCTAATCTCTTGACTGAGGTTATTGTGGAGGGTGACAATAATAGTGAGAGAGTACATGTCAACTAGTATACAGTAAAATACAATATGTCTCCCCCTATAGAACTCTAATTATTGGCGAGGGGGACCCAAACATACTGAACAAAATATTATTTAGAAGCCTGCATCTACTTGAGTCAGAAGGTAAGGATCTAGCCACACTGTCATCTTCAGCATATGCGCTCGTTTGGGCAGTACAATTGATATATCCCCTATTTTCAATAATATTTTCTTTGTAGGGGACAGCTAGCCATTGTTGATATAGACTTCGCTCTCCAGTACTCTATAAGCTATTTTCTTTGGAGAAAGGGCATCATTCTCAATTGAATTCAGTAAGTTTACTGGCATTGGTTGTATAAGTAGTGTTGCACTGAACAGTTGCATGCTAATATATTGCACATCTGTGTATTGGTCTTGTAGACAGGTCCTTGCATGGCACATCACAGGATATTCTGGTTTATCTTATTATTCGTTTTATGCTTTGATACCTCTTAGGCAATACTAGATTGCCAAGAGGTTTGTAATTTCTTTTTGTATAGAGCACTTTTGTAGATATACACTTATATGAGTAATTTTGTAGGATTCTTCCTTTTTTCCTTCCTTTTTTTTCTTCTTTCGGTATAATGTGATGGTCTGATCAATTGTTCATAAGAGATTTTTATATACAGTATGGGTTGGTTAAAATATATATATTATTATTGTTCTTTAGGTACCCCCGTTTTGATTTGTCCTAGTGACACAGTATTCTATTTGGGCGAGGTCCTGATGAAGGTGGTTCACGGTGTGTGTTACTCCACCGAAACGCGCGTCGACCACGTGCGCCCAGACCTTTTGGCTTTGGTTATCAATATTGTCCATTGGAAACGTTTTACATCTATGTGTTCCTTATACCCAAATGTGTATATGTGTCTTGTATGACTGTAAGCGAGTGTCAGGAATGAATGTGTTTTGATGTCAGATTGATTTATTTATTGGGGGTCAATAGTTTGGAATAATCATTTTTGTATTAAAAAATTGTAGAAAAAGTGTTCCTTTAGTAAATGTATTAAAAATATAAACTGATGTGCACTGACTATAACAAATAATAAAGTAATTAAAATGAAAAATAAAAGGAATTTTTAATAAAAAAGAAAAATGTATATGTTTATTTGAATATCATATCATTGTAATTTTGTACCTGTACCTTAACCCATACCAGATTGAATCTTCTGTAAAGAAATATAGGTCTTAGGGGAGAGTTTTTTTGCCTTAGTTGATTGTTTTCCCCTCTTTCTCCCTGACCTTATAGTTTTATAGAGGGGGTCCCTTTATTTACGAGTCTATCTGTGACTAGAGCCTGTACTTTAAATGCTACTAATGGGCCTGCAACAACGAAGTAGCATTATAAACATGCCTCAGGTCTGCAATTGCAGCCCAAGTGTGCAGTTTTAAACTGCCATTTCAACCTGGCAAAATACCCACACCTTCCCTTTTCAAAAATATAAGTCACCCCTATGGTATGCACTGAACAGCCCCAAGGGAGGGGGCCAGTGAATTTAAAAAGTAGAACATGAACTTTTAAGTAACTTTTAAGCACCAAAAGTAGTTTTTCACTACTGCAAGGCCTACATCTCTCATAGGATAGCATAGCTAACTTCCAATTCGAAGCAGGTAGACAGGTCAAGTTTAGTGTTTAAAGAATTGTACTTAAAAGCTCTCTTTAATGGTTGAGTCAGATTTATAATCACAATTCTTTAAAAAAAAAAAACTTTTAGAAGGTTAGCATTACTTGTCTTAACTATTTGGTGACTGCAGCCTGATCCTGGGTCACATGACTACGTGTAGCTAGCAGTTGGTCTTTGTGTATGGCTCCCAGACAGTGAGACAAAGGGAAGATAGGTGTTGGCAGGATGGGCCCCTTTGAGTTAACAAGAGGGAGGAGCTGTCACCTACCACACTTGCACATCGCAAAGGCTCTGCCTGAGCACTCTTACAAAGGGTTTGTCTCTAGTCTATTGTGACGCCCAGACAAGCTGGGATCCAGGGAGGAAGGGGGTGTAAACCTCTAGAAACTTCAAAGTGGGCACCAGGTGTAAATGTTGGACCTTTAGACCCAATTCTTCATTACAAGTGTGGACCTGTGGACACTGCCAGGAAGAAGGACTGCTGTGCTGTTGAAAGGACTGGCACTCTGCTGGACTGCTGCTCTGAAGAACTGCTGCCGTGCTGCGCTTAACTCCTGCCTGCTGCCCTCTTGCCTGGGTGAGAAGGATTGGAATGCATCTGTTAAACCTGGACCCCAGAGTGACTCCAAGGTCTAGTTGGCCGGCTTCGTGACTAGAGCCTAAGAGGCAGAAGGCTCTGATCATCTTGAACCAGGGCCGGACTGGCTGTAGCGGGCACCGGGCGTTTCTCAGGTGGTCCGCCAGTGTGGGGGCCGGTTTTGAGCCTCTGGGAAGCCGTTTTTGTTACCGGGGCTGGCAATATAAGCCCCCTGTAACAAAATTGGTGAAAACCGGCCTTAGCAAACAGCTCGGCCACACCCCATCCACTCCCCCCCGGGGGCCGGCCGAGCAGTTTGCCAGGGCCGGTTTCGGTTCCCAGTCTGGCCCTGTCTTGAACCCAGCACCTAGACTATGCCATCTGTGACTCTTACCCTGCCAAGTGGTGCAACCCCAGTCCTTGGCCCTTGGAAGTGGTACTGAATGTGCTCTGCCAGTCCATCTGTCATTTCAGCAGTGCCAATGCATCTCCTCTCCTGTAGAACCTATGCATCGCCTCTGCTGTGTGGATTTCCCCGACGCAAGGCCTTCGCATCACCACATGCAGCCTTCCATGAATCGCAACTACACAATGCATCCTTGACACAGGCCTACACATCGCAAGCCCCTCGTAGATGGCCTGCCCGATGACAATGCAGGAATCTGCATCGCAAGCCCCGCAGCTTCCACAGAACCAGATGGTGCGCGATGCATCTCGACATAGGACTCTGCACTGCAAGCCCCCCATTGATGGCATCCTCAAAGATGAAGGACCTTGTATCGCAGCTTCACCGCTCCTAGAAATCGCTGCTGCGTGAGGCATCCTCGACACATCCTCGACACGGGACTCAGCAATTCTTTGCGACCAGGATCTAAGGTACTCTTGTTCAGTGGGCCTAAGTAAGTGCCTGTAGCCAGCCCATGCTCCATCGAGGTTGACCTAAACTTGTGACTTTGTCTCGGTCATGCGCAACGAGATATCCGCAGTGCTTTTTGGTGCTATTTTCAATGAAATCTTTGAACTTGCATATGTTTGGTTCTACTGATTGAATGTTTATTTTTTTGGTCTTAATTATTTATTAAAATGTTTCTGTTTTTCTAAATTGGTGTGGGATCTCTCTTGTGTGGAGTTTTCACTTTATTACTGTTTGAAGTGCTGTAACAATATTTCCCATACTGCCTCTGAGTTGAGACTGACTGTTCAATGTCAAGCTACCAGAGAGTTGAGAACAGGTTAATTTGGGGTTTACTTTTGACTTCACCATGACGAGGATTGTGGTTCCTGCTTGAGTAGGGTTTCACCCCTCTCAATCAGTAACCCAATTTCTTACACCGTCCAATTGGATAAGGAGCCAAGCCCCTTTATTGATATCTGTGTGTTATTAGTAACAAACATTATCATTCCACCCATAATGCCTGTTTTTCCATGTCTGTTCTCAGTCGACATAATTGGTTGCCCCTCGAAATAGTTTACCTAGCATAAATTTGAATCAAAATTCATTCTTACAATGAAATATGGAACAGTGGAAGTAGAAATTCTCCAAGGACTATTCCATTCTGCAGGAAATAAATAAAACATTAAAGCATTCAAGAATAAAATGTAACGTTTTCTTAGCATAAAATACTACAAGCACAATATTAATGTCAGCTGTTGAACTCTCTAGTTTTCTTTAGTTTAAGCATTACTGAATTCATAAAAGAAAAACAAACAGCCAGAAACAAATCTAATGTTAATGAAAAATAAGTGTCATAGTAGAAGAAACGTTATAGTTACTGTTAACTGTTTAAATTGGCCCCACAATGTCATAATGATATGTAACAAATTAAAACACAAAACCAGCTTGCTAAGAATTTTAGGAATTAAAATAAATGAAAACTAGCAATGAAAATAGAAGAAATAAAACAGGATAAATGAAGGACAAAAGTATGTATATAAAAGGATGAAATAATCAATCAAAATATATTAATAGAGAAATGTTAGCAGTAAACATACAAGTGAAGGAAAACGGTTTGCCAGTGAAAGAATGCACGAAGGCTTCAAAACCTCAACATTACTAAGCAGTTCAATGTTAGGTAAAACCTGAGTGAAGAGAATCCCTAGCATATCCTATTAAACTGCACGAAAAATAGAAAACAAGTAAGACCTTAATAAACTATTGTTATAACAAACAATAATTCACCAAGTTATGTACAAGATTTTAGCATGTTTTCCCAGTTACATGATATGACATCCAACAGATAACAGATCTACAAGCCTTCCTTTCATACAATATTTTGCCCATATGACATGAACACACCCGTAGAAGACATAGACGGCAGAAAAGGGCAAAAGTATTTTACATATATCATTCATCTTATCCTAAATGTCATCAAAAAGAGCTTAAATACATATGCATATAATGTCCTATACAGAAATTAACCTGATTCCAGCCTCAGACGACATCAGATTCCTCCCTGACCAAGGGAAAGCAGTGGCTCTGATCCTCCTCGACCTCTGTGCAGCATTCAACACAGTATCACTCCACACCCTGATCAAAATGCTTCACCACATTGGAATCCAAGGAGAAGCCCTCAAATGGATCGCCTCCTTCCTCACCGGAAGAACTCAGAGAATCCACCTTCATCCCTACACCTTGGAACCCAAGAACACCATCTGCGGTTCCCTCATGGTTCGTCCCTCAGCCCTACTCTGTTCAACATCTACATGACTCCCTTGGCCAGATCACATGGACTGAACATCATATCCTACGCTGACGATACCCAGCTCATCCTTTCGCTATCAGAAGACCTCTCCACCACACTGACTAACTTCTGCAGGTGCATGATGAGCATTGACCACTGGATGAGAGGCAACTGCCTAAAACACAACACAGACAAGATAGAAGTGCTGATCTTCAGAAACACCTCCCCATGGTATGGCACCTGGTGGCCGCCTGAACTAGGACCCTCACCCACCCTGACCAACCACGCCTGCAACCTTAGCATTATCCTGGACAGTAAGCACACCATGAAAAGACAGAACAACGTAGTCTGATCTGCCTGCTTCCTCAACCTTCGCATGCTCCATAAGATCTTCAAGTGGCTCCCCATTGACACCAGACAGACAATTACCCAAGCCCTTTTTACCAGCTGATTGGACTATGGCAATGCACTCTACATAGGAATCACCTTGCACCGCCTCAAGAGCCTTCAGACCATGAGGAATTCTGCGGCCGGACTCATCCTAGACCTCCCAAAGTGGACCCACTTCACATCCTACCTGAAGAAGTTCCACTGGCTCCCCATCTAGGAGAGATGTCAGTTCAAGATGTTGATCCACACCTTCAAAGCCCTTCACAACTACAGACCAGCATATATCAACCACCACCTGAAATTCCACCTTCCCCCCCAGACACCTACGCTCAGCTTCCCTCTGCCTTGCCCATATCCCTCGCATCTGTGACAGCAACTGCAGTGGCGGCCAGCATGGATTGGGAGGGGCATGAGGCAGGGGGCGACGGGTATCTAAAAATAATAGGGAAAAAAACACCTACCTTATCGTCGTGTCTCTCCTCACGTCAGGAGCGGAACAGGAAGCACGCATGCTCCCCTGACCAATCACAACGCTGCAATGCAGCGTTGTGACTGGTCTGAGCACTGTAGTTCGGCGCTCAGCCAGGGAGTGGGAGCCTAGGCATGTTCTCCACCCAGGCTGTAAAGCAGCCTGGGTGGAGAACATGCAAAGTGCGCATAAATGTTTGCCAGACTAGGAACAAATAAAATAATAATAACATTGAGCTATTATCCTTTTATTTTTCCTTTATTTCGCTGCTAAAAACCAGTGGGCGACGTTCCTCTGCCTTAGGGAAGGAGCCACCACTGAGCAACAGTGGAGGACCCTCTGCCTCCTACTTTGCTGCTAAGTCATGGAACGACCTCCCTCTTCACCTTTGGACCTCATCCTCCTGGCTGGCAATTCAGAAATGGACTCAAGATCTGGCTGTTCAACTAAAGCCCCCTGCTGCAATGCACTCAGAGCCTTGATACCCTCACGTGTGATTAGCCACGCTATACAAACCCGGATTGGATTGGAAGTTAAGTATAAACTATTCGAATAGAAACAAGACCAACATTGATCACATTCCAAGATCTTCAATCTGTGTAATGCAGTAAGAGTTGAATATAATTTATTATAATAGAAGGAGAGACTGTGAAGTGCTAGCAGAATGAGATGTAGCATGGATCTTTGCCCAAATCCTGCCTCATGTTGATATTGGCCAACTGCAGTCCACCTCACTCTTTCATGAAAGTTCAGTGTTCAATTTATTTGTGTTAGTCCAGGGCATGTTGAAATATCATAAGAGGCTTTACCATGTAAATTATGGGTGTATGTAAGAGATTGGGTAATTGGTTGAAGCAGGTGAGAACCCACTTCAAATAATAATCATAATCCTTTTCATGGTGAAACGAAGCACCAAAACAGTCAGGCTTAACTTAGGGGTAATGTGTAAAGTATATATACAGTACTCCACCAGTAATAAGGTAAAAAAACAGGAAAAATACCAAACCTATTTAAAAAAATAAAGTGCATTTTAATAAATAAAAAGACAGCAAAACAACAAAAATCTAATCAGTAGAACCATTATTTGAAGTTATAAAAAATAGCACAAAAAGGCACAAAGTGTTAACATGCAGGGATCCGGTCACGCTGCACTAGGACAATGTCAAAAGTTCAGGTTGACTGCATTGGAACGCAGGCCAGGTATGGGACCAGGTTGGGCCCACTGGGAGTTGGACCTTCTGTCTTTGGTGCAGGGGTTTTGTGTTGTGCTGCAATGCAAGGTTCTGTATCACTCTCTGCCGGGTTCATTGAACGGGTTCATTGAAGTTGGCGATCAGGAGCTGCATGGTGCTGCGATGTGAGGCACTGCCTCGAATCTGGTGAAGCCACCAATCAGGAGCTGTGCTGTGCTGTGCTGCGATGCAAGGCTCTGTGTGCTCTGATCTATGTTGCATCAGATCCGCTCAAAACTTCAGCTAAGCAGGGAGAAGTACACACTGACTTCAGCAAAGGGCCCGGAACCTTAAGAACAGCATTTGGGGGTCTGTAATAAGAGCTATTATGTTCAGTGAAAATCACCCCAAGCTACTAATTTTATTAGAATGTTAATACTGACCACATTAGACAGGATTGCATCACTGGTCACCATATGCATGATTACCAGCAGTGGCCACCTCCGTGCATCAGGCACGGTTCCCAGCAGTAATGTAAAAGTCTGGTTAATGTGGAATGCCTCTACAAGGGTGATACATAACATTTATTGCTGCAATGCTCCTGGCACAAAGTTAATATTAGCAATAAGTCTCCTCAAACATCAGCTCATTACTTCTGAAAGTACACACTATTCTCTCGGAAATATACACGTTTCAATTTTGGTATACATATATTAATTCAACCAAGCAAAAGCTTCTAATTTAGTAGGATGGACTGCACACAGAAGAGCCACTTAAATGTAGCTGAAGAGCTAATAGTAGCTTACAAGCTACTCATTGAAGAGGCCTGATCTCCTATTAAAGAAATTTGCCCGGAAAGAAAGAAAGAAAGAAATACTTTTATTTGATTTGTTAAAATCATAAAAGGGTGGAACATACCACCATGTGGTAAACAACAACATATAGAGTAAAACATGCCCCCATGTGCTGGGCAACATTGCACAAATGTACATGATGAGTAAAAACCGGCAGAGCACTTTTTAAATGTGCAAGATGAGTAAAAACAGGAAAAGCACTTTATAAGGCGATGGCCCTCACATTAGAAGATTGGGGCCAGCAAACGACTGTTATAACAAGGATGCAGCGCGCGTTAGGACTTGTGCTTGATAAGATGTGTCTGTCCCCCCTGTCTCAAATAAAGTGCTTGCAGTGACTTGGAATAAAAGGGAAGAAGAAGGAGAGAAGGCTGCAAAGAGCATCAAGGAAGATCTGGATCTGGCTGCAAAGTGTCCATATGTCCCAGTTCCTGTTTTGCTGCTGCCTTTTTTTCGAGCTCTTGAGCTGCAAATGTCAGGAATTTAATCGTATTGCAGGAAAGTTGGATCGAAGACCCACTGAGGCATTTTATCACGGCCGCCCTGCAGGTCCTGACTTGTGTTTCTCTTAGGATTGGCCTCAGGAGGATCCTCCTTAAATTGTGTAAGGCCAGGCAGATACATAATAGGTGTAATAGCGACTCTTCTCCCTTGTCACAGAGGTGACAATCCAGAGATGGCCAAGTCGTTAACCATTTTGGGGTGAGGTCTTTGATCGGAAACCACACAATCTCAGTAAGCTTAGTTTCCTCTTATAGTGATTCCTGAAGCATTCTTGTAAATAGGATTGTTGTTTCAGTTGTTTGTACGTTGGCATCACAATCCAGGCATGACTTTTGCCAGCCACTAATGCTTTATCTATTTGCAACGATGTTTGTTTAATGGCTTTGTCAGTAATTTGTTTAAAAGTGAGGTATGACATTGGTGAATGCCAAGCTTCTTCCAGGTTTAGCGATAGAAGCGCTTGCCTAAGAGTCTTACATGTGGAATTTGTCTGCCTAGCCTGTTTTTCGACCTCTTCCCAACAGTGATGGGCTAGCGTGTTGTCTTCAGCAGCCCTCATTCGCCAGTAATATTTGGCCAGGACACCTTGTCTGGCCTGTATCTGGTTTGTTAATCCGTATTCCAGGCGTATTTGCGCTTGGGAAATATGGCGCGGAATTAAGAACAGTTATTTGAACAATCTTGATTGGGCGAGATTTAGCGTTTTAGAGTCTTTGGTGTCCATCATTTCCGAGCCATATGTGATAGAGGGCAGACATTTTGCTGCTACAACCTTTAGTAAGTGACTGGTTGAGCTTCCACTTAGTTTTTTTTGTATAGTTTTGAAAGCGAATTGTAGTTGTTTTGATTTAGTTTTACCGAGGTCTAAATGATGTTTATAGTTTAATTGGCGATCTAGTAGGACGCCCAAGTATTTATATTCATCCACCTGTTTTAGAGTAGAAGAATTTATCCTCCAAACAAATTTTGATCATTTTTTACGAGTGCTGGAGAAGCATAGGACGTTAGATTTTTTTAGGTTTATTGTTAAATGTGCGTTTGAGATATACAGCGCGAGTTGTGAAATCAGCCGTTGTAAGCCAAGTGGAGTTTGAGAAAGAAGCACAATATCGTCCGCATATTGCAGGCTCGCTATAGTTGTTTTTCCCAATTTCGGTGGGTCAGCCTGGATTGTACGTAGGTTGCCCTCTAGGTCGGCAGTATAGATGTTGAATAGGCTAGGAGCCAGCACACATCCTTGCTTTAGCCCATTTATTGTTGGAAATTTCTTTGTTAAGCGCCGACCGTCCCCCTTTTATATTTGGACCCAGGTATGCAAATATAAGTTGATAATTGCTCACAATATGTTAGGGGGGGCACCCCAAGCTTTCATTGTTGCACATAGTTTGGCTCTTGGCACTTTATCAAAAGCTGCTTTAAGATCTAGAAAGCATGTATATAGGATGTTAGAGTTGTCAATTGCTTTCTTAGCTAGAAGAGTTAGTGCTGATAAATTTGTTAGGGTGCCCATGCCGGCCTGGAATCCTGTTTGTGTCTTTGGGATCAGGTTTTTGCTTCTGACCCAGGTCTCCAGGTCTGCCAGTAGGTTGGATGCATAGATCTTGGCCTTAACGTCTATTAGGGCTATTAACCTATAGTTGTTTGGGTCTGAGCGTGTCCCTGATTTGTGAATCGGTTGAAGGATGCTACCCCTCCAGGAGTCAGGAATATTCCCGGTCCTTAAGCTGTTACAAAACAAGGGGGATAAGAAGCTGGACCAAAACGTGAGATCTTGCCTAAATAAAGCGTTCAGTAGGCCGTTTGGTCCGGGAGCCCTGTCAGCTCTCAAGTGGTTTATTGTCCTCAGAACCTGCTTTGGAGTTATCTGGTCTGTTTCTTCTCTTTGATCCAGAATAGCTAGCTTACTGCTTTCTTTATAGGTTTCTCTGTTTGTAATTTGTGGTTTGATTTGGGATGGCTTTTTTGGATCCACGGCTGAGGCTTCCACTGATGGCAGACTGAGGGTGGAAGGTGATCCTTTTTGCTTGCAGGGACTCCCGGCTTCTGGTATTGTTCTCGGACTGAGAGTCGGTTTGAGCTCTGTTGGGATGTCAGTTATACTATCTGTGCGCATGTCCAGTGTGGTGTTGTATGTTGCGTCGATGTGGGCGCTCCAAGTTTGATCTGTCATGTCCGAGTTGAACTGCCGATGTTTGCCGTTAAGCATGAGATTTATTTTTGCCCAAAACTGTTTAGAATGTCTCAGCTTACTAGCATGGAGTATGATGGTCTCAAGGGTTTCCTTATATTTTTGCTTGGCCGCCTTGGTTTCGCGTTTTAGCTCCTTTTTTAAATTTTCTATTGTTATGAGAGTTTGTTGTGACAGTTAGGGGTCCTTTGTTCGAAATGACCTTAGGTGCATGCTAAGCCGCGTTTTTATTGCCCGTATTTTTGGCGTATACCACTTCCCTCCTCCGTTTCTTGTTGTTTTGTGTCCTCTGTACTTGTTTTGGTATCTTTTGTTGATGTTGACTACGAAGGACTCCCAAGCCTTTACTGTGTCTTGAGCTTCTACTGGCGGTGATAGCAATGAGCGGCATGTCCCCATTAAATTGGTGATGTTATTTTCGTTCCAGTTTAATCGTTGTAAGTTGAAGAGCTGCGTGTTCAATGTTAGAGGATTCGCCTGCTCTGACCCTTTTGGGGTAATAGATAATGTGAAGATCTGGGGGTAATGGTCGCTTTCAACCCGTTCCAGGATGTTGAAATCTGTTATGTGGGGAAATAGATCAGGGTCTGCTAACGTAAAGTCTATTGTTGAGCCTGTAATCCTAGTGACCCTCGTAAGGGCTGCTGGTCTGTCCAAGGGGCCCCTGTCATTTAACGTGTGCAGAAAGAGGTCTTCCAATTTTGCTGCGCATTTCTTCCCCATGGCATCTTGTCTGCTTCGATTGCCATGTCTTGGCTGTATAAAGCTCGCTAAATTTCCCTCCTGTCCTTGGATTAGGTTCATATTGAAGTCACCTGTTATTATCATGTTGTCACTTGGGTAGGTGCTTTTCAGCATTGTAATTGCTGCTATTAGTTGCTTAATTCTTTGCCCCTTTTGTTTTCCCGCTGGGTGCATATATAGATTCAGAATTAATAGGCCCATGGAAGGTGAGATATCGACTTTAATGCATTGCATCCATGTGGAGTCTAAGTCAATGCAAACATCTCTCCAAAGGAAGTCAGTGGATATAACGGTCGATAGCCCTCCTTTTGCCCTACCATGCTGTGCCTCCTTTTGAGCTGGGACAAAATGTTCTTTATAACCCACGAGTGGCGAGTTTTTTGTCTACCAGGTTTCCTGAAAGAGAAGTATGTTGTGTTGTGTAATGAACTCTATGAAATCATGCCCGGAGTATTCCAGCTCTTTCCGCCATAAAATCTTGCATTAATCTTAAGCAAGATAGCACAAGCACTATCATGAAACAATGCTGGGCTTGGTTTCTCAGGAGCAGCAATTGACCCACCTCTGTCCCCTAGATGGCTTACCGTCAGCATGAAGGGGAATGAGCCTGAAGATAATGCTGCCCAGAGGAAAAAGAGTGGTAAGGAGAAGGAGATAGAGGAGGTCCTGATATATAGGTACTTTAGTCTTCGAGTTACTTATGGTAGAATGATGTCAGTGATAGCTTTAGAGTCTGACAGAGTCATTAAAGACTGTTTGGGTACCGAAGGAAACACAGACTGTGCTATGACTTGATTAACTCTGCTTCCATGGCTTCCCTGTTCTTGGCTACCATTCCAGCTTTAGATTGCAGTAAATGATTTTCAAGCATAGATTTTGAAGTCAAAGAAAAGGATATTAAGGAAAACTAAGACTGCTCACAGAGTCCAAAATTAGCTGTGCATGCCACTCAACAAGTGAATTCTTCTATGTCTATTCTGGGATCCATGACTCCAAGGGCATGGGGTGGGGCCATCTCCTTGCATGTGGAGCAAGCAGGAGCAACAGCTAGCTTCCTGGTAGCAAGAGGAATCCATAGATCAAATGTTATCACTGACAACATTGATCTGTGGCCACCTTCACTGGCAGGAGTTACAATGCAGTAAAGTTCAGATGAATACATGGGGACAAGAATGTAAATTCAATCACCTGTGAAATGTATTTCAGAGATATGACAGGCCATTTGTTACAAAGACAATCCATTGCGTATCTCACATATGACATAAACAGACGCTGCAGATGTGAAGTTCAGTTAATGCTCTTGAAAGCCTGTGTGCCTTCTCATGTTTCTGAATGTTCACAGGATATAATATAATTAAATTCTTAAATTAATTAATTTAAGTAATCTACAAGGATTGTGGGTGTCCATTAGAAGAAAGAAATGATTAAAATGAATTACATTTATGGAGACTGTTATAATCACTACCCCTGGATGTTTCCACCTTCGTTATCCTCTGCTGAGACATCACACCTTCTGAAATTAGTTATCCACAGGTGTGAGTCCACTAGCGTGTCAATGTCAAGGACATTCACAAGGAATCCAACACCACTGATAAGAAGGCTGAACCCTTGGACTGAAACGTGTGTATGCTTGTGCGTGTGTGTGCGTGTGTGTGGGGGTGAGGGGTGGGGGGTCCACGCAGGACCGGTGTCAATATTTCATAAATCGGCAGCCATTAAAGGAAGTGTTAATAAATTGGGTAGGAGAAATACCTATTATTCAAGCAACTAGAGAACATTCCGTCTGCTGTGTACTCCACGTGAATGATAATTATTACCCTGGTTAAAAAATAATTTTGTTTTATATATGAATTCAGAGCTGAAAATAGCAAAGAACTTTTGAAAGTTAAAACTACAATGTACTTTGCAGTCACTTCATTATACATTTCAAAACACTCTTTGAAATTTGAAATACAACTCTACAGTAACAACTGATTTTTATAAATGCACTGATATGATTAACAGGTTTATAATCCGCATTTAAGATTGTGACTTGCCTACTGTGCTTGTGCTTTTACTGCACCAAAGCGAGGTTTCTGTGCCGCCTGAAATTCTCTGTACGTGCCATAGTGGTAATTCCTTTTGACTTATAACAAAGTCCTTCTATTGGGACCAGTTATGTCATAAGGGTCCTGAATATTATATTTTATGGATCACAGGAAAATATCCCATCGGCATTAGCAATCCAAAACCACATTGCGGTGAATATTTTTACAAGTACATCAGGAAGTCATGAAATGTATACCGCCTCAAGGGCCCCAGATGGCAACCCTTATCTATTTTTCCATAACCACAGCAACACTGTAACTGTCAGGTGGCCCCCCTGTTAAGGGAAACTAAAAAAAAAAACCTGTACACAAACAAATTGTTTATAGTGCACCTAATAAATTTGAGGGAATTTCACATTATGCTTCTTAAGCAAAATTCCCGAAATAACGCCATTTCACCACTTTGCATACTTATGTGCCCTTTGTGTTAAAAAATTTACAGCGAACATGCCATTCGTGATGATAATTTACTGCTAATGCATGGGAACAATGGAACTGGAGAAGCTGTGGTCCGTGGTGCTTTTGTTTTTTTGCACACATTTCTTAGCACAAAATGTGTCCTTGCGTACAAAAACTGATGTGAGTAGATAATCCTGGACTGAACATAGGTCTTGTTGGTAGATCAGGTCCTGTGGCTGAACCCGATCATGCAGTGTGGGCTTGGCCACCCTAGGCAGGTTAGGTAACATCTTCTTAAAGGTATGAAATCTTGGCAGGAGCAAAGATGAAGAGGAAGTTTATTCCAGTGATATCGGGCTGCATAGGAGAAACATCTGCCCCCATCTCTTGAGGTACGGATGCGTGGGGTCACCAGAAGCGCCTTATCCAAAGACATAAGACATCTAGGAGGCAGGTAATGATTGAGTCATGAGGACAGATAGGCTGGGCTGGCCGTGTGGGGTGCCTTGTGTGTCAGGCAGCTTAGTTTAAAATTGACACGCTTTCTAATAGGGAGCCAGTGGAGCTTCCTAAGGATCGGAGAGGAGGGCGAGCGAAAGGGGATGTTGCAGATCGGCCATCCAGCTGTATTCTGGACCAACTGCAGCTTAGACAACAAGGTTTTGCAGAGCATTCCCATAGTCCAGGTGCCTTATAATAAGAGTTTGTATAATAGTTTTTCTGGTGGTGTCGGGAAGCTGATATAAGACTGTTATTAAGAGCCTCATGGTGGCCACATGTGGCATTAACTTGGTCCTGCATTGATAGTAATTGGTCTAATTTCACTCCAAGATTTTTCACTACCTGCTTAGGTGAAGGGGCCGGACCAAGTTCTGGGAGGCCACCAGGCCACTGACCAAAGCTCTGTGGCTTAGCTGAATAGAATGATCTATGTCTTATTGCTGTTTAATTGGAGACAGCAGCTATTCATCCAAGCAGCAATTTCCCTCATGCAGTTAGCAAATTTGCCTTTCACCTTGTCTGGATCAGGGCCGAAGGAGTTGAGAAGTTGAGTATCATCTGTATATGACACAATCTCCACCCGCATGCTTTCACGATTTGTGCTAGCGGTGCTACATAGATGTTAAACAGTGTTGTGTGCAGGCGCGATCCCTGGGGCACTCCCTTGTTCACTTCCATCAGTTTTGACATAAAAGCGTCCAAACAGACTCCTTGTGCTTGATTTGCAAGGCCAATGTAGCGCCCTACCATTGAGCCTGGCCTCAGGTAGTCTGTAGATTAGGATGGAGTGGAAGACCATGTCAAAGGCTGCAGATAAATCCAGTAACACTAACATGATCAGGGTTCCAACATTTGGAGAGAGCTGATGTTATCAGCAACAGCCAGCAATGCAGTCTCAGTGCTGTGTGGCTCTCTAAATCAAGATTGCAAGGGGTCTAAGATGCAGTGTTTTTCTAGAAAGGTTAGAAGCTAGTTAATACTATACCTTTCTAGAGTTTTCAAAAGTAAAGGTAACAGCTATATTGGTCTGTAGTTGGAAAGAACATTGGGGTTTGCCATAGGTTTCTTTAGCAGCAGAGAACCTTGAGCACACTTCCATTCCTTAGGCACTGTGGCTGTGGTCAGTGAGAGATTGATTAAATCTTTGACCACTGGTCCCAAACACGTGGCTAGACTGGCTGTTGTCCTGGGTGGACATGGATCCTGCGGGGAGCTAGACTTGGCATGGGAAAATATTTCCAGCACCTGGTCCACCAAGCAAAGTTCTAAGTCATTTGGACTGGATGTGTCTGTTGGATGAATGATGGTTTAAATCAGGTTTATTCTTGAGGCAATGTGAAATGATTAAAACATTCTTCAAAATTGCCTCTATTTTAGCTTAAAAAAAAGTCAGATAAGTCATTGCAAAGATCTTGAGAAGCCACAGTGGTGGAGGCACAGGCATGGGGTTTCGTAAAGCTATTTAATGCTTTTTATAACTCTTTAGTGGAGTTACCCGCTTTGTCAAGTGAAGAGGCTAATTGTGCTTTATGAGCTGCCCTGATCAGATTGTGATAGACTTCAAGCCTAGTTTGATATTCTGCTTTGTCCTTGGAGGATTTTGTAGAGCGCCATCTGCGTTCAAGGCATTTACAAATCATTTTTTCTTGGCACAAAGTGTAAGAATACCGTAGAGCTGAGCTTCTGTAGGAGACAGATGTGAAGTTTTCAAGAGGAGCTATTTGATCAAAAGAGGAGATTAGGGAATCATGGTAAGCAGACAACACTGTGTCCACATCCAAATAGTATATAATTGGGGGAGCCTTAAAAGCCATCCTTGAAAGCAAGAGAGGTGACTATTTTCCAGGGGCACCTACGTCTGTTAGCTGCTTTCATTGCTTTTTCTAGGGCATTATTACGCAAGATGAAAAACTTGATCAAATGATGATATGACCAAGTGACAGGAAGTGGAGGTTCTTATGTTACTTCCTCAATATTGGTAAAGATAAGATCGAACATGTGTCCTGCCCTATGCATAGGGGCAAACAAGATCTGCTTAAGCCCTAGTGAGTCCAAATCAACTAAGATTTGGGTCACTCCTGGATCATCGATGTTCTTGCCACGATAGTTTAAATCACCCAGTAATAGAAACTTCTCAGAGGCCAGAAAGTGAGGTGCAATGTAATCAATTAGTGAATGGGTGAAATCTTTCTCAGTACCTGGAGGGTGAAATATCAATGCATTTTTCCAAGTTTCTGTTGCAGATAACATTAGTTTGAAAATACATAAATCTAGCCAGCATGTGCATAGGATGTCAATTAGCCCGACCTTTAGGGAGTTGTGAAAGGCACTAGCGACACCACCCCCAGGTGCTCAATCCTATCTGATCTGACCCGTGAATAAAGTTCAGGTATGGCTAGTGAGATGCAGGGGACAGCTGAGTTACAGAGCCAAGTTTCCGTAAAGAAACAAATCTTGGACTTGGACATTGTAATAAGGTCCCGTATTTCTATGGCATAATTAGCCATAGATCTAATATTACAATACAGGCCATCTATCTTCTAACAGTTGTCCTTATGACTGTGGGGCCGAGGTTGTTAGTCTGGCTAAGAGTTGTTCCAAGCAGGCTGGATGGCAAATATGATAAGAGGAAAACAAGGAGAGAGCAAGGAAGAAATGAGAAAAAAGGGGGTACGTCCTTTTCCCCTAGGTTTTGTAAATAAAAAACAACGTGGACGAACCCACTAATGAATCCACAGACAGGGATGACTCAGTGTCATACACTGGAATACAGAGAAAAAACAATGGGTTTTTAAGAAGAACACTCACCCACCAACCTAGTTGGTGGCATGCTTCATCATTGGGTTCCCAGCTGGGCTGTGGAGTGCAACCCAGCTGTGCTTCGGCGCCTGAATTACAGCGGAGCGGGTTTGTTTTTGTTGGGCGTGAGGAGTGCTCAAAAGTGTGATTTAAAAATGACTCTGGGATCCCCCAATGGTAGTGTTTATTCCAGGGATCCTAGGGCACGGTTAAAAACAAAGCGGGGATATTGTGAAGATGAAATTGGTCTTCATTATCCCCATTACATGGTCGACATGTTTCAGCCTCGACTAAAGTAATGAGGCTTTCTTCAGGACCAAAGAGAGGTGAAGTGTGGCAAAGGAGTATGTGGCCACGTGAATTATTCAGAACACTCGCTAAGGTGTGCTGTGCATGCAGTGGTGTTGCCGTACTTACGGTCACCACCGTCTGGTTAAAATCTGGAAGACAAAGCACAACGTAAAGGACATACAAAACATATACATAAATGTGGTAGTGATTGCAGTTTTGCAGTCACCTGATCCGATTTGTGATGAAGTGCTTTGCGACTATATTCAAGTGCAGTCAGTGAGTCGGATTCAGGATTCATTAAGAACAACCATTCACACATGGACATGCGACATACACATAGTGTATGCAAATTCGTGCATAGTGATTAGTGCAGGCATACATGTCTCATAGTGAACGGAGCACCCATGCTGGCTTCTAACTCCTGAGTGAGGTTGAAGCCCAAGTCATAAGTAGCTGCCTGTTGCTACCGTTGGACTGGATGTTGAGGTGATTTAGGCACCTACATGCGGTTTGGTAGACCTAGGATTACTGGTCGAGGCAAACTATAGCCTAAGTTTGTGTGCATAAGTGAACAATGCATAAGTGATAGATGCACACTACATATCGCACGAAGAAATGGCAAGAGAAAGAGGAATGTCTTACATCAGCTACGTGAATTAAGTAGCTAATATGGATCCCGGAGGGGGCGGACTCCTGTAGTCACACACTGCGGAGAAAAAATACATTGAGGCGCATGAAACCTTGAATGTGCACAGAGTGCCCGAGAGATGTGGGGGCCGTGTCTGGCTCGTCCCGGCCCGCTAGCAGGAACAGGACTTACTTCGTCAAGGCTATCCGCCCGCCTGCCTTACCTAATCTGGTCCTGACGGGATCCCGATGGTATGTGAAGGCGGCGGCGACCATGCATGAACGCTGTCCGGCGGAGGCCAGGGGCGTTCCTGCGTGAAATGACGTGGCCCCGTAACGCGTGACGTGTGACGCGTTGCATCAGGTGATGAAAGCGGCGCTCGTTCAAAGTGTTAGAGTGCAGACTGCCTTTACTAATGGAACTAGCGGAAGTAAAATTTGTGAAGCCTGTGTCAGGAGTAAGACAGGAACAAGGGAACCCTACTCACGTGGAACCAGGGTAATAAACTTATTATCAAAGGACAAAGGCTCCTGTGGACACTTAATGAAGTAATCTCAATGTATATGAGCACAATGGCAATATATTGGGTTATAGTGATATTGGAGAGAGAAGGAAGCAAATACACCTCTGATTTGTTTTTGAATCAAAAATATTTATATAATCCTTGAAATGAAATACTGTTACAAAATAGTGCATTTAAACATATAGTTCTGAGTGAAAGGTGTCCCAGTGAAAAACGGAACCTAGACCATTAGTGACATATATGTGAAATATATACAAGGTTTCCAATGCTTCATATAAACGACCATATACATATATATGTACAGTGTACAGCGCTAGATACAGTGATCAGTGCTGGTGAACAATGGTTCGTTTATGCAACTTGTCGACAGCGTTTCGACCCTGTGTGCAGTGTAGGGTCTCTTCAGGACCTATGATCGTAGGGACACCTGAAGGGTAATGGACCAGCTTGTGTGGAGGGTGTGGCACCGTGCAAGGGATAAGAAAGGGATACTCACATGGATCCCAGCCGGGAGCCCAAGTGTGAGGTGGGTGGTGAGCTGGCTATTACGTGAATGCGCACAATGTGAGGATCCACGTGTGTGGAAGATGGCACGATCAAAGCGCTGTCAAGACGGGTCAAGTTTCGATTCTGAGCGCATACATGGAGGCAGGCTACTTCCTTCTGTCGTCAATTACGACGAGGCCATACTTTTTCCATATGGAGGGTGAGAATATTCTCACTTTGGTGTCTCTTATGGAGAATGAATCAACTGCAGCCTGTGGCAATCCTTCCAAGTAGCAGGACAGCGTGATCATGAGCATGAGCATATGGGACTCCAAGACACGACCTCATGGGTCCAACATCAGGGTGTACTAACTAATCTCTTCTGTACACCACAAATTGAACATCCACTAAACATAGCCATAAATGGGCTTCACTAATGGGGAATATGCTCCTGGTACAATGTCCCCTTCTGGTCTACAGTATCAGCATGTATTTACCATTCCTTTCTGTACACTGCTACCTAAACATCTACTAAGTACAGCTTAATAGCTTCCATGAATGTAGAACACGTTTCTGTGCTCCTTACACAATATGCCTTCATAGTGTAGGAACACGTCCCTCTAAACTGATGGATACTAATGTAATCATATGTGTTCCAAATACCATTCAATATGGCTCGCCCAATACGATTTTACCTGGTCCCAACCATTATGCCTTACCGGGAAATCACACCCGGGCATAGGCTTAACAAACCATTCCAACACATCACATGTGTTCCAAATATAATAGAATTTAGTCCTCCTTTCCGTGACTTACTCCTGACACAGGCTTCACAAATTTTACTTCCGCTAGTTCCATTAGTAAAATCAGTCTGCGCTCTAACACTTTGAACGAGCGCCGCTTTCGTCACCTGACGCAACGCATCACGCGGCCACGTCATTTCACGCAGGAACGCCCCCTGCCTCCGCCGGACAGCGTTTAAGCATGGGCACTGCCGCCTTCAGATGTCATCGGGATCCCGTCAGGACCAGATTAGGTAACGCTGGCGGGCGGATAGCCTTGACGAAGTGAGTCTCTTTCCTGCTAGCGGGCCGGGCTGAGCCAGACACGGCCCCCACATCTCTTGGGCACTCTGTTCACACTCGAGGTTTCATGTGCCGCAATGTATTTTTTCTCCGCAGTGTGTGACTACAGGAGTCCGCCCACTCCGGGATCCATATTAGCTACTTAATTCATGTAGCTGATGTAAGACATTCCTCTTTCTCTTGCCATTTCTTCTTGCGATATGTAGTTTGCATCTATCACTTATGCATTGTTCACTTATGCACACGAACTTAGGCTATAGTTTGCCTCGACCAGCAATCCTAGGTCTACAAAACGGCATGTAGGTGCCTAAATCACCTCAACATCCAGTCCATCGGTAGCAACAGGCAGCTACTTACGACTTGAGCTTCAACCTCACTCAGGGGTTAGAAGCCAGCACGTGTGTTCCGTTCACTATAAGACATGTAGCCTGCACTAATCACTAGGCACGAATTTGCATTCACTATGTGTATGTCGCATGTCCAAGTATGAATGGTTGTTCTTAATTAATCCTGAGTCCGACTCACTGACTGCACTTGAATATAGTCTCAAAGCACTTCATCACAAATTGGATCAGGTGACTGCAAAACTGCAGTCACTACCACATTTATGTATATGTTTTGTATGTCCTTTACGTTGTGCTTTGTCTTCCAGATTTTAACCAGACGGTGGGGACCATAAGTACGGCTACACCACTGCATGCACAGCACACCTTAGCGAGTGTGCTGAATAATTCATGTGGCCACATACTCCTTTGCCACACTTCACCTCTCTTTGGCCCTGAAGAAAGCCTCATTACTTTATTCGAGTCTGAAACATGTCGACCAATTAATGGGGATAACGAAGACCAATTTCATCTTCACAATATCCCTGCTTTGTTTTTAACCGTGCCCTAGGACCCCTGGAATAAACACTATCATTGAGGGATCCTAGAGGCATTTTTAAATCACACTTTTGAGCACCCCTCACACCCAACAAAAACAGACCTGCTCCGCTGTAATTCAGGCGTCGAAGCACAGCTGGGTTGCACTCGGCAGCCCAGCTGGGAGCCCAATGATGAAGCATGCCACCAACTAGGTTGGTGGGTGAGGGTTCTTCTTAAAAACCCATTGTTTTTTCTCTGTATTCCAGTGTATGACACTGAGTCATCCCTGTATGTGGATTCATTAGTGGGTTCGTCCACGTTGTTTTTTATTTAATGGCAAATATGATAACCACATTTTTCCATCTCCTGGCACTTCTAAGGGAACTGAGCAGGAAGATCGACATTCCCTGAATGAGGCAGGGTACTAAAGTGATGGAAATCTCTGGTCGCATTTCAGAGGAGAAGAATTAGCTTTAGCACTGGCCTGCAGAGTTTGCTAAAGGGCTTTGGAGGAGTACCTCCTCATCATGTTGTTGGCCCTGTTGTCGAGGTCAGAGAAGAAAAGACGGGCAGGGTTCCTGGCATCTGGCGTCATCCAGGCTTGGACGGGTGCAGATGGGCTTGCCTTTGGTGCGCCTTCGGCGTGCCACCAGCACGCTTCCGCTGTGCGTCTGTGCCCTGCAGCTGCTTTTATGCGGCTTGGGGAGACCGACAACCTGCCCAAAACGGCAGCGATCTAGTAGCTCACAGGAAGTGAGGACAGCCCTGAAAGACCAACCCTCTTCACAGCAAATGTCACGAAAGCCGTTGGGGACCAGAGAGCAGTGAGGGAATCTGATGCAGAAGGGAGATTAGGAGCACAGCAGAGTGAGTAGGCGCTTAAACAGTGTTAACTTCAACAAAAGTTAAAATGACACAACAGCAGAAGCAAAGTCAGGTAGCGGAGGCAGTTTTACTAGCAAGTACATTTTCCAGCGGTGCTGAGCATCTGCGCCCTGCAGCTGCTTTATACAGCTTGGGGAGTAGGAGCCCTGGATCTAGACCAAAGACCTGCCCAAAATGGCAGCAGTCTGGTGGCTCACAGGAAGTGAGGACAGCCCTGAAAGACCAACTCTCTCTGCAGCAAACAGCACGAAAGCTGCGGCGGACCTGAGAACAGTGAGGGCATCTGATGCAGGAGGGAGATTAGGAGCACGGTGCAGTGAGTGGGCACTTAAACAGTGTTAAAATCAACAAAAGTTAAAATCACACAACAGCAGAAGTTAAAAGACAGGTAGCGGAGGCAGTTTTACAAGAAAGTACATTTTTCAGCAGGGCTGAGCGTCCGTGCCCTGCAGCTGCTTTTATGCAGGTTGGGGAGTAGGAGCCCTGGATCTAGACCAATGATGTGCCCAAAATGGCAGTGGTCTAGTGGCTCACAGGAAGTGAGGACAGCCCTGAAAGACCAACTCTCTCTGCAGCAAACAGCACAAAAGCCCCGGCGGACCAGAGAACGGTGAGGGCATCTGAGGCAGGAGGGAGATTAGGAGCATGGCCCAGTGAGTAGGTGCTTAAACTGTGTTAAAATCAACAAAAGTTTAAATCACACAACAGCAGAAGTTAAAAGACGAGTAACGTAGGCAGATTTACAAGCAAGTACATTTTCCAGCAGGGCTGAGCGTCCATGCCCTGCAGTTGCTTGTATGCAGCTTTGGTAGTAGGAGCCCCGGATCTAGACTACTGACCTGCCCAAAATGGCGGCAGTCTAGTGGCTCACATGAAGTGAGGACAGCCCTGAAAGATCAACTCTCTCTGCAGCAAACGGCACAAAATCCAAGGGAGCAGTGAGGGCGTCTGATGCAGGAGGGAGATCAGTAGCACGGCCCAGTGAGTAGGTGCTAAAACGGTGTTAAAATCACACAACAGCAGAAGTTACAATACAGGTAGCGGAGGCAGTTTTACAAGCAAGTACCCTTTACAGCAGCGCAAAGGTCTCTACCCCATGGCCGATCCGCCAAGTTGTTCAGGCGTATAGGACCCCAACGTCCGGCAGCCCAGCACAAATGGGCCTCCCCACCACGGGTTCAGTCACCTCTGACAACCGGGCCTCAGAAACGCAGGCCCAGACTCTCAGTCTGCACTGAGGCAGCCACTCGGCTTGGACCCACCCGAATCGCTGCTCCTAATTTACTGCAGTCCTAGGGGACTAGTGTTTCTTGGGGCAGTAAGCACCCCTCAGCTGGCCCGCAACCATGGAAATCGCCAACTCCAGCTGAGGCAGTTTATCACCCCAGTCTGAGGCCTCTGTCTTCATCCGGGGCTGCACCCATCTCTACAGGGCAGGAGGCACGCCCCGGCTTCTGGCTCACCAGCGGCAACGGTGGGCCACAAACAGGGTCCCGGTGCTCCCTGCACAACAGAAGTCAGGCCTGGGCTCCGCAGGGCCCCCGGAGAATCAGGATTTCTTACAGCTGCTGCTCAACCATCTTGCTAGCCACGCACCCCCTTGGCCACATATTTAGCGGTAAAAAGCATACCAACCAGCAATATAACTTTTAAGATTGCATCTTGCTCACAGAGACCTGGTTGCTTGTTCTGGATCTCTAAAGATGAAATATTCCTAAAAAAAAATCCTAAATCTGCTCTTTTAGAAAATGTTTTGCAACTTCTTCCCTTATGCTTCATTACTGTCCATTCCTTTAGGACATTTTTCTTGACAGCAGGCCAGGAGTTCAGAGTGTAAGAATATTTCTCAGAACTGCATTCAAGTCCATAGCAAAAAGTCTAATTGCAACTGTTTCCTGGATTGTCTATGTAGCACTTCCATGTCTTTCAATCAGTAGGGCTTTATCCACAGGCTGAAGTATTGCCCAGTTGCCACTGCTCTATTTTGTTCCAAGTGGACACACCATCCATCATGTTAAGAACCATCTGCACACTGTAGCTTCCTGAGAGAAGTTCCAATGGTCAGGTGTCCCCATGAACCAGATTACCAGTTCATGAGTTTCAAGATGGAGGTGGAGACAACATTCTGTCAACATTTTTATCACAGACAGATGGAAATTCTTCAAGCAGACACTAGACAGTCTTTTCCTTTTCTGTTCCATTAAGCTATCTCTCGTAGAGTGTCCCTGCAACAGGTTTCAAGATGTCCTTCTAAATCTTTTATCAGCATATCTGATCTCAGCTAATGTGCTTCTGTAGACATTTAAGCAAGGACACCAGTGCAGAGACTTATAGGTCCTTCTGGTAATTCAAACACTTTGATTTGCATTACTGTTAGTAAACGTTGAACCCATGTAAGGATTGTGCAAGTAGATTCAATTCAAAGAGATGCTACAGGAGCATTGAGTCATACTGCCAAAAACTCCTAGAGGTCAACAGCAATTAATACTGTTGGAAAGATTTCATCTAAGGATCATAAAAGTCTTCTCTGATACCTAAAATGGATATGGCTCTGCTGTGGAACAGGTAACAGGTAGATTGTCTGACCCTGATTATGCTATCAGCTTTTAGGTATCTTTAAAGCTGATGAGTTGCCTGAGAAGGTGTTGAGTGACACCAGGAGCTTTTGATATCTTGGATCTTAGGTCAATTGAATATTAGAGTGTCTGGAAGGTCAATTTAGTCCACTTTGGTCTTTCATGTGAAATGTGGTATCTTTAGTCTTTTTCTGAAATGTTTTCTAGTCCTTCATTCTTTATGACTCATACCTACCGTTTTACTAGTGACTTTCGTGTACTGAATAGTTTTTTTTTATAAAAGAATTGAATTTTTAGGTTTCCATTAATTGCTGCAAGATATGCATTAATTTCGAAAATATTGTTACATTTGTTGTACTTAAAACTGCAACATCACTAAAACTATAGATACTTCACACGATGAATTGCGATAAAAGTGGAACAATGTTTTCAGGGACATCGATATTGAATTACTCACCACCTATTCCTGCTAAATTGCCCTCTTACTCCTCTACTGGCCGCTGTGGCACCTTTGATGCCTTCAGGGTAATCTCTCTTATGGCTTCAGTATTCAAAGACACCTTCTCAAACTGGTAAAACACCTGCCGAACTATTGCTTTTATTTTTGAAACCAGGCTATACATTAAGGTGTTGAACAACGCATTTCTAGCAAAAAAGAGATATTGATTGTACTAGAAGGACAAATGAACCCCACAAGCGTATAGATATTGGCAGATTATGGATGGCTTGAAAAATGTTTGAGCTCAGCTAGAAAAAAAGTTTGCCAAACTTTGGAAAGGTGAAAAGAGGCAGGGCGTGCAGTGACTAAGGAGACCAGTCTTTGCGAGGCTGGCCAGGTTCCTAGATGTACATGGAGAGGTACAGTCGCAGTCGGCCAAAGAAGGGATGTCACTGGAGTTAAAGGCAGGTTTGAGAAGTTTGACACTGGCCTAGTTCCACATACTAGTTTAAGATTTACCGATTAAAAGAACATATAATTCAATATAAGTACTGTGCCGCTGTCAAACACGGTTCTTGCGCGCCTCCTTTACTTTTCATGCATACATAGGGATGGCTGTGTTTCCCATAGATAGACGATTTGCACCTCTTTTTGGCAAGGTGTAATTAAACTGAGATGCCTGCGCTTTTGACAATTAATTGATATTTTTGCACCATTTTTTGTAATTTGGACTTAAAATGGGGCTACTGTGGCTTTCGTTAACAGGAAGCCTCACGAGGCTCAATCTTTTTAGTAAGGAAATTGGAATTCTGCTGTGTCTCCCATTTCTTCCACCGTACCAATGCCATTCCCTCTCTGCCTGTCGTTTGTTATTTTCCTGTTTACTGATTCTCAGCAGGATGCTCTCCCCTAATTTCTCTCTTTCTCTGCAGAACCTGCCACAGTCACTTCGTTTGACAAAAGAGAGAGAAGTCGGCCTTTTGCTGCATAGCTTTTGATGTGCATCCTTCTCAGTGCTGCAGCATCTATTTATTGCAGTGTTTTTTGTAACATGAGCAGCATCTTTAAGGCTGCAATTCATCGTGACTGCAGCTCCCCGGCCTCTCTGGCGGTGCCCGGCGATATACACATGGTCTTCGTCAATCTTATCCATTAGATAACATCTCTTTTTAGGTCAAGTGCTATTTCTTTTATCTTGACGCAGACATTCAAACAGTGAAAGCATACATCAGGGTAGATAGTGAAATCAAAAGGATACATATATATAAAAAAAAACACGTTTCAGTGCTTTTATTGCACAAAACACAGTGGTATAGATACCCATATCTTAAAGGAATCCTGAAATAACGAGAATATGTTGCTGCTCCCGATGTCACAGTGGGTTAAAAGAGGATTACCAGACCGACATTGGTAATCTTCTTTTAGCCGACTGTGGCTTGATATTTAATTAAATGTGCATGTTTGTTTTTAAGGCAGTCTCACTATGTTTAACAGATGGCACCTACAAGAAATGCTTTGAGGTTATCAGCAATGCAGTAACCAAAATGTCTCTACTTTCCTCGAGTGCAGCCTTTCCAGTTTATTAGACTGGAAATTGGTTGGATAAGTTAGGTGGAGGTTCGTGTAACTCTTGTTCAGCATCGATGGAACCACCACTTCCTTTAACCAACAAAAATATATTTAAATTTGCAAAGATTAAAGTGATGTTATAGTCAGGTGTTGAAATAAGGTAAAAACTAATGTTTTCAATAAAAAAGAACCTGAAATTTACCAGTTACAGTTTACAGAGCTAACTATAAATTGCATCCCTGTCATGCCTGCATATGGTCCCAAGTATTTGATCACTCATGAGATGTTAATTGACATAATTGATGGCATCACTGATAACATTTCAGAGGTTCAATTTGAGAGGATTTTTGTTTTTTAAATGTTCGTTTTTACATTATTTCTTTACTTAACTATATTGCCACTTCAAACTGTTTTTTTCAATGAATTTCTTGAGTTTTTAAATGTAAGCTAAGATCTTAATAACATACCTAACTATAACACTGCTGTAACCTTTGATTTTTGTCAGTATATATATATATATATATATATACGTGTATATATATACATATGTGTATATAACTTTTTTTTGTCAGTGAATATATTTTTTTTAAAAGAGCAACATTTTTGTAGTCAAATATATTTAGTGAATGTAAAAAAAAGTCGCTGAAAGAGTCACTGAATCTCCAGCTGCTTGGTTGCATCCTGTGCGGCTGGACAGCCAACCCCTGTGTTTGTCAGAATTCAAATCGCCAACCAGGTCCCCCCCCACCCAGTTCACACAGTAGGAAGCAAACGGGCAGCCACTCCAATGCAGTTACTCAACGTGCTTTTATTAGTCCAAAATGATGGCAGAAACCAGCCCGACGCATTTCGGAGGCCGAGCCTCCTTGAACACGGGTCAGATTACGCTCACAACCATAGTGTTAAAATATTATCCTGTGCTCAATTCCATTTCATAAACATTGAAAACAGACGTTCTGGTGCAACCCGGGTCAGGGTAAACATTTCGGCCATCTTACAATGTTTTAGCATCAGAACTCGACATACCATGTAATCATCATTTCACATTAGGAGCTTTTTAATGCATTTTATTCCTAACGAACTCCACCCAGCATCAGTCAGCATATGTATCTCATTACTCCTTAGAAAAACATACAGTTTTACGTTCATTGTATAAAAAAATCAGTCAGCTCATGTTGGTTATAAATCATTTCAGAGATAGAATGCCTTCTAAAATGTAAATGGCTGTACATTAATTCTGCATTACATCGTGAAGACCTATAATTCAAAGATCTTGGTGAGATACCATTCTTTCCAATGATTGGGAGCAGGGACTGTGTATATATCGATTATCAAAGATGTGGCTGATTATGTCACAGCTCGGGATCCGGGGCATGCAATATCAAACATGGAATACCTACCTTCAATGAAGCCTCAGTGGGCGTGTTAGGAATGGGGTTTCTGGTTGGCTAGGGTATGTACCTAAGCCAGGCAGAACCCACCACTCTAGTCAGGGTAAGGGAGTTACACACCCAAGATATCCCCTGCTCACTCCCTTGCTAGCTTGGTAAAGCAGTCAGGCTTATCCCAGAATCAATGTGAAAAGCATTTGTACAACACACACACAACCCAGTGATACAATAAATACACCACAAAAGAGATTCCACACTGGATTATATAAAAATATGTTTCTGTATTCCATATAACCATAGACCAACACCACATAAACCAATAATCACTTTGCCAACTAGGCAAGGGTCAATAAAACATCACAATGCATGCAATTAAAGAAAGGCTTTTCTGTGACACGTTTACAAAACACTTATACTGTGCATATTAGGCTGAACCTGAAGTAAAATGTGTTATTCTGATGGGGCAGGACACAACAACACATCTTATACATCCAGGGTGGTAATGCAGCATATAACGGTTAGAACACATATCTAGGGTAAACAAAACACAGAGTCTGGGGCCCAGAAGTGCTGGTGTGCCTATTGCACTCAATAAGGTAATGATGGACTCAGCAGGAATGGGATCTCCATCGAGGATTCCTTTCCGTCCTCCCAGCTGAGTTATGAATGCCCCTCAAAGGTATGCCACAAGAGAAGGGGGGAGGGCACACAGACATCCCACGGCGGTGAGGAGACCTTGCTAGGTCCCCCACATGTGGAACAATGAAAACGCAGCTTCTTGCGAGCGTGGGGTGAAGCTGCTGACCACTGAAGTCTCCCACAAAGCCATGTTGAGAAGTAGCGTGTCTGGAGCCCTCCAAGGCCTCCCAGACTGCTGCTCTTGCCCACACAAGGCTGCACCAAATGCCGAACAGGAGGAAACATAGCATGGTGGTAGGGCCACGCAGGAGGGTTTCTCATGGGGCAGCTGCAGGAGTGAGAAATGACCCAGTGGTCCCTCCACTCTGCACTGCAACTTTCAATCACTGACCACCCACTGGCATCGCACTAGTGCTTCTAGGTGTGGTGGTAGTTGTAAAATAAACAGCACATCGCAGAAGTGTTAGCAATCCACATGGCACTAATCCGAGGGCAGAAATGTCAGTAGGAGTCTCCTTTATTGCTTCGGGTGACGCATCCACTGGGCTGGGATCTGGGAACCAAGGCAGCTTGTAGACTTGTGCCCGCACTGCCAGTGCATCGTGATTCACAAATGTGACATGACAGTCCTACCCCAGGGGACACAGGCAGAAGCAAAGCAAGACACCTGACATGTGCTCTTCTGGGGAATACTCTACCCAAGCCCACACCCAGGCAGAAACGATAAAGCGCTCCATATGCACTATCCCAAAAATGAAGCCCTCATCAGGCTCTATAGTTGCAGGGCCAGGGGCAAGCTAGCCTGCACTCGGGTCACAAGTAAAATGCTCACCACATGCTGAGATAACTGATGGGGGCACAAAGTGGGCAGGCAGGCCAGCACATCAGTGCTTGTGGGAAAATGGCAGTTTCCTCTGGCAACACTGCAGTGCCTTTAGTGAAACACAGTCAAGAAGCAGCTGGCATCAGGGCAACAAGCAGAAAAGCAATCTATTGAGTCCTATAGGCCACCGACAGGCAGCAGGACAACAACAGAAGAGTAGTCCAGTTGAGTCCTTTGTGGAGCGCAGGCAGTCCTTCTGCCAGAGTTTCAGTCCCAGTCCCAAAAGTTCTCTGTAAATGTGGGGTCAGAGCCCCTCAACTTATACTCAAAATGTCTTTGATGTGGAAGTAACTTCAAAAGAACTTTAGAAGTGTGCGACACCCCCATTCAATTCCAGCTCTGGCTCCATACATCAGTAGAGGTAAACAAGCCCTTTGTGTGAGGGCAGGGCCCAGCCTTTACAAATGTAAGGGCGTCCCACCTCCCTCTCTCACAGCCCAGGAAGACCATTCAGTATGCAGAGGAATGCAGATGTAACCCTGTTACACCCAACCCTTCCTGTGTGGTGGATACCTGGAAAGTATGCACAACCCAGCTGTCACTCTACCCTAGACATATATTGGAGTCAGACTGCAAGCTACAAAAAGTCATAAGCACATAGAAATACCCACTTTCTAAAAGTGACCTTTCTAAAATAGTAATGAAAAATCCACCTTCACTAATAAGCAGGATTTATTGCCACTATTCCAAACATTCCAAACATGGCAACACTAACTCCTTCCAGATCAGAACTTACCACTGAAATACATATCAGGGAATTCCCAAAGCAAACTTATGAGAGGAGCAGTCCTCACAGCAGTGAGAAACCAAATAGGTTGTTTGTCACTACCAAGATATGCCACACAATGAAGGCACATATCCTACCTTTCACCTACACAGCACCCTGCCCATAGGGCTACCTAGGGCCTACCTTAGTGGTGACCTACATGTTGTAAAAGGGGAGTTCCAGGCTGCTCAGGTAACTTTACATGTCAAGTCAATGTGGCAGTAAACTGCGCACACAGGCCCTGCAGTGGCAGAGGCCTGAGGCAGTTTGAAAGGCTACTTCTGTGGGTGGCGCTAGCAGCAATGCAGACCCACTAATAGCATTTAATTGACAGGCCCTGCGGATATGGGATACCACTGTTTAAGGGACTTACAAGTAAATTAAATATTTCAAACAGGTGTAAGCCAATCATACCAAGTTTAAAGGGGAGAGCACATCCACTTTAGCACTGAATAGTAGTGATAAAGTACCCAGAGTCCTAAATCCAACAAAAACAGGACAGAAAGAAATACGGTAGGAATGCAAAAAGTCTGAGGATAAACCTGCAAAAAGGGCC
Source organism: Calotriton arnoldi (assembly GCA_963921515.1). NCBI lineage: Eukaryota > Metazoa > Chordata > Amphibia > Caudata > Salamandridae > Calotriton > Calotriton arnoldi. Next base: position 184,754 of record CAWUFW010008288.1, read on the forward strand.
AGGTCCAAATTGGCGATTACAGGGAAGTGGGGGATTCATCCCGTAGCCTAATAAGGCGATTGCTAGGTACAATTAAGCCCCAGTGGACAATTAAAGAGGGGAGTGGGGTTCCACTGAATGGGTCTTTCCACAACTTAGAAATTATATTTTAAATAACAAGATGATACAGTACCATTTTCATAATGTGCAGAAACCATCCGTACCCCATAAGTTTATAAGATATATCTGACTCTTCTGTGTTTCATGCCCGGGTTCTGACGATATTGCCGGAAGGCCTATACAGAGCAGAAAAGAAAAAGACAAAAAACATAATTAAAAATATTTAAGATTAGGGAAGCAAAACCTAATATAGCTAGGGAACTAGAGAAAATGTACATCAATATTACAATCTTTATAGACACCTTACAATACCACAGGGCTAAACCTGGGATAATTAACATACAATGATTAAGGCGGTCAGCCTAGGTGGACCACAGGCTCTTCATCCATCTATATTGTGGTCCTTACCGACACCTAAAATACCCCAGGACTCAACCTGGGATAGTCAACCTACAAGAATCAGGGGAATCAACCTAGTCGGACTGCAAGCTCTTCATTCAGATTCAACGCGCTCAGGTGGAGGATACCATACCCAATGATAAGTTTATATTCAAGTCTCCTGAGTTTTTGTACTCTATTGCCCCTTCTCTCCCATACCTATATTTTATCCAGGACACAGTATTGTAAAAGGCAAACCTTCTTGTCATGTTCCAGTTTGAAGTGTCAGGCAATGGGGTATGGCTTTTGGGCCCCGGGGACCCCAGCCTCTTGGGCCCAATCTAATAAATTAGGGGCAGAGGCCATGGGGACCCTTTCCCCTAGCCAATATAGGCTCAGGGAGCACACCTCTGGAGCTGACGTATGCCAAAACAGAAGGGGGCTGTGCGTCACTGCTCCCTGAGCCTTTGAAATGCCTGCGGATCCCATCACCCAGGGCCAAATACCTTTTTAAAAGGTAGGAGGGCCATGTGGCCCCCCTACCTTAGCTTTTTATGGCCCTGAGGACCCCATCACCCGGGGACGGCTCACTTGCTGTGTGCCGGGAGGCCAACTCTCAGGACACTATGGTTTACCTGCCCTTACCGAGGCGGGCAGGGAAACTTGTGCTTGCTCCCGCCTGGCGAGAGCATTTTCAAAACTCTCGCCAAATGGAAGCAAACACAAAGCCTGCTCCCAGCGGGTGAGAGCTTTGAAAATGCTCCTGCCAGCTGGGAGCAGAGTTGTGATCTGTTTATCACTGATGAAGGCAGCGAAACAGGTCAATAGATTGCTGGAGGGGCAGCATAAATAGGTGCTCCCTGAGTGCAGGACCAATGCTAGCTCTGTGGGGCACAAAACAGCTTGGGGAGGGGTTCACAAACCCCCTCCGTATAAATATTTTACCTGACCCCAAGGGGTGGGGTCTCCGGGGCCATAATAGGCTCAGGGAGGGGGGTAAATAAGATACCTGGGAATGGGGTCTCCAAGGTCTAATGAGGCTCAGGAAGGGGGCTATGTGGCCCCCCCACTCCTTTAAAAAAAATATGGACCTGGGGCATAGGGTCCCCAGGCCCTAATGAGTCTCTAGGAGGGGGGCCGAGCACTCCCTCCCCTCTAAAACAAAAAACACGGTCCGGGGATGGGGCACAATTGCTAACCCCCCTCCTGTGCATGGCCAAAGGCCGTGTGCAGTGTTGGGTTGGCTGCCCGTGGGGGATTTGTCTCTGGGCCTGGCCACAGGCCTGTTGCCAACACTCAACTGCGCATGGCCGAGTGCAGCAAGAGGTTGCATTTGAGTATGGTAATAAAATATTCCTTTACATTTAAAAAACTCTAGAAATGTACTGAGAAAACCAATGGTTAAAATAACATTTTACTTAGATAGGATGGAAAAAACCTGTATTGTTTTTAAAAAAAAACTTAGAAATGCACTGAAAAAGCCAAAGGTTAAAGTAACATTATAGTTAGGTGAATATGTCAGTGACAATATTAACCCAACCCCCCGCATGCAGCCAACCCCCCGCAAACAGTCAGCCCAACGCCACGCCCAGCCTTTTGCAGTGCGCTGCGGGGATCGGCCACAGGGCATGGCCAGGCCCTGCAGCCTATACCCCACATGCAGCCAACCCCATGCAGCTCCCCTCCCGGGGAACCCATCTCCCAGGGCCCCTCCAGCATATGAAAGGATAGGGGGACACACAGCCCCCCTCTCCGAGCAAATATTGGCCCCATGGACCCCTTCCCATTCCCAAGGGCCAGGGCAGTAAATGGTGGGTGCCCTGGAGCCCACTCATGGCACCCACTGCCTCTTAGTTGGAGGCTGAAGGAGGAGTCCCAATGCCCCTGCGGTCTCAATCAACTCCTGGCCTTTAGCCAGAGCCGACATTGCTCCAGCCCACAGTGAGCAGCTAAAAATGCTGCTCCTTGTGGGTGGGAGCAATTTTTTCATTTGTTTCCCTGCCCGCTTCACAGCAAGCAGGAAAACAGATGTAAAGTCTGCTCCCAGAGGGTGGGAGCATTTTTAACACTCCCAGCCACTGGGAGCGGACATAGTGCTTGCTCTCGCTTGGTGGAAGCTTTATAATTGGTCCCACCAAGCGAGCGCAAACATAGGTTTCCCTGCTGTGTGCAGGGAAACCATAATGTCCCCGGGGTCGGCTCCCCGGGACATAGCTGGAGCCTGCCATGGGGGATGGGGTCCCGTGGGCCATTAATGGCTTTGGGAGGGGGCAGCATGGCCCCTCTCCCCTTTGCTTTTACAACTGGGCCCTGGGGATGTGGTCACTGGGGCCACAATCAGCCCAGGCAGGTGAATCACGTGGCCCCCCTCCATATTAAAATTATGGTAGGGCCCCGGGCAATGGGGTCCAAGGGGCTGAAATCAACCTGGGGAGAAGAGCTGCGTGCCCTCTTCTCCTGTGTTTTTTACTTCGGTCGGTCCCTAGGGTCGAAATTGACCCGGGGATGGAGCCCATAAGTACCCCCTTCGTGTATTCAGCCGGGCCCCGGTGGATGGGGTCCCCGGGGTCAAAATCGGCCTGGGGAGGGGAGCCATGTGTCCGTCCCCCCCATTAGATTTATGAATCCACCCCCTGGGACTCCTTGCGCTTGTTTTTTGTATTATTTTACCGTGCATCCGGGATCCTCTGCGAATTCGTCATAAAATAAAAAATAAAAGGTTTTTGGCCCCCACCTTGATTGCACAAAATGCAGTGGTATAAAAACCAATATTTCATGGGTGACAATTAAATAAGGGCTTCATTACCTTAATAATGCTCCCATACCACTTGCAGAGCGTTACCATTCTCAGGGCTACTAGGGTTATGCAGAAAGGTCATCTAAATTATGTAGCAATCCAAACTAAATTATGGAGCAAAAGACACGAAGTATGCTGTATTTTATTTGCAGTAATATGTTCATCCGTTTTAACTAGAAGCATTTCTCCTGAAATCTGCTACTTATGTGCAAATTATATGGCAACTGTATAAGGTCTGTAATTTAGTGGTCAGTGCTGCAACTACACAATTACACCAATCCAATGGCTGCCACTGTTGTACACTGCTTTATGAACAAATAATCAGTTAAACATAGAACTAATCATTCTAATCAGTGCCACATTGTTTGCTGTACTTTGAGTAAAACAGCTTATGCAAGCTAACTTCCCCAAAATAAACATATAGTATAAAACATATTTAACAGGTAATGTGAACTATGGCCTTATACGGTCATCTTTGTTTCTTGTGAAATTTCCTCTGGGGATGTTCTGATTTCTGGTACACAATAGGTATTGCTGCACATACCATGAATTCGTGTGACTGCTTAACAGAACATCTAAGCATCTGATTGTGAGTAAAGTAAGGAACTAGCCACTGGCACGTACAAGCAAATTCAGGTTTGGCTTCTTTGGGAGGGCTAGTGCCATAATAATTAGTTCTTAAGGCTATTTTCATCTAGAAATTAGTAGTTTGTTTCAAGGTGGCTCGTGGGAATAGGAAGAACACCTAAAGGAAGAAGGGAAAACAAGAGGACTATTGACCTGCATATTCACCCATGGACTGGAACTGTTCATCCGGGTTCATTTGACTGTTTGTGCCTCCAGTTTTACATACACAAAGGCTGAAGTGCTTTCTTTTCTGAAGAAGATCCAGCCAGCCAGTTGTGAGTGGACTGCAGTGGACTTTGATAGAGCCCTGGCTGGAGATTACATGATGCCTAGAAGTTTGTCTGTTAGAACCTGGGTGTCTGGTTGGCAGAGGTATACACCCTGTCCAATGCTAGTCAGGGTAAGTGAAAACACCCCTAAATTAACCTGTGCTCACCCTCTAGTAGCTTATCATAGAGTAGTCAGGTTTAACTTAAGAGTCAATGTGTAAAGTATTTGTGCAACACTTCAAACAGTAACAGTGAAAACACCACAAAAAGTCTCCACACCAGGTCAAGAAAATAGAGCTTTATTTTATAAATTCAAACAAGACCAAGATGACAAAAATCCAATAAATAGAACTGGATGTATGGATTTTTTTAAACGTATAAACAGTAAAATAGCTCCTAAAAGCATAACGCGTCAATCGGGGATATCTGATTGTGCTGGGCCAGGTCAAATCCAACAGTTCAAGCCAACTGCGATGGAGTCCAGGGCGGATACAATTCCAGGTAAGTCCTGCTGAAGTTTTACCTTCTCAAGAATTGTGTCAAGAGCCGCGTTCGCAGGGAAGCAGGTTGCCGGGAGCAAGGAGAGCGTAACTGGTGGTGGTCAGTGCGGAGTGAAATGCAGACAGAGCTTTGTGGGCAGGCAGGCTGGAGCCCCACAGTGGCGATCCATGGCAGAGGACGATGCTTGCTGTGCGAAGAAACGAACTTGCAGCAGCTCACTCTGATCCTTTGTGTGAGCGGGCACAATTTCGGAACAAACGAGCCTGTTCACATTAAAGAAGAGCCCAAAAGCTAGGTTTTGAGAGCTGCAGATCCACCCAAGCGCCCAGGGACCTGAGAAGCACCTCTTACGGGTCAGGAACTCGTAGAAGATGGGTCCAGGTGCTGTGGGGAGCCTGTTGTGTCTCTGAGGCTCAGATCAGGAGGCCAGCAGACTAGCCCTTTGAGTATCTCTGGAGTCCTGGGTTCAAGATGGGTTCCAGGTCCAGTTCTTACTCTAGAGGCAAGCGGGCAACAGGCAGCAGGTAAGCACAGAAAGGCAGCAGTTCCTTAATAGTGGAAGTTCATCAGAGTGACAGTCCTTCCAGCAGCACAGCAGTCTTTCCTGGCAGAGTATCCACAGGTCCAGAGGTGTGCTTAGTTGGTAGGATCTTGAGAGCGCGCAGGTGCAGGATTTACAATCTCTCCTCTGATGGATCGTTTTAAGTTGACTGAGACACAAAGGGAGTAAACAGTAAAACCATTTGACCCCACAATGAGGACCAGGAATCAATAATTGAAGTTAAGTAGTTTTATGCATATCAAGAGAATATCAAAAAGATACGGAATTACAGCTGACACACTGAAATTTCACAACAGGTCCAGTCTCACTAGAATACAACATGAAATAATCACAGCCACAGCAATATAAAAACTGAAAAATAGGAATAGGTGTTTCTTAAAGAAACTCCAATTCTCTCCTAAACTTGAATATGTTCTAAATTCATCTAATCAAGGCTTCAAGTTATAGAATAAGGTCTCAAGAAAATTTGGAAGTGTGAGAAGGTGTCAACATAGTAAAGAAGCCAGTAGGAGTCTTCTAGAATTGGAATAAGTATTTATCATGAAGCTTCACACTTGCAAGAATAAAGGAAGCAGAGAACTCTCTACCCCTCAAAGCCTTAGGGAATCTGCCTTAACTTCTAATGGTGTAGACACTAATTAAAACCAGTAAAACTTCAACAACAATCACATCTCTTCCCACATCAGCAGAAACCAATCAATTCTCTTCTTGTGCTGTGCATTTGCAACATTACCAGAATTTCCCATCCCGCAGAACTTGGACAGTTACTGCAACCTTGAACGTTCTCAGTTCCTGATACACAATGAATAGGAGGCTTCACCTGCTTATTAGGTCTTCACGTTTCTTACCAACATCTCTTCTCCGGCCTTACTATGAAGAAACTAGTACAAACAATACTAACAATACTAATTTTCTCGAACTAATGAAACATTGAGAACGCATCTGCAAAGGAAAAGAACAAACTCCAGAGCGAAATACATTTAAAAATTAAGGCCTTTAGTCAGGCTTACTTTAACTAAGCATTTAAAAGTTCACTTCAAATACATGGTTACACTTGTGTGCACATGAACCTCGAAAAAAAATGCAACATGTGAGTAAAAGCATACATGATTACACTTCAAATATGATTCTCAGAATAAATGCAAATGTGACTGAGTATAAATGCAAACGTGAATACAGAAAACATGTTTAAACTGAACATTAGTGCACACATTTATAAAACTCTAGTTTTTACAGTGAATACATTTAATTAATGCATTTAAATGTTCACACACGTTAATAAAGTCATGGCGCACAGTAAATGTAGTGCCCCATGTAGGTGCATAAGGACATTTTTGTGACATGTAAGGGTAGAGTCTAATTTGGGCTACTCCAGTCTGAAGTCCAGTTCTTATACCCAGTGGTGCCTTTGAAGTAGAGGAGACTTCGAAGAAGGGCATTGAAGTGCAAAGAGGTTCTCCCTTCCTACCCTGGCTCCAGACTCACTACAGGGGGATATGCAGCCTTTTTGTGTGCGGACAACACAGTCTATTCAGGTGTAAGTGTGAGGCTGTGCCCAGCTCTTCCCTCCCATCCTGCCAGGACAAGCAAGGACAAGCCATTGAGGCCCATCAAGTCACACCTAAACTCCCTTTGTGTGTGGCTGTCTAGGGGGAATACACAAAGCTCTGCTGTCACCCACCCCAGACTGATCAGAGACAGGCTGCAGGCACGCAGGGCTAAAAGCAGGAAACTGCCAACTTTCTAAAAGTGGCATTTTTAAAATTGTAATGATAAATTTCACTATGCCATTAAAGAGGATTTAACATACAACTCCAAAGGTACTATACATGATAGATCTACCTCCTTCCAATTGGGAATTACAGCTTATTAGAAGCAGCAAGGAATCCCCAGTGTTACCCTATGGGAGGGGTAAGCCTCACAGTAGTGAAGCACTAATTTGGGAGTTTCTTACTACCAGAACAGGTAAAACTTAAAAGTACATGTCCTGCCATTTAATTACACAGCACACTGCCCTATGGGTTACCTAGGGCCTACATTAAGGGTGACTTATAAGTAAGAAAACAGGAGTTTAAGGCTTGGAAAGAGGTTTCACATGCCAAGTCGGCACATGCAGGCTCTGCAGTGGGAGGCATGAGACATGTTTAAAGGGCTACTTAGGTGGGTGGCACAATCAGTGCTGCAAGTTCACTAGTAGCATTTAATTTACAGGCCCTGGCCACACGTAGTGCATTTTACTAGGGACTTATAAGTAAATTAAATATGTCAATTGTGGATGAGCCAGTGTTACTGAATTTTAGGGAGAGAGCACAAGCACTCTAGCACTGGTTAGCAGTGGCAAAGTGCCCAGATTCCTAAAGCCAACAAAAACGAATTTAGCAAAAAAGGGAGGAGGAAGGGAAAATGTTTGGGGGTGAGCCAGAAGAAAGGACCATTTCCAACATTGTACATAGAACTTGAGAGGCGCAGAAGAGACTAGCAGTGGCATTCTTTCATTAAGAAACTTTTGTGACATTTTCCTGAATACGGAGCACTGGAACACGGCACCAAAGCTCCTCAAAGAATGAGTGGGCTAGCTTGCTACAGATTGCCATTTTTTCTCACTGGGAACTTTTCATCCAGTGTTGAGGCTCCACAAGACTGCTGAAGCAGTTTATTCAGCTCTGCATGGCCCTCATTAGCTCTAGACTACTGCCTTGCCCCACTGAAGAAAAACAAGAATCAAAAAGTGCCAAAGTTCACATGTAAATCTTTGGACCAGGGCGAAGAATCAATCCCAGAAGCAAAGCAGCCTTGACGACTAAAAAAATCAGCCTTTATCCTTATCAATGCTTTGTTTTCGTGATCCTTTCATGATGTTTATTGACACCAAAATTGAAGACTGAAGCAGACGCTTGATGACAATATATGCAACTTCGCGGGATGCTTGTTGGCCTCAGTATACTGCTTTGCCTAGTGGAAGCCTTTTAAAAACCAACAAAGTAACAAAGTAACAAGATAAAATCTTAGATCAATGTGACCTTGTAGACTTAACCACTCCATTGATGTCAGCGTGACATCATTTCTAGGACCCAGTATGCCACAAAGATTCACACTAATAAGCTCGATTTCTGTTTTCTTGGCACTCTTTGCCTTAATAAACTTAAATGCACATCTTTGGTTCCCTTTATCTAATTTTAACAATGTTTGTTTACTGTTACTCATTAATACTTTCTTGATTTTTGAAAATTGATTTGGGAATTTTATTGTGTTCCATTTTTAATGTTAATGTTGTTTGGTACTGCTTGAAATTAGCATATATTTATCGGTATTGCCTGTTACTTCTGTCTTATTGATGGTTCTGTGGCAGGAATAATTGTTGTATCTCTGACTGCACTCATATACTTAGGAAATTTAGGTTAAAATGATTATGGCAACTACATTCTAACTAGCATTCCCAAAATTCACCTTGCCCCCTTAAAGCTGTGGTTCATGCTGTAGCCCAAATAATCTCTGGAATGCACCAATTTGACTGCACATCTCATACAGATAGCTCCCAATTGAGGCCACATCTATCTAGAAACGTAATTGCCTAGTTCTATAGTCTCCTTTACTATGCACTCTCTAATTACTTAACAAAGAAACTGAAGGTCTTTTGGGGTATGGCCTACAAGTCTGTATCAAAACAAAAAGCTAACACTGAACCAGTCTTCTCTGGATGTGCAACCAAAGTTTGAAAATCCAGTCCCAATCCCTTGTCCCCTTGCTCAAAAAAAGAGCTGAAACTCCTGCTGCTTGAGCAGCACAATCATCCCTCATATTTCTAAACCCCTCTCATTAACAGTCTAGGAGTGTTCAGACTCATTCTCAATGTACCTCCATGCATCCTGATGCGTTCCTTCCAATGTGATCCGATTAGGTTGTGAATATGCAGACATCGGATCTTCTGTTGCACAAGCTTGTTCTTGTTTTATCTCTTGGTTAAAATACCAAAGTGCTGTCTTTTAATGAATTGCTTTCTAATAAATAGTTCTATCTGCCCATTCCTCACCCTTACAACATCCCTTAAGTGCCAGACTGAATCCAAAGAATTTTTTTAATAGTGCTCCTGTGAGCTGGTAGGTGGCGTTGTATAGGTCTGTGACAGCTGTGTATCCCAGAGAAGTGTCAGAGTGGAGCAGCATAGCATGTAAGCACCTGACTTGCATAGTGATGTAAATATTTTCCTTTCTGCATGTCCGATGCGGATCTGAGGCTCTGCTCTCATCTTTTGTCAGTCGACGATGTTTCCAAATTGCTTTTACAACCAGTGTGCGAGGGAATATATCTCTCCAAAAACTACAGGATTAAGCCCTGCTGAGACTGCTACAAACAGATGTGGGTCATGGACCCTCAGGAGGTTTGAATTTAGTATCTGGGCACTGGAGATGACTCCAAGTCATGTAACCAGTGAGCTCTCATGCACCCAAAGATGATCCAAGACCAGTAGGCAAAATTGTACATCGCAGAGCATAAGAAGAAATTGTGGTCATCGGACATGTTCCTGTACCATTCCAAATCACAGGCCTGGCCCTGGTCATGAGGCCTTTCATGTGACTGTTCCAAATCTTTGAGAAAGTAAAAGTCCAAGTCCAAACACAAGCACAAGAAAGTGAAGCTGGGCTCTATTTCATCCTGAAGGAGGAAGACCGCCAAGATCTGAGTTGCACCCCATCAGGGCCACCACTCCCAGAAACAATTCCTCAACTAGTACCAAAGCTAAAGGACCTCCAGTCAGTTTGCCACTCATGGGTCCTCCCCAGACACAGGGGCCGATTCTGATTCGGGCCGGAAATCTCTCCGACCGAGCCGGACCCGGAGAGATTTCCGACCGAATCGGACCCGTGTAGCCCGACCGAACGAGTACGATGCGTCCGTATGCTATCGTACTCGAGTCGGTCGGACTCCCATTGAAGTCAATGGGAGCTGGTCGCACAACGCGTACGCGGGCTCCCATTGCCTCAATGGGTGCGAGGCGAACAAGGGCGCCCCTACAGCAGGTACGCGGCGAAGCGACTCGCGCCGTACATGCACAGGTAGGGGGACCCGTGGGTCCCCTGTGTGCGACTCACGCGGCTATGCGTACAGGGGTCCGACACGGACCCCCGAAGTATGGCTCCGACTGCTCTTTCGAGCCGGACGGCGCGTGTCGGTCGGACTGCTCGCGGCGCGCATCGTACTTACCCGGCCGGGGAACGTCTCCATTGCGTGGTGCGAGTCGTGTCCGGGCGAGTCGGTCAGTGCGGTTCGACCCGGGAACGAGTCGGTCGGAGCGGTTGGGACGCCCGAACGAGTCGGTCCGCGATTTCGCATCGTACTCGCTCGTCCGGAGGCACGTACGAATCGGTGGGGAAATAGGGCTCCGAATCGGATCCGGTTAAGCCGAATCCGATTCGGAGCCCTACCGGCCGAGATCGGAATCGGCCCCACAGTCTTAACACCTTGGGACCTGTTAGAAATGGGGGTCTCTAGTTGGCAAGAGTTTGCACCTTTGTCCAAGTAGGGACCCTTCTTCCTAGTCAGGGGAAGAGGGATACACTTCTGAAATAACCCCTCCTCCTTTTCTGTCATCACATTGATGTGTGTAGCCTCCTTCTCTGTAAATTCTTTACATTGATTGATGAGTAAAAATGTGTTAATTGATTTTTAATTTCGAACCACTGCTGATTTCCGTTTTATTGCTTTTTGAATCCTCTACTCAAGCATTTAAAGGAACACATGATTTAAGCCGTAGTCGCCTACCTTTCTTTTTGACAACATAACAATGTCCCCCTGTTAGAAATGGGGGTCTCTAGCTGGCAGAGGTAGGTACCTTTGTACAAATAGGGACCCTTGCTTCTAGTCAGGGTAAGGGGGATACACTTCTAAAATAACCCCTGCTCACTCCCTTGGTAGCTTGGCATGAGCAGACAGGCTTATCTCAGAGGAGTGTGTAAAGCATTTGTGAACACATACAGTAATACAGTGAAAACACTACAAATGGACACCACACCAGTTTAGAAAAGTAAGTAATCTTTATCTAAACCAAAACAAGACCAATACAACAAAAATCCACACTACAGTAATCAAAATATGACTTTTAAAAGGTAGAAACAGCTCTGTTCCACGAAACTGGGGGATGCGACACTTTTACACTAAGTACCTTGGATGCGTAGAAAAATGCAAGCAAAAAGGGTCGCAGGGAAGGTGATGCGTCGGTTCCTTACACTCAGGGAAGGTGATGCGTCGGTTCCTTGCTCCGGGGGAGGTGATGCGTCGGTTCCTTACCGAAGAGGAGGTGATGAGTCAGTTTCTTACTGCGCGGGGAGGTGATGCGTCGGGTTCTTACCGCGTCCCCCAATGATGCGACAGACTTGACTCTTCGATGCGATGCGTGACAATCTGGTACGATGCGATGCGTGAAGACCTGGGATGCGCTACAATGATTCTATAGCCCTCTCCCCTTGATACGTCGGTTCTTCCACAACAGGGCCTGCATCAGAATCGGTGCGGAGATCTCGGACGTCAGAGATTGGTGCATAGGATTTGTCGCATGGCAGACACTTCAGCCGATAGCAGGCGCTGCGTCGTTTCTTCGGCGGCGGCGATGCATCGGAAAATTCTTCTTGCACCGCCGGAAACAGGCGATGTGTCGATTTTCACAGTTCTTGCAGTTTCCAGTCCCAAAACAACCTCCAGATGTCCATAACACTGGCAGGCACCTCTCAGAAGGGCAGAACTCCCAGCAAAGGAGTTCAGGGGGCACTAGGGGTGAAGTCTTTGTGTCCCTGAGACTTCAGAACAGGAGGCAAGCTCTATTTAAAGCCCTTGGAGATCTTCCTCAAGCAGGGGACCCAGCACAGAGCAAAGTCCTTCTCCTTTCCTTGGCAGAAAGTAGCCACTGCAGGCCAACCCCAGACAGCAAACAGCACAGGGGCAGTATTCCTCGTCAGTTTCTCCAGCTCTTCTTCTTGGCAAAGGTTCCTCTTGATTCCCAGAAGTAGTCTCTGAAGTTGTTTCTATCCCTGAGACTTCCAACAGGAGGCAAGCTCTACTTCAAGCCCTTGGAGAAACCTCTAACAACAGGATGATGAAAGCACAGTCCAGTCCTTTCCCTTCCAAAGACAGAAGCAACCACTGCAGGCCAACAGCACACAGCCCAGGGGCAGTACTCCTCTGTCAGCTTTTCCGGTGCTTCTTCCTGGCAGGTTCCTTAGTTCAGCAGTGATGTAAAGTTCTAGGGTATGGGCCCCAATATTTATACAGCAAATTCCTTTGTTCTCCGGTGGCAGAGAAGCTCTTTGTCCAGCCAGAACCAGTTCTGTCCTCTCTGGTGCAGCTGCCTGGCAGGAGGTGGAGACAGCATTGTTCAAGGCAGACAGGGCCTATTCAGGTGCAAGGGAAATCTCCTCCCACTACTCTGAATGCAGCCCAGATCTATTCAGCCCAGCCCTGACTCATTCAGGAAAGGCAGGACACACATCAACCCTCCTGGTGGCCGTCTGAGAGAATGCACATCCCCAGCCCCTGTCACTCCAAAGAGAGACAGTCAATCCACAAACCAGCAGAGTCACACAGGATGGCTAAGCAAGAAAATACCCACTTTCTAATAGTGGTATTTTCAAACACACAATATAAAAATCATCTTTCCTAAAAGATGCATTTTTATATTCCGTGTTCAGGCATACTAAACTCTATTTTTCTATCTTGTTCCCATGGGCAGTTATATTTATAAAATTTTATAAGTTAACTCCCCATTCTTTCCTATGGGACAGATAGCCTTTCAATAGTGAAAAACGAAATTGGCAGTATTTCACTATCAGGACATGCCACACACCTCAGTACATGTCCTACCTTTCACATACACTGCACCCTGCCCATGGGGATACCTTGGGCCTACCTGAGGGGTGTCTTACATGTAAGAGAAGTGAAGATTAGGGCCTGATAAGTGGGTGCACTTGCCAGGTCAACATGGCAGTACCAAACTGAACACAGACACTGCAGTGGCAGGTCTGAGTTACATTTACAGGCTGCTCCTGTGGTTGGCACAATCCGTGCTGCAGGCCCACTAGCAGCATTTGATTTACAGGCCCTGGACACACACAGTGCACTGTACCAGGGACTTACCAATATATCAAATATGCCAATAATGCCATCAACAGTCCATAAATACAATTTACAGGGAGAGCATTTGCACCTTAGCACTGATCAGCAGTGGTAAAGTGCCCAGAGTCACAAAACCAACAAAAACAGGGTCCAAAACAGGAGGCCAAGCCAGGTCTAACAGAATCCATTACTGGACTTGTACTGACACTGGTACATGCTTTCTCACTGCCCCCGCAATCCATGCTAGCTTCCACCATACTGACACCCAAGTCAGACCCCAAACTAACATCGCCCAGAGCTCACTATGTGAGAAACTGCACCAAATAATAATTTCACATTATGAAATAACTAAAGCGCAACCTTTTCTTGTGCTACCTGATTCTAACCTCATGCCTCTACTGCAATGCAATAATTAGTAGAGGTTCCTTTCTCTTTTTGGCTCTGACTCTGTCCCTATACTAGAACTGGGAACACCCCAAAAATACTGATAATGATGATGAGGAAGAGAATGGGTTTTTTCAATCTCAGTATACAGATATTACTTTGTAATGTTATTTACAAAATGCCAATGGGCTCGACCCCTCCCATGAAACCGACCTTAAATCACCACATGCGCCACCAATGATGGAGAGTGGCTGATTTGTGCTGTTGATCAGAGGGTAATATAGATGCTAGAACTGAAGTTGCCCTGTATTGAGACTAAGACAAATATACTAGCAGAAATTCTCCAATCTAGGCCCGCTAAACTGACTCTCTCAGAAATGCCTTGATTGATACCATGGTCAAAACCATGTTCTTGTCTGCCCATTAGTGAGCAAGTAGCCAGGTGACACAGACCTGCGTCTGGTGATCCAGACTTCCACACTAAGCACCCTACCACAGAGAGTTTCATTGAGCAGGCTTCAACCAGTTAGGTTAATACTAACTCATGTCGGACCAATCCCCTGGATAGAAAATCAAAATGAATTGACCATTTTAGCAGACAAATGTTTTATTCTGTCAGCTGGGAATTGCAGTCCATAAACGCAGTTTCTTTATTAAGCTGCTACATGCATGCCTCAAGGAGCTTGGCCAGCAAGATCTTGCTGGCAGACCCAGAAGATCTAAAGACCAAACAGTTTGTGATGCCTCTGTGGGATCTTTATTTGGTATTCACATTTCTTATTATATGCAATTCAAGCCTATGCCTAGTTGCACACTGCATTTCTTGTCTCTGAAAACTGTCTTCCTCTTTGCAATTATAACAGCCCATTGTATGAGTGAGATGGAAGCAAATTTGGTGCAACTGTCGTACACCACCTTGTTTATGGGCAAATTGGTGCTGAGGACTCAAGTGGCCTTCTTGCCAAAGGTTGTGACTCCCTTCCACATTGGGAGCTCATCACTCGACCAGCATTCTTTGCTCCCCCACTCCACTCGAAAGTGGAGGAGAGATTCCATTGGTTGGGGCCTGTAAGATCTTTGAGTATTTATAGCAATCCCTCCAAGGCCCTTTGAGGGGTCGATCAGCTCTTTGTAGGGTTTTCTAGATTGATGAATGGAAAGCTGTGCAGGAGAGGACCCTGTCAAAGTGGATAGTTCTCTGCATCAAGATTTTCAATGTACTGGCAAAGAAACAATGTCCTGAAGGACTGGGCACCCATTCCAGTTGGACCATGGCCACTTCACTGACACTGGCTAGAGTAGTGCCAGTACTTGACATCTGCCAAGCTGCAAAGTGAGGATCAGTGCATATGTTCACAAAGCACTCCTGCCCTGACAGCCAGATCCAGTGAGAAGAACACTTTACCCACTTGGTTCTGTAAAAGCATTTTAATTTGAGTCCACCCCACAGACGCTCCACATTTGTGGGTGTACTGCTTTGGTATCTATTTTAATAGTGAGGAATCTGCAGTTAGAACTATCTATCAGAGGAACAAGTTACTTACCTTTGATAATGCTCTTTCTGGTGAATACTTGATCTAACGGCAGATTCCTCATTTCCTTCCATCTCCCCTTTCTGTGGCATCGCCTCTTTAAATTCTAAAAACCGAGATAGCAACCTGCACACTGTCACCAACAATTCTTTTACACTCCATGTCTGAGGACGTGGAAAGGGAAAAGATACTAATGTCGGCACGCAGAGTTGCTGCTTATATGCAAAACTCTGCCTACTGACTAAGAGGCGTAGTGCTGAAAAGTTGAGCGAAATGTGAGGAATTTGTTGTTAGAGTATCCACCAGAGAGCAATACAGAAGGTAAGTAATATTTTCATCAGTTCATTTTCTGCTAAAGTAAATTCCATTCAGAAGCTAAGACAAACCTGATCATAGCCAAACCTCTCATATCACTAGATAGGATGAGTATGAGATTGCCATTTACACCACCGTATGCAGAATTCAAGGTGCTGTTGGCTAAAACTCCAGGGGCCATATTATCAAGAACGGCGATAACATTATTGACGCTTTAGCGGCAGGAAACTGCTGCTAAAGCGGCGATAAGGGGCTTGATAATATGCCCTGAGAATTTCAATAGAAGCCCAGGTTTGATGTCCTTCACACCAGAACCTGGGCTTCTATTGAATTCTATAGGGCATATTATCAAGCCCCTTATCGCCGCTTTAGCGGCAGTTTCCTGTCAGCTAAAGCGGCGATAATGTTATCGCCGTTCTTGATAATATGGCCCCAGGTGTGGTCTTCTGGTCACTAGGTAGCTGCTGGATACAGAAATCCCAAGCATAAGAGAGGCTTCTGCAACAGTAAGAATTCAGTGCACTAAATGCTACATGAACACAACTCCCTTAGCAAAATCAGTAATGAGAAAGACCAACACATAAGGCTTTTCCACCAGCCCTTTCGTGTACTTTTCATCACGGTAAATTTTGTTCATCAACACCCTTGCGCTGCAGTGAAATAGGGACATCAGACCAGACTACTAACCAGGACTTCCAGAGGCAGAGCCGTCACTCCTAAGCACTGTCTAATGCCGGCCAATTACCACAGACAGTCGCCACAAATTGAGGTGATTCTTGCTGGCCTGGTGCAGTAATGGGCATGCCTGGCAGGTCGGTGCTCTTCAGCTGCCCTCTGCTGTGCTTTATATTCATTTTCCTCTGCTCTGTTAGAAACACTGTTTCTCACCTGCAAGTTTATTATATCTGATTGACAGAACAAATTGATGAAATTTCACACTTCGAGGTGGATATGGGATCATTTTTCCCAGTATGGCAAGCTCACCTTCAAATTGCTGTTCGGGCTCTTTGAAAAGTTTCCTGTTTGTCCACTGATTTTTTTAAAGCATTCCCTAAAATAAACCGGTTAATGTGTTTTTATGTGTTCTTTGTCTATCTTTCGAGCCTTATCCACATATACTCGCTACCTGGTGGATGCAGTCATTTTGTGTGCAAAATTGTTTTAAATATCTTGGAATCTTTAAGAACATATACATGATATTCGCTTGTCCTTTACCATTACAATATCGTCTGCTCCGGGAGTTTTTGGATGTGTGGAAGAACTTTTTGCATGTTCAGTAATGTTAGGCATTTCCAGTGATCAGTCACAATTTTCTGATAATGACCTACCTATCTGCGTTGATGATCTCATATTTAGAATTTTACATTTATGCGTTATGAAAGACGCCTGTTTTGCTCCTGTTCCTCCACGGGGGCAATAATTACCTCCCAGATCTCATGAAAAATTGTAAAAAAAAAGTAACCTTCTGTGCGACCTAATGCGCTATGATGGAATAAACATGACTAAGTCCATCCAGCGCCAGTCTGTTGCTACAAGCAACGGCAGCAATAAGTCATTATTGTATGCCCTTTGTAAGAAATTGGAGTATTATTTAAGGGGAGAGAACCCACTTAAAATAACAATCGCAATCTTTCTCAAGGTGAACCACTCAAATCGCTAAATAAACCTGTGCTCAACCCTCTGGTAGCTTGGCACAGAACAGTCAGGCAGGAATAAAGTATTTATGCAGTACTCAAACTAATAAAGTGAAAACAAAATACAAGAAAAATTCTAAACCAATTTTATAGTATGACGTACTAGGGACTTACAAGTAAATTAAATGTGCCAATCAGGTGTATACCAAATTTAACTTGTTTGCTAGAAAGAGCACAAGCACTTTAACCCTGGTCGAGTCCAATGGCCAACAAAAACAGGTTAAGGAATCGAAGGCAACAATCTAGCGGAATACCAGAAACAGGTGGTCAATTCCAACACCCTTACTATACTTCAATGGGAGGCAGCAAACAGAACAGATGTCCATTTTACACTGCTGTGGTTACAAAACAGTTCACAACCAAAGTTATTACACTCTGCTGTGATGTCACAGGGGAATCTGCAGCTCCGGGAAAAGTATTTTAATTCTAAACTCAAACTGCCTTGGAACATTAAGGACCTGAAACACAGTGCAAATTTGTTATACTTATATCAAGAAGACCTCAACCAGAATGTGTTATACCTGTGAGCCTTAGGTTGATCTTCCCCCATACTTTTTGTCTTCTCCCATCAAGTTTGTTGAAATTTGGTTTCGTTGGCTCTAGGACTCTATGCACTTTACCACTGCTAACCAGTGCTAAAAAACTTGTACTCACTAACAAGAAGAAGGGAATGTCAATTAAATTATACTATTGGGCCTGCAGCACTTAGTGTGCCAGTCAATTTAGTAGCATTTTAAAACAGGTCTCAGGCTTGCCATAGCAACCTTTGTGTAGTTTTAAACTGGTAATTAGACTTGGCAAAATAAACCTTTTGCTAGGCCCGAAACTCTAGGCCCTAAACAGCCCATAGGGCAGAGTGCATTGCATTTAAAAAGTTGGACATGTACTTTTAAGTTTTACATGCCCTGGTAGTAAAAAAACATCCTACATTTGTTTTTCACTACTTTGAGGCCTACCTCTCCCATAGGGAAACTTTGGGTTACCTTATTACATTTAATAAGTAATAACATTTGTTGAGAGCAGGTAGAAATGCCATGTCTGATGTCTAAATATTTGTAATTTAAAATCCTGTCTAATTGTAAAGTTGGATTCAAGACAAAAATCCAAAAATGCCACTTCAAGAAAATTGGTGTTTTCTTGTCCTATCCATTTAGTGACTGCAGTCTTTACCCTGTGTCACATGACTAGGTGTACTTGGCAGTTGGCCTTTGTGTATTATGCCCAGACAGTGACACAAAAGGGGGCTAGATGTTGGCAGGATGAGCCATCCTGCCATGATGGGTGGGCGGAGCTGTGCACAGCCCCACTTACGTTTCAAAGGAGCTGCACTTACACATTAACCTTTTGTCACCCCAGGCATCCTGGGACCAGGGCAGGGAGGAAGGGAATTCCAGAACCATCTGTGGCAGGAGGGGACTCCAGAGGTTTCATCCACTCCAAAGCTGGCACCAGGTATAAAAATACGACCCTCAGACCTGCTCTTCAGTACATTCTTGTATCCCTGGATGAGCCACAAAGACTTCCCTGCTGCTTGAAGACTGCCCTGCTCTCTGGAAAGGAAGACTCCCTTTATTCTAGGCAGGATGACCTCCTGTCCTGAGCTACAGGGACACAACACGCTCCAGAGGCCTCCCTGCAACTACCCAGCTCACCTGCCTGGACCTGCCTAAGCCCTACTGGCTTCTGCTAGAGTGAGTCCCTTGATTCCCAAGAGGTGCCTCCCCAGGCCCTGGCCCTTGGCTGACAAGAGAGTTCACTCCTCTGAAGACAAAGGAGAAATCCTTGAATTTTGGGCACTTCGCTACCTGTGATGACTGCCAACGCGAAGTTCTGGTAGACCCGACTCTTCCCACTACAGCAACCTCCAGCGACAACCAGCAAAGCAAGATCTGTACTTTGCGCAACAACGACGATAGCCTGTGGTGAGCACCAACATGAAGCTCCAGCAACGACCATCCACAACACCCAAAAGGATCTTTGTGCTACAAAATCAACTGCCCGTGACACCTGATCTGCTCTTCGCACTACAGCAATGACGATCCACGATGCTCTCTTCGCAGCCTCTTCCCCCGCAAACTGGACTCTTCGCATCCGACTTTGAAAATGTAGTTTTTCTGTGGGACTAACCTGTTACCTGTATCTGGCAAGCGATACAATGTGGTGGGCTTGAACTTCTGACTTTCCCAGGTCTAGCACGACCAGATAACCGTGAGTGGCACTTTATGCTTTTGGGCACTATATCTTTAAAATTGCATGTCTCTGGTTCTATTGATAAGATTATTCTCCTTTTGGTGTCAAATAATTTAGTAAATTTTACTCTAGTTCTCTAAATTGGTGAGGCATTTTTCCTGTGTTGTATTTTCACTTTATTACTGTTTAAGTGCTGCATAAATACTTTACACATTGCCTCTAGGTTAAGCCTGACTACTTTGTGCCAAGCTGCTAGAGGGTTAAGCACAGGTTAAATTAGTAACTTTTTGTAGTTCACCCTGATGGCAATTGTGGTCGGTGCTTGAGTAGGATTAGCAAACCCCCCTCAACCAATAACCCAATTTTTCACAGAATGCAAAATAGGAGCACTCTGAAGACTAAAGGTTCTCTGTTGGCTCTGTATTAGATAAAGGGGTTACACTTCTATTAGCGAATGGATAAGTAGGTCACATAACCCCAGCAGGGGCACACCCTGCTCATCCAAGATTTTACCAACCCTCCAAATGTCCATGCTAGTTCAACATAGGTTCAGATTGCACCCTTCCCGCACATGCAGGGGTTGCCAGGGGCTAACATAAGCATCCACATACACAGTGGTCACCTCTTCGCTCTTGGGTAGGTTTGAAACTTTCTGCATGACTTACAGGGTGCTTGCTCTCATTATAAATTCATTCGTGACTGATAAGTTGAAGATCACTGGCTGTCCCAAAGAGTTCAGAAGAAAGGATATTCTGCAACCTGATACCCATAAATTTAATGATGAAGGGATCCCTGTCTAAGGGTTCTTTGAGGCCAAGCTCTGCCTCTAGAACTCCCTGCTCACCGAGAAGAGGCTTGCCCCAATCCTGCCTCTGTTACACAAATCTCTTGTGCAAGTTTTAGTTGTTACTTTGTAAATTTTTCTTTCTATACCCATAATTTCCACCCTGTATTACATGTTGTGTATGTAGAATTTTAAAAAAATAACCGTCTGCTGTCATTAAAACAAAAACGTGAGATTTTAGAAGAGTCTGAAAACTTTTCATTGCTATAAGTGTAGCTTCAAGTAAGAGGTCCATCTAAGGGTGCCAGGTGCTTACATCTTTCGATAATTGCCTGAAGTCACTTTAAACAGCAAAAATCATTTTAACGAAATGCTATATTTTTTTATTTTTTTATTTTTGCTACTTTCTAAATACTTTATTTATACATTCACTTTCGTATTTGATTTCTGTTGGATGATAATAGGCACCCACCTTACCACAACGTAGGTGTGTCTAAAGATGCCCAAGAAACCTGGGGTAGAGTTAAATGCTAGAGGGCTGATTCATCACATCAGAAGGCGTGACACAACATGCCTTTGGACCTTGATGGCATTTCAATAAGTGAGATGACATGAACAGAAACTGACATCATTGACTGTGGTGTATAAAGCCCGGTCAAGTGCAAAAAATTTTACTATTTAACTAAAAATTGTTCTGACAAACTGTGTTAGGTTAGTTGTGGTCAGATAAATATATAGAGCTATCATATCACTCCATGTACCTAGGAAATATTGCTCCATGGTGTACTTTCATATAGTGGTTTTAAATTTTCACTCAAGATCCACTGAATCAATAGGAGCAAAGTGTTTACCCTTTCGGCTTAAGAAATTAACTGAAACATTTACATGGAAAACACCACATCACCAGTGACATCATCTATTCAATCACTGGAGATGAACATCAGGGACTTTTCTGGCGCAGGGCAAAGCCTGGTTTATGCGCCTGCAATGTGTAAAGTGAATTCATTTAACCTGCTATTTCTTGGAGTTAGTGCTTTATTTGCAGACAACACCGGTCATAATAGAAAGAGACAAACCCTGCCCACTCTTTGCGAACTGTCCTCCCTAAAATTAAAGCACTAACTCAGATTTACATCGGGTTAAATGAACGTGCTTAAAGCGGGCAGGAGACCAAGCGATGAGTCTCAATGCAGCACTTATTTTATTTTATTTTTTACAAAGCATGATGACAAAAAAGCAATGCAATAAACATTTGGTTGCCACATGTTGGTTAGTGGTGAGGATCTTCCTTATGTACAAAGAGTGGAACAGTAAAATGGTGGTGGTGGAGTAGATACAGGTTGTGCAGGGTTGGTAAGTGATAAGTAAAGCAGCCAAGACAAGTTAGGAGAGTGAGGATTAATGTCATTTAAGTAATAATGTTTGTTGCGTGCATTTCTGACCGCTAGTGACGAAGGATCACCAACTTTAGGCTTTAAACATGAGAAGAATACCCATGGGAGGTCCTTCAGTTTATGGATCGTCTGAGCATTGAGTTGGTGGCACTATTTGCGTATTTGATGCTGGAATGGGTTCATTGTGTTTACTGTATTGATCGCTTCCAGCATATAGAAATATTTAGTAGTTGATAGGCAGCAAGAAGATCCAGTGTAGATTTTGTAAATCATCACCCTCGAGACTCTGCCCCACACACGCATGGTGGGTGAAGTGTAAACTAGTTGTGAAAGCAGATTCTTCAAAGGTAATGAGAAGCAAGTTGCAGTAATTGAGCACCAATGTGAAGAGTGACTTGTGGCTTTTTAAATGTGATTGGAAGGGACTAGGAACGTGGGCCCTGGATTCTGAGATGAGAATCATCAGCTCAGTCACAGAGGAACCAGGAGCCAGTGGGAGAGGGCACCCTGGGCTAAGGGCACAGGTCCGTGGGTGTGGGGGTTGTGGGAGGGGTACTGTGGGCGCACTGAGTGAAGCCACTGAGGCAACTCACACCCAGGCCACCAGGCCTATCAGGGTTCCCAAGATGGGATGGGCCAGGTATTGATGGAAATCTGGGAGATGAAGCAGCTGTAGAGGGATCTACGCTAGCAGCCTAAAAATAAATAATGGCCAGCATATTTACTGAATTTGTCAAAAGAATGAGAGAAAGTGGGAATTCCTAGGTTGTGGGTGAATTGAAAGGTATTTGTGAGCAGAGACATAATCACTGTTACTTACGCTTTGAGGCCTTAGTCAGGGATTCAATTTTTAGATATTAAAGCAATTCCAGTTTGCTGCCACCCATTTTCGCATGGTTTTAAGGGTATGTCTAAATGTGCCTATTGTCAGGCCAAGAGACCACCGCCTCTGACTATACTTGACAGAGGGGAGACATACCCAATACGAAGGAGAAGTTGTTTGCATCAGTGGCACTCAACCACCGCTACCAGTGTTTGGTCTCGCAGAGAGGAGATACCCCAGTTTGGCAATTCATTTGACAATCCCATTTTGTCTTGTATGACCTGTGGGACAGTAATGAGGTTCATCGTATCAAAGGTATCTAGCAGCCCATGCGGATTCAAGGAAGAAATCCTGCCTCAATGTTTGGCCACTGTTTTTTCTTCAGCCACATCCTCGGACAAGGAATCGTGCTGCTAAGTGATGGCAGTCTAAGGCTGTCAGGATTGGACTAGATAGGCGAGTGTCACCCATGAGAATGATTCCATGCAGATAAAACGTGTGTGTTTGTTCGGGAAAGTGTGTGAAAATTGTGGGAAAGAGTAGAGGGTGCATATATCCCCTATTTGGGAGTCAGTTGTTGAGAAACAACCTGGTGTAAGTCTATTGTTCAGTATGTGGTTTTTAATCGAGAAAGAATGGACTTTTGTGTTGCTGTGCATGGTGTTTTTGGGGTCATCACTTAAGAAAGAAGGTAATTGTAATCGAAAACGTATTTCTAGTCCTATGGAGAGTGCTCTGCTCCCTACACCATCATAGAGGTTCCTGTTAAACTGCTTCCCTCGTGCATTACAGATACACTACTCCCACTGGTCCGAGAGTGCTCTGCTCCTTACACCGTCATAGAGGTTCCTGTTAAACTACTTCCCTCGTGCACTACAGATACACTACTCCCACTGGTCCGAGAGTGCTCTGCTCCCTACACCGTCATAGAGGTTCCTATTAAACTGCTTCCCTCGTGCACTACAGATACACTACTCCCACTGGTCCGCGAGTGCTCTGCTCCTTACACCGTCATAGAGGTTCCTGTTAAACTACTTCCCTCGTGCACTACAGATACACTACTCCCACTGGTCCGAGAGTGCTCTGCTCCTTACACCGTCATAGAGGTTCCTGTTAAACTACTTCCCTCGTGCACTACAGATACACTACTCCCACTGGTCCGAGAGTGCTCTGCTCCCTACACCGTCATAGAGGTTCCTGTTAAACTACTTCCTCGTGCACTACAGATACACTACTCCCACTGGTCCGAGAGTGCTCTGCCTCCTTACACCGTCATAGAGGTTCCTGTTAAACTACTTCCCTCGTGCACTACAGATACACTACTCCCACTGGTCCGAGAGTGCTCTGCTCCTTACACCGTCATAGAGGTTCCTGTTAAACTACTTCCCTCGTGCACTACAGATACACTACTCCCACTGGTCCGAGAGTGCTCTGCTCCCTACACCGTCATAGAGGTTCCTGTTAAACTACTTCCCTCGTGCACTACAGATACACTACTCCCACTGGTCCGAGAGTGCTCTGCTCCCTACACCGTCATAGAGGTTCCTGTTAAACTACTTCCCTCGTGCACTACAGATACACTACTCCCACTGGTCCCCAGCATACATACAATTCATGCCGTTCGGTTTCGAGAATTCCACTGGAGACTAATGGAAGTTGAATCTCATCACTGCGTTACTCACCAGGACTTTCTTCTTTTAACACGTTGTTTATAGCACTGCTCTGGAGAAGAGTTTATGTTGTCATAACTGGGTAACTTCATAGCGCGCTACAAATATTCCTCTTGCTTGAAATTATTTCACAAACAAATCTTTTTCTCCGTGAATAGCAAATTAACTCAAATTAAACATTCTTTGAGCTACCATGGATGCACCCAGTCCAGCAGACGTGTGACTGAATTACTGTCCTCGATGTAGAAACATTTCATATTTATTTCATATTTATTTAACATTTGATGCAATGTTTTCAGGATCTTTGCACACTGTGTATGTTTCATGATATAATATACATCTGAGGATAACCAGGCAAAGCTGATTTAATTTGCAGCAGTCTACTTTTTTTTCTGACAGTGATATGTGTGTGCAGAATTCAATGCTTAGCTCCCACGCCAGGCAGGCAGGGGAATATACCCAAGTGACTTTAGCTGAAATGTGAACTCAAATCAGGAGTTTTCAACACCAGAGCCACCATATTTCTGAACTCTCTGCTCATCTATGCTAAATCTAAATTAACATGTACACTCAGAAAGAACAAAAGCACTGAGTGTCCCATTATGAGTGCCAATGGATTTCTGGCATCAGTACTACATGTGGAAATACCGATTTTGCAGTGGGATGAATTTCCAAGCCTAGGGAATAAATGTGGAGTCTGAGTTGTGGCGGTTGTAGTGAGGCATAGTATGCAGTTTTGAACTTTGCACCTTGGGCGCCATGTTATGTTATAGAAAGTCCTCTGGTGGCTTCTTGTGCCTCTGGTGCACTTTGGTATTAGAAAAAGAGCCACAGACGCTTGTGCTGCTCATTCTCTAATACAGATTGTGCCAGTGCAACATGTGAGCTAGTGCAATCTTATGGAGGGGGCACACCCTCACTTCATTCAAGCCATATTACAGACTGGCACAGGCTCAGAAATGTCACCAGGAGGGGTGCTGACTATGTGCCACATAAAGGTTGTGCACAGTCTGTGCCCTCCCAGAGAGTGCCACATTGAAAAGGGAAAGGGGTCTCAGGGACCAGACATCAATCGTGCTGCAGGCAAGAACAGACAGTCACTGCCTCTGCCTGCGGGGAGATCTCTGCCCCCCTTTCAAACACGTCGGGTGGCTGTTCGCAGAGTGAAGATTGTTCAATGGCTTCAAACAACAAGTTCTCTTGTCACTAATGTGCTGTTCCCAGTGCAGACACGGGTTTGTACCTGCACTGAGAACAGCACATTTGTTGTATTATGGTGCACTTTTCGCTCTGACCCTGGCACACATACTTAGGTATGCATTGTGGCACAGAGTGGGACAATGTGCTCTATCAGTAAAACTGCCATGAATAACTGCATGGTTTGCCTCTTTTCAGACTCTTTCAGCACACACATTTTGAGAGGTTCCTCCTTGTGAATTTTTTAATGGAAAACAACTCAGGAGTCCAGTATATCTGCGCTAATAGCAGTCCTAATTCGGGTGCAACTTTGGGGCATTTTTACAAGGGCACTGCGCCACCGGATCGTCACTTTTTAGACGTTCCAGTGGCGCAAAGACCTGCACCATATTAACAAAGCGGTGTTAAGCCACTTTGCATGGCTTAACGCCGCTTTGTAAATATGGTACCCTTTCATGCAGGTATCTGCATGAAAGGGGCATGAGTGTTGCTGTGGGTGATCCATTGCAGCACCCATTGCTTTTTGAGGTTCTGCCCCAGATTTACAAGGATGTGTAAATCTGAGGCAGTGCTAAAAACTAATGCCATGCAAGAGCAGGTGTTAGATTGGCGCAATGAGGTGAAATACTTTTATTTCTCCTCGTTTTTGCTTTTTCTATGTGTGCTGCAGAGTAGAAAGAGCAAAATGCCATTAATTGTTTTAGCGCAGGAAGGTGCTCTTTCCTACCCAAAAAAATCATCAAATAATTGCTGTTTGCTACTTCTTTGTGTGCTGCAGAATGCAGCACAAATAGAAGAGGCAAATCGCCATTATTGATTGTATATGTGCAGGAAGGAAAACCTTCCTGCTCATAAGCAATCATCCCTGCAACGCAGGCCCCCCTGCACTATGACTCAAGACAGCTATTTTTAGCGCCAGCGCAAGGGAAAATACAGCCGTGCGTCGTATTCTTGTAAATACGGCCCATCCCTGTGTTTTTGAAATGACGCAGTGCGGCACTGCAAAATTTGCCGCAGCATCGCGCTGCGCCATTTCCTTGAACATATGCCCCTTTGTTTTTGCCCCCAAGTCAGGATTATCTTTGCAATGTTATTTAGGTGTAATGTAGCTAGCAGCATTATGTCCAAATAAAATATGACGATTGGTGAGATGTTGCCTGATACATATGTTCTTTAAGGGTGTCATAATCACATTATTATACCCACATTTAAGAAAGAATTCATTCGTTACTGTATCAATTCAGGCTGGAGTCAGGAAAGCCATCAGGCATTTGAAAAGCACATTTTATTTTCTCTCGTGAACTTTCCAATTATATTTGCCCTCATTTCATCCCCCTGGGAAAGATGAAAGGACGTGTCTGCCCACCTGGGATTCACGCCTGGGAGGCCCAGAGCGCGAGGCTGAACAGGAAATCGTGTTATGTATGTATTCCAACCATAAGTTCAACGCCATAATGCTACTTTCTAATGTCAACCCTGGGGTTAATTTCTCTTTTTCAGTGGCTCGGCGCTCCTCGGACGTGCCGGTGAGCATGGACAAAGCTCAACACGCTAACGTGCTAGGTAGGCTCCGGAAGTTGGCCTGTTGTATTAAGTGTCCCGTGGCTGAGCGTCTCGCTTCTGTGCTCTCTCTATCCGTGCTGTGCGTCTCCTGTCGCTATATGTCTTCATCAGCTGGACTTGGGACGAGAGGGCTGACATCAGCAGGTCTGGAATGTACTGGTCCATGAAGCCCTAATTGTTTTTATAAGTGATAAATCGCCCAGCTCCTCCCTGGCGATAAAACCTTTAGGTTCTCCCTTGCAAATAAATAAGGCATTGTGTCAGCGGGTATTATTCAGTCAAGGAAGTAGTGGTCACAGAGAGAAAACGCTTCTTAAACCAGTAGAAACAGTTATGCGGGTTTTGTCGGGATTTTAGGCCCATTTTGGTTCAGAATCTGGGGTATCAGAGTGCTGTAGGTCCTACAGGGTTTCCTTCTCACTCACAGTCATTATGGGCATTTTTTCCAGTCATGGGTTTTGGCATGAAAGTCTAATGCATTATTGGTAATGCAGTGTTGGTTTTGCATCCAATGGTCTAATTTGACTAACACACCTGCTAGCAATTCTTTGAAGGTGAAAAGTCCAGGAATGCAAATAGTGCCCGTAATGACATGGAGTGAGGTGGTCACCCTGTGTGATGCAGGAGTTAAAACTGGTGTTATTCACTGTTGCAGGGGTGCAATGGCTTTAATTCCTACTGATCAGTGGCGTAGCTAGACCTTAGACCGCCCGGGCGGTCCCTGCGCTTGCTGCCCCGCGGCGGCCGCATTGAAGAGCGGGGGGGGAGGGGTTCTGTGGATTGCCGCCCGGGACTGGCAGGTAAGAACAACTGGGGGGAGGCCACCGCCCCCAAAACTAGTGCCGCCCAGGGCGGACTGTTTGCTACGCCACTGATACTGATGTGTGTGTCTTGGACATGGGTGGAATGAATGTGGCATGACACCTGATGTATCTTCTTTTAAAGAAGGCATGAGGGTGGCAAGAGATCACTTAAACCCAGGTGTGTGTGTTAAAATGAGTGCTAATAGTAATTGCGCCCATTATGACGCAGGAGCTCTGTAGCAGCTAACAGTAAATCATGCTCGCTCTGGAATTAACACATGCCTAACAGCCAGAAACATGTGCACATTAATCCCTATTTTAGGTTTGGCATTAGCCATGACCTTTTGATATATATATATATATATATATATATATCTATATATATAATGTATTTGTGGGCTTTCAGCAAGCCCTCTCCATTCATTGGTCTGTTATTGTGCCATTCAAATTTTTCTTTTGAGGACTATAGCATAAGGTAAAGAGTTAGTGCAATCAAGCCATTGGCTAACTTCACTATTAGTGACAGCATTCTGCTCCTTCACAAGCAACACTTTCACATGCAAAATAGTTCCCTTTAGCGGAGGAATAACTATGGCAATCTGTTCTTTTTTTAAGTAAAAAAAATATTTATTTTTGCCTTCAGCCATTTTTTCTATATTAGCAAAGGCCTTGCAGCTACCCCAACACAACAGTTTTACAAAACACATAAAAAAACAAGCATTGGCAAAGCCAAATGGGTGGCGGCCAAAGCTAGACTTATTAGCTTTGTTAGGACTTGTTGAAACTAAGGTGTTAATCAGATGGAAAAGACATTTGATACCCGGTGAAAATAGATCAAGCACTGGGGTGTCACTGCACTGGCATGTTAAGGCATAACTGTGAATGACTTCGCTGAAATTATTAATTGACCTAGGTTTTAGAGGGCATCAGTATGGTCAGATAGCTACAAGTGAGGTAAGAAAGAGAGGCTAGAAACACTAGGCTTTTATTTTGATAGGCATGGGTCCCTCAAGCATTGCCTTCTCAGGAAAAATATCTACTCTATTCCATTCTATTCTGTTGGACTTGTAGAGCGCATGGCTACCCAGGGGCTTCCCACTGCTAAAAACCAACCAACATGACACCTACAGAATCTGCATCAGGGCTGGGAGAAGGCTAGTTCTCCAACAGCCAGGTTTTCAGGGCCTTGCTGAACGATAGTTCTACGTCCATTAGACATAGTCTGATCGGTAAGGAATTCCATGGTTTGGGAGCCAGTTGAGCAAATGAACGGCTCCCCATCTCGATCTGATTGTTTTAGGTGCTGTCAGATGATGAGCTGAGTGTCTTACCAGGAATGTAGGGTGTGGTCAAAGGTTGTAACAGCTCGGGGACTCTGTTGTGGAGGGCTTTGTGCGCAATACCTGGTGCCTTGAACTGCACCCGCTGCTCCACAAGGAGCCAGTGAAGTTCAGCCAGGGCCCTTTTTGCTGACTGATGCCTTGGGGTGTTCAGGAGGAGGCGGGGTGCAGCATTTAGAATTGCTTGCAACCTTTAAAATACATAAAGATGAGATCCGAAATATAGAGAATTCAATGAGGCTAGGTGTGAATTTATCAGGGCCTGTATGATGAGCCTTCTGGAAGGGAAGGGGAGAAGATCCAACACCTTCCTAAGCATTCTAAGAATGCCACAGCAGCTTGCTGCAAGTTTTTTGGCTTGCCAGTCCATAGTGAGGGTGTTATCAAGCCAGATGCCCGGACCCTTTATCAGTCTTAGATTGGCAGCTTCACAGGTGTTCCCAGAGTACAAATGTGTAACATCTGCTGATGGAGTAACTGCAAAGGATGGGGGAACAGTTTGACATCCAGGCGAAGTCTACTTCCTGAGGCCTAGCAGAAAATTCACTAAATGTCTTAGTTTTATTTTTTATTAATGTATTCCTTTTTATCCACAGGGAATATATTTTCCTGATGTGAACCTTTTTCACATGCACCCTATATGTGAGGTTTGAGCACATCCCCCCTCTAAAAATATGAGCACCTGCACTAGTTTTAAGAATCCAATAAAGTTAAATACAATTATCCAAATTTATTTTGCATTACAAACCGAAACTACCTCTTTCATCCATTTTCTAACCTTTACTTAAGAGTTACTGATGCAAAAAGTCCACCACGTTGGCATACTTTTATATCGGAGTAAATGGATCGCCAACGAAAATCTCGAATCTGTGACTCAGAGTGTCCCATTTAAAGAGACTTACGTTCTTTTTATACCTGCACTCGTGTAAAATCATTTGGGATTCCGGTTAACATGTATGTGTGTAGAATGAATGAGCAGGGAATTGGTGATTTTTGTGTGGTCTGCTTCAGTTTTCAGGAATCTCACCACATAACCAGACACACATCTTGCTAGGAATGTCGATGCAGTCCTAATGCACTCACAATCTGGGTATCTTCCTAAAAATCTATCAATTAAAGTCGAAAATTACACGATTCCCAATATTGGGCAGGTAATGGACCATCTGGTAAAAGCGTTTACCACACTGTGTGGTATCTACTGAGTGTGGTATTACCTCCGCATATTGAATTTCGCACCTTATACTGGGGTACGATATGGAATACTGTGATTTTTCCAGCACAAATTCTAGCAGGTTATACCTGGTGAAATGTGTGCGGAAAAAGTGCAGTATGACACAAGTCGTACTCCAGCTTCGGGTGCAAACGCCACCTTGGCCTCGAATTGATAGCACAACGGCCTGTGGAAATATTGACTATATGGAATGTTTCATGTAACTTGAGACCTTAACCATGTTTCTGGGCAAATATCAACTTCTGGATGCAAAAATAAGGAACACCAAGGTACCTTGTATCACCTTGATTACTGGTCTACCCACATTTTAATCGCGATTTCACCCCGAAAAGTCTCTCTTTAGTCCATGTTTGTGCGACGTGATTGGGCAAGCACCACGTCTTGCAGGCAGCATCAGGTAACATTTTTATTTTGTGTTTTAAGTGTGCTGTTGAGCTATGCAAGCAAGGTTTTTAACAGTCTGTGCTTTCTCTAATTATGGCCTGTCTTGTTCGCAGTTTACACGCCCATGTACCTGTCTCTGTGGACTAACTGCTCTGTGGAACTGCTTTTGCTATGTAATTCTGTATTGTAAATGAAAGTGTTTTCGTGAGATATGTCGCTGATGGTCTTTTGTCAACAGTTCAGTGACAAGCTACAGGCCTCAAGCCTGTTGCCAATGAAAGTCGTCAGTCTGTATTGTTTCTGATATTTTCACTTGTCCAATTTTCAAAAGTACCTTTACCGTGTATTTTAAAAACATGTAACAAAATGTTGTCTTCTATCTTGTACTTCACTAGTCCGTTCAATTAAAACGTAGCTCTCTCTTTCACATTTGTCATATCCCTGTTTAGGGGGTGTGGGGTGAAATCACCAGGTCACGTCGAATAGATTTGCCCATAATTCCTGATTATTCATAAATTAATGTCATGTGCGTGAATTTTAAAAAGATAATTATAGTATGAGACTGCTGCATTGCTTTTAAAATCCCAAATAAATTACATATAAATGTTTACCTTTCTGCTTTAGTTGACATTGTAGTTAGGATTTTTATGCTGAAAATGTTTAGAAAGCCCTCTTTCCTGCATCAAAAGTCTAGGAGTGAGAACAACACAAATTGTAATACATCAAAACTGCATAGTGAATTTAAATGCTCTTCACAGACCAAACACATGAAAGCATTTCTGGAGATGCGCTCTGTACATGCATAATGCAGGGAAAATGGCAGATTCAGCCCTCTGTTCGAAGCGCATTTATTATTCTTTAACAGGTTCTATAGCAGAGAGAGGGATGAGAGCGCTTTACATAATGACAGCGACTCGATGGCCATACATCACACGCGTTTACAGTCGTAGAGTCGAAAGATTTCATAGGCGTACTTCGAGATACATACTATCTTGTGCAGACCTGAAGAAGGATATGTTTAGGAGATGCCACTGTGGGGTGAATGAGTGAAGCTCCAGTCATTCTAGGCATTCGCTATGGCAGATCAGTGCGCAATGGCTCCTTCAGAGGTGTCTCTCAATTTGTTGTACTCTTTAGCCAAACACAGGTTACTACCATGGTAAAAAAGGACATAATGGAAAAATATAGATAAAGTTGATCATCAACGAACGACAAGAAAGTCTCATCCTAGCACCCAAAAACCTGCCTTATGCTCTGTTCCTCTTAGAGCATCAGGTGACAAATTCACAATATTATATTGAAACTTCTCTTCCATTCAATATTTTAGATCCACTCACTCATGCAGCCGTCCAATTTTCAGTGTTGATGTCTTTGTACCTAAAATAGTTGGAACAGCCTTTTACTGGGGCAAAATGGCCTCTCACTGAGCAGAAAACTCTATCAGCCTGTTGGTGTAAGGTACCTCTGTGCCTTAATGTTCAATCGAGGCGCTAGATAGTCTGACTCTGGTCTCTCGAAGCTTTATCTTTTTATGGCATTCAGCCGAATAAAAGTATTTGAATGACTGACTGACTCTTGTGATAAATTATCTCATCAGTCTGTCAGAATACATAATTGTGATAGGAAATACATTGTCACATAGCACCAACCTCCTACACTAGAGGGAATTCCTAGCCATGGTATTTTTTATGATGCAAGGAACTTATCTGACCTCACTTCTGTTTTCACCACCTTTGCAGCAAAGTGAAACCAACCCATTCAACAACTAGCACCCCCTGGAACTCGTTGTAAAAGTGAGAAAGTTAAAAAATATTACCCTAATTGGGTCTACAATAATGGAAAAATATATAATCAGGCAGTTCTTGAAAATTTGTCCTTTTCCCTATTTGCATTTAATAGGTGTCTCTGTCACAGCACACATTATAGGTGAACTAGAATGTGAAATTTAAACTAGTTTTCACTGGCAATCTGCCTGTGATATGATTGCTAATCATACAGAACAATGCTACATAATCCACATATGTTCTAACAAAGCACAGAGCAGCTGTAGAGCCCTTTCTCAATGAAATGCCTTACACCTTGTTTTCCATACAATTTTACCACATTTCACCGCATGGCAAAGTGATTGTCATTTGGATCCTACTGATAAATGAATGTGCC
Organism: Calotriton arnoldi; assembly: GCA_963921515.1. Lineage (NCBI taxonomy): Eukaryota > Metazoa > Chordata > Amphibia > Caudata > Salamandridae > Calotriton > Calotriton arnoldi. The sequence continues at coordinate 217,554 of CAWUFW010008288.1, forward strand.
TTTTCCACCAGGACACTACGGGAAGGATATGTATCGAGGCGGAGGACCTGATCTGCATAATTTCATCTCTTCTGGATTTGTCACGCTGGGAAGAGGACATCTGAAGGGTACAGTGCACAACATTTCCTTCTGCTAAATATGGTTGCTGTCTAAGCTGATGTGTGTGAGGTTTCTCGTGAGTGCTCCTGGAAGCTTGGATTAGACGCTGAGATCGGAATGCAGCCAGTGACAGTGTTTTATGATATTGTTCGACAGAAAGCCTGCTGCCGGTCGAACAGTGTTACTAACCACAGGTTTGGCGTGGCTCCTGACTTGGCAAGCAAATGGAACAAACATGATGCGGTCTGCGTGACAATCATTATGCTGTACGTACTGTAGCCTTTGTGCAGACTCATAATTCCATGAACTGATTAAAGTTTCGAATGTTTTATAGCAAGCCTTTATTGCTGCTTCACAGATGGTTATCAAATAGATACACAACGTGTCGCTGCTCATGAAACGGATAGAGGGGTATAGGGGTGAGAAAGAAGGAATTGTGTGGTTACACTGGCAGGCGGTCAGTTGACTGAGTAGCAAACAGTCAGGTATATTGATATGATAGATACATATTAACAAGTATACGAGAGAGGAAGAGCCATCAATAGACAGAGCCATATAGAGACAGACAGATGGGCCCACAGGAAAAATGGATAGATGTGCACACAGACTGATGGATGATAGAAAGGAATAGCCAGGTAGATCTATATACATACCGACAGAGAGAGAGAGAGAGAGATAGATAGATAGATAGATAGATAGATAGATAGATAGATAGATAGATAAGAAATAGAGAGATGAACGACAAAACAGGGACCCTCACAGGCATAAAAACACATATCCGTTGATTAATGAATGAAAGAGTTCTTAGGAAATGTGGTAAAATGTGAATAACATTCATAAAGTTAGCAAACGTGGGCAGCTGGTAGTTTTTTTCTAGATGTCAGCATGTGTGAAATGGATAAAAAGCAAAGCTTCTCTGATGCAACCTTGCAGTGGGCACTCATTTGAGTCTAAGATGAAGTCATGCTACGTGCTTTGATCTTTGATATTTTACGCACCCCAGAAAATTCAGGTGATAGTTTGTCTGATAATATTGTTTCGACCCAGAATGTCTAGGCCAGCTTTTATTACGTGTTTCAGTGCCTTTCTCCATTTTTCATTGGAGTTGGAGGTGTCCACCTATGCACAGAGTCAGTGCACTTTCTGTCTACATCACAAGAAATGCTTGTTAGGATCAGACTTCCCAGATCACTAAAGGTCAACATTTTCTAAAAACGTAACTGGATACAGAAAAATGTAGCCGCGTTGACATGAGTTCCACAGCAGTTGCTATACAATAGGACTGACGTATACTGTGCGCTTTCTTCCTGGTCAAGGGCAAGTGATAACAACGGTGAAGGTCAAGTGAGAGGAACATCTGAAACACTTAGAAGCCCAGATTCCCAGTACATGATCTGAAAATCAATTGTTGGCTTGTGCATGCTCTGCTTGTAGCAATAAAAGGCCGGTATACTTGCAAGCTGTAAGCATTGCCTCCGCCATTCTAGGTTTACATTTCTTGCTTTGTTTTCATTATGGTGAAAGGAGAAAATAATGAGGATGGGTGTACTTGTTATTTTGTTATTTGTATTGGTGAAGCAGTGTGAACATTCGTTTTCTGGTTCCTATGCATGGTAATTGAGCTCCTTGGTAGTAAGCAGTATTGCCTCCTGTCATCTGTAATATAACCAATGATGCCACCAAATCTTGAAATACCACAAGATGGCTGGTCCGCGCTGAAAATCAGGTACTCTGCAGAGGGATGAGACAGAGTACCCTGCCCCCAGTTTTCCCATTGACACTTGAATGCTGGGTAAGGACAAGAATGAGAAATTTCACATTCATACAAGGTCTTGCTCAGTGGATGCAATTGTCTATCTACTGTACCTCACGTAATCACGTACAGCGTAGTGTAAAGCATGGGCCCGCTTCTCATGCCCTTAGGTGTATTGGAAGGGTAACACTTGCTTATTTGTGTCATTGTATCATGCATGGATGTCCAGCTTCGGTCCACAAGAGCTGAAGCAGCACCAGATTTTCAGGAAAGATATTAACTATACCAATGATGCCCAGCAAGACTCACTGCCTGTAAATGAGCCCCATGTGAACATCATGAAAATCTGCCAAGGATATAGTGTTTGTGGGCCAGTGTTGGACCCACTTGGTGTACACAATTACACTTGCCTATCTCTGTGCTTGCTGAAAGACCGCCATCATTACATTTTCAGTAGCTTGGACACATTCTTGCACTATTGAACTGCCCATAATGCAAAGGTTGGCAGTAAAAGCGCCACCCTTCACTGCAGGTGCTATACTAAGGGGGAGAGGCTCATTCACCATGGGAGGTGTCCCATGCAAACGAGTTCCATCTCTTGCCATTAGTGTCAACAGGGGCAGGAGGAAAAGCACAGAGAATAAGAGCACTCTATTGATGTTTTGAGGCAGATTTATTCAAGACCCATGGAGGTGCTGATAGGGTTCAAGCGGAACCTGGCACACCTCAGAGAAGGCATTCAGAGGTCCACCATCAACTGGTGTTGAGGGACTACATGAGCCCCTTTTCAACTAATTTAAACTCAGTGCTATATTAGAATTCTACACAGAAACGAACGTGCCAGGCAGTAAATTGGCCCACTTTGGAGGTGAGATTTCACATATTGTATAATCTGACTCTGCCCAAATATCATCATTGACGAAAAAAGCAATTCTGCTCACTGGGGTGGACAGTATTTCTGTGTGTAATTAATGGCCTTGCCTGAACTTGTGTTCAGCCAAAGATAAATTGGTTAGAGGTATGTTTTTTAAATTAGAATCAGCAATTTCAAGTATTGGTGAGTCCCGAACTTTGGAGTTGGCGGGAGCCACCAGAGATCCTCAGTTTCTTGCCGTGTATTGCATGTGGTCAGACTGGATGAGCATGTGATCTAGGCAACTAATTTGGTAGGGGGATCTTGCTCCAATAAGAAGTTAATTCAACAAGTCAAGTACTGAGGTAATATGTTCAAAATGACCAATAACTAGATTGAGAGGGGCAGATGAATTTAAGGGATTGCCTTCCCATAGTCTAATCTTGATAAAATCAGAGTCTAAATTAATTCCTTATGATCTTCTTTCGTAAGAATGGTTTGATCCCGCTAATAAGTCTGAGTTCATCAATTATATTTCTTGCTATGAGTTTGATCTGTTTGTGAAGACTAAGTGTGTTGAACCAAAAAGACTCCACTCCATTTGGACAACTTCCTAAATAAGGAATAGAGCAGACATTGTTCACTCCTCGTTGCACATGTGACAGGCTCAATGAAACCTGGTAGAAACCTGAAATTCTTTATGTTGTATGAAGCCTACAGATGGTGCCGAATTTATGATCAGCTTATTCAAGTTACAGAGATAAATAACCCAAGTCTCCAAGGCAGACTGTAAACTTTCTCCGGCAGTCAATCAAAGTGTCTCATAAAAATTGAGACCAGCAGTCAAATAGCAGTCAGTTTACCATCCATTGAATTCTACATAGGTTAGTGTTCTTGTAAAAGTTGTTATTAGTATAGTGTATTTCAGGGGTTGAGAGACATGATGGGCATTGACAGAATGTTACATGATAACTTTCATAGATGGAGGTCTTGGTGCATTTAAGATATATTGATACGTTTTTGCCAGATTCAAAACTTTGTGAAGCATAGTGTGGATATATACATTTTAATGAATCCCTTCCACTCACCCCATCCGCCCCCCTCGGCTGAATCGATCTGTTCAGACTATAGTCATGTAAAAAGAGGTCTTATCAAGATTCTAAATTTATGAGGTGTTGTGATAGCTGAAGAGCCTGTCTTTTAAAAGTTTTTATAAGTGTTGCACATTGTGGATGACTTCTCTAAAACAAGATGTTCCCACCCAGAAAAGGTAGACTGGAATAAAGACTAAAAATAAGTGAATAAAGCCATTGTGTTACAGTTTCTTATATGGCCTGTTGCTCGGACATGAATTTACCTTAAAGAAATGAAAAGACAAGAGGCGTTTGGCAAAACAGGAACACGTTGGTGTAATTAAACGCAGCGGCCGGGAGAGTCTCGACAGAATGCGTCTGAGGAAAGTCTCTTGGTGTACAAAGTTTTGGCTAGTTTTATGCACATCTTGTGAAGTTCCATAAATTGATTTCTGCATTCTTAAAAGTCATTACAGTCGTAAATAAACAAGGTTGGGCATCTGATAAAAACATGGATAGCTCAAGGAGAGCCGGTGTGGGCCTGTGTGAATGTGTCCAGATGTCCGGCATGAGGAACGCATGATCACTACTTTTGGTATGTACGTCGTGCCCTAATTGGCTGAGTGTTTCTATCTATATGTGGCATCTAGCTTTGTGGTATTTTTCAGGAATGCAAGCCAAATGTGTTTTATTGGGACCAGTTGCCACTGACCTGTTTGCGGTGCAACTATCTATCTGTAGGATCGATCAAGATATTCCCTGGGCATGCATTTATCTTTGGGTTAACAGAGACTCTACCTGTGACCTGTTATTCGATAGGTGTGGGTGCTGGTTGCAGGGCCTGTCTGACCACATACCTGTGTCTCTGGGTTTATGGGGAGGTCACATTGGGTAAACCAGACAGCAATGATATGAGTTTAATGGGACTCCTAGGAATAATATGGCAGTCACTGGTGTCATTTTTGTCAACATTCTCAATAGCTTGTGTACAGTTGTCATAGCATACATTGTTATTGTTTTTACTACTATTAATATAATTATGCATTCCGAGGTCATGACATATATTGACATCACTTTTACTGGTAACAACATTGACAATTGCACATGGATTATGACATACATTGACATTGCTACTGCTGGTATCATTGCTGTTGTCCAGGCATAGATTAGGACATACATTTACATTGTATTTATGAGCGTTGACATTGTCATATGGACACAGGTTATAGCATACGTTGACATTGCTTTTATTGGTATTGTCGTTGTGGGGCCTGCACACATCATGGTATTCACTGACATCGTATTTACGCATTCCAACAAGCCTTTGCTTTTACTGTTTAAATACTATACACCTGCATGGTAGGAGGTCTCAATGTCCAGATGTTCGTATGGGAAATGTAACCAGGTATGTGTAATAATATGATTGCTACATCTTTTCATAATCCCCTGGAAAGGCTACATGCACATTTTCGATCTTAGAGTGTTCTATAAACGTAGAAGGCAGTGATGAGGACTGTCAAAATGTGTGCTTGCTTATTGAGGATTTACTCTGATTCATTGGCCAGCTGTGTGACAATGCAACATAATCTTTGATTAACATAAAATGACTGTGCAGCCATGTAGACTATTACACTACCAAATAAACAGGATCAGCATGTGAGGGATTTTAAGGGATTACATACTTATAAAGTGCAATGTATAGCATGCTAGATTGTATATATGTTTTACTAATAATCATTTCATTGACAAGATTTTGTTGCCTCATGAAGCTTTACAGAGGTTTGGGAAGCTGAAAGAACATTATTGAACGGCAACAGTCAAGCTGACATAAATATAGAGCAATAATCGGGTTTTATAGTGACCCAATGATACCTAAAGTCACAAGTGTACTAAATACGTAGCTCCCATAGTTTAGAACAATTAAGAGGCAGTGGTAAACTACTATACTGCCATAAGGGCTGCACAGAGCAATGAGGGACAGGTGCCACTTAGCACACACACCCTCTCCTGCTTTGAGCTCCTATCTTGCCTGATCAAAGTCCAACCGTTCTGTCCCTTCCTTCTGCCTTTACCACCACCTGGCAGTGTGCCTGACAAGTTACACCCTGTGCGGTCGCTTTAACCCACCCACCTGTACTGTGCTTTTTACCATTCCTCTCTCTGTCCTCGATTACAACACACCATCACACCTAACACTGATTAAATGAGGGGTACAGCGTTCGTAATAATCTCCTGCTGCAGGATGTCCCATGCAGGGACATCCGGGGAGCATGAACATAGGGTTTTAGTTTCACTACACTTAATGCAGTTAGGTAGAAGAAATCTTTGGCCTGTTACCTGGGGTGAAATTGTAAAATGTAAGCCGACTACCCATATATTGAAAATACCTTATTCTTTCAGGCTAGTTGGCCTAAATAAAAATGTCAAAGGGATGTAGGTAATGCATTCATCTGTATCATTATATTGTCCCATGAAGGGTAGCCATTCAAACACTTGTCCGATAGGGTTGTATCAAAATTGGAAACATTTTCTGGGTGGAGAACCAGGAATTCAGTTAAAGCTCTGACTTTGAGAATCATAAGGAAATGCTGTAAAGTTCAGAGACCCTTTTGTCATTTCAGTTTTAAAACGTGTTACTAAACATGTAACAAGTGATGAATTACTATTTCATGAAATTCGCGTTTTGACATGCACTTTTGTTCTGTAAATGTGTAATAAATCAGTCATGGAGTTTTGATAAGTCAATATTCTATGTTTATCTTGATGTGTGGTGTACTAATACACTGCTTCTAACTGGTTGGTCTTGCGAGCAACTCAGACAGCCATTTCATCACGCTTCATGGGCGCTTTTCCCATGATAGTGATGCAGCGGTAATTTCACGGTAATTTCTCAATGCAAAACCTCATTTACCTCTATTTACCGCTGTAAAGATGTTGGGCCCTTGACACCATGTATTACCTTCAGGAGACTTTATATAAACATGAAAAATCAAAAATGCAATTAATATTTAAGCCAATAAAGAGAGTTGTGAGTATTTTAAAGGGTTTTATTTTCTAGTCAAAAGTTAAGGTTCTCTGACTCTTTATTCATTAGTCAAATATCAATCAGGTTACAGAATTGAAAAATAGGAAAAATAGTATTAATACAGAACATATTACAGTCTGCTTACGAGGCATTCCATGTTGGAAGAAAATGTGGAGCAAAATTGTCAGTCAGAAACTCTTAAAGAGTTTCTAAGAAAAGAGTGAGTCTTGCAAGGCTAATCAATAATTTATAATGGCAAAAATCTCCCATAAAGAGAAATAAATGCATAGGACAAATATATCTTTTCAAAAGCAGTTAGTCAAAGCATGAAATTTAAAGCTTAGCACCTAAAATCTAAACCTATTCTGATCCTCTCAGCTCTCCCTCTCTGCCTCGCTGTGCTGGTCTGTCTCTCTGTCTCAGGAGCTGCAAAATAGCCCCCACAGACGCAGCCCCTCCTTCTCTCTCCTCCCCGTCTCTGTGTCCAGCACAGAAGCTGGGCCTGGCCCTCAGGAAAAAATGAGCAAAAAGCCACCCCTCCCACTTGTAAGCCATATTTCAAGCAAAGCCCACGTGCTTGGTTCTCGTAGCTGGTCCAATCAGAACTCCAAGACACATCGTCTCCCATGGGCTGACTGGATACGTCATTAATCAGGAGTGTTCCTCATTACATGACTTCACATCCTTTTACATTTTAAAAACAATTACATTTTTCTGTAACAAAAAGTATTAATTGTGAGTTTTTCTCTTCACTTCCACTGTTTAAACAGGCTACAAAAAAATATGCAACATAGTGAAGGTTGAAGAGATGGAAACAGGAGGGCGTGATTTATTAACAAAGCCCTTTCATTGAAAGTTGGTAGGGAAGAAGAGCACATTCCATTCTAATATTCAAGGTCAAACACTGCAGTAAGCTGAGTCTACTAAAACAAACTGAAATCACGTGGTTTTCTACACCGCAAAAATGCGTGTTAATTCAGCACAAATATGCTAGTTCAAGACACTTTTTCTAAATTAATCTAAATTAAATATATATTTCTATAATGAGGTTAAATCTAAACTACACATTAAAACAACCATGATTAATTAAATGAGCATTGTTTTACATGATTTCATTTTCAGGCCTCTTTCATGTTTTCATTTGCATGTACCAAAATCTGCGTGCCATTTTAGAAATGCTGTCTGTAGCTTTTTGTCATATAATAATGCATACATTTTATAGGTGAAATCTGAGCTCCATCAATAGCTTGAATAGTTTGTGGACTAATGGTTTGTACTTGTGCCTGAACTGCTGGTACTGCTATGAGAGCAGGTCTGGAGCTCAGAGCACATATCAAAATGTGCCAGTCTCCTATATATAAGACAACAGCGTAATTTAACATTTCCACTACATCAGAGGGTGCTAATGTGTCAGAATGTGGAATGGGCATGTAACCAGCCAAGACTGGCCAGGTAGTCCCTTTATTGCTCAGGGCCTCCTAAACTGACATTTCTGTGCTTCTGTTGCAATTGACCAGCAAACTAATTCTGGTGTTCCTGGTAAGTCAAAGGGATTTCCAAGTCTTGGAAAACCTTATAATGTGCCGTCGGTGGTGCTGCCGTATAAGCTTTAAAGTGGTTTGCGGCAGCTTCTATAGGCTCAAACTCCACCAATGAGTAACATTTCTCAAAGGCATACACCGCATATGCAGCTATTATAAAAGTAACTGCTCCCCCGCATCGAGGACACCTCGTGACTTGAGGTACTGACTAACTGCTTCTCTGTAGTTAGCTCCTATCGCAATAGGAGCCACCATGGAGAATGGATTCATTTAAAAATGGAATCATTGAATTAGAAAACCCACAGAAAGGGGAATAATCTTTTAAAAGTCAAGCTCGACAAACCTACGAAAATAGGAGCTCTCTTATCCCCAATAAAAGGTAACCATGATTACTATAGACATCTCCATAATGACGTAATAATGGTTCACATGTGTGTGAATGTTCAAAGAACTACTCAAGGCATAAACATAAAATATCAGCCCCATGTTAGGTGCCAACTTAGCTCACTATCTGCATCAGGTGCGATGCAGCATCTTCTTGGAGCAGTAAAGACTGTCTCCGGCAGTATCTTGTGTGATAATCTAGACAAAGGACCTCAATTGACAAGTGGTCAAGTGGCAGTCCTTTTATCTTTTTTTCAAAGATTGGAATTTCTGGCATAAGCTCAGGAATTTCTGACATAGACTATTTACATCAAGGTGTGTGGCCCAGACATATCCTGATAAACATATAAGGTAAATGGTCACCACTGTTTCGACTATTTGTCTGTATTTGCTCTTAATTGAACTTGACATTGTGATAATAAGACACTTTTCCGAGACTGATGACAGGTGTTTTATCTATGTCACAGTCTGAATGACTTAACACTTGCACAGTTCGTAGAAAGATAAAATCAGACAACATCTGCGACAATGGCAGACATGACAATGATTCTGCAGAAATAGAGAAGATGGGAGCTCAGTTTTCTTAAAATGGAGTTGTCCCTTATGGACATGTTACTTCAGAAAAACTCTTATGTGGATCCCATAGTAATTTAATTTCTGTTGTTTGTAAATTAATTAAGATTATGTATGCTGGCACAGAGGTCAGAATTCAGGTTGTCTTTGATAATGGATACAGAACTGGAAACATTGCATTATGCTGCTGTGGGCAAGGCACATTTCCAGAGGCACATTTATATCAATGTGACAGTGGTGAATGAATAGGTTTTTTATTTCAATCTTGAATGTTTCTTAGGCTGGAATTATCATGATGTGCAGAGGCAAATTCTATATTCTAGGTGCACTACCTGAGAAGGATTGATATGTAGTTTTAATTTGCTTCAGTGCAGGGGTCTCGAGAAGAAGAGTTTCTGATCTTGTTAGTTGTCGTAGAGGTCTAAAGTTTTCTAGTCAGTTATTTTTGTATTCCTTCATGCAGGTTTTTGAGTGATGTCTACCAGTATCTATGTACTCCCTGATTCAGTAGATAGCCAGTTTAAAATGATGAGGATGGAATAGAGATGGTGGCACTTCTAGAATACAAAGATTAGTCTAACAGATGTGTGTAGTGTTTCCTTCAGAGGTTACAGGTATAATTTGGAAATCTCTATTAGTCAAGAATTTCCTTGGTCTAGCCTTTCTAGAACTAGGACTTGGGCAGCATGTTTCAAGTTGCACTCTGGTATGAACTGTTTGATACCTTTCAGTAGCTTGAGTTGGGAATGATCCCCCTTTGCCAGGTTGTTAATATGTTGTTGTAGGTTCAAGTGTTTGTCCAGGGTGAATCCCTGGGATTTTGCAGAGTGGACAACATTTGGGTTACAATTAAGGATTGACTTCTCCCTAAGCCAATTTGACACCAACAACCCGCTATTGGCTGGTGAGATGAGTAGAAATTCTTTCTTACTATTGTTTTCAAGTATTCTCAGAAGCGAGCTGTGGGTCACTTTATAAATGGCTGCAGAGAGATCTAAAAGAACAATCAGGCATGAGTCCTCTTTCTCCAGAGGATTGAAAGCATCATTCATGAATGTCGATGTTGTGGTTTTGTTGCTACATCTTGCTCTAAAGCCTGACTGAAGTTTATCTAATAGCTCGTTCTCTATAAAGAAGATGGTGATTTGGGTTATATAGTGTATTCAAGGAATTTGATCAAAAAATCGAAGGTTTGCTATTGGCTTCAAATTATTAAGGTGTTGAGGATCTGTGTCTTGTATTTTAAGAAGTAGAATACATTGTCTTATTTTTAGACTTTTGTGGAATTGTTCCTTGTCTTTGGCATAACTTTACTAGGTACAGCTAGTATGGGGCTACCGACTTGCTGATCTTATTTAATAGTGGGGATGGGATGGGCCCTGAAATGTGTGATAAGGGTTTGGGCAGAGGTCTTGATCACGTCCTCATGAGGGCCAGCAGACTCTTGATTTTTTTATCAAGGGTTTTGGTTTCAGATCAATGAACATGTGCAAGAGAAATAGATTTCTTTTTTTCACCTCCTCAGTGAAGACGTTGACTCAACCTTTTGGTTAAGTGCTGGCTTGGTCGATTTCCCTTCTTATATATAGGGAATTTGATTTCAAGAATGTGCCTTTTTATTGTTCTTTCATTGCAGTGTTGAGACAGGATCCTGTGCAAGGGGTGTTGGTACCATCTATGTTCAATAGCTTAGAGTGTTTTCTTTTCTGCATTTAGTTCTTTAATCAAACTTCAAGCTGACTTTTTGGTTTACATCCTTTTTAGGGATTTTGAGGAAAACTCATCTAGTATTTCTATTATTGGTATACGGGTTTGTGAACTTATGGACTTCTAGTGCCAGGGACATGGTATGAAGTGGATGTGAAATATTTTGTTTTCTTTTTTTTTGTTTATTCCACAGTGTTTTTTTCACTTAGGTTGTCAGGAGTTATACTCTTTCATTGATATTATTATGCTAATGATGAGAGAGTGGTACGACCAATCTACTGGTGATATACTGTTGATCCTCAGTTTTCCTTCTCTTGCAGCAACTAAATATACTAATATGCCTTTTATGTGTGTTTGTGATGCACATATTTAAATTATGCAGGTATGTGGACAGAAGGGCTGAATTTGAGTCCTTTTTGTTCGCCTAGTACAGTTTAGAATCCAAGAGGAAAATAATATCTGAATTCATCATGTCTATGGTGACAAGTTCCATTAGTTGCTTAGTGAAGGTAGAGTTATTTCCATAGGTGGGGAGAGGGCAATAGATAATATAGTGGGATTTGGGTCAGTTGACTTTAGGTCTCTTGTTAGGCACCTAAGATGATGGATTTGAGGCTTTTCTGCATTTTATGTAGTCCTTGAGGGTGCTGGCACTCCACTATTTGTCTTTTTTGCAGCCGCGGTCCATGCAGGTAACAGCGGTGGGGCCGGGTAAGTGGGGATTTCAAGGGACAATGCCGAGGGAAAACAAATTATTTATTTAATTTTCCCTCTGCATCATCCCTCGAAATCCCCCCTTACCTGGCCCCACCGCCCCACCGCTGTTACCTGCATGGACCGCAGCTGCTTTTTTGTTCTGGGCAGTTGGATGATGGTGTAATCTTGAGGGAACATTAGGCCCAAGGGTGATTGCAATGCATTAGCTGGCCAAGATTCAGTTTGGAATATCATTTCAAGGCCATGTTTGTTAAATGTAATCATTTTTTGACGTCTACGTGTTTTTTTTTTTTCAAAGCCACTTTTCTTTCCTATCAGGTGCTGACATATTTCCTCAACTCTTCTATGGTAAATCACCTCTTAAACAGTGCGATTAAACAGCTGACTAACATCGATTTTGGTTTCAGGAAAATGGTAATTTAGAGTGCAAATTAGCATTTTCTGCAGTCCTTCAGGTCCCTCTAAATAATAAGGCTCGTTTGGCTCTGAGTTTGTACCTATATATCATTGAACAGCCTTGAAGAAACCAATATGAAAATATTTACAAATACTATCCCTTTCTGTCTGTATGTTTCAATGTTGCTTTTCCCTGATTTCATGTAGATGGAATTGGAAATAATGAATGAATATGTCTTTCACGGTTTGAGCGCATCTCCGATTTCTGTGTTTGATGAAAGAGGTATTTCAGAACGCAAATGCATACTTAAGAGTAATGTCAATGTGGGTGCACACATCAATGAAACAATTGTTATTAAAAACCTGGTATTAATGCTAATGCTTGTATTCTGTGCTGCCTGCCGTTATTAAATCATGTAAGTGGAATATTATACCACAGAGTATACGATTATGACATACAATGTGTGAGGCGGAGAGAAAGGTTATGGGTTGCGCATCCTGGCATCATCTTAAATTTTATATGTAGTGTGACCTTGACTTTACGAAAGAAATTTGGTCGCTTTTCAGTTTAGTTCATTGGGCTTGAATTAGTTTAGTACAATGAAATATGAACTCTCTGACACAACAGAACCGGTTTTATAGTGCTTTATAGACCGGATGTGCTTTGTTACTTCACCGTGAAATACAATTGGACGTGAGAGAACACCACGTCTGTCTGGAATACACCTCGATCTCCTGAATAAAATCTTCTCCCTAGTTGTTGTCTCAACAGGAGTTTTGTGAATATTATACTGGTAGGAGACAGATCAGATTTTTTATTGGTGCACGTGCCATTGGTTTACAGAGACCGCATAGTCAATCACGTGGCAGTCGAGGCCCGCGCAGGTAAGATCGGTGGGGCGGTGGGGGCGAGTTGGGGGCAATTTGACAGACGACCACGAAGGAAAAATAAATAAATAATTAATTTTCCCTCGTCGTTGTGTGCCAAAATCCACCCCCCCAACCCAGCTCCTCCGCCCCACCGATCTTACCTGCACGGGCCACGGCTGCGACGTCGGACTCAACCTTTTGAGTCTCCAAGGAAGATAAATTTTTTAGCAGATCAGTTATTTCAAAATTAAAGTGAGCATTTTTTTGGGTGGAGGGGTTGAGAAAAGTTTGTAGAAAATACTGTTTTAGTGACAATTGTAGTGTAGGATAAATGTGATTCAGAAAAATGTGAAACTATCCCAGTAAGAGTGAGGTAGGAGATGTGCATAACTCATGTTTAGGTATGTGAACATAACCCGTTTTTCTCAGAGTTCATAAGATGCTGAATTTATCCTAAATATTAGGCTGCTACAAAGATGTGGCTGTCTGTGGTGAGAATTCAGATGTTGAATGCAAGCAGAGTGCAAGCAGCACTAGAGGTATTGCCTTGTTATAGCATATTCTTTTCTTCAGATGGATGCTTGGATCTTCCCCGCCTGTGAAAATAATCATCATGCCTTTCTTTCTGATCGTATTTCTTCGAAAATGTTATGGCCAACCTCTCGTGGTATTTTTGTGTATGTATAGAACACACACAGCACATTTTCTTGCAAAAATTGAATAATGTCTCTTGATAAAAAGCTGCACATCAGTCACTTGATCCAATGGAATGCCTTTTGAACACACAGTCAAACAAATCAACAACCTTCTTAGATGGCACCACTCCACATATTCAGTCCCCTATCAAATGGTACTGGTCCATTATAACCAAGACATCCTTATGCCATCAGTGAAATCACTTCTAGGCCCCATAACTGCTATAAAAAAAGCACAGGTATTTTGCTGTCGAATTAACAAGCTCTGAGTACAGAGAGAAGATCAACGAAATGGATCCAAGGTCCAGTATTAACATGGCAATCTCTTCAAGAAAAACATGATTAATTGCTAAAATGTTAAACGTATTCCTCTCGGCAGAATGCAATCTCGCTATCAGCATCTGACACCTACAGATGAGTTCTAAAGATGGCTGCCAGCCAGTTTGCTCATGGCAATGTATTAATAACTTAACGATGTAGTACAAGCATGTCCAATCTAGATGCATGCCAGATTTCAGGACCACATTAAATATGTTAAAACAAATCAATTGAGGACATCCGAATTGAAAAATATATATATTTGCCAGCTGCTAGCCGTCACGTATATATTTCAACTTGACCTGGACGAAAATTCAAGGGTTGCCTGTTTCTTAGTATAGTGAGAACTAGCACAATTGAAGTTTATGACGTGAGAACACACAATAATTTGCCGAATTACTACTGAAGAGGAAAGGCTGTTGATTTTAGACGGTCTCCCATCACAATCTTACCACTGCCTTGTATAATGGATTATTACCCTTCTACGTATATAGTACCTTTGCCTCTCTCTCTCCTTGCACTTTTATGATGGGATGGTCACAGAAGCTGAAGATTTCTGAGGAGTCAACGAAGGAGAGGGTGGGTATCTTGACCTGCAAATTGTGTGACTCCTATATTTCCCACAATGAATGTATTTGAAAATCAAAATGGCTATTTCTCATGAAAGTAACACATATGTCGCTTGGTATGTCGTCTGGTATTTGGCTTTATTTGGACATGTTAAAAATGGAGCAATTTTGTTTCTTTTTTCTAACAACATTGCAATTACTTTCAAAGCTCCTGTTCAGAGTTGAGGGCAGTATTTAGGGCACGGGAGTAAAGTAAGCCAATTTTTGATAATAGTAACCTGCCATCAAGATTGTCAAAATGACTTCAACCATCAATGTTATTGCTTCTGGTGCCCTTTGAATCACACCTTTTATTTCTTTCCTTTGGAATCTGTATGCCTGAAGGCTTCATAGAAGAAAACTTTCAGCAAATTCCAAAGGCAAATGACCTTGCAGAGAAAAGTGTCTTCCTCTTTAATAGCACGATTGTGCCACAAGAACCTCTCCTCTGTTGATATTCTGATCACGGTCTGGAGGTTCACAATCCACAAGAGTCCAGTACTCATGCACCAGAAAAATCAGTATACTTGATAGTCTGAAAACATACTAGAACTCAGGAGAAATGTGCCAGATCTTCAGTTACTGTGATGCACATTCAGCACCATGATTATATACAGATTAGAATGTTTAGCAATGTATTTATTGATCCTATGCCACACCCATTGTCGGTTACTGAATGGGTTAATGATAATACCTAGGTTAAAAGGGCCTTCCATTGGGATTTGTCCCCTGAAGAAACAATTACAACATATCCAAATTGGTCTATGTGGCCTTATAATTACATGTAAGTACCTGCTGAATGGCGAGGACTGGGTTTCTGTTTGGGGGGTGTGAGGGTGTGGCTGTCTTTTGGGCCAGGAAATGCATGGCATGGTGCAGAGAAGTATTTCCAGAAAATGAAGTCCAGTATTTAGCTTGTGTTAAAGTTAGGTATTTCATAAATATTGGACTTTATCATTTCTTGGAAAATGGAGCATGAACACTAAGGGTGTTTGTCTTTTTGTTGAGGGATAGTCTACGAATTGAGCGTAGTTGCTCCCTGTGCCCCAGCCTTTGTAGACAAATCAGTTTCCTGACCATTGAAAGGTATGTGTTTAATTTATGTGCTTGAGGACTACCCTTATTAGTCTCTGCACTTATCTTAGAAGGGGTCAGAACCCATTCGGTGGGGATGGGCAAAGGACAAGCAGGGTTAATGAGGCTCAACCATGGTGGCTGGGGCATTTATCACTAATGTCCTAGGGCATGTCCTGCTATGGCACTGCAAATTAGGTGAAGTCCATCCCTAATGCCCTTGACTCTCAGGAGAGTAAGGCCGACCAGCCCAAGGTGTCTCAGTGAGATAGGGTGGGGAGTAGAGCATTATAAATCAAAAATCACAAAATAATACAATAAGTACATTTTGAGATCGGTGTTTTCAGTGAAAATTGTGGACCAGGTTTCCTGTGGACTGTGGATCTGTCCATAGCATTCGATTAGACAGTTCTGAGGCATGTTGCAGGAGTCAATCAAAGTCATACTAAAGAGATCTGCTTAAGCATTTTCACAGTCAATGTCTTTCAGTCATTGATGGTAACTGGTAGTTGTGCGCACTCGCATCTTCGAGCGCAAGTGTATAGCTGTTATCCACACACAGCGAACCAACATGCTCATAGTCCATTCTATTCTATTCACCAGTTTTATAAAGCGCATGACTACCCAAAAAGCAGGCTTCCCAGTGGTTCACCTGAACTTGGCGGCTCTGCTTCCTTCTCTTAACTCCAGTTGACAAAGGTGACAGCAGCTCAGTAAAGGCAGAGCAGACATGTGAGTCAAGCACCCACTGTGAGGAATCCTTTCTCTCTGATCCAGAAGGCAGTCACAGCAGGTGGCTTGTTGGTTACAAACTTGGGGCCTCATTTATGAAAAGTGACGCATCGCTGCGTAAAAACAGCGATGCGTCACTTTTCATTGCGCCCTCCTTGCGACATGCAGGATGCGTCATATTTACAGTATGACGCATCATGTCGCAAGGAGTTACAGATTTGTCAGTATTTCTGACGTATCTGTAGGCGCAAAAATGACGCATTGCAGGAGTGTGTCACAAAAGTGACGCAACTCCAGCAATCGGTCATTTCACATGGGCAAGTCCCATTTCAAATGTGCCTGCGTCAGTCTTGTGCCTGCGTCAGTCTTACGCCTGCTGTGAGGTAGGCGTAAGATATTGACGCATTTGTGTCCTAGAAGTGGCGCAGTGAAATCTCATAGATTTTACTGCGTCACTTCTACGAGGCTTACTTGCGTCGGAACGCCCACCCTGCATATATTATACCTGGCGCAGGTATAATGTGGCGCAGGGGTTTACAAAGTGACGCATCTACCTAGATGCGTCACTTTGTAAATATGACGCAACATGGTGCATTTTTTACGCTGCTGCTGCATTACAAAAAGTGATGCACCGGCGGCGCAAAAGTGACGCAAGGGCTCATAAATAAGCCCCTCGGTCTTTAGTTGATTTGGGAGCCCGAGAAACCCATTGGCCCATGCAGATTGGTTCTTGACACACTCCCGGGGTTTCAGGGTGCTCCCTTTCCAGACTTGGCAGCTTGAGTTCCCCTCCTGAATAGACAACTCCAGTGAGGTAAAGGACTCTCCTTCGTCCCTGTCAGCACATGTATGCTCCTTGAGCAGACCCAGAGCTTCTCCAGCACATACAACTTTCAGGTGATGTCCACTCTACTCTGGGATATTGCCTATCAGTAATACGGGGCCTGGGCCACAGCAGCTCCTTGAGTACACTACAGAGTACCCTCCTCTTTAGTCAGCGAAGCAGCTTCGACTGAAACCAAGTGGTAAAGTTTGGGTCCTACGTTTATGAAGAGCAGGAGATGTGAATATACTGTCTACTGTTCACAAACGGTTTTGGGTGGTTCCTATTCACAACTTCATCTTCTCCCTTCAGTGCAGACAATTATTTGTGTAAGGTGATCGCTGTCACAACAGGTAATGAAGATGCCTTTTCCTAGCAGGGGTTGGCCACAATTAGTGTGAAGTTCTACGCATTGCTATCATCAGCTTTCCTAGATGGGCCACACAAAGGGAGACAGAAGGCAGAGGTTTTGTCTAGAAACTTCTCCCTTTAGCAACTCAATCTGCTGAATTACCCCAATTTCACTATTCTGACCCAAATGACAGAGCTCAGGAAGGACTAATTAGCAAGCCCCTACTAAATAGGTAACAGAATTATAAGGGCAACACTGTCTTCTTCCCTCCACACTTGTGTCTTGGGCTTCACTCTCAAGCCTAAGAATGCAGGCAATATAACTACACTGTCTGGAGAGGCTGTATCAGCAGCCCATCATGTTCCAGATCATAGCCAGGGGCAATCCAGGATGGATCCCACTAGCTAAAGCAAACATACACTCACAACCAAAACATAGTCCTGCTAGCAGCAGGCATCAGACACTCAACATTCATTCAACGTACATGGAGGATGTATTGTAGGGTCTGGGTATGATACATCCAAAATTTACATGAACAGGCTGATAGTAAGTGCTCTCAGTTTTGAGAACATGGAAAAACTGTTCCCTGTAGTAAGGATAAAAAAACAGTATATTGTCACCAACACTCAGTGTACAGTGCTCAGTGACGCAGACAGTCGTTTTTTGTTGCTCAAGAGATACGCTCCTGTCACTCCCAACTTGACCTCAGACCTCATTCCACATGTAGGATTTCTTAGGTGGAGGGCCAGAAGAATGTCAGGATTCCAAATTCTCCTGCAGTTGGGCAGTACAGACAATGGCTTCAAGTCTGTCTGCCATGTAGGGGGCATTCTCATCCCAACAGGGGATATGTGGTAAATATCTGGGCACCAATGACAAGTCTTGGTGGTGCATCCAGGGAGTCTTTCTTGCATTGTTTTATGGAGTCTAATGAGTACATCTGGTCTAGAGATTATGAGAATATAGATATTCAGAAAATATTTTGAGGCAGGAACCTCATCATTTTAAGAAATTGGAAAATTTTGAAGATGAAGAAGATAAAGTTTAAGATGTTATTATCCATTCCTCACAACATTGTTGAATGTATAGTCTGGCAACATAGTTTTATTGACTGTCATACCTTGACACTTTTGATTGAACAGGGTTTCTGTCAGTCTATGGTTTTTTAACCTAAATCCCTAATCAAGTAATTCATGTTAATAAAGTGGATCATTCTCCACTTTGTGATCTCAGTGCTGGAATCTAGGCAAGCTACTGAGTCATTTGGTTTGATTGGGGTGAATACTGATGCATAACTATATTGCAGGACACATTTGTGTTTTGCCACTATTTCAAGGATGGGTATCGTATGATGGTAAATGAGAATAGACAGAATAGACACTAGTACTATGTCTGGCAACACTCTGAGATTTGGAATATAAGTTTGAGGGGCCAAATATGTTTGAGCAATATGAATTCACATTTTCGTAGAATTAAGCATTCAGCTAGAATCAGTAATTGCTTCATGCGATCCTATCACACAAAATATCTTATGAAACAGATTCAGAATGTGTTTTGTCCCTTGCAATCACCTCTACATTTAAGTTTGCCCAGTGGCAACTGGTACTGTAGTGACATCACAGAGATTGAAATGTTAATTAAAAAAAAGAGGGACCTAGGCCCTGGTTACAAGCTTGACAGGTTTTAGTGTGGGGATACTGCAGGGTTATAATCAACAATTCTAGCTGGAATCCCTACAACACATCCCAGTGATTACAAGATTTTGCCCTCGAATAGGGAATAAGCACAAGGATTTTGAAATATTGGGTCCTTTCCCCTGTGATTTGCCTTGATTGAGGGGAGAAAAACACAGATATTTAATACCTGCTCAAAGCAAGCAGAAGGTACCTGCAGCAGGACTGGTGTCAGAGGGTGGAGCGGGGGTGGGGGGCGGGGCATCACACAGGGTTGAAGCAGACCAAGGGGAGCACTGTCCCGTTCTACCCTGGTGTTGCAGGGGTTAGGGCAGCCCCTATCCTTGTAGCAGTCTTGCTGAATACAGTTATGAACAAGGTGAAACAAAGTATGGTGTTGCTAGAATTGGAATTAATGGGTCCAGAGACAATGGCAGAGGCTTTATCCTACCTGCTGTTAATCACTCCAGGTGGGACATTGCAACTCGTAATCAGGTCTTTAGTAGGGGTGGGTGAAGAATTCCACTCCGCCAGAGTTTGTGGAGTGTTGCCCACTCTGTGCGGAGTTCCCCAAAACTCCGCGAAGTGAAGCGGAGCAGAGTTTTATCTCTTGTGCTGCTCGCCAATGTTAAGTTGGCCAGCGCAAGCGAGAAAAAGCACACACTAGATCTTCTCTTGGTGAGGTTTTTCAACTTGGGCGGTCACGGCAGGTCGCGAATGCTCGAGTCGAGAAATCTGCTGCTCGTGTTGAGGAGGCTGCCGTTCGACTAGCAGAAAGAAGCTGCACCCTCTGGCATGTCACGTAGTGCCATTTGCGATGATTGTACAATGCAGGACAAACTCCCAGTGATAAAAATCAGTTCGAGCAGCACTACTTACCACACTCCGCCACTCACAGAACTTCGTGGAGCGTGCCGGAGTTTTTTCGGCACTTCACGGAGTTCCGCGGAGGCCTAGTCTTTAGTCAGAAAGAATTTTTATTAGTAAATTATCATTAAGATGGGTAGTAATCTTGTTATTGCTTGCATACAGTATTTGCAATGGTGTGAAGATTTGCTAACAGTTATATATGCCTCCCATGTAATACCTCATTTTCTGCATTTTAGAAGCTTATATACTGGTATTACATACCACTGGTTTTGCATTCTCAATCCAATATTAGAATATCGCACTAAACACAAACAAAACTGTGAATTGATGTGGCATATAAAGTTTATAAACTAAGAACTCCACAATGCATAAAGTTTGCCACTTTCACAAATCTTTAGTAGTGAGATTTGAATGTAATTCATCTCTAAATTAGGGCTACCTGACAGATCAGTAACTGTGGGACATTGTTTTGTATTGGGTCTAGAACAGTGTTAAGTTCTGCAGACAACCCTTGCCTTTCCCCAACTTTGTTTTGTACAAGTTGCAAGGTGCTAGAAATTGATCCTGCTCTCAGCTGTCCTGTTAGTCAGTGCATCACCTTCCGAGCATGAGTGCTGTGTTCAAATATCTTGTCAAATCAATCCAACTCTAGTTTAAAAAAAATAAAATTGTTGCATTCAGAGGACGATTCTTGAACTATCTATATTGCAGTAGTACATTTTCATATAACTAGATTGCTGGTACATTCTATCTGTTGATCCATGCACAACTGTTGGAGTACAAGTTGACTTGAACAGAATCCTTTTTCACCATGGTGACCTGTGGGCAAAAAGAAAAGATCTAAGTATAACATGGTCCCGAGATACATCACTTTGTCTACTGGTGTCACCCCCTTAAATTGAGATTTAAGTAAACAAATGGTAATGTGTCACCATATGTTCTCATTGTGAACAGCACATCTTTTTTAATTTAAAGAGCTCTTTCAACAGGAGCAAGACCTCACTTGGTCAGCAAATCCAACCCTGGGCTTAAGAAAAAAATCACACCTGATAAAAGATCAAATAGAAGAATGCCTGCTGTTGATGAAGCCAGTGTGTCCAGAGAATGTAAATTTCTTTTCACATCTACTCAGTAGGTTCCCGACAGTCTACAATAATCTTTGTCCATTAATAAACATTTTATTTAGGCTTAGTTGTGACTCACCTATAACCCTCAACCGGGTGAAGAGCTAGATATCTTCAGAGATTTTGATCTTACGATTTTAGATGTTGAATAACGTATTCAATTGAAGAGGTAGCTACTGTAAAGTTTTGTTTGACAGTTCTGTTTCTTTGAGCACCACATAGGTTACATCTCTGTCAGAGGAGAAGAAGGAGCCCATTCTTGTTTTGGGTTACATTAGAAAGCAATAAGAACATCCATTCCAGGGCATGCCAGATGCCACAGCACAATATTCAGAAACTGAGATCCCTGAGACATACATTGTCAATTGTAGTTTTTTTTTCTCTCCAGCCAAGATGTTATTAATCATTAATTCTCATTGGCTAGAGATCTTATAGATAAGACTCTCATATTCGTTTATCAAAAGGAGGTACTGAAATTATGATTTCAGATTTGGAAGTTTTGCTCCCAAATAAATAAACTTACTTCATTCCATCTCAAAAGTGCCACTGGTTCAGAGAACATATTTTAAAGATTAGGAGAGAGCTGCAGCAGAATACCTCCCTTTAGGGGAGATGACACAATCTATAAATGGCTAAACAGCCTCACAAACAATCATGCATCTATAGGCATTTACTTTATACTTTGCAATAGGGAATGATGTCTCTGACTTTTGTGATTTTCTTATGCCTTTTAGTACACGATGTTGATTCAGAACAGATGCGATAGCACAATTGAAAAACTACATAATTAAGACCAGTGCCATATTTAAAGCATAACTGCTGTCTGTAAAAGTGTCATGATCGGCGTAAAATATATCTTGTGGATAGCTTAAAAGTCTGGAATGATTCCAGCCCTCATGGACATAGTTTGGATGCCTGATTTAAATAATTAAATATTAAAATAACTACACTTGTGGGTGTTAATAAAACAACACTATCCATCAAAAGATAGCAGTATCTAAGACTTTACAATTTTGGATGAGTATCAGGAGAGTGAGAAAAACAAAAACTCTGATCAGTGAGATACTGGATGAAGAATATGTAAAATGTTGACTTTATGGATAAAAGTGTCCAAAACTGGACTTTGGATAACTTACAATATGTATGTAATGCTCCAGATGGGATGTATTCCCTGTTGCGGTTGAAATATTGAACCAAGCATGACAAACTTCACATTAAATATCAATACCAATACCCAGCATCTTAAACTGTGAGGTGATGTCTCTTGGTGAACTATTCTATGGTGGCATTTTTTCTGCTAAAGATGCCTTTTCTTTACATCCACAGGATGTTCCATGCACTAACGTTTGAAAAACTGGCAGAGGACTTGGTGATTTTAGCATGAATTTCTTATGCAGAGAATTTAGTGGGGCATGATTAAATTATAGACACATATGGATATGACCGTAGTGATACTTGTCAATGTCACTCTTGTTGATGCTTACTGGTAGTCAAGCAGCATTAGGCACCGATCATTTTTGGAATTAACGTTTCTATATTAGGATGAAAAATAGCTTAACACTGGGTCAAAGTGGTAGCTGCAATCTGGGTTTCATGCAGCATGGACTGGGGGAGAAGGATAACTTGGAGTTGTCTCCATTATGCAAGATTTATCTTGAACAAATAAGGGAAAATAGTTTTTTTGGTTAAGAAGTTCCTTATAGCACTGCCACTCAACTACAAAAGAGTGCATGAGTTTCAGAAATGGTCATGGCCAGGCGGAGTTCCGCAAGTGGTGGAGTGCGGGGTGAACTGCAGCTCGTGCAGATCTTCCTGTCGCTCGGGTAGAAATTCTACCCGAGGTGCAGCTCGCGAACTTACCATTAGCGAGCACGAGTGGGGAAACAACTCCCCTATCGGGAGCGGAATTTTCTGCACTCCGCAAGCTCCGCGTAGCGCGGAGTGCAGAAAACTCCAGGAACGGAGCGGAGTTCACTGCCCAGGCCTAGTTATGGCACTCCAAATTTCTCAGGGCAAACATGTTCTGGCACATTACAAGAGCATCTTGTGAAAATGTGTGTTTTGCACATGAAATTTCTATGTGAGACTTCCATCTGTAGGCAATGAGTAGGCTAGCGTTGAGTCCATCAGGGTCCCTCTGGGAATGGCTTTCTCCTTCCTGCAGATCTATAGCAGAAGTGCTGGTATCTTTGTACATTCATAAATAGGACTATTCAACTCTTTAGCAGAGTGAAGGATCCAGTATATGGACTTAAAGACAATGCATTTTGCAGTGTGTCCCCTCGCTGCCCAGCATCTACATAAGTAACAGATGAATAATACTTTTATTCATTCCTTGGGCCCTAAGGGTACACAACATGATCTCACTTTTGCTCTGTGGGAGTATATGTGGCAATAAAGACGGGGAGACCAACACCTAGGGGTTTGATTCTTTTTTCCCCATTTGAAACATAAGTAACGCGTGTGGCTGATAGGAGTGGTCACGCATGGGCACAATGAAACATATGTTTTGAGGTTTCCTATTCCAGCCATATACGTCAGATAAATTTAGTGGACCTACCCCTACCTGATACAAAAATGTATTTACACCACCATAGACGTCATCATGACTGACTTCTGCCCCCACAGCCCAGGGAAATTATTATACAAACCAAGAGGGTAACTGCACATTTTACAAAGGAAACAGACTACGATTAGTTCAGCAAAATGATAAAAAGATCAGAGAGAAATACTCTGTACATAAATATCGTACTCCATACTAATAAATGGTTATTGCCATATTTTCCGTAGTACACGCATGGTTTAGTCAAAAATGGAAAACGTCCTTCTGTTGAGTAGTGAATTCATTCTAACTAGAGGTCCAGAGATCTCAAAATGATGTCTTCATTTTATGTCTATGGTAAATAACTGTTTGATATATCTAACCCATGCTCGCCATCACAAACGTAAGCCTGCGTGTACCAGAATGGGAATATTGCCAGCAGCATCCCCTGAAAGGGCAGTGTCTGAGTCAGACATCACTGCATTGATACCACAGACCCCTTGAGAGCTCATTCTTCTAAATTGTCTGAGCCACCTAAGGAGACACGGCAGCTTCAAAGGAGCTTGAAGTTTGTGTTTTGCATAAAGATTCTAGAACACAGCACTTTCCCTCGGCTAAGCCCTTTTGAAGGCTTTCAGATGCAGCTGTAAATGTTAAAGAATTCAATAGGCAAGAAAAAACTTAGAAACTTTGAAGATCAGCAGATAAAGAACTACACACAGCGTATTGTCGTTACAACTTGGCCCCAGAGGTACCACTTGTGCAGTGTTTGGTATTACAGAAAGAGCTTACCGACCTGACAAAGGTGTAATAAAAGATCCTTGTTAACACACATGCATTCACATGAATATTCTGATCCTATGGCATAATATGAATATTGGTGTAGATAAAATCAAATTTAAATCGTATAAGAGGAAGGGGTGGCTATGGTACCAGAAGAAACCAGAGCAGATTGTAGTGGAATTAAATTTGGATTATGTTTTTTGTGGCTAGAAAAAGAGTATGAAACATCATTAAATTTCACAACGAGATAAATAATTATTCAGATAAAAAATGACTTCTAATCTATTATCTTGTATTTTTTATATTTCATGTACATTAAAACAAATTGTCTTTCTTAAAGGGGGAATGATGACTCATTGCTTGCATCTTGTCATGTTAAAAGGTTTAATTAAAAGCTAATAATCTTTACCCTGGTCGCCTCTTGGTGATGGCTTGACACCATGTGTTAAGATCAAGATAACTCTAGCTCTACCTTCTGACAAGCATAAGGAATAGATTTCGGATGTGACATGATGTCTGTGCTTTAATCCGCATAGGTTCTCACTGCATTGTTTTGGACACCACAGGCTTTAGAGTAAATAACAAAGATGTGACGTTTGTCGTTATTAGCAAGTCTGAGTCTATATAAAACTAATGCCAAAACTTCTCCTATAATCCATGGGGGAAGGGGCAGCAAAATATTGGAAGAGGTTATTGATTATGCAAATGCTAGTTGGGCCTTTGCAGTGTGATGTCCATGACCTTTCCAAGGTACTTTACAAAGGGGACGGGTCAAGCCAAGGTGACAAGCTTGGGGGCCAAATTTTTTTAAGTTAGAGGTGAGTTGGGCTTCCTGCCGTCCTGGCATCTGTTTTTTGGGTTTCCAGGCTACTACCAGTAGACTGCCACTGAAATTATTTTAATCCGCAAGAATTGATGACAGGATATTAGATAATAACTGTTTGCCATCAGCATTAGTTGTGAAGGTTCACACCAAAAGAGTGCATTAATCTAGCAGGTGAATTAAAAAAAATAGATGTAGGGGTTAGAAATGGGGGCTTGGTCACCTTCTTTCCCATCCACCTAGCAAAGAACTGATCCCTCCCCAATGCAGAAACCTTGCCATCAGACCTCCTTTCTGAGTTCATGCCTTATAGCTCCTTTGGCCGACTCAGTGCTTTGAAAACGATGAAACACTGCCGGGGATATTCTCAAGAATGTGCGATAATCATCGCCAAAATAGGTTAACGCAATTTTTCACATCGCCGTCTATCGCGGGAAAATAACTCTGTGTTAACGTCTCATTCTCAACACAGCGGTAACATGCGATAGTGTCCCGATAACGCGTCAAATGTCCGCCATAAAATTACCGGGACGGCAATAAAAATCTAAAGCCTAACGTGAAAAAACATGCGATCGGCCCAACTGCGATAAAAAATCCAGAGCTAAGCAGCGCCAGGCCTGCAAGTCCCACAAGTTAGGCGGGAAAAACCACTGTAAAAGCGGCAACAAAAAACACAAACAAAACACAAACAACTGCGAAGCACCATGGAGGTAGCCGGAGCAAGTACAGAGGACAACCAGAACCCCACAAGCCCCACGGAGGACCAACCTGGGACCTCGGGGTCAGGGAAGGGCAAGGAGAAGAAGAAGAGGAACCCGCCTTTCAGTACGCAGGAAAACCAGATCCTCATTACGGAGGTGATAGAACACCACCACCAACTGTTCATTACCTCCACTGTGCCATTGGCAACTAAAAATACTATATGGCAGTCCATCTTGGCCAAGGTGAATGCAGTCGGAGTGAAGAGAAGGGAAGTGGACGACTGCAAGAAGCGCAGGACTGATGTGAAGCGCAAAACCAAGCTGAAACTCGCAGCCAACCTGAAAGCAGCAATACAGACTGGAGGTGGGAGTCCAGCAACACACAAGGAGCTGGATGAGATGGAGGAAATGGTGACCCCAGTCATCATTGGGGAGACGGTGGCAGGAGTTGGGGGACCGGACACTGCACAACATGACCTGAGCCAACAGCAACAGGGTGAGTAACGACCAAGGACTGGGGGAACAGGGGGAGATGAGCACAATGGCACACATGCACAATTAAGTATAGCACATCTGCGGACAAACCATGCCCAAGAGTCACAACTCCGACCAAGAGCCCAATTTACCCAAGTCTGCAATATCTCAGCACTGTATAAGCACAGAAGTGAAAGGCACACCGCCTGAAAGGGATAAGGGCCAGCAAAATCAGAGCTGAAGGGGCAACACACCCACAATGCAGCACACACACATAAGAATCAGAGCACCTCAACATTAACAACAATGTGGTACAAACTGCAACACCTTCACAACAGAACAGAGGACACAACTGCTGCCGCTTGTGTGTAGAAAATGGCCATTCGGATTTGGCATAGCAGGAAACTGTGAGATGATAATGTACAAGTACAACCTCACATCCCTGATGGTGTAGAAATGCCAACTGTCCCGCATCAAATAGGCATCTCCTCACAAACAGTCACAATGTACATTGTCATGCAGTCTGTAAGTAAACTTGTACAATGTGTGAACATACATGTGAACACAATGTCAATCTGCATCTCCCCTTCACATTGCAGAGGGAGAATCAACACCTCCTGCAGAGCAGACCCAACAACTCAGCACTGATGATGAAGAGGACCTCCCCAACATCGACACCAACAACCGTCAACAGCTCACGGACAGCTTCGGCACCCCACCTCCAGGAGCAGGGCAGCCCAGCTGCATCCAGGAGACCCCACCCCCTGCACAGACCACACAGCAGGAAGCACCCACCACCACAGCTGTCTACCAGGAGCCCCACGACCAACACATGGCATTCCAACGCTGTTTGTTAGGGTGCCTGGAGAAGATGGCTGATCAGCTGCGGGTGGGGTTCGACCTCATGGCAGCCAAACTAGATGCCATGCGTGGGTGTCTAAGTCCCATCAGGGACCACTTACAGTCCCTAACGGACACCCACTGTCCATTCCTTGCTCTCCAACAATCCATGGCTGACATCGCTGGAGTCATGACTCTGAGCCAAGAACAACTGTCTAGTCAGAGTGGCTCCAGCGATGTCAGCCGGGAGTTGGGACACAAAAGGAGAATGATGGAGAGCTTGGAGCGGATGCAGGCAGAAATAATGTTTGCCACGACTGCACACCAGCGAGATGTAGCTGTGATCATCCATGCCCTGCAGATCCTCGTCATGGCATTGCCATCACAAGGCCTGGCGCGGATGAATGCTGCTGCTACTACTCCATCCACATCTCCGCCCCCTGAAGTGTCAGTGCCACACAGTGCGGCAGACATTCCACCTCTGGCCCCTGATGTGTCAGTGCCACACAGTGATGCAGACTAAACACCACCACCCACATGTGAGGCACCTGACACATCAGAGGACGAAGATGATGATGAATCTGGCTTTGTGGTAAGAATGAAGTGGTAGCATTCATCTCCGCCATATGGCCTGTTCCAGCTTGGTTCTGCCCTCTGCATCATGCCCTGGAATAACACCTTCCACTGTCCCCCGATACACCCAGCGACACTCACCTTGGACCTCGACATGGACTGCCACATATTGTTTGGTTACCAATGACACAGTAATCACACTGCGGACTGAAGTCTTCCTCTTCCGATGAACTTGTCAATCTCTAAAGGACTCTGGCTGGCCCTCCACGGGGCAACAATGTAAAGTGGGGTTTGCATAGCCCTGTACTGCTCCAGCTTCAACACTCCACTGAATGCGAATAAAACATTCTAATTCACACAGATATGTCATGGCTATGATCAATCAAGTATGAAAGTATGGATGAATGTAGGGACAGTGATTCCACAAAAAAGGTACTCCCTGGGTAATGCTATCAATGAGCATGTATGGCCGTGACCCAGATCGGCAGTGAGACACACATTGTCATTCACATCAACACTCATCAAAGTTGAATACAAGTGAAGGTGCGTAGACTTTATTAGCATATGCGTGTCAGTACGGGCAAGATAAGTGCCACAACATGCAGACCAATGCAGCAGTATGTCAGAATTTGGGAACGTTGCCAAGCGCCGCAGTCCACTCCGGGGGAGTGCCTCACCTTTCACAGGTGTGTGTTAACCCGAGTTGTTGTCCGCTTATGTATTTGGAGTCCAGGCGAATGCAGCCATGTCCACTGTTGTCGTGGGATATGTGACCAGATCTCCAAGATGCAACAAGGTGTTGGGACATGTGCAATGGGTTCCAATCTGTTGTGGCTGCAGGTACGTAGTTCCTCGTCCATGAAAGCGATTGCAGCTTTGTAGGCTATCATTTCCAACATGAGGTCGTTGTGGACTTCATCAAACAGGACGGCAAGGCAATCCATTAGCAGGTCCGGACAGATGTGCTGCATCCACCCCCTTTCACCAATTAGCACTACAGCCCAATAGGGGAGCGGTTCAATGTGGTCACTGCACACGAGGAGTTGTGCAATCTCCCAGGTCCAGCTGCCAGCATGTATGCCAAGTATCAAGGCATCCCATAAACGGGTATCACGGTGACACTCCTGGTCGTGGGCCAACAGGGGCGCACACACATGTCAAAATCCAGTTCAGCTACCGTCCTGTTGGATAGGCAGACATCCATGGACCCCTCGAATATGCACGATCGACAATGCAACACA
The DNA here is from genome assembly GCA_963921515.1 of Calotriton arnoldi. Lineage (NCBI taxonomy): Eukaryota > Metazoa > Chordata > Amphibia > Caudata > Salamandridae > Calotriton > Calotriton arnoldi. Next base: position 246,791 of record CAWUFW010008288.1, read on the forward strand.
GGCTGAACGCAGGTGACGTTGGCAAGGCGGAAGCTTAGCCGGTAACTGATCCGCAGCACTGCCAATGGCAGTGCCCCCAGTAAATGCAGCATACGTGCACGGTACAGTTCCACATGACAGGGGTTGTGCATGTGTCCGGGATGTTCTGCCATTGCGTTAGTGGCTCTGGTTGAAGTGGCACTGTTCTGACCTGCGCCAGTTCTGTGGATGAAATGCCACAGCTCAGATCAATGAGTTGTTTTAGTGTGCAACGGTTGTACGCCTGGGATGGTGTGGGAGTAAGTGTGAAGGCCATTCCATGCAAGATAACTTCGAGCAAGGACTTCTGTGTGTGGGGTGTGTATACTTTGGTCTTTCGTCGGGCTGTGCGTAGTGTGGGAGTCGTCATCAGCTGCTATAGTATCTGTTTGGGGGTGCCGGGCACATGCAATTCCAAGGTCGGAGGTGCAGATGTGCTTCCGCCTGATAGCTCAGACAAAGGAGCTTTCATCCCTAATGTTAGTTTGTCATCTGCTTGCATTCAGGAAATGTGATGTGGCTTGTTGGCGGTGGGGTGGGATGTGCGTGACTTTGGGATTCATGTTTGACATGTCTTGCATGTGGCAAATGAGCGGCATCACTGTGTGTTACGTTGCCTCACAGCTGCTCCTCCCTCCCCCTGAGCCTATTTACTTGTGTGCGCTGCGCGGTTGCATCACTTGCATTCCTACGGCACACCATTGTCATGCCTGGCTGCGCATGTCCACAAGCCTGACAACGACTCTGTGATGTTGGCCGTGAAGGTGCGCGGCCACGTGAGTGTAGGCCTATGGTAAGGATAGGGCAGACACAGATGTAGAGTTTGTGCCTGGCTGTACTCGCGCTGCGATTAAGGCTAGGCATTTGGCTCATGCTGCGGCAATGCAGATACACACAACATTTGGCATGTATGAGCCAAGACCCCGAGCGGTCTTGCGCTCCTTCATTTCTTTGTTCGTGCGAGCCCGCCCTCCGGGTGCATGCTACATTGCAACATTGTCGATTGTGGGCCGGGTGGCGTCGACAATACAACAGAGACACACGCATAAGTCACTTCCTTGTCCAGGCCAGCACTGAACCACGCCCAGAGCCCCGGGCAAATTCTTCACACCCCTACGCTGGACTGGCGTACGCCGACCCAGCCCACTCTGCTTACACTTACAGGGGGGGGGGGGACAAAGCTACGTGTCCAAGGTCTTACCCACTGCCTGAGGTGACATGGTTGTGTCCGCTGTCCACAGCACAATGTAATGTGGTAGGGCCCTGGGCCATCATGCATACATAATGACCACACGGACACACTTAGACAGATAGTGGAACTGGCTAGGGGCACGTGCGCCCGGCCCATTTTATTACCAGGGTCACGTGTCCAGTGACGCCTGTGCTGGATGGGTGTGGGGTGAGTGTAAGCCAGCCCTTAGGGAGTGGTTGGTGCTGGCAACAACTAGAACAGTGATCATCAGATCACACACACAGATTCAATCATAAAGGGTCCATGACTTGCAGTGCACTGAGGTAGGGGCACCAGAACTGGACTCACACACAAAAGTTTACATCATAACGGGTCCATGACTTGAGCTGCACTGAGTTCGTGGCACCGGAAGCGCTCGGCGGGTGCGCGGCCTGCGATGATGCGTTGTCCGGGTGGGCCGCCCTGGAAGCAATCTCTGTTGCCTACTGGACTGCGCCATCCATAAATGAAGACTCTATTTGAGTTGGGGGACCTGCTGACCGCAGTGTACGCCGGAGGCAGTGGTCAGCAAGGGCCCACAGCCGTGTGGCATTGACTTGTGCTGCACAGAGTTAGTGGCACCTGGAGCGCTCGGCGGGTGCGCGGCTTGCGATGATGCATCGTTTGAGTTGGGGGACTTGCTGACCGCAGTGTAGGCCGGAGGCAGGAGTCAGCAAGGGGGTGGTGGCGGTGGGTGTTGTGGACCTCTTGTGTCTCCGAGCTGCATGATCATTAGCTCCATGACATGTGTTGGTCTTCAGATGTGGCTCTGGGCTGGGCTCCCTTTCATACTGCAGGTTGTCGTCCTGCTTAACACCAGTAAAAGGCAGGTATTAATTCCCTGCTGCTAACGCGCCTTATCGCCTGTTTTCGGGTCGCATCGCAGATCTGGCTGCTCGTTGTGAATATCGCGAAGTGGTGTTTTCGTGTGTTTTTGCACGGGAACGCCTACTCTGCATATCATTAGCGTTAATTGTCGCTCTCATCCGTGGCGATGTGTTTTGCGGCAGCTATCGCAGGAAAACTGGCGATGTCGGCAGTTTGCACCAGCTTGTGAATAGGGCGATAAGTCTATCGCCACTTTTGCGGCGCTAAAGTGCCGATAAATCGGCGATGACTCCTTGAGAATATGCCCCTGCTTTTGCTAAATTAGGCAAGCTATTCTTCTAAAAACAAATGTCTGGCAGTTGGACAGCATCATACTTTATACAACTGTGCCACATGTTGAGAGGCTAAAATTAGTTAGGGCTTGTCAGATCTGCTGGATTGGCTTGCATTATTTATTGTACCAGGCATCAAAAATGTATTTTTAATTCCAGGGGCATTAGTTGTCATATCAAGGAAAGAGTAGAGGCTTTTGCTGGCGCTGTTGAAATTTGGCAAAAGAAAGTGAGTTCCTTAAGGTATGCAGCTGGTTGGATAGTTTTAGGACACTTTGATATTTTACCCGTCATAATGAAGTGCTCTCAGCGTTCAGGCGAAAACTGTTTATTTCTTATAGTGTTTCTGTAGTTCTAACCTTGCCCAATTATATTATAGCACTTTACAACAGAACTAGACTACTTTACGTATTATTTCTTTTTAATCACAGGGATTACCCAGAATAACTAGCTGTTTGGTCAAAACTGGGATTCGAACCTGGTTCCTATGTTCCTTGGTCAGCAGCTCTAGCCACTAGGCTACATCTCCTCCTCATACATGACTTTGAGACCTCCTGGCCTGGAAGAAATAGTACCAAAATATGATGGGCGGATAAACAGTGGTCGAATGAAACCCCTCAACTCTAATGCTTGCGTTAGGATATTCACATGATGAGGATCAATGTATCACAGTAGGACGTAAATGTTTTTGCAAACGTGTGTTTTTTAATTAAAATTCAATTTCCGTCAGTGATCATAAGCGTCTTTTTCCGAATAGACGGTTTTTAGGTTAAGGGTTGTGTGATATATGGCGTGGGGTCATTGAACTTGGCATGCACTTGGATATGTTAAGAACTGTTCGTAGACACCCCGTTCAACTTTTTTCTGATCCTTAACAAGTGCGAGTGGAATGTTTCAAATTAGTTGCCTGCTTCTGTTGTGGTATTTGGCCAGCCCAAAAAACGGGTACGGCATGGAAAGGTGCAGGATGTGAACAGCAAGGACTGTCACTGGCTACTTCTCCTCCGCCGGATGTGTATGTTGGCAAGAGATAAGTGGTGAGTGTGAGAGCAGCCGGGGAAGGGGCAGGCTGCACTTCTAGTTGTTTGCTATTCTATTTTCGTTGTATTGATTGGTTGGCTCTATTCTGAAAATGCACGCAGTGAAATCCAATCTCCTACACACTGACTAAAGTAAATTTCTTGAAAGTGAAAATTATTTTTGAAACCCGATATGTTAGTTAAACTACAATTCTGTTATGGAATTCTGCAAAAGTCGCTATTTTCTGTATGTGAACTTCGTTTGAGTGACTTTATTTTGATTTTTGGACTTATAAAAACGGTAAAAAAACAAAGATCTATTTTTACGTACACTTTCCACAGTGCCTGTTGACACGTAAACAGTGTGATTCCGTAATGCTATTAAGGGGTAGAATTTGATTCATATCCCCTTCCCATTTAGAGCAAAGCCTCTTTGATGCACAAACAACAACAAATGCATGCTAGTGGAAGAGCTGACATCTGTGAGATGTACCTTTGAGGCACACTTTCATGGGCATAACTGAACAATCATTTTACCATTTGCGCAAACAAAATTTCACTTTGACAGTGAGTGAACTTAGTAAAATTATGCATATGATACACTTGTTTGTAGGAGCTTTCAGTCAGCCTTCTTCATCCATTGGTCTGTTGCTATCACAATTTTCTTTCACCCACTTCAGCATACAGCATGGATCAGTGAGTAGGCTCACTTCAGCCATTAACTTAGTTCACCCAGAGGGAGCACAGACACATACAACTCAGTTACCTTGAAATAACAGAGACTGCTATCAATGTGTGGTTTTTGAGGCCAAGAAAAGTGTTGTTTCCCATGTTATTTAATGATAGTAAGTGTAAGAAATTAGGTTACTAGTCGTCCCCTATTCCAGGAGCAACCACAATTCTTGTCAGGGTGAAGTCACAAGCAAACCCCAAATTATCCGGTACTTAACCCTGTAGTAGGATGGCACAATGGCAGTCAGGCTTAACTTAGTGGCAATGCGTATATTATTTATGCAGCACTTTAAACAGCAATAAAATGAAACACAGCACAAGAAAAAATGCACACCAATTCAGAAAAACAAAGTAAAATTTAACAAATACTTTAAAACCAAAACAACAAAAATCTAATCAGTAGAACCAAGCAATTGCAATTTTAAAGATTTAAGTGCAAGTACCACCAAAAAGCACAAACTACCTCTGAGGTTGGGCTGGACCTGGGCAAAGTCACAAGTTCATGCCTACCACAACAGAGTACAGGCTGACTGCATGGAACCAGTTAGGTTGCTGAACATAGTACCTTCAATCCTGGTTGCTTAGTGATGCGAGGTCCCGTGTTGAGGACTGTCTCCTGGGTTACATGACTAGGTGTAGCCCACAATTGGACTTTGTGTAATACTCCCAGACAGTGAGACAAAGCATGAATAACTGCTGGCAGGATAAGCCATCTCTGACTTAAAAGAGGGAGGAACTATCACCTACCTAACTTGCACATCACAAAGGCTCTGCCTCTGCACACTTACAAAGGGTTTGACACTAGTCTTTTGTGCCCCCAGACAAGCTGGGGCCAAGGGATGGAGGCAGGAAAATCCAAACACCGTTGGGATGGAAACCTCGAGAATCTTCTCCTACCTCACAGCTGGCACCAAGTATAAATATATTGGACCCTCAAACACAACTCGTTAGTACACCTCTGGACCTGTGGAACACTCAGAAGGACTGCTGTGCTACTCTTCTGCAGGAAGAACTGCTACCTTGCTGTCCTGCTATTCTGCCTGCTGCCATGCTACTCTGCTGCCCTACTGCTGTTGCCTGAGTGAAAAGGACTGGACCTGCATTTTTAACCAAGGACCACCAGAGTGACTCCAAGGTCTAGTTGGCTGGCCTCCTGATCGTTGCCTGAGGGACAGAAAAGGCTCCAACCACCTTGAACCCAGCACCTGGACTCTATCTACTGTGAGTCATTCCCCCCAAGTGATGCCACTGCAGTCCTGGACCCTTGGAAGTGAGCTTGAGGGTGCTCTGCCAGCCCAGATGTGATTTCTTGGGCAGAACCAATTCAGTGTGATACATGTCCCTGCACCTCTGCATCGGAATTGTTGCTGTGCGACGCATCCCGATGCGGTAGGATTAATGTTGCGCTGCCACATTTTAACTGCGATTTTACTGTTTTTAAAACCATTTAAACTTGTGTTTTCATAGTTATTTGTACTTTGCACTTTGGATTCGGAACTTACTGATTCCCGCCCTCACCCCGGTCCGTCACGGCAAGTGCCGATTGCACGGAGGGTGCCGGCAGGGCTTTGGCGTTTCCCCCCACTTCCGGTGACATTGGCACTTCCGGGTGGTGAGCGGGCTAGTTGCTCACGCTGCACACCCTATTTAAACCAATGACAGAACGGACGCGGGGTCCGATGCGGTAGGATTACTGTTGCGCTGCCACATTTTAACTGCGATTTTACTGTTTTTAAAACCATTTAAACTTGTGTTTTTATAGTTATTTGTACTTTGCACTTTGGATTCGGAACTTACCGATTCCCGCCCTCACCCCGGTCCGTCACGGCAAGTGGCGATTGCACGGAGGGTGCCGGCAGGGCTTTGGCATTTCCCCCCACTTCCGGTGACATTGGCACTTCCGGGTGGTGAGCGGGCTAGTTGCTCACGCTGCACACCCTATTTAAACCAATGACAGAACGGACGTGCAGCGGGCACGCCAAAGGCAAGCCTGTCTGCGCCCGTCCGCGCCTGGCCCATGCCTATGGCTAGAACTTCTGCGCATAATGGTGACAAATCAAGGATCATAACCTACACGAGCAAAGAGTTACACAGGCTCATGGCTAAACCCTGCTGTCCACTATTGGACTTGCAGAAAGAGACTAAGCAGTGCGTGCACTGCCAGTTGCCACTCAGCTTCACGAAAATTAATGAGTTAAAACCACAGTGTACCCCTACATGCAAGAAAGCCACTAAGGTTTTTAAGGCAGTGTTAATTAATACACGATCATTAGTGAAACACAACACTGAGGTGGCTGAATTGATTGAGTCACACAAACTTGATTTGGCATTTATTACAGAGACATGGGCAGATGGTGCCTCAGACTCTGATATCGCCCTGGCATTACCGGTAGGCTATTCTGTCATTCGAGCTGACAGAACTTGGAAGCGGGGGGTGGGGCTAGCAATTGTTTTTAGAGAAGAGCTGCAAGCAAGGGGCTCGGCAGTGGGAAGTTCCCACGACTGCGAACTGCTATCCTTTCAGATCTCACTCACTAATAATTATACGTTGAAAGGTCTTTTGCTCTATAGACCACCAAGGGCACGGACCCCTTTGCTACAGATATTAAGCCCTATTTTAGAATCCAGTTTGGAGGGATCAGACTTCACGATACTAGGCGATTTTAATTATCATCTAGAAAAATTTGCAGACAATAACATTGCCTCAATGGTTGATATAATGGCTGGTCTTTCTTTGGATCAGATCGTTAAACAGGTCACACACGCGGCCGGGCACGCGCTAGATGGGATTTTTTCTTTTAATCCCAACCTCGAAATTGTCGAAACAATGCCCGTTCCTTGGTTAGACCACAAAGCTATCGTGTTTACTGTAAAGGTGGATCAGGTGCAGCCAGTTTACACAAATGATCACAGGCTAGTCACCTATCAGGATTGGGCTAAGATTAATGTGCCTATGTTACAGGAATTACTACTCAGGACTAAACCTGAACTAGGGCCAGATAGTAATTTAGCCGTTGATAGGGTATCCTCCTGGATCAAATCAGCGGTCAATATTGCAGCCCCTACTAAAAGTTTTATCCCCAGGAGGAAAAATCCATCAGAACCATGGTTCACGGAAAAACTAAGGGCTCAAAAACAAGTGTGCAGAAGGGCAGAAAGAAAATGGAGAGCTAACTATGACCAAAGAATGAAAAGTGAATATGCAAGAACGTTGGCAGACTACAAAAAACTGGTTATAGGGGAAAAAAGCAATTATTAAACAAGAAAAATAAGTGAGGCCAAGAATTCCTGCAGGGAGCTCTTCGCCACAGTTAAAAAATTAGCGAATCTCCCCGCTGTAAACCAGATGGAAAGTAGTACAGAACTTTGCAACACACTTGGACAGTTCTTTGTAGATAAAGTCACTTCAGTGTATGATTCTTTTAAGATTAATAACAACATCGAAGCCTTAACTAAGCACCCTATACAAGGCATGGATATCTCAAACCCCAAAACTGGCTTTTGTTTTGCTCCCCCTTCAGTAGAACAGATCAGCCAGGTAGTGAAGACTATTAGGTCTGGGGACCCAACGGATCCATGCCCATCCTAGGTAATGCACATGTTTCCTGAAATGCTAAGTGAACAACTAAATCTTGTGTTCACAGAGATAATCTAGTCAGGCCGCTTCCCAGACGCATGGAAAATAGCATCAGTCCTCCCACTCTTAAAAAAACCCAACTTGGATCCAAAAGAACCCAGCAGTTATCGTCCAATTTCAAGAATTCCATTCCCAGGCAAAGTGTTTGAAAAACTGCTTAATAAACAACTGACAGATTTCTTAGCTTCTAGTAACTTTTTGGACCAATCACAGTATGGGTTCAGGGAGGAGCATGGAACAGAGACAGCCTTGGTCATGGCAGCAGAGGGACTCAGGAGTATACTAGACGCAGGAGGGAAGGCCGCCCTGATTCTATTGGATTTATCGGCGGCCTTCGACACCGTGAATCACGAGATACTCCTCGCCCGTCTAGCAGAATTGGGGGTCCAAGATGATTCACTCATGTTGATGTCATCATTTTTAATGGACAGAACCTTCTCAGTCAAATTGGGAGACTTTACATCTAAATCCTTTAGGTCACCTTGTGGAGTGCCCCAGGGGTCCTCCTTGAGCCCCACCCTCTTTAATATTTATGTTGCTCCCCTGGCATCGATCATCAGGCAGTGTGGATTTTTGCCGGTTTCTTATGCTGACGACACCCAAATAGTGGTGTCGGTGTCAAGCAATGTGGAGGGAACAGCTGACCCCTTTAATGATTGCATGAGGCAGGTTAATAAATGGATGCAGCTTAACTGCCTGAAACTGAATGGTGATAAAACCGAAGTCATGCTATTAGGTTCAGATATGGACTTTTGGTCTCCTAAATGGTGGCCAGCCAGTCTGGGTGAGTGCCCAATCCCAGTGGGCAAAGTTAGAATCTGGGAGTCATATTTGATGATAAACTGACTTTTAACGCCCAGATAAATAAATTGTCCTCAACTGTCTGGTACATTCTAAAAATGATCAGAAGAATACATCCATTCATTCCCCATGAGTCACGTAAAACATTGGTTACGACATTGGCCCTGTCCAGACTGGATTATGGCAATGCTTTGTACGCAGGGATTCAAGCCCAACATCTAACAAAACTCCAGCGTCTGCAGAATGCAGCAGTAAGGTTAGTGTTGGATATTCCCAGATCTGAGCCAGTCGCTCACAGACTGAGAGCCCTCCACTGGTTACCGATGGAAAAAAGGATTATGTTCAAATCATTATGCTTGGCCTATAAGGCCCTTCATGGTTCAGGACAGCAGTTCTTGAGAACTCACCTGAAATGGTATGAGCCGGCAAGAAGCTTGAGATCTGCTCATTCAAAACTTTTACAAGTACCTAAGTTCAAGCAGGTCAGGTGGGGGGGGGAGAAGCTTTCTGTTGCGAGCAGCCAAAACCTGGAACCTTCTCCCTATCACGATAAAAAGCAGCCAGTCGCTTCTGTCTTTTAGAAAAGCAGTAAAACTTGGATTTTCACTTGTTAAGTCAGCTCCCCACCTTATCGGTAATCCGCTGTTCATCGAAACCTAGCGCCAAGACGCCTCCGGGCATTTGCGCGCTTTATAAATATATAAATCAAATCAAATCCATGCCGCAAGACCTTGCATCGCAGCTCTTCACGATTGTTGCTGCATGTTACATCCCCGCAGCAGGACTTCACATCACAAGCCTATGTCGACTGGATCCTTAACGACGATGTAGGATCTCACATCACAAGCCTCGTCGATGGCTTTATCGTAACCGCTGCTACCGGATGCATCTCCGATGCCAGACCTCACATTGCATCCTGCAGCTCCTTGGAACAGCCACTGCATGATGCCTCCTCGACACAGAATCTCGCGAAGCTCTGCAGCCAAGATTTATGGCACTTTGTTCAGGTGGCCTAACTTGGTCCCTGTACCCGGTCTGCGATTCATTATATTTAGCCTGAGCTTAACCAGATAACCACAGTTGGCGGTTTGTGCTTTTAGGCACTATTTTTACTTAAATATTTGCATTTGCATATCTCCAGTTCTACTAATTGGATTTTTGCTGTTCTTGTCTCAAATCATTTATTCAATTTTAGTCCATTTTGCTAAATTGCTGTGGGATTTTTCTTGTGCTGTGTTTTCACTTTATTACTGTTTGTGTGCTGCATACATACTTTACACATTGCCTCAAAGTTAAGCCTGAATTCTTTGTGCCAAGCTACCAGAGTGTTAAGCACAGGTAAATTTGGGGTTTTCTTGTGATTTTACCCTGACAGGAATTGTGATTGCTTCTTAAGTAGGGTACCAACCCGCTCAACCAGTAACCCAATTACCTCCAATGGTAGTAATTGATTAATTGTCACTGGAACGTTAAAGGAATTTGCTGCTATTGGCTGGAAATTTAGCAATATTTGCTGGCATCTCTAGAGTAATTACAGAGCACAACAGAACAAAACATAATAGCATAACACAAAGCAAATATGAACACAACAAAAAAACTAAAGGGCACAAAACCGCAGAAATTCAAAGCTGAACACCACACAACAACCACAGCACAACAGCAAAATGCAATAATGAAGCATGAAAACACAACACAAATAACAATAGAACGCAGCAAACCACAACAAGATACAACATAATAAACGTTATGTTATAGGCCATTTATACACCGCACGTTCACCATTAGGGCTCTTGGCGCTAAGGTAACAAAAGGCAAGAACTGAAATCCAAGTTAAACATAAGCATGTTGGAGTAGCCAGGTTTTTAGGAGTTTTCTAAAGCTTGCGTAGTTGTAAGATGATCTAATGTCAAGAGGGAGAGAACTCCAGTTGTGAGGAGCCAGAAAGGAGAATCTGGCCCCTTCAAGTCTTTTCTTCTTAAATCTTGGCCCTAAAAGTAAGTTGTGCTGAGCCGTTCTTAAGCAGTGGTTGGGAGTGTAGCGCTGGATTCTGGAAGGCACAAAAGCAGTACTTTTGCCATGGAGAGCCTTGAAAACAGTGCAGGATGTTTTAAAAACTGTTCTTTGAGCTACTGGTAGCCAATCAAGCTTATTCATTAGAGGCTTAATGTGGCAGTATCGGGGCTGACAGAAGGCTGCTTGATTTTGGACTAATTGCAGCTTTTTGTGGAGGCCAGTGGGAAGTCCCAGGTAAAGTGCGCTGGCATAGTTGATCCGAGAGATAACCATGGCAATAAGGATTTGGATGATAGCTTCCTCCATGAAGTATCTCCCAATTTTTTTTATTTTCCAGAGATGGAAGAAGCAGCTGGATAACACAGCTCCAATCTGTGGCTTGAGGGATAAATCCTCATTAATGAGAATTACAAGGCTTTTCACTGAATTCTCGGGCCGGGTTAGGGAGCCCAATTCAGGGGGGCCAGAAAGAGGGATTCCAATGGGTCCGTTTGTTGTTATCTCTCATTCTCCAACATCCACTACATTAACCCATTTCTTGGTAATCAGGAGGCCACTGAATGAGACCAACTTGAGAAGCAAAATATAAATCACATCACACTTTTCAGAAAAGCAATAAACTCTCATATGGAAACCAGGAAAGTACGAGTCAGAAATACTTTGGAATAGAGGTCAAAGACTCACAATCAATTTCAGAAAATCATTGGTCAAAGTTACGGGTGTGCAAAGTCATAATGCTGCAAACAACGTTTGGATGCAGTGGCAAACATTAGTCATAATTAAACAAAAGTATTTGCAGAAGATTGTTTATGCAAAGCATTTGTGAGAGAATCTCCTTATGGAACACTAATTTTTTCTTGATTGAGAAGTTGCTTATGAAGCACTCATTTTTTCTGGATTTTTTTCCGAACACCTGCTTTCTGTGGGATTTTGAACTGAAATATTTCTTGTATTTCGTATAACTTCACAAAGTTAGCAAAAGCCAACCTCCTTGTGCCTAATGTGAGTACTTTACTGGCTTTAGGGGAAATGGCTGATGGGTTGCCAAAGTAAATGTCCCAATCCCTGTGCCCCAAAAAGACTTTTGGGCCTATTACGATGTCGGTCGTAAGGCCTCCGACCTCAGTTCAGAGGCCTTTTGACCGGCTTCAATTCAACTGGCCGATTTTGATTCAGCCGGTTGGAATTAAAACTGGCTGGTCATTCTGCCTGGCCTCCAATGGTCTCAAGGACCCCGTCGGTCAGTCGGAACCAGCTGTAATCCAAATGGACGTCGGTTTACGCCATCCGGATTACGATGCACGGTTTCCCGCAGGGTTTCCATGCCGGCCTTTCCGACATGGAAACCCTGTCGGAAAGTGTGTTTGGGGCCCCTATCAGGGTCCCCTTTCCTTTGCAGCCTCTGGTTGGTGGCCGAGGGGGGACCTATGGTGCCCCCCTGTTATTCAAGGTGCCTGCCACGGGGTGCAGGGGTTAACATCACCTCACATTTCCCTATGGGAGCATGTATTATGGCAGGTGTACGGCCGTAACAAATGCTCCCATAGGGAAATGTCTGAATGCGACCACACCATGTGCGGTCGCATCATAATGAGGCGGTCTGGACCGCCGACAGGGGGTTGGTCGGTCCCGTTTCTGAGCATCCGCCCCACATCGTAATAGGCCCCTTAGTACGAATGGCTGCAGGAGACTTACATTTTTTTAACCTATTATAGGGTTCATAGATGGCTAATCTTGGAAGAGGTGTGGCGCCGCAGCCAGGGCGACTGACACTGGACGCTGGGGGTCACGGTTCGATCCCCGGCTCCGGCGGCAGGTCAGCCCAGCACCATGCGACTCTGGGCAATAGCTTGCTTAATCTTCCCGACGGCCCCCAGCGCCGGGACACCCAATTGGGTAGCTGTGCGCTTTACAAATACCTGGATTTACATTTACATTTAATGAGCATGCCCCAAGATGATGCACAAGTGTTGGCATTGTCTCTTAAGGTGGGGACTGGTCTTACACTACTCTATTAACCTGATTCTCTCTAAGAGAGGCTCACTACATATCCACAGAGGCAGTAACTAGGTCAGTTATCTTTTGTCTGATCACAAAAAAGCTGCCTGTTAGACCTGTCATCCTTAGGGTGGTCTTCCCCCGACATTTTGTCTGCTTACCTCCACTTTTTGCTGTATCTTTTTGTTGGTCTTAGGGCTCCCAGCACTTTACTACTGCGAACCCCTGCTAAAGTGCATGTACTTCTGCCAAACACATGATGACATTGGTGTATACCTGATTTGCATATCTAGGTTACCTGTAAGTCCCTTGTAAAGTGGTATAACATGTAGCTAAGTTGTGTAGGGTTTTTCGTACAACAGGGAGTAGGCGCTCAGACTCGTACGCGTTTATGTAACAATAGCCGGAGTATGTGAACGGTGCTGCCAGGTCGGGGGAAATACCCAATAACCCCCGTAATTTGTGTGAGTCAACAACCCACACTAGTAATATGGACACAATCCTGTGCACACGTAATTGGGATAATGAATCAAAGCAAAGTCTCAAAGGTTGCCCAATGTAAGATCGACATCAGTAGAGTATATCAGGAATATTTAATGATGCAACAAAGAAAAAAATGACCAGCCGACACGTGTTTCGTCACATAGGGAATGTTCCCGTGACTCTTCAGGGCCGAGCGGGTGGTGAAAACCTGGACGTAAGGAAAGTAATGGACGTCTAGAGAGAAGGATTGGAGTCTGGGGAAACTGTCCAGACGCGTATGACCAGGGAAAAGGATCCCGGTGCTGCCAGGGGGCAGGACCCGTAAAAGAAAGCTAGAAGAACGCTAGGGAAAACGGCAAAGCCGGAAGGCAAAGTGACAGGCGGGTGCGCCTGGAACTTGGAGGATGAAGGACGTCCAGGTTTTCACCACCCGCTCGGCCCTGAAGAGTCACGGGAACATTCCCTATGTGACGAAACACGTGTCGGCTGGTCATTTTTTTCTTTGTTGCATCATTAAATATTCCTGATATACTCTACTGATGTCGATCTTACATTGGGCAACCTTTGAGACTTTGCTTTGATTCATTATCCCAATTACGTGTGCACAGGATTGTGTCCATGGTATAACATGTACCCAGGGCCTGTAATGTAAATGCTACTAGTTGTTCTGTAGAACTGATTGTGCCAGCCACCTAAACAAGTTGCCTTTCAAAACTGTCCCAGGCCTGTCACTTTAGGGCCTGTGTGTCGTCGGCCTGCCCTCCATCGCACCGTTGTGAACTTTGGGTCTAATCCTGTCTAGCGCAACCTCAAGAAATCCCTTAGCGCTATTGACTTCTAAGTACTATTTTTGGTTTATTTTTAAAACAATCATAACTCTGGTTCTATTTATTGGATTTTTTTTCATTTTGGTCTTGATTTACTCAGATAAGTATTCTCTATTCTTTTAAACCTGTGTGATCATCCTGTGTGTGTATGTTGCACAAATATTTTGCACATTGCTTCATTAGATAAGTCTGATTACTCTGTGCCAAGCTACCAGAGAGTGAGCACAGGTTATCTTTTAATGTGTATCTAGCTCACCCTGACAGGAGCAGTGGTTCCTGCATGGACGAGGTGCATACCTCTGCCAAACAGAAACTCCGTTTCTAACACTGCCCTTAAACATGCCTCAATTCCATGGCCTCATAATTCGAGCTATTATTTCTTCTGATAAAAAAGACAAGGGTACTAGGCCACTAAACATGCAGACGTTTAATTTTTTGTCCTACTGAAAGAAATTCTTCATTATGTGGTGAATATCAGCCAATACTTTCCAAATGGAAGCTTCTTATTGAAAATGTATAAGCTTTGTATTTAATTTTTTTTGTTTTTGTTTTGTAGTTGCTTTAGTTCAAGCTCCTAGTACACATTCCTCCTAGTTAATGGGATTACATTGTTTGAAAAGGTTAGAGAAGCATAATCTTTATTAACCCTTTTTCATTTTAAATCACTTTACTTTAATGCTTACAACTGTATTTCCTCTGTAAAGCAAAAAAATAAATAAACACAGGGTTTGCAAGTGCAAGTTTTCAACCATATTGACAGATCTTCCACATTTACAAATGCAATTTATCCATCTGAAATGCCGTCAATCCCAATCCTGTGAATAGGTCTCGTGAATTTCCATGGACAAACTGAAAATTGAGTGTCCCTAAGATCAGCTTCAGTATCAAACATTCTTTCAGAATTCAGAATTGACACTGTAGCTGAAGTCGCAAATTTCGACAGATCGATCACAACCATAAGGCTACAAAAGTCATAAATTTGCTTGGAGAACGTTTGTGACTTTTCTGGAATTCTGAGAAGAAATAAGGAGCATCAGTTCAGATTTCCTTGAGTACTTCAATAAGTAATTTTTATGCTTCTGGAATTTCCATCAATTGGAAATTCAGGATTCACAAATTTGATACAAATTTGCTTTTGTACACTTTTTTTTTTTTGTTTCTCATTGGGAAAAAATATTTTCCTTGCAAAGTAGTTATGAGGACGTTCACTCCCATTCGATATTCAAAATGCATTGACTTTTGCTCTTAACAGACGTACATGTGCTTACATTTCATGGGGTTTAAAACAACTTGAAGGGTAATGTGAATATCCACAAATGTCCAAGTTTATGGGTGTTCACCTACGTTTACACATGGAAAAATACCAACAACTTCTCTTGCAAATCTGTTGAATATGCCTGAAGTTCAAGTGTATTCATTTGCTACTATCCCTGGCCCCCTGGAGCTATAACACCTTTAATTTTAATATCTGGTAGTTCTGTCCTTGTTGGTGCTTTTGATCCCACCAAAGTAACCTAATTTATGTGGAAGAAAGTACCTAAATCCTTAAACCTCCCCCTTAAAAATTGAAAGTTGTATATTGATATCTGCAGGCGTGGCCGGCACAGGTAACAGCGGTGGGGAAGAGCGAGGGAAGCAGACAGATGAAGGGATAGGGAACCTGTGCCGGCCGCACCTGGATATCTGGCTGCAGCATGATTTTTAGCATTTTGAAATTCCGATGTTCTCTAATGTAATGCCTTTGCTGCCAATATGCCTGTGCACTCGAGTGATAGGCACTTTCTCCAACTTTTATATAGCTCTTTCACAGTACTCCACAGTACTCCTTTCCTCATTTGTGGGTCACGAGTATCATGGAAATATAAATCCTAAGGACACACCGGATGTTAATAATGAGTCAAGGTTTTAGTGATCCTCTTCCACAGCTGATGAACTTCAGCAAACTTGAGGATCTTTCAATAACTTACTTCCATCCTCCACTTTCTTCTATTACAAAAAGCTTTTTATACAGCATTCAAAAGTAGATTTGCATATTGTTTTGGAGTAGATGCATTGGAAATAGATTTTCAAAAAATTGGATGTTGACGAAATATGAACTACTTAAAGGTGCTGGTATAACCCTATAGGGTAAAACTAACAATGTTATTTCGGGGCACAAATGTTACATAATCGCATTTTTAATTTCCATTTTTGATTTTTGTCAAATTTTAATAAAGCTATCCTTGCAAGTGTGCATATTGTTTTTTTAAATGTATTTAAAGTGTATATTGTGTCTGACTAAACACCATAGTCTTCCACCTTTTAATGATTTTTGCTATTTTTGTTTTCGTGACGATAGACCATATGCATTTTACACCTTCAAGATATTAAAATATTCATTTAAAAATCTTGTGCTCGAAGTATGATTTTTACTTTTTATGTTGCCAAATTATTTTGTACCCCTGTCATGCAAGAATCCGCTAATAGCTCACTTTTAGCCACAGATGAATTAAAACACTACTATTACTACATGTGTATATACCAAGCGATTTAAATGCATTATTATGCTCCTCCGTACCAGTTCAAGTTTCAGCCTTACTCCATTTAACGTTTGCTACCCATTCGACCTGTGACGCCCTGCATCAATTATGCCATCCTGGTTGATTGCACTGCACCCTAATTAGCAAGATTGGAAGGTATGGATTGGCAGTAACACTTGAAAGAGACAAATAGCAGACTCGCTGAGACATTCACAGCCATAGAGTTTAGGTTTCACAGCACAGTGTCACTGCTGGATTTTATCAGGACATAATTAGATGTGATGTGATCCAACCTATGATGCATAAGGTAGAAATATAGACTGTAGGATGGCAAATATTTTGGCACTACAAAGCCAAACTGATCATGGGGTGCTAGATTATTCTGTGAGATGGACTACAGTATACAACAGTTGAAGAGGCACATAAAACATAAACTCAGAAAATGAATTAATAAATGTACCCAGTTTCTTCCTAAGAGTGGCTCTAGTCACCAGTTCATGTCTGATGCTAGAACACTATTCCTTGGTTTGACACCTTTCAGGAGCTGAGTACAGCTTCCTTCTTGGTTGCGGCATGACAGTGCACCTGTCAGCAAAACATATTGTGGCCTGTTCATAAAAGGAATCTTACACGTGAATAAATCTACATGTATAAGTTTATTCTTATACTTTTCAGTAGCATATTCAAAAAAGTTTTTAAGAAGTTTCCCTTTTAGAAATTTTAAAAAAATTAAATGCATTTACATTTTTAACTATGCAAATAATTACATTTAACACTTTTTAGTAATGGGGTTTTATTTTAAGTCCCTATCTCGATTACTTTATACGAGAGGGTGTTGCAGTACCAGTGGTTGGCTATGCCTGGTGCTGAACTTACACCAGCTCTGAACTGAAGTACATTTATGACTGTTGTGGGTGCTTTTGGTCTGTAGTAACTTTTGAAGGTCAGTTTGTGAATAGGAATAGGCTTTCTCTTTTGCGGGTGGGTGCACGTCCCTCCCTAAATGCCCTCCCTAATCCTCCATTAAGCACTCCCTACTCCTCCTTTAACCTCTCTTCTTTAGTAGGATGTATTCCCCATTTTCCATCCACTCTTCCAAGTCCCTCCCATATTTACTACTAAAACATATACTAACATGTGCGTAGACTCCACATTCGATGTAGAGATCTGCACACAGAAAAACATAGGGCAGAAAGAATCTGCTTGTAGGTTTGTGAATAACATTTTGTGGTACATTAGTAATTCTATTATAGCACTACTAATTACACTACAAAATGCAGTTTGAGAATAGCCCCCATTTTTACCAAATATTTATAATATACATGAAGCAAGCTTTCGCCCAGAGAAGTAATACTCTTTTACTCCACGCTATTGACTATTTAGTGTATTATTCCACCTTCTATAAAGTGCTTCCACAGGAGTGAATGAGGAACTTTTTTTAATCTGAAAAGTGCACTCATTCATCATGTTGCTTGTCCCATTTAGTTCTTTATCTCTATACAGAAAGCAATTCTTTTATGAAAGGTTTTTACAAGCATTGGCAAATGCCAATAGTGCCAATGCCAATGCCTTTACTACTAGTTTGACAACCCAGCTCTCCGCAAGATGTATTGATGGCAGTTCTTTAAAACATACATTGCGGATAATATCAGAAGAGTATTACTCTCTTGCCTAATGCTATTGGCTACTTGGTGTATCATTAAATTTTTCAGAAAGTGCTCATGTTGGAATGCGTAACGGACTAGTTTGAATCTAAAAGTACACTCAGTCACACTGTTTGTAACATTCAGTTTTATATATCCTACATGCAGTTTATAAAGAAAGCTACTTTTTTCTTAGCATTGGCAAAGTCAGTAGGTTACGGTTAGACCTGGCTTTTACAGCGGGTTTTTCCCCAGATTTTTTGCTTTGTGGCTGTCTGTTTCTGACCTGTTTTTGTTGGTTTTATGACTCTGGGCACTTTAACACTGCTGATCAGTGCTAAAGTGCATATGCTCTCCCTGTAAATTGAATGTATGGATTGGTGTTTCCATAATTGGCTGATTTGATTTACTAGTTAGTCCCTAGTACAGTGCACTGTGTGTGCCCTGGGCCTGTAAATCAAATGCTGTTAGTGCAGCACTGATTGTGCCACCCAGATAAGCAGCCTGTAAATGTAACTCAGGCCTGCCATTGCAGAGCCTGTGTGCGGTCTGGTACTGCCATGTCAAATTGGCAAGTGCACACACTTGCCAGTCCCTAACCTTCCCTTTTCTTACATGTTAGTCACCCCTAAGGTACTCCCAAGGTACCCCTGTGGGCAGGGTGCAGTGTATGTGAAAGGTAGGACATGCCCTGCTGTGTGTGGCATGTCCTGATAGTAAAATACTGCCAATTTCGTTTTCACTATTCCAAGGTTACCTATTCCTGTAGGATAGAATGGGGAGTTTGCGTATAACATCTTATAAATAAAACTACCCCTGGGAACAAGGTAGGAAAATAAAGTTTAGTATGCCTGAACTCAGAATGTTAAAATGCACCTTTTAGTGAGGGTGATTTTTACATTCTGTATTTGAAAATACCACCTTTAGAAAGTAAGTATTTTCTTGCTTAGCCATCCAGCGTGCCTCTACTAGGATGTGTATTGACTGTCTGGCTTTGGAGTGACAGGGGCTGGGGAAGTGCAGTGGCTCCAGAAAGTCTGGATGAGGCAGTGCTAGGCTGAATAGGCCTGGTCTGCATTTGGAGTGGTGGGAGGAGTAGCACCTGCAACTGAATAGGGCTGAGCCTGCCTTCCACAATGATGGCTCCGCCCCCTGTGGTGTGTCTGGAGCCAGGGCTCACACTGACAATGGAGGGTGTTTTGCACTTGCAAAGTGCCCCCCAGAACTGGTTTGGACTAGGCTCAGAGCCCTGGGCCAGGAGAGAACAAAGAGAGTTACTGTATAAAAAGAGGGGCCTAGACCCCAGGCTTTTAGATCATTTCTGGGAATCAAGAGGAACCTTTGCCAAGGGGAAGAGCCGGAGAAGCTGAGGAGGAATACTGCCCCTGTGCTGTTTGCTGTCTGGGGTTGGCCTGCAGTGGCTACTTTCTGCCAAGGAAAGGGAAAAGGACTTTGCTGTGTCCCCTGCTTGAGAAAGATCTCCAAGGGCTTGAAACTGATCTTGCCTCCTGTTCTGAAGTCTCAGGGACACAAAGACTTCACAACCAGCTCCCCTGAACTTCCTTGCTGGGAGTTCTGACCTGCTAAGAGGTGCCTGCTGTTGTTTTGGATCTCTGGAGGCTGTTTGCCTCTGGGAGCCGGAAAAGTAACGCAACTTCGAGAAGCGCGACGCATCCGGACCTGTTTCCGATGCATCGCCGAAGAAATCGCCGCAGCACCTGCCCGCGGCTCGAGAAATCGCCGCATCGAGTGCACCGATCTCCAAAGTCCGTGATCACCACACCGATTCCGCCGCAATGCCTGCTGTGCAGCTGCAAGAACCCATGCATCGTCCCGGATCGTCGCTTCGCATCGAGGCACCATATCTGTTGCATCGTTGGGGGACGCAGTAAGAAACCGACGCATCACCTACCCATGCAGTAAGAAACCAACGCATCACCTCCTCTCCGGTAAGGAACCGACACATCACCTCTCCTGCACAGCAGTAAGGAACGGACGCATCACCTCCCCCAGAGCAAGGAACCGATGCATCACCTTCCCTGCGACCCTTTTTGTTTGTGTGCACAACGCATCCAAGGTACTTTGTGTGAAAAGTGTCGCATCTGTAATTTGCTTTGAACTGAACTATTTCTACCATTTGTAAGTCATATTTTTATTACTGTATTGGGTATTTTTGTTGTTTTGGTCTTGTTTGGTTTAGATAAAGATTACTTATTTTTCTAAACTGGTGTGGTGTCCATTTGTAGTGTTTTTACTGTATTACTGTATGTGTTCACAAATGCTTTACACACTGTGTTGCAAAGTCATCCTGTGCCCTGGGCACCCCCCAATTTTTTGCTGATTGATACTGGTGGTAACTGACTCTGACTGACCCTGGGCTCTGCCTAACCAGGCCCAGGGCCAGTGCAATGCTGAAAGAGACACATTAGAATACAGTTAAAACCCCTACATACACTAGGGTACACAATGGTATGGTGGGGTACCCTGTGATTGGCATGACCTACCCCATAAGCCCCTAGTATATAATAGGGCAGGGGGATTGAAACTACCTAGAAGTCCCTAGTACCCTAGGGCATGGCAGTTTAGAGGCCAGCAGCTCTTTTTGCACTTGCATGTGTGCACTGCTGAAGCCTGAGGTCAGTTTAAAAGCAGCCCTGGGTGCCAGGACTGCTTTTAAAAAGTAAATTGTGCCCAAACTCGACTTTGGGGTTTGGGGCACTTAAAAATGGATAGCCTACAATGGTTTGGCATATTAGTGACCCCCAGGGTCTCCCCTAGGTATCCCAGGGGTGGGGGGTCAGGTATTTATAAGGTACCCCCTTATAAAATGAGTTTTTATATGCCTGGGTAAAGTGAAATTTCACATTTCACTCCCCCATTGTGTTAAAGTGCTGCTCAAATTCGACTTTGATGCTAGGAGCACTGTGAAGTGAGGATCTGCAATATTTTTACAGATTCAGAACCCCTAAAGTCTCCCCTAGTTATCCCATGGGGTGGGGGTCCTGTAGATATAAGCAAAGTACTTATAAAATATGTTTTTGTAAGTCCTGGTGCTGGAAAAATAGCCCAAGTCATTTTTCCCATTGCAAATCCCCTGTTACATAGGTTAACATGGTAGGAAGTTATTAATTAATAACTCTTGATAGGAGAGGGCTAGAAGTGCCATTCAAAGATTTCCCCGAATGGTATTAATAAATCCAACAATATGATATTGTTGAATTTCTCCTAAAGTGTACCTACAAGAAGTTATAAGACTTTCTTGTTTGTAAGTCCAGATTCAGCCTTCCAGTGGTCTGCCCTGATTGGTCAGAGTTAAGTGGATTAGCCAGCCTGCCTGGAGAGGTGATAAAGAGCCTCTGGGGTTATGCAGCTGGGCTGGGAGGGCAGTGTGCTGGTCCACAGGAATGCCAGGCCAGGGGGAGGGGTTGTAAACCATGGGCTTCAAAGAGAAAAGCCGAACCCAGTGACATTTACAACGCTGAACTTTCTACCTCAGGCAGATGGGGGATTAAGGAAGTTATGAGCAGATGCAGGGGGAGAGTCTAAGTAAATTATCCATCCTAGGGGGTGTTTAGCCAGCTCTTGCCTCCTTGCTGGAAAATCTGCCATTATGGATTTGGAAGATTTGATGCACTCTGGGACAAAATAATGCCATACTCTACAGGAAGTGGTCATATGTTTGAGGAGTTACCCTGCTCCCATTGGTCAGGAGTGACCTCCTGTCTGACCCAGAGAACATGGAATAAGTATCTGAGAGGGGCAGAGCCCTCCAGATCTGCTGCTTGAAACTTACTGAAGCAAGACATTGCCAAGCTGAGAAGTTTTGCTGTGCAAAGATTTCTAAGGCCTGACCTCTGAAGACTGCACCATCTGAAACTACAGCCCTGTGGATTAACTTGCTGAAAAGGAACTAAAGAGAGGACTCCCTGAAAGCTACAGGTTAAAAGAGCTCATCTGGAACATCACCAACTAAATCTGCACCTTGGAGAACTACCAGTGGATTTGTACGGGTGACGTCCAAGTGGATTGTGGGAACTGAAGTCCTCAACTTTCAAGGACCATCTTGGAGCTTCCAGACCCTTGGAGTGAGTTTGAGACACTTTGGGACCCTTTGAGGAACTTCAGGAAGAAGTTCAAGAAGTTTGGAGAACTTTGGAGGAACTTTGAAAAAAAGCTCCATAGAGGGACCGACTCAACCTGGTCAGCCAAGCCGCCTGCCTTCAACCGCGAGCCGGCCAAGCCATCCAGGTTCGTCCCGCTAAAAGCTCCGTTGGTCCGACTTCCAGAGTTTGACCGGGAATAGAAGAAATCTGAGGCCGGCGAACCCTCACCGGATCCGGCTACATGAAGAGCATCGAGAGACCCCACGAGAAAAAGCTCCAGAAAAGTTTCTAAGTCCGCTCGTAGAAAAGGTTACCGGGAGCAACCGCGAGAGCCAAGCCGCCTGCCTTCCATCGCGTGTCGGCCTGGGCTCCTGGGTTGCCCCGCTGAAGCGCTAAAGAAAAAGTTTCTAAGTCTGCTCCAGGGAAGTTGACCGGGAGCCCGTCGAAAGGCAATCCGGCGAACCCTCACCGGATCCGGACTGCCTGGGAGCTTCGAGGGGCCTCGAGGAGAAAAGCTCCAGAAAAGTTTTTAAGTGTGAAGGTAGAAACTGAGACCGGGACCTGCCGCAAGCTGTAGCCGCCCAGGGCTCCATCGCGGTCGGCCTGAAACTTTGACTTTGCCCCGGTCTATCGCGAGCAGGTATCCCAATATGGTGCTATAAACTTCTAAGTGCTATATTTTATTAAATCTTTGAAAATTCATATCTCCGGTTCCCTACATTGTATTTTTGTCGTTTTGGTATCATTTTAAAGATAAAAATATTTCCTATTTTTATAAATTGGTGTTGGATTTTTATTATGTGTTGTGTCTTAATTATTTACTGAATTGGTGTTTTTAAATGCTTTACATACCTGTCTTTGAAGTTAAGCCTGTCTGCTCGCAGCCAAGCTACCAAGGGTTGAGCATAGGAATAATTTTCTAAGACCTATGCTGAGTCCTACCATGTGTTAGTGGCCTTATTGCCAGTGGCAGACCTACATTTGCCCCTACCAATAATCCACTTTCCAACACACTGCCTCTGAGATAAGCCTGTCTGTTCGTGCCAAGCTACCAAGGGGGTGAGCAGGGGTTATTTTAGAAGTGTATCCCCCTTACCCTGACTAGAAGCAAGGGTCCCTATTTGGACAAAGGTACCTACCTCTACCAACTAGAGACCCCCATTTCTAAAAGTTACGCTTTAATGTAATAAACAGCATTTGCACAAGCAGCACCTGTAAACAGCATTTGTAAATGGTCCTATTTATATGGGCTTTGCCACTGGTAGGAGTGTTGACAAGCAGCACTATATTAGATAGCTGTGAGAACCTGTTTGAAGGCCTGACTTCTCTCAGAGAGAGGACTGCCTGTCAGTGCTTTAAATACGCAAACAGTGCATGTCAATTTGGAAGAGGGTGTCTCGGCAGTCAAGGCTTGTGCAGTTTGTGCATTTCTTTTTCTACAGACACCCGAAAAGGGAGGGGAGTCGCAATGCTTTTATGGATCTGGTTCTCTGCTGCAATCAGTCCGTTGTTCAGCCTGTTCAAAATATTTTAGAACAAATGGAAGAGAAAGCATGTTTATCTGTATAGCTGTCAAATTACACTGAAAATTAATTCTCTCGTTGCGCACTATGAGAAAAAGCTTTTAACTGCTACCATTGAAAATGGTGCAAATTAGAACAGAGTAGGCAACGGACAATCAGGGTACTCTGTATTCATTTGCAGTAAAGCACTTTGCATGCCCTCATTGCTTTAAGATTATTTATTTCAATTAAAACACACAGTCACTTGCTTGTCTATAGCCTGTTATGTTGGATACTGGTGGTGGTGTTTGTGCCAGGAAATGTCTTCATGACTTCAGTTAATTGGCCATGATGGCCAGGACGGCAACAGACGGCTTATCCATTGTAATGGAACCCACTGAAAGTGCCCTCACTCATCTGCCATGCATCACGGGTGACATGAGGAAGGGTGCCTCTGCTCTGCAGGCATTAACCGCTAAGCTTGTGGTTGTGTTATTGAAAATAAACTATTGATTTCCACATTTACATTTTTGGAAACAACTGATTGAAAAAAAACATTTGCAAAGCTTGTTTTGAGCAAAATTGCTGAACAAATGGATTACAGATTCTAATTTTTGCAGAGCTGGGCCGTCAAGGGACACTACTGAGTTACAAGAGTAAGGAAGCAAGCCAGCACCGTGAAGGGGCTTTATCCTGACCATCGTTTCATAGAGGCACAAGTCTTGACACGTAGTTTATCTTTCTTTGCATCCTCCACTGCCCTGTGCTAGGTCTGTGCTCTATAAATAACAGATACATGCATACATACATTTAAAATTCTAACCGTGCTATGTCTTGATTACTTGTCTTACGTCGGATACTGACTTAATTCGTTTTACACTCAGGAATGCACGTGATCCAGCGCAACCCCTAAATTCCTGAGCCAGGGACCAAAGAAAATCTCATCATGCATAAATTGTTTATCAACCCACGGGGCCCATCACACATTACCCATAAATGATCCCTGAAGACTGGCGCTGGATTTGGGGGGTTTAATTTGTCAGTTTTATTAAATACTATACTTCATATTAATAACATTTATATATATATATTTCTAACTATTAGTAATTTCAACTTCTTCTTCTTTTGGTCGATGGACTATTAGTTGAAGAGTTGATGGTGACTATGATTAACTAAACAGTTTAGCATTTAACTAAATAACCACAACGTCATTTCTTCAGTTAATGATTTTATCTTAATAATGCTCGTGATGAAATTGTCAGTGCACATACAAGATTGCATATAAGAGAACAAATTATCAAGCAATGTAATCAAAATGAATAATTTGCATCGATATCAAAGCATGCAAAGGAATGGGGGAAAGAAGGTACAGCATAAATACTTGCAGAAAATATATTTGCAATTTTAAGCAATCAAGGAGGGCAATACCCACCAAAGAAACAGGAAAAACACTTCCTTGGCTGAGGTTGTGGCAAGAGGTCCCCAGAGATAGGCTCGGAGGACAAAGTTAAACAGGACAGATGCAGCACAATTTGCTATACTAACAACTAGAATTTATCTCCCACTTAATCTACCTGCAAGGTCGCAGTCTCCTCCCCAGCACTCCCGCAATGTTCTCTTAGCTAAAGATTCTCTGAAATCTGTGCAGGACTGCTCTTTCTGTCTTGGATCTTCTCTCTAGGTTCTCGTCTGCGTTCTCGTCTGCATTCTCTTTCTCCCCTCTCCTTTCTCTGTTCTCGTTCGTTCTGATCTCTGCTCCTTCTGAACCTCGATCTGATCTGATCTGCTCTGGTCCGAACCGAACTGAACTGCCACACCCCCAATTGGGACATCAGTTATACCTTTCTGCCTAATACACTATCTTACAATGTTGCAGTATCGGTAGAACCTCGGACTGTGATTGGTTGTCGTAAATCATACTAAGGTCGCCTCATCCAGTCCTCCCCACAAATCCATCCTATACCGGTTCTAACAAAGGAAGGATTTAAGACCATTGCATGCGTATATTACTAACATTCATAGTTATACAATTAGCTACAATGTTCATTATGATATCCGCTTTCACATTCGTATTGCACGTAGTGATGGCTGTTCCCACAGTCGCTGTCGCATCTTGGCACATAAACAATAAGACACAGGTCAACATGGCCTTCACACGAATTGCATCATCGGGTACACTCAGCAGTCTGTGAGCAGGCAACCCCTCCCGGCACATGCGCACTCCGGACCGACCAGGCCAACCGCATGCGGGCTTGAACGAGAGGCCATTTTCATGCAGGCCCAATCCCTTACTAAAATAAACAAACACAAAAGAATATTAATTCGTGAAATAAAACCCATTATGTTTACCTCCCACCGTACTAATGCCCTGTGTTAAATAAATCCTAGCAAAAGCTATTAGTTTAAAGCAAACTTCTTATTATTCGTGCACAACATGCAAAATGTGCAATGTACAACACAGCATAAACATGCATTAGTACCGTTTTTCAAAGCGCAAACAGTTAATACGTACTCATGCCAACATGATTTAGTGTATTATGTAAATTGCGTTTGCCCCCTGTGTAAATGCGTGTATCCGGAGTTGATTAGTTCATGCAGTTAATACTTTATTATAGAGTTACTTGATTTCATGAGGATATATTTTACAAACCTCACTCCATCACACGTGTAGTGATTGTTGCTCCTTTGTAAGTCATGCACCAGTTTTTAAAGATGGGACATGTTTTTAGGGGTATTCAATGGCAGTCCTTCATAGTAAGAACGATGCAGTTCTATGTTTGTTCGGTTCTTTTATGAGACGGTTTGTGTCATGTTGGAAGCCATTCAGAGGAGCTGGTGTAGAGGCAGTTTTATACAGAAAGAGCACAGTTCCCCTAAGCTGCTTCATGTGCTTTTGATTATACCGGAGCCCCATGCCTCACAGATTGTTAGTAGCGCTGAACACTTTCAGCATTTTCTTGGTGTGGTAACATTTATTTATATATTTACTGTTTTTGTAAATGGAACTGTTTACAGGTTGAGCATCCTGACGCTGAAGCTCGCTGGTTGTGGAATCACAATGTTTACAGTTATAGGACTACTTCTTTGACATTTTTTCTATGGGTTTTGTTTTGCATTTTTTCAGTTTGTACAATATGATGCAAACGGGGCGTATGCAAAATCTAAATTTATATGACCATTTGTTGAAACTGTAGCTTTAGATGTAAGTCTTTTCTGATACTCACTGACTCTGTTGACTATATGATTACCTTGCAGTACCCACGAGTCACCATATGAGGTGTGTGACTCACTCCAAGGCTTGGCTAGAGTAGATTTGAGCCTGTTTGGGCTGCAGCTCTACTCAAGAAGATGTGGGTGTAACTTTGCTGAAATACAACAGACTTACCCTTTTGTAGGTTTGTGGCCCGCATTAATTTTCCATCTCCCTCTTTGTAGTACTTTTCCCATTTTCCAGCCCCTCTCAAATCTACGCTTAAACTGTTACAAAAAGTGTTTGGAGTTTTATGCACTTTGAGAGACAGGACCAGTGTAGGTACAGATCCACACCCATACCTTTATGACTTGCATTTGAAAATATATGAAGTAGTACTGCAGAAGTACTACTTCACATACTTGTAAATGCTTTAGTAGGTGGTATGTGTGGTGTTGTGGGCCCTGGGCCCATATGCTACTAATGATGGACACACCATATTTGGGTACTGGAACTGGCCTAAGGCACGTGCGCCCAGCCCCTTTTATTTGCAAGGTCACCTGACTGGTGACACCTGTGATGGGTGGGTGTATAGTGTAGGTGCAAACACAGGTGGAACACTAGAACATGTCCAGCAGGACACTACAGTATTTACCTGCGTCCTCACAATGTAATTTTGCACTGTATGCTAGTCTCCAGGGTCGGACTGGGAACCCAAAGCAGCCCTGGCAATTTTGAAGGACCAGCCCCCGGCAGTGGGGGTGGGGGACTGGGGAGGTGCAATGTGAAGCACTGCTGCTTTTGTTACTGGGAGCCAATATTGCAGCAACGCTGCAAAACCGGCCTCCAATAACAAAAAAAGTCCCCCACTGCTGCAAAACCGGCCCCCACCTTTCCAGCCTCACAGGAAAACGCCCGATGCCCGCTACCCACTCAGAACAAAGCAGAGATAAGAATAGCTTGTCCTCACAGGCACTATGAACTAATTTGGCAGCTAAAGGGTTCCTGCTGCTTTTCTAATTATCTTAATATAATTGAGTAAATAACCACCTTCAATTATTTTTAATCCATTAAATTAGAAGCTTACATACTGAAAAATGCATTAATTTGACTTTGGGGTATTTCTACCATTATTGCAGTACATAGGTTACAGAAAGTGGTAGATACAATGGTACATGAATCATGAAGGGTGAATTTTCAGTATATGTAAAAAAAGGCTGTTGAGAGTTTGGAAGCACAGTAGGAGTTTGTGTTGCTCAAAACTGACTAATCTAGATCTTCATTTAGGACGAGATGTAACCTCAAATTTTTGGAAGCACAAATGAGTTGCAAAATGTTATGGTTTAAATCCAACTGCAGTTATGCAGTGTTGCCTGTATATCTTGCACTCAGTTGTCCAATGGCGAGTATTACCTTGCATAAAAGATAGAGGTCTGGGAAGTTGTGAAGATTTTTTCTCATGATCTTAATGTATTTGTCACAAGAATGTGCAATGTGCAATTGTTGTAAAAAGGTTGTAAAATTGTACACTAGATGGTCTTTCAAGTGAAAATCCCGACTTTCTTGAGTATTTCGCATACACCTGTAATTGTGTGGAATCACGTACAAGGAAAAGCTCAGCAAAGTGTGCACTTCCATTTACAAAATACGTACCAGCTAGGGCTGCAACATGCTTCTGAGAAACATCAGAGCAAGTTATGTACTCAGTCACAAAATACTCAGACGTTACCAGGGCAACTCAGTTTCAGAATACTAGGGAGAAAAAGCTAACAAGGTATACTTCTGCTGCGTGAATCACCAGTGCTCACTGACACTCGCAAGAGACTTGAGTGCATCAGCCTAGTGAAAGCGAGAACTCTGTGAACAAGTCTATTCTCACATATTAAAAACAAAACTTGCAAACCTATATTAAAAAGAGTCTGGCCCGTGCCCGCGCGCACCATGACAAATTGGAAGAGAACCGACAGGAAGCAATTGTTCCCCACACTTATCGTGTGAAATTCCTTTCCCGCCTTCTGACACCAGAGGAAATCAACCTTGACTGCTGCAATGCAGGAGGGCGACAGGAACGAATATGACTTGCACAACTGTTCACAGGATCAATCCTTCACTGCGCTCTCTCGGATGCTGAATGAAGTCATTTATGGTTCTGCTGGGATTTTTTGTCCTGGAGGCTCACGCATACAAATCTGAGAGAAAACTTAATTCATAATCAATCCCTTTATACATGCCTAATATTGACCACTTCGCCTGAAATGTATTAACTCTATAAAAAATGTAATTTACCACGAATAAGGGATTGAGCAGGAATGACTGCAGGGGGCTATTCTGCTAAAGCACATTTCAATATTAATTGTATAATGATTATAATGAACCACTACATCTCTTGGCTGGAGTTCCAATGTACTTTAGAGGTATTAACATGGAAGCATTGCCGATAAAACCCTTTGGATCTGCTTCAGAAAGCTGAAGAGCGTATTGAGCGGGTGATGCTTGCGTTTAAAATGGTAAAACTCCAGCTATTGAACAGAAGATCTTGGCCTGGGGAGCACGCCCCGTTCACTGCAGGTCTGACATATGTATTGGTCAGAGAGAGATGCAAAGTGAACTTTCTAAATTTTTGCACTTTAGAACTCATTTTTAGATCTGGCTTGACAGCGCTGCTGCCACTTGACCTTATGTGATCGACAGAAAAAAAGCTTTAAGAAGTAAGATGAAGTTTGGCTCCGCCCACTTGTTGATTACATTGAGTACAGCATTTGATTTGGCAGAAGTTGTGTGCTTGTATTGCAAGTTTTGCCCTGTGGGGAAGTGTATTCTCAATGTGTCATGACTGAGTTGATTATTGTAACAATCCGTTTATTAAGGCTATAAGCTTTATCTTTTTATTATTTTATAATTAAGTTATGATAAATGTAGTACGCTTGTCATATCTATTGTGAAAAGCATGAAGAAAATGGGCATTGAAGTGTAGAGTGTTATTGCACCAGATTAAAGCCTGTAAACTGGTATTTCGATTCAAGGCACTTAACAGCATACCTTAGTAGGCAAGACTTTTGGCATTGGTTAACACCCCTGACAACCCGGTGGTAGAAGAATTTCTCTGTAATAAGCAGTTTTAGGCCTTCTCAAGAGGTTATGCATACTGTATTGCCACCTGTAATTTGGACATACTTGCAATTTTACAATGGTGTGACTTGTAGGAAAGCTTGTGCTTTACACAGTAGTCCTGAGCTGGTGATGATGACAAGCCTATGATAAAGGCTATACTTTTGATTGGTTTATTGTGAAATGTTATGTCAGAGGCCATAAGTCTGACCTGTTGATTATCAAAGGTTACGGCAAAGGCAGGCATTTATTGTGTATTTTATCATGTTTCTATAGCACGCTAATCACCTCTGAGGGTATCCCAGGCGCTCTGTAGCAGGTGTCTGAAGCTGTATCCCAGGTGCTCTGTAGCAGGTGTGTGAGGTCAGCCCTTGGGGTCTTACTCAAAAAGCAAGGCTTTCAGCTTCTCACAAAAGTCAAGAAAAGAGGAGGAGGCTGTGATATGATGTGGGAGGTTGTTCCATGCTTTAGAGGTCAGGAGCGAGAAGGCACAGCCTCCTGCTCTGATTTGAGTATGCGTGGGGTATGTACTAGCAAGAGACTGACAGAGCAGAGGTGCCTGGAAGGTTGGTGGAAGGGAATGTGGCCGTTCAGGTAGGCAGGACCAGTGTTATGGAGTGCTTTGTAGGTGTGGGTGAGGAATTTGAAGTGTGCACGATTGTGTATCAGGAGCCAGTAGAGTTCCTTAAGGTGTGGTGTGATGTGGGCTCGGTTTGGGAGTTTGATGACTTATCTGGCTGCTGTGTTTTGGATGGTCTGTAGTCTTATTGTTAGTTGGTTGGTTATCCCTGTGTACAGGGTGTTTCCATAGTCTAGCATGGTGGTGATGAGGGCTTAGGTGATTGTTTTCCTAGTGTTGTCTCGTAGCTTTTGTGAAAAGCACATGTTAAAACAAATAATCATTAACCCCTTCGCTGCTAGGCCTTTTCCCCCCCTGTGCTAAGCCTTTTTTTGGCTATTTGGGGTAGTGCGTGCTTAGGCCCCTGTAACTTTTTGACCACATAAGGTATCCACGCCAAATTTGCGTCCTTTTTTTCTAACATCATGGGGATTGTAAAGGTACCCAGGGTTTGTAGATTCCCCTGGAGGGGACCCAGAAATTAGCCAAAATACAGCAAAATTTTGTTTTTGGGGGAAAAATGCGAAAAAGGGCTACAGATGAAAGCGTCTTGTTTTTCCCTGCAAATGGCATCAAAAAGGGGTTGTGGTGCTGAAATCACCATCTTCCCAGCTTTCAGGGACAAGCAGACTTTTGTCAGAAACCCAACTTTTTTACACAGTTTTGGCATTTTTCTGGGACATAGCCTATTTTTGCTATTTTTTGTGCTTTCAACCTCCTTCCAGTTAATGGTAGAAATGGGTATGAAACCAATAATTGATCCTAGAAAGCCATACATTTCTGAAAAGTAGACAACATTTTGAATTCAGCAAGGGGTCATTTGTGTAGATCCTTAAAGTTTTCCTTATAGAAACTAACAGTTAAATGAAGGAAAAATTGAAAATTAGTTGAAAAAAACAGCCATTTGTGTCAACGTTTTCACCTGTAACTTCTTCTAATTATGACAGCTATTTGAAAGCAATATACCGTTATATCCGCTGGACCTTTCTGGTTGTGGGGATAAATAGGACTTGTAGGTTCACCAAGAACCCGACGAACCCAGAGCCAATAACTGAGCAGCATCTTGCAATGGTTTTTTATTATGTACCGGGTATACAGCAATTATTTTGGGAAAATGTATACATGGAAAAATTGTTATGAAAGACACCTATGTATTTCTGAAATGGGAACAAACTGTAGATTTTAGAAACAGTAAATATTTGCACATTTCCGAAATTGGGAGTACCCATACTAGCATGAGAATTATAGGTCATTTTTCAAAATGACTTATTTTTTACACATTGTCTTTCATTTGGAAGGCAGAAATGCATCGAAAGTCAATAGGTAATAACAGTTGCTCTACAATTCTGTGTTACCCTAAGTCTCCCGATAAAAATGGTACCTCACTTGTGTGGGTAGGTCTTGTGCCCACAACAGGAAATGGCTCAAAATGCAACGTGGACGTACCACATTTTCACAATGAAAAATTACCCTTTTTTTGCAAAGTGCCTAGCTGTAGTTTTTAACCCTAGCTCTGCGGGCACTTAGGGAAACCTAGCAAACCTATACATTTTTGAAAACTAGACACCCAGGGAATTCAGGATGGGGTGACTTGACTGGCTCTCACCAGGTTCTGTTACCCAGAATCCCTTGCAAACCTAAAAAATTGGCAAAAAAACACATTTTCCTCACTTTTCTGTGGTGGAAAGTTCTGGAATATGCGTGGATCCACAAAATTCCACCCACCCCGCGTTCCCCAAGGTCTTCCCAAAAAATGGTACCTCATTTGTGTGGGTAGGCCTAGTGCCCGCGACAGGAAGCAGCGCAAAACGCAACGTGGACGCACCACATTTTCACAGTGACAGGCAAGGGCCCACAACGTATTGAGGCAACATTAAAATTGCCTATCACAAAATGTTGTGGGACCTTGCCTGTCGCGGGTACTTGGGCCTCCCACCCGAGTGAGGCACCATTTTTATCGGGAGACCTGGGGGAACGCTGGGTGGTAGGAAATTTGTGTCAGCCCGGTGATGCCACAACTTTACCACACAAAAATGTGTGAAAAAAGGGATTTTTCAGCAAAATGTCAGGTTTGCAGGGGATTCTGGGTAAGAAAACGTTGGGGGATCCACGCAAGCCATACCTCCCTGGAATCCCCCGGGTGTCTACTTTTCAGAAATGTGTGGGTTTGGTAGGTTTCCCTAGCTGGCCGCCGAGCCCCGGGCCAAAACGTCATGGGACCCCCCTTGCAAAACCAGGTCGTTTTGTGATAGGCCATTTTGAGGTCGCCTCAATACGTTGTGGGCCCTTGCCTGTCGCGGGACTTGGGCCTCCCAACCTAGTGAGGCACCATTTTTATCGGGAGACCTGGGGGGACGCTGGGTGGTAGGAAATTTGTGTCAGCCCGGTGATGCCACAACTTTACCACACAAAAATGTGTGAAAAAGGGATTTTTTCAGCAAAATGTCAGGTTTGCAGGGGATTCTGGGTAAGAAAACGTTGGGGGATCCATGCAAGCCATACCTCCCTGGAATCCCCCGGGTGTCTACTTTTCAGAAATGTGTGGGTTTGGTAGGTTTCCCTAGGTGGCCGCCGAGCCCCGGGCGAAAACGTCATGGGTCCCCCCTTGCAAAACCAGGTCGTTTTGTGATAGGCCATTTTGAGGTCGCCTCAATACGTTGTGGGCCTTTGCCTGTCGCGGGTACTTGGACCTCCCACCCGAGTGAGGCACCATTTTTATCGGGAGACCTGGGGGAACGCTGGGTGGTAGGAAATTTGTGTCAGCCCGGTGATGCCACAACTTTACCACACAAAAATGTGTGAAAAAAGGGATTTTTTCAGCAAAATGTCAGGTTTGCAGGGATTCTGGGTAAGAAAACGTTGGGGGATCCACGCAAGCCATACCTCCCTGGACTCCCCGGGTGTCTACTTTTCAGAAATGTGTGGGTTTGGTAGGTTTCCCTAGGTGGGTGCCGAACCCCGGGCCAAAACGTCATGGGACCCCCCTTGCATAACCAGGTCGTTTTGTGATAGGCCATTTTGAGGTCGCCTCAATACGTTGTGGGCCCTTGCCTGTCGCGGGTACTTGGGCCTCCCACCCGAGTGAGGCACCATTTTTATCGGGAGACCTGGGGGGACGCTGGGTGGTAGGAAATTTGTGTCAGCCCCATGATGCCACAACTTTACCACACAAAAATATGTGAAAAAAGTGATTTTTTTCAGCAAAATGTCAGGTTTGCAGGGGATTCTGGGTAAGAAAACGTTGGGGGATCCACACAAGCCATACCTCCCTGGAATCCCCGGGTGTCTACTTTTCAGAAATGTGTGGGTTTGGTAGGTTTCCCTAGGTGGCCGCCGAGCCCCGGGCCAAAACCCAGGTGACCCCCTTGCAAAACCAGGTCATTTTGAGATAATGTGTTGTTTATTTCTGCAGCGTGAAAATTTTGGCACAATATTGCAAGGAAAATGTGACAGACATTTTGAGGTTTGCAGGACATTGTGGGTACCATAACTTGTTGGGATCCACAAGAGAGATATCACCATGTACTCCCATGGGTGTTTCGTTTACGACAATATCTACAGTTGGTAGGTTATTCTTAGACAGAATGTACACCTTGGCAGACAGACTAAAAAGACAAAGATTACTGCACAGCCATCTATTCCTCAAGCACACATACTGGTTGGATTTGGCACGAGGGCAAGTGATGGTTCAGTATATACAATTTTATTAACAAGAGATTTCACAAAAATGAAATGCACTGTCAATAATTGAAAGGACAAAAAACTGAACCAGTGACTCGCAGCTCGTGAGCTGTAAAGCCACGTCAAGGCCCCAACAGCTTTACAGGCCATTCACACACCTTTCATACGTGATACACACAAGACCATTCACACCACGAGGCACGAAACAAACACATTACAACATTCACAAAAAGGGACAAGGTACACCCTGCTTGAGAAAGACAAAAAAAAAAATTACTGCACAGCCATCTAATCCTCAAGCACACACACATACTGGTTGGATTTGGCACGAGGGTGAGTGATGGTTCAGTATATACAATTGTATTAACAAGTGATTTCACAAAAATGAAATGCACTGTTAATAATTGAAAGGACGAGAAACTGAACCATTGACTCACAGCTCATGAGCTGTAAAGCCACAACAAAGCACCAACCTCTTTACAGGCCATTCATACACCTTTCATACGTGTGACACATACAAAACCATTCACACCACCAGCCGTGGGCCCATCACATTACAACACTCACACCAGCAGACAGCGCCATTCAAGGGCCAATCACTTTCACACGCCCACATTCCTAACACAGCAACCACACAAGCTGATGGATTGCGTGGAGTGTCGCTCGGCTAGCAGTGTGTGTAGTGACCAGCAGCAAGTCACTACTCACACACCGCCAGCCGAGCGCCAGTCCACGCACACCACCAGCCAAGCGCCACTCCACGCACACCGCCAGCCAAGCGCCACTCCACGCACACCGCCAGCCAAGCGCCACTCCACGCACACCGCCAGCCAAGCGCCACTCCACGCACACCACCAGCCTAGCGCCACTCCACGCACACCGCCAGCCAAGCGCCACTCCACGCACACCGCCAGCCTAGCGCCACTCCACACACACCACCAGCCAAGCGCCACTCCACGCACACCGCCAGCCAAGAGCCACTCCACGCACACCGCCAGCCAAGTGCCACTCCATGCACACCGCCAGCCAAGCGCCACTCCACGCACACCGCCAGCCAAGCGCCACTCCACGCACACCGCCAGCCAAGCGCCACTCCACGCACACCGCCAGCCAAGAGCCACTCCACGCACACCGCCAGCCAAGCGCCACTCCACGCACACCGCCAGCCAAGCACCAGCCTACACACACCACCATCACATTTAGGATTTTTTTATACAAAAAAGAAAACACAAACAAATTGCAAATAGATACAAATCTACTAACACAAAATCAGAAACTAAATACATTGCACTAATGCCAACCTTGAAACAGAACAACAATTCTTAAACATTACAGACCAGGCAGTTCACTTTACCACTCATGGTTGCTCCCAATAATTCTTTTGCTTGTGGTACGCTCTATAACAAGCAGGCACACACAGCCCAGGGTTAGAAGGACACTCAGGGCAGTACATACGAGTCTCCTTCCGCGTACCTCTTCGCCAACAGACTCTACATCTCCTAGTGGGAAAGTCTTTTGAGGGTTTAGGAGGAATGTGATCAGGAAAGTGGCGATCTTTCAATCGAGCCACGTCCTCCACCACTCCAACTCTAGGAACACTTGCCTCTTCCACAACAACAAGGCTGCCTATGACAGACTGCTGAAACTGAACAAAAGTCAACTTTGACGCAGGAGAACACTCCTTGAACACAACAAAAGCATTGAAAGTTGCTAAATTGAAGAGATGGATGGCCAACTTCTTATACCAAATGTAAGCCTTACGAATAGCAGTGTAAGGTTCCAACCTCTGATCTACTCTATCAACACCACCCATGTGCTTATTGTAGTCTAAAATGCACACAGCTTTGCGCACTTCAGCAATCTGACCCCAAACAGCCACAGGTGAAGTACTCTCATCATGGATGGTAGTCAGCATGTACACATCCCTCCTGTCCACAAATTTCACAGCTAGTAGTTCATCACTACGCAAGGAACTGCACTGTCCCCTCTGAAGTTTTTGCAAACAAGCTCTTTTGGATAACCTTTACGGTTAGAGCGGATTGTGCCACAAGCAAAAGTGTCCACTTTGAACAATTCCTTAAACAATTGCACAGCAGTGTAGAAGTTATCAAGGTACAAATGGTGGCCTCTGTTAAACAGTCCTCTAGCAAGATCCCACACAATTTTCTCTGAAACTCCAAAAGTGGACGGACAACCAGGGGGTCAATAGTGGCATCCCTACCAGTGTACACACGCAAATTAAAAACATATCCTGTCCTACTCTCAGACAACATATACAGCTTAATTCCATAGCGTGCCCTCTTGC
Organism: Calotriton arnoldi; assembly: GCA_963921515.1. Lineage (NCBI taxonomy): Eukaryota > Metazoa > Chordata > Amphibia > Caudata > Salamandridae > Calotriton > Calotriton arnoldi. Next base: position 283,380 of record CAWUFW010008288.1, read on the forward strand.
TAGGAATGTACTGCCTAAAAACCAAACGGCCCTTGAACAGGACCAAAGACTCATCAATAGATGTTTCTTTCCCTGGAGTATAGATCTCTGAAAATCGATCTACAAAGTGATCAAGAACAGGCCGAATCTTAAAAAGACGGTCACATTCAGGGTGATCTCGTGGCAACGCCAAACCATTATCAACAAAATGCAGCATCCGAAGCAAAAGTAAATACCGATCCACGAGTCATAACTGCAGGAAATATGGCCGTTGCCATCAAGGGACTGGTAGACCAATATGAACCCATGGACGGCTTCCTTATCAAACCCATCAAAAAAGTCAAACCCAAAAACTTCTTCATCTCTTCCAGATTTGTGGGACTCCACCGGTAGCTCTAGAATGGGGCCTAAGTCTGGCACTGTTGTCCCTCAAAAACTGTTCAGCATACAAATTAGTCTGCTCAACAATCTCACCCAAAAATACATCATCCATAAACAACTGAAAATACTGTATAGGCAAATAATGTTCACAATCCACTCTACACCCTGCATAACCACTAAAGGCAGGCAACACCGGCTGCACCATGTTTGGATCAACCCAGAGTCCAGCACTTCCAGTAGGAAGCCTAGCAGCCCCAGGCTGCAATCCAGATGCCTCTTGCACCATCGGCACAGTAGTATCCTCCTCTAAAACAGGCACTTCATCTGCACTGAGAGTACCTTCATCATCCGATGATTCCATGTGGAGAGAAAACTCACTGCCTGAATCTTCCCCTCCCTCCTCTCCCTCAGACGCACTGTCAGTCTCATAATCCTGCTCAGAGGAAGATTCAAGAAGCAAACCAACCACCTGCTGAGCAGTCATTCTACGGCTAGCCATAATGCTTACTAATAAAGGTTACTTGTCAAACAAGTCAACAACAACAAAGCCTTTGTAAAAAAAAGAAATAAACAAAATGTAGCTTTATCACAAAGACCTATATACTCCAACCCTATACCACTCACGTGACAGAAGCAGCTAGACTCCCCACCACCTACTCTGCACATACACAGTAAGGATCAACAATATCCCACTAAAAAAGAAGGAAAAAAAATTACACATAAGACAATGAAAAACATCGCAAAGAATTTCATGCTCTGAACACTAACAAATATGCTGCCATTATGACACCACTTACAAAAAAATTCATTCATGCATGACAATAATACTCATTTGGAGTACACACAACAAAAATATTTTTCTTACCAAATAAATGCAATTACGCAAAACTGCAGAACAACCACTGCCGAAACCGCAAACAGGAATCAAAAGCTTTACACTAGAATAAAAAGGAGAAAAAAAACATTACAATCACATATGCAAATAATGCACCAGTCCACACACAATCCACCAGCCAAGCTAAGGGGTAGGTGGGCCAAAGAGTATAAATAAAATATTCACCCCCGTAAAAGGGGAGCAACCCTTGCCCTTTTGGCCACTCCCAAACACAAAAATTTTTTTAAAAAATGGTGTCTAGTGGCTTCTGCCCTCCTTGGGGGCAGATGGGCCTAAAAACATACTACTATTCTGCCACCCAAGGGGTCACTCTCCACAAATAAATGCCTGGTGGACTAGTGGGAAGATACCTTTATCTTCCGCACACGATCTCTCACTACTCAACTCTACTCTCAACTCTATTCACAACTGGATGTTAGCTCACCAACTCATTCTGAATCCCGCCAAAACTGAATTCCTCCTCCTCTCTACCTCTCTCTCACCTCCTCCTGTTCAATCTTGGATGGATCAGCTGAACCTACTCAACAACAAACCCATCATTGTCGACAGCGCTAAATCCCTAGGTGTCATTCTTGACAAAAGACTCAACCTAATCTCCCACATCAACTCTATTGCTAAGAACGCACGTTACCAGTTGCGCCTTCTATGGGGGATCTTTGGTTCTTCCCGGAGAAAGACTTAAAAACCTTGGTACAATCTCTGGTTCTCTCAAGACTGGATTATTGCAATTCTCTTCTGACGGGCCTACCCAAATCCCACCTCTCCCCTCTCAAATCCATCCTCCATTCAGCAGCTCGCTTCATTTCAGGGTCTAAACGAAGCGACCACGTCACTCCTATCCTGTCCTCTCTTCGATGGCTTCCGATCGAGGCAAGATCTATTTACAAAACTGCCTGCATCACACACAAGGTCTTACACACGACCTCCCCTCATTACCTGGCGAATAAATTGAAATTGTCCGGTGGCTCTCGCCCCCTTCTCGCAATGCGGAAAAGCTTCTGCTTGAGCCCCCCCCGTCTTCAAAAGGGAAAGATCGATGGCGCAATCCTTCTCAGGCAATGCGGTGAGAATCTGGAACTCGCTTCCCCGATTGCTCCGTGCCACCTCCTCTACCCGGATCTTCAAAGCTGACCTCAAATCTCTTCTCTTCCAAAGACACTTTCAGAACTAATACTTTCACTCTCAGCCCCCTCTAGGAAGTTCGCTCTTCATTGTAAATTTGTACTTTTTCCTGTACATTCCTCACCCTTGCGTGCTGTGCTGGATTTGTGTACCCTTCATTTTAAGTCTCCTGTTTAATTCACGCCCTCTCTACTCCCTCAAGGAAGTTCTTCCACTATAGGAAATTCTGTACTCCATGCCTATAGAAGTGCCTTCCCAGTGTGTTCTGAGTGACTGCCACTTATTGCAGTATTATACCTCTATTTGTATTTTGTATCTCATGTATCATGCACAATTGTCACTTTTTCCTCATGTAATGTAACGCTTGCTTTTGTATTATGCTCACTTGTAACCTTCTCCTCATATAATGTTACTGTTCCTATTGTGAAGCGCTCTAACACCTTCGGGTAAAGCCCCGCGCTATATAAAAACTGCCCCCCCAGGGGGCAGAGCACCAAAAACATATGGCCCCCAAAGGGGAGCGACCCTTGTCCAAGGGCCGCTCCCCAAAACAGTATTTTCATTTTTTTTTTAAATTCCCTGGTGTCTAGTGGGCATTCCTGCTGCACGATCGCATGATCGTGCAGCAGGAATGCACAAAAAGGCATCGAGGGAAAGGAAGGGTTTTCCTTTCCCTCGATGCCTCTTCTGTTTGAAATCCCCCTCCCGGAGCCAAAACTAACCTTATTCCCCAACGCGCTGGAAGCAAATGGCTTCCAGCGCGTCGAGAACAAGGAAACCCCAATGACGTCAGCGCGCCTCGTGCGCTGACGTCATTGAGGGGGTGGCGAGGGGAGGCAGGGAAGCCCTTCCCCTGCCTTCCCCCAAAAAACCCGACGATCGGATTCCCACGGGGAGCGCCAGCGCTTCCCCGTGGGTGGTCTTATGACGAGCTGGACTCGTCATGAGCACACGACCACTGTGTGCCATGACGAGTCCAGCTCGTCATAAGCATCGAAGGGGTTAATAGTGGATTGATATTACACTCTGCTAAAGCCTGTGTATAGGTATTTTATTACAAGGAATCTGACAGAATACCATAGTAGGCAACAGTTTTGGTGCTGATTGACAGACCCCTTTGACAGACCCTGGGGGTAAATGATTTACCCTAAGAGAATCATTTTCAGGGCCTCTTTATAGGGATTGTACATTGTTTTGCTAGATGTCATTTTGTACATATTTGTAATTTAATGATTGTATAACTAATGATTGCCTTTTGGGAAAGTTATTAAACTGAGTTAAAGCCTGTAAACTAGTATTGTGTAAAATGGGCTATCACAGATTACTGTAGTAGGCAAGGGCTTTGGTGATTGTCACGCCCCCTGACAGACCCTAAGGTAGAAGATTTTCACTTTGCTACTCCTTGGTTACCCTTTTAGCAGAGGTTATTTCTCTTTTTCCAAGAGCCGTTGTTTTATAATTGTAATTTCATGATTGTATGCCTGTGATTGCCTTGTGGTAAACCTTATGTGTGATATAGTAGACCTGAGTTGGTTATTGAGATCAGCCAATGAGAAAGGCTATAGGTTGGATTGCCTCATTGTGAGAAGTTCTGTTAGGTGCTATAGATCTAATCTGTTTATGTTACAAATTTATGACAGAGGCAGTAGACCTCACTTATTTATTGTGAAAAGCGTATGGCAAAGTCAATATGCCTTTAAGGGTAGTTTGATATTACACTGATTTGTAACTTCTAGAAAGTTATTTGTTACATGACAAATCACAGATTACTACGGTAGGCAAGATGTTTTGTGTTGATTAGGCCCTGTGACAAACACTGGGTAGAATAGATTCACATTGGTGATACTTGTAAACCCTCTTAGTAGAGGTTGTATATTATTTTGTAAACTGCAGTTTTTTTATATTTTTAATTTTATGACTTTATACCTGATGGGAAAGCGTATGTACAATACAGTAGGTCTGCATTGGTTATAGTGACAAGCCAATAGTAAAGGCTCAAGGCTACATTCGATCATTGGGAAATGTTAAGTCAGAGGCCCCAATCTTGGCCCGTTTATTTTGAAAATCTACAACAAAGGGAGCAGACCTGGTTAATTTATTATAAAAAGCTTATGCTAAAGCCAATAAACCTTGAAGGGTGTAAGTCTGATTTATGTACTCATTAATCCATATGTTGAAGCTGGTAAGCCTTTAAGGGTGGACTGTTATTGTTACATGGAATCTCGCAGATTACCTTACTTGTCATGGATTTTGGTGTTTGCTAACCCCTTTGCCAAACCCTTGGGTTAGATGGTTTGCACTGTGATAATCCTAGCTAAACCTTCTTAGGAGGGACTGACAGCTTTATTTGTTTGCAAGACTCATAAAAACAAACACATTCCTTAAAAATACATCCATCCGTGTATGAAGCGGACCTTTAGATTACCCGTTTTGTGTGAATGGTCTGTTAGGGGGTCATTCACATTCTGGTTCAGACTGTGACAGAAAACAGGTTGTATCAATGGGTCAGCCCATGCCAGACATTATCCGCATTGTCCTGTGAGTGATGGTATTTTGCATGATTGCATGTACATGTCCGTCATCTGAAAAAGAGTGTGCTTCAGAGCCAGTGTTGGTGGGCCAGTCCTCTAGTTATCTATTTTCTCCTTCTACAAATCCACTTTCATTTCTTTCTTCCCTCTTTTGCTTATTTTTTTAACTGTGTCCTGCAAATCCCCAGATATTGCTTCTAGGCTGCTTGTCATTAATTTCATCTGTAGTGTGCCACATCTTATATGGCCACTGTTTCTAAGATGAGCGGCTAACTTTGAATAGCATTATCCATAGTGGATCATTGTTTTACCATTCCAAAATGTTGGCCATCTCGGGTCAGTACAACAATGATTCGCTATCCATATTAGAAAACAAGCTCTATCTCCCGTGAGAGTAGCGTCCCCAATGGGCACTCCTTTGAATACATTTCAAGACAATTTCATGTGAATAGTTCTTAACATTTGTGTTTAATTCTCTTTTAACTTGATACTATTGTTGCCATAGTATTTTGAGCTTGCATGATTATTCGTTCATTTCTGCCCAATGCATTTCGGTCTTAACCCTTCATCAGGGGACTTGGTTGCTGAAAACATAAAAATGAAATAGAACCTTCTTAGCGGTACAGGATGAACTGTTGATACATAATACATATGATTGACAGGTAAACGTGGTATCAAAGGTGTGCAACACCGTGATCAAAAACTCATTGTTGATCACTCAACATTATGGTGAAAATACTCGAGCATTAAAAAGTAATACAGTGTTCACGAGAAAATCAAAATGGTGATAAATGTAATGATAAACCCATGGTGAATAACTCGTGTTGGTAAATGCACTCGATGTCGTACGTTTGATACTCATGGATTGTAAACCGATAAAAAAATATATATCCGGCGTGTAGTGAATCGCTGCAATAGCGGTAGTGTCGTACATCATACAAGGTGCGTACATGCTGGGAACGGTGCAATAGCGGTAATGTCGTGCATCATGCAAGGTGCGTACATGCTGGGAACTGAAAGAAATACAGCGTGCCATACAGTTCACAACTGTGGTATTATTAATGTGCAGAGCAACTTACGAATTGATTATTCGATCGCATCAGTGACTGTAGAGAATGTCTCAGATAACACGATTCAATTGTCACCTGTATTGAAAATACTGGAGTTAATACGATTGCGGTGGAGAAAAAGTCGTGTGAAAAGTCCGCCGTAACAAGGAACACTAACCGAAATGACATGATGCTCATTCTAACGTGCGTCCGTGTGAATGGAAACTTTCGTGTGTACCGCGAACGTAGTTTAAAGGAACCCGGAAGTGCACGTCATTAGGTCATAGCAGACATGGTGAAAAGACTACGCGCTTTGCGTGTGCCTATGAAGTTATTGTTAATAAGGATTCCTTCAATGTGTAAAGGAAAACGCCTTAATAAAGTGAAAAAAAATAAAGTGAAAACACAATAGAATGAATGAATACTTAATGTTCAGGAGACTGAGAAAAGTGTACATTCCGGGGAAAAAATTGTATGGTTATCAGAATTAGTGCTGTGAACAGTTAACAATGCTCTTATGAAAATGTGTCCGAATTACCGAATTCATACAATTCATATGTCAGTTATAATGAATTCATACTAATCCTATATGTCCAACCAATGTACGATGTGATCAAGTCATAGACAAAGATAGAAACAATGACCATAGATACCATAAACATGACATGTTCCAAATTACAATTTACATCATGTATGCTGACTTAAGGACTCTATAAAAAGCAACTTAATTCCAAACGTTCATTGAGTCCTTTTGGATGCAAGGTATTAAGATGGTTTATCCAAAATACCTCCCTTCTTAATAGATGTTGCGAGTTATCCCTTCCCGGAAGTATCAAGTTAAAAGAGAATTAAACACAAATGTTAAGAACTATTCACATGAAATTGTCTTGAAATTTATTCAAAGGAGTGCCCATTGGGGACGCTACTCTCACAGGAGATAGCGCTTGTTTTCTACATTGTTCCGCCCTCAACACTCAGGAGGGTTTACCAACAGGCACCCAGAAACTCTTGTGACCGCTGATTACCATATGCACAAGGGAGTGCGTTTGTCCATGCCCCAATTGGATTCATCACTATCCATATTGCCATTCTAAGATGAGTGAACAGTGACATGTTTACTCAATATTCTATTTGAATGGAATTGTGCATAGAGTATCATTGCTGTACTGTTCAAAGAAAGGTAACAAGTTGCTTCTAATAATGACAGCCATATTGGAACAATATAACAACAAATCACCATGCACAACATTCTTGCAAGATGAATGCCTACCGCAATGTATAATTTCATTTTTATTGTGAGCATTTGCTTGCCCCTTTTATGCTGCATCATATTCTCTTTTTCTACTTTATCCATTCTATTTATCTTCCATATGCTTGTTGATTTCGTATGTGTTTTATTATGAATGGGTAAGAGCGCCAATGAATGTATCCAAGAGTATAAGGAGTAGTGACAGAGTGCACTTTTAATGACTTATTGAGTGCCTAAAATCACCACTTTAATTTTTGCGCCAGACCTGTTGTTATTACCAATGCTTGTCTTGTTCTCACCTCTTTATTTTTCAATGGGTTTAGAACAGTGTAACATGAACATATTATTAAAACTGAATACAGGGTGTTGGAAAGGAAACCGAGCTGCCAACAGCAAAATCAGACGTTTAGTTACAATATAGTATTTGACAGCAGTGTTATTGCAAGAAGAATATGATATTGCATAACTTTGAACTTCCATCGAAACTGTGAACCATTTAAAACTCAATCGTTTTGAAATTCAGTTGAAAGTTAGCATGTGATTCTCCTGCTAACAGTCCTCTTTACTTGAAGTTTGTGTACTGACAGCTAAGTCTCAATAGTTTTGATTGGGCAGGTTATTAACTCCACTGAAAACAATATTATTTGGAGTCCATTCTATGGGGAGAAAAACCAGACAGCACCTGCCCCCAAAACCATCCTTCCTTACGGTCTGTCACATATAGGGAAATCCACAAACCTTCTAGTAAGAGAAGATTATTGCTGGCACTGCAATGAGTAGGTACGATACTGTGGTACATGGCTGAATATTTCACTTTACAAGTGAAATGTATTTTCTTAATCATAATACTTAACATGGATTGCTTATTTTTTTGTTTATTATTATCGTCTCTGCTTTTATATATCTTTTGTGCTCAGAGTAGAATTGAGACACTGCTTTTTTGTTTTTAAATTTGGTTCTTTCAGGCAATTAAGGCGATAGTTGAGTCCGTCCGCTGCTTGATCCCATTGAAATTAGAAGAAAAAAAACAGCCATTCTATGAAATGACAGCATGTGTAAAGCACACAGCTACCTCCGGAGAGGTGTCCCAGTGCTGGGGGCCGTCGGGAAGATTAAGCAAGCTATTGCCCAGAGTCACATGGGGCTGGGCTAACCTACCGCCAGCCCCGGGGATTGAACCATGAACCCCGTGGTCCGGAGTCAGGCACCCTGGCCACTGCGTCACACTTCTTCCACATATGACCGTGTAACCTGGTTTTGGGATGAACTTCTTAGAGAGCTACAGGTGGATTGTGTATGATGTAGGTGAACATGACATACATTTTTGCAGCTGATCTTTACAGTTTATCCCAGTTTGTTTCATTTTCCAGCACACTGAAACTGTTGTTATTATTCTGCATGACAAAAAGCAAAAAAATTGGACAATCGTGCATGGCAGTGTTCTAATCATTGAGTGGTTGTGGATTCTAAGCATGCTGTAGTAACTCTTTAGAACACGACTAGGAGCCGTTCTGATTAACTATCATGCTGGTCTCCTTGAATAAATGTCTCTTTCACCATTCACGTTGCCCGTTCATTCTTGTTTCTTCCTTTGTGCGCCCAAAGTTTATGCTGCTCTGCTAGATGCCATGGCGGCTCCATCACGGCCACTGCTGAGTTCGGCACTGAGACGCCCCAGAATGATTTTCCTCATGCAAAGCATTCTGGGGCATTTCAGGACAGAGTTCAGGGAAGTACTCAGAAGCCAGTAGAAGACAGCAAGGACTGCCTACAGAGCATACCGACATAACCAGCCTCTAACGTTTCTGTATTATGGCATCCAGTCCTGGTCTGGAAGACTAGGTAAGATCGTTCAAATTTAATATACCTCATGTTACATTCATATTGCATATTTGTTGTGTGGATTATCCCAATCTCTTCAATCAGAAACATTAGTTTATGTGATGAATAAAGATGTTTTCGTATTTTTTCCAACTAAACGTTCAGTGATAAATTTCGGGACATCCATACACTGAATCAGCCATGGCCCGTGCAGGTAAAATCGGTGGGGCTCGTTGGGGGGGTAGGGAGGGGGGGATTTCGACAGACGATGACGAAGGGAAATAAAATAATACATTTTCCCTTGTCGTCGTCTGTCAAAATCCCCAATCCCGCCCCCACCTGACCCCACCGCTCTTACCTGCACGGGCCACGGCTGCACTGAATGATCCACCTTAGGAAGTAGCAATCTCTTTAATGCAGGACTAGGATTTGATTTGAAAAATATAACAGTCTTGTTACTTAAGAGCCTATGGAAAAGTCTTGGAGATTCCTTTGCGCTGAAGTGGGAAAACTCAAATTTGCACATTTTATTCTAGTCACTTGTAATACTGTGTCTGCTTTCCAATTTAACTAATGACTGTGAAATCCTCTTCGTGTACTTGACAATGCTCCTGACTTTTTTCAGTTGTGAATTCAGGGCCTGCGAAACTTGTTGAGTGGCAGTTCTTGTCTCTGAGCTGCTCCAGAAATCCACAGAACAGGAAAAGCACAGGCGGTAGCAGTGCAAGCTTCCACACACTGCCACGCTGTTGTGCCTTGTACCTGCTCTGAGGGGATGTCTTCACGTGTTGGCGTCAATGACCAATTAATCCTTGGCTTCTCCTCCAATGTGGCAAATGTGGATCATGTCTGTGACAATGGTGATGAGGATGATAGTGGTATGAATGAAAGACAAAATGGACATTTTTCATCATTCATAATCTTTAAATTCAAAATTCCCATTATTGATGTTGAATTAATTGCTATGTTTTATATGTTTAAAATGGAGTGTTTTACTAAATTATGAAAGTGACATGAAACATAAAGATTTTAAAAAAATGTATGAACTATTTAAGAGCTGAAAGTGTAGCAAATTACACAAATAAAATTTACTGGGAAATGTGGCACAGTTTTCAGTCAAAATGAGAGTGCACCTGGAACGTAGCGCAGAAAAAGGGGATAGCGCACAGCGTTTGAACGGCAGTGGGCTTACTTCTGCCTTTAACAGCGTCAGGGATATGTACTGAATCACCCTATCCAGTCCCTGTAAATTCTCACATATATGGATTTCCATGGGTCTGACCGTAAAAGTCAAAAGTTAATTATAAGAAGGCATTATGGAGGAAGAGGCTTAAATAGCTTCAAGTGGCAGTGGGACACAAATTCCTTCATATCTGGGTGCAGTGCAAGATCAGTCTACCACCCTGTGTGGTGTGATGTACAGTATCAGATGCCGAAATGAAGTTATTTAGAGATTCCATGGTGATGATGCTTTGCTCAAGACTAGCTATTCCTTTCCTTTACTCCTAGATGCTATATCCAGTGACATGAATGAGAAATGTATGTGAATATGTATTCATATTTATTTGTTATGTAATAGGCCCTATTTAAAAACATACAGGCCACTTTAGGAATCTAAGAGGTGACTGGCATAAGGAAAAAAATGAGAAATTGGATCACACAGTATTAGAAAGACAAAAGGTGTCACATGAGAATCATAAAACAACCATACATCTTTGACTTCATGGAAGGCTGCTGAGCACCAAATTCCTTTCAGAGGCACAGCATCTCCTGCTCATTAACCACATATTAAACAGAACGTTTTAATATGTGGCCAGGCTGTACATGTATGTGTTAGACATTGAGAATGTGCTGAATTTTGGGGGACCCCACAGATTACCTCTCAGCACCTGATAAGGCGTTAAATGTATTTACTCTATACTTTTTAGTAGTGAGAGTGTTCCTTGCTAGGGCTGTACCTACAATCTCCATGTACACCTGCAGTCAATGGGGCAGGATATGATGGCCACTGGTGTTGTACAGGGCAGGGAGGTCCAGGTGTATTAATGCCTCTGGTGGTACTTTATTGTTTCATGCTAATGTCAGATTGTTCTCCTTTAACCTAAGGGCTCTGAATACCACATGATTGTATTACAGCAGAGGCAGATCCTCTTCCTTAATTTGGGGAGATGTTTAAAATATCTATTTAGATCCATAATAGATGTGTTCTTTAATGAGAAAGATATGGTACCGTAGTATCGGGTCTTGCTACTTATGGTTGCATTTTGTGGTGAAGATGTGATTATCTTAACAACAATGCAGACGTATGGTCATGGTAATGCTGTTGCCTACAATGACCTGAGACAGTAGACCAGTTTGGTTAGAATTTCTTCTGCCCTTTAGGGGAAAATCTGGATGGATATGGCAGGTGACAAGAAGATGAAAATAGTGTTTTATTTTGTCTTTTAATTGCCTGTAAGATGCACAATAATTCTTCCATTCATTTTGTTGAGTGATTTCCTTCTATACCTAAACCTGATTTGTGGTTATGGTCGTGAACTCTATTTCGAAATTATTGTATGAGTTCTAATGTTATCAAATTACTTCTTGGTAGCACATTGTGTGTCATTCAGAGTAGTGTTTTCGTCTTGATCTAAAGTGTGTCAGCTGTGTTTCTGTTCTCTGTCCTTTCTTTTTTACCTCTTCACAATGTTTCACTTAACCCTAAGTTTGTGGCTTTTCACCACAAATAGTCTTTCCCTTGTTTGACATTGACAGGAACGTCCTTAATTATCTCTGATATAAGGTGGAATTTATGCTGTAGTTCTGTGGGGGAGGGTAGGGACCCAGCATCTGAGGGGGGTCTACGTTGGGAGTGAAGGTTTCTCAGAATGCTTCTTCTAATATGTTTTTCACAGTATGCATGTTTTATACCGAGTGATTCGTGCCTGATGGCACAATGAGAAAGACCATTCTTGACTGTTTCTTTCAATTTACTTTGGGTAACATTGTTAGGTCTCGGCTAGACAGCGCGTGCGCTATCTGGAAGAGATGAGTTTTGTTCTCTCTGTGGGCTTACATTGGTAAACTTCAGCGTTGGTCTAATTTTCTTTGATGCCATTCATCATGGCATGCGGGCTTCATGTCCTCTTCTTGTGTTTGGTCCTCCCATAGCGCATTGACCAAGTACATGTCTCCTGGTTTGCTGAGCTATTCTTTCTTTGTTTTCAAGCACTCCATAGGAATACTTGAGTTTTCAGGCCATCTCCCTTGTACAAGTACACACACACCACTATAATACATGTGCATGTACATAAACAAATGCATTTCTTAAAAAGTTGCTAAAACACAAACAGCACTTATTTTTTTTTTTGCCACGATCCAATGGTATTGGAGCACTTGTTCCGTCCTCCATCTTTCCATAGTGCTAACACCAGCCGATGGGATTGGAGTGTTTTAAGTGCTCACCAGTTACATTACACAATGACACATTCATTGTCGTAGGCAGGGGAAGCGTAAGTGATTTGCCCAGAATCACAAATTGTTCAGCCAGTCCCTAGATTCGAACCTGGTTGCCCAGTTCCCCTGTCTGCAGCTCTGGCCATTTTGCCACATCCTAGCTTCACTTCAAAGCTCAACTGTTTCTCACTATCACTTCCACATTTGTTCAGCAAGACCCTGTCAACACCAAGCAAGCACTGGCAAAGGCAATAGATCTCAGCAATGCCCGAGCTATTGGCCTTGTCAATGTGAATGTCTGCTAGCTATGTTGTCTAGCAGCACATCTGCTGTTCAGCATTGCTGAAAGTCACTGAAAAAAGAGTTATGATGCAGCAAGCACAGGCCACGTCATAGCGCTTTTTTCTGTTAGGAGGAGTAGGACAATGAACTCAACATGGGCGGCGAAGAGACTCGGCGTCAGCTCAACATCCTGTGATTCTGTGCTTTCAGTAACTTATAATCATGCTGAGCAGCAGATGTGCTGCCAGACAACATGGCTAAAAGACATTCACATTGACAAGGCCAATAGCTTGGGCATTGCTTGTTTTTCTTTGTCTTAGTGTTGACAAAGGGTGAGGTTATTTCTCAAGAGGCAATTATAGCAAAAAATAGAATTCTTTAAAACTGTCTAATGTCACTTTGCCCAGAATCATCACTGAGGAAATGAAAACCATGTTCGTTTTGGAATAGTAAACTCTCTTTTCTCTATCAAAATATTAGCTTGTTTTGGGGTCCCCAGCATTCGTCTAATTTTATGAATATAGATGATCCTTATTCTGAAATTATTTCATTAGATACTGCTTGTGGCCAGAAGAAAGTTTGCAAAGGAGCTGTTTGTTCACAAAGCATACTTGCATGACTGAGCATTTTTGGTTGCAAAGAATTTCCCATCCAATATGATCAATTGACCTTTTAAACAGGCACTCAATATAAATTGTCTCACTTCTCATCATGAATACTAACCATGTCATATATTCTGTACTAACAAATGATTCTATAACGTTGATTACCGTATTGTTATCTGCCTTACACGAGCAGCAGATAATGTGCTGAAATAAGATTCATTGTACAGATTAATTTAGCTTCATCTAATTGTAACATGAATTTCCATCTACTAACAATGATTATGAACATAGCTATAATTGTCTGTGGGGAGAAGAAAAAATGCAGCTAATCTGCATTATGATTTTCTGAATAGCAAGCTTTTGTAGATAGGTCAGATGAGATTCAGTTAGAAATCTGTCTGTCTTCATCCTGACATGACCCAATTTTAAATCATTCCAGATATAAATGAAAAAAACTGAGCTTCACCAAAATAATTGTATTCTTAGACTTCTAACACCACCTCCACTATTCCTCTACCTGCATGTCACAGCTACTATTATTTGTACATCACACCAAATTTGTCAGTAGTGTCATCCTACTCAACTTTGACCCAGTCATGAACTCTGTTTATTGTAATTACTAATGATAGTTTCTTTCTGCTCGGCCAGTTAACATAGAATTATAGTCTGTTGCCTTGGGCTATACCAGTTGTAAATGGCCCTGAGCCCGATTTATAGGCCAGAGCTGAAGGCGCAGGCCCATCATGAGGAAGAGGGCCTTTAACAACCTGTATAGCCCGAGGCAGAAGGGCTATAAGGCTGTTTGAACATTTCACCCACTGAGGGTAGAATGTTCTAAAATAAAAAGGGAGAAACATAAAGACAAACATTGCAGTGTTGGAGCAGATATCTTATACCAGCCATTATAATTCCGGTGATACTCAATTGTCTTCATTAGAGCTCTCAACATTCAAATATTCTAATATAGCCCACTGCTGAGGACTATGCCAGTTGTTAAAGGACCTGAACCAGAGTTATAGGCCATAGTCTCAGGCGAGGGCCTATAATGAGGGAGAGAGCCTTTAACAATTGGTATAGCCAGAGGCAGAAGGACTGTAAGGCTATTAGAACATTCCACCCACTGAGGTAGAATGTCCTGAATTAGAAAGGGAGAAACAGAAAGACAAGCATTGGAATGTTGGAGCAGGAGACTTACAACAGCCATAAGAAAGCCAGAGCTACTCCATTGTCTCCAATGACGCTCTCAACATTCCAGTGTTCTAATCTGTCAGACATGAGTGCAGTATTCCAATGACTAAGGTGGACAAATGAAGGGAGGGAATTCCCCTGCTTCTCAGTGTTCATAATTGGCCTGTTTGTAATGGGGTACACTGAACTGCACTAATACTGGTTCCTTTGGTAGAGTGACCACAGAATTAATTTCACAGGTCTCAGTGAAAGACACATGCCTAAACAGCATCAGTTTTACACCACAAGTGACATTTACAACAGTCGTGGGGCCCATCGGCACTTAGATAAGGAAACCACCACTGTTTTTGACAGCCCAGTTGTGTTGGATAAGAAATGTGAGACTCGTGTTGGCCTATTTATGCAACATTAATGTCCTATCTGTCATTGCAGCCTGAGAATGTGTGTATGTATTTGCAAGAGAGCAAATATGTGAGTGGGAATGTGTGCTAGTCAGTGCTGTGTGTGGTAAATGCTCAGCATTAGCAGTATTTAAAATAGACTTTGAAATGGGCCGTACCAGGCCCTGTCTTTGAAGTCTCTAATTTTACAAACAAACACAATGAATCCGTGTCAGGGAGGTATTCAATGTTGCCTTTGACATGTTTTATCTCCTGTCACATAGTGCATATATGTGAACATATATCATAAGAGTGTGTTCCTTTCCCACATGATGTATTTATGCAGTTTCATTTTTTATGCAACATATGAGTCTTGTATAGTGCATACTGTGGACTCAGTTGGCTATGTGTGTCTTGCTGAGTTCAGGAAGTAGATAGGTGATCAAGACAGCACGACTGATATCTATGGAGTTGAGGCTGAAGGCAGAGCAGGTTTTAATAATGCCAGTCACTGTGTCATAAAGGTTTGCTTACTATATGCTCAGCCAAACCTATGCCTTTCTGTAGAGCACACTTCACATTAGTCACATGCCTGCCCATTGCAAATATGATTCTGTGTTTGAAGGAATTACACATTTGAATCACAGAGAGTGCCAAGGGGAACGTTTTCTATAGGGTGTCGGGGTATCCCCGGTAGGCCTCCTTGTGTGAATCTGTTTTGCTTGCTCGCTGCATTCTAATTTTGGGATTCTGTATGCAGGCAGTGGGGAGATTTTGGGCGCCTGAACTTATTTTTTTAATTTATGTTATTCATTTATTTTTGCTTATTATTGACTGAGCTAAACTAAGGAAGCAAACTATACTATTTCATGAATAATATGATGATCAGGCTTCTTTGTAAACTTCAATGTATAGCAAAAGTAAAAACTAAAAAATCCAGTGTCTAATGAAACATAAAACCGAGTAAAGACCCAAAGTGGATGCATTTACTTACTCTATAGATTTCAGATTGCATTTGTTTTCATGAAGCATGATTAAAAATCTGATCTTCTGCAATCCATCAGCAACAGAACTGTATTCAGCAAGTCATTAAACAAGACTGCAAGGGTGTTAATAATAAATCTTGGCTCTGTAATTCATCTTTTTTTCATAGCATCCTCAAAATCAGCTTATTCATATCCTTTCTGTTGGAAATTGGGTTACTGGTTCAGGGGGAGAAACCATACTCAAGCAGTAACTACAATTTTTGGCAGGGTGAAGTCACAAGCAAACCCAAAATGAACCTGTGCTTTACTCTCTGGTAGCTTGTCACAAAGCAGTCAGGCTTAACTTAGAAGCAATGCGAAAGTATTTATGCAGCTCTTCAAAAATCAATTAAGTAAATACCTTACACAAGAAAAATCCCACTCCAATGTAGAAAAATAGTTATTTTTAATTATAAGTAAATTTTAATAAATTATTTGACACCAAAATGATAGAAATCTAATCAGTAGAACCAGAGATATGCAGTTTTAAAGATCTGAGTGAAAATAGTGCCTAAAAGCACAAAGTGCCAACAGTGGTTATCTGGTCGTGCCGGACCAGAACAAAGTCACAGGTAAAGGCAGAGTGCCATGAAGCATGGTCTGGAAACAGGGGCCAGGTTAGGCCCACTCTCAATCCTAAATCCTGGTTGCAGAGCGCTGCGAGATCCCATGCAGAGGATGCGTGAAGCACCGGCGGTTCGGAGGAGTTGTGAGGCTGCAATGCGATGCCATGTGTCATTGACAAGAATACAGTTGAAGAAGGACTTGCAATATGATGTCCTGCTTTGAAATTGCATCGCTCACCTGCGGTTGTGAAGTAGCTGCTGGGCTGTGATGCAGAGTCCTGTGTCATTGTTGAGATTGCCGACGATGAGGGGCTTGTGGTGTGAAGGCCTGCCTCGGGGATGCATCATTCAGCAACGGCAGATGGAGACTGCAGCCTGCAATGCAAAGTCCTGACTCCGGTGGTCTGGGGCTCAAGATGCAGGTGCAGTCCTTCTCACTCAGATATCAGGGCAGCAGAGCAGTAGTCCTTCTTGCAGAGCAGCATAGCAGTCCTTCTCAGTCATCTACAGGTCCAGAGGTGTACTGAAGAGTTGGGGCTTAGGGTCCATTATTTATACCTGCTGCCGACTTTGAAGTAAGAGAAGGTTCTGGAGGTTTTCACCCTAAGAGGTGGTTGGAATTTTCTGCCTCCTTGCCTTGGTCCCAGCTTGTCTGCAGTCACAATAGACTAATGCCAAACACTTCGAGAGTATGCTCAGGCAGAGCCTTTGTGATGTGCAAATATGTTAGGTGACAACTCCTCCACCTCATCAAGTCAGTGATATTTGATATTTATTGTGCTTGTATTATTCTCTGTTGCCCCAAGGGGCATCATTACACTGCAGAAATAGAATGGCTCTAATATACAGAGTGAGGTGCATGCAAAGGCGCTCTGACTAATAATCTTGCTGGAAGCAGAGCTAGTTCTTGAGTTGCTTGCAGAATCGGGATTCACTCGCCTCCGTCCGTAAGCATAGGGGGATCTGGTTCCATTCTGAGGGAGCTGGAATGGAAAATGACCTGCCACCATTGGTGGTAATCCTATAACTCAGGACCCCCAGTAAATGGACATTAAAAGAGAGAGGGGAAAAGTCTTTTAGATATGTGAGGAACAATCCTCTTTCCTAGTTAGAGCAGCTCAGTGCCTCTGCCCAGCAATGGCCCATCTTTCCAGCATCTATACTCCTTTGTTTCATTGTCTGGGAGCAATATACAAAGATCAACTGCCAGCTACAACTAGTAATGTGACCCAGGAAACAGGCTGCAGACACCAAATGGTTGGGACAAGAGAATGGCGACTATCTAAAAGTGGCATTTTCAGAATTGTGACTTAAAATCCGATTTTATCATTAAAGAGGGTTTTCAAATTATAATTCTTTAGACACAAACTCGACATCCCTACCTACTCAAAATTGAAAGTTATCACTTTTTAAATGTAATACGTTAACCCAATGTTATTCTATTGGTGAGGTAGGCCTTGCAGTAGTGAAAAACGAATTTAAGAATTTTCACTACCAGGACATGTAAAACATAAAAGTACATGTCCAACATTCTAAATACAGTGCTCTCTGCCCTGGGGGCTGTTTAGGGCCTACCCTAGGGGTGACTCAAATGTATTAAAAAGGAAGGTTTAGGCCCGGCACAAGGTTTATTTTACCAGGTCGAAATGGTAGTTTAAACTGCACACACAGACTGCAATGGGAGGCCTGACAGATGTTTAAAAAAGGCTACTTTAGTGGGTGGCACAGTCAGTGCTGCAGGCTGACTAGTAGAATTTAATTTACAGGCCCTGGGTACATGTAGTACCACTGTACTAGGGAGTTACAAATAAATTAATTGTACCAATTTGGTGTAAGCCAATTTCACCATGTTTAAAGGAGAGAGCACACACACTTTAGCACTTTAGCAGTGGTAAAGTTCACAGAGCCCTATGGTCAACAAACAAGAGAGCAGCAAAAATGGAGGAGTAATGCAAAAGGTTTGAGGGAAGGCCACCCTAAAGCTGACAGGTCTAATTTATTTCCAATTAACAATAACAGTTAGACCATTGATGTTTAATTTCAAACAATTGTTTTCTCTCCTTGCTTTTATGATTATTTGGTTTGTTCTTCTATGTTGGCTATGTCTCACCCAGATAATGCACGTTTCCCTTGGATTAAGTTATCTCTGCAATGTTCACTTAAATGAGGCATCTAACTGCCTTTATGCATCAGGTACCCTAAGCCACACACTTTGTAATGGGAATTGAACAGGTTTGGGACATTGTTCCTTTTGCTACCTCTTAAGGTAGCTGTGAATTTTGACAGATCATGAACATGATCTTCATACCCAACTTTATTTTAAGTAAAAATATAGAAAGTGTGACCTCTGTTTTTACCCCCAAAAATAGTGTGCTGATGTAGTTACAACTGCCAATTGAAATCGATGCCAGAACGCAGGATTATAAATAGAGTAGAACGTTTGCCTATGGACATTTCCTCCACTGTCTGTGGCGATAGTGTCCAGAGGCAAAAGTCTTTCTCTATTTATAGTCGTGCATTGCTGACTGAACTTGTGTTTCTAGGACACCCTTCAGCTCACACGTGTGTATTTTCCTCACCACAGTTTAAATGGGTTGTTTGGTTCCTACTGTAACACCCATTTTCTTCCTAGGATTGGCTCTGCGCAATTGCTTTCAAAGAAAGCATCTTGTCTCATTCAAGAGTTCTGTAATCTCTTGGTGAATTTGCTTTTTCCAATGATGACTGGAGTACAGTGGTGTAGCAAGGGGTGCGTGGGGGGCAGTATGCCCCAGGCGGCGCTGGTTTTGGGGGGCGGCCTCCCTGTTACCTGCTGCATCTCTAGCACCCCCCCCTGCTCTTACACCAACACCCTCCCTTACATACAGCCTCGAGGCACCCGCCGCAGGGACCGCCATAGGCGGCAACTAGTCTAGCTACCCACTGCTGCAGTAGCATAATTTGTTTTAGTTCTCAACATGATAGTAACCACATCATATTTATCTGCAAAGGGAAGCACATGGGCAACCTTTGTAAAATGTGCATTTTCTAATTACAATATACTTTAGGTGTGTTTGTCAATTGCTTTAACAAATCAGAAATTATCCCTTACAATACTGCAAACTAAGTCTTAGAGACTACCACCGGTACATCCCATATGACCAAGAATGCTGGATAACATATCTTCGGGTAGTATTTGGGGGGGGGTCTTGGTTGAAAATTGGGCATGTGTAGTACAGCATGTATGTTTTTGAAACATACAAATTTTGTATGTACGGTAGGTTCATTTTATCAAATAATGTTGTTAGTAAAAGTGAAATAACATTCACATCAGGGTAAGAGATCTCGTGCAACCTATGACAGTGATGAAGGTCCTTAGAAGGCCTACCCCTGTCATCATATGTACTCATTTGATGGGAGTACCGAATGTGACATCCAGGGCCGGACTGGAAACCGAAACCGGCCCTGGCAAAGAGCTCGGCTGGGGGGGAGAGGGAGGAGTGGGCGGTTCTACCAGAAAGCTTTGTGCCGCTTTTGTTGCTGGGGGTTGATATTTCAGCTACGGCTGCGAAACTGGCCCCCGGTAACAAAAACGGCCGCCCAGGGGTCTTAAATCGGACCCAACCCTGGCGGCCCACCCGGGAAACGCTCGGTGCCCACTACGGCCAGTCTGGCCCTGGTGACATCACACGCTACCTGCCTTAAACCTCGGAGTTGGCGACATTACACAATATTGGTTGCATAGTGTTGTTCGTATCCAATCTACATTCAACAAATGTACATACAGAGAGTTTGATACCAGGAACCTAACCAGACCCTAAATCATTATTTGTGATTTTTTAAAATTGCAATGGGTGAAAACTAATCACCAGCGTTTGCGAGCAGCAAAATAGGGGTTGTAATTGCCACCCACTGCTCCCCCCCCCTGTGACCCTACTTTTTACTTAATGCGAAACAGTACTTCTATGTATGTCATGATCTGCATAATATGGTAACTGGGACAAATGCTTATCTTGAAAAGGACACGTGCTTCTGTCGGTAGTACAGTAATTAGCCTATTTTTTAGTTCACAACTTCAGTGTCAAATAGAGCGTAAATGCAATCACCTGACAAGATTATTTGCCTGCATCGGGTGGTGCTTGAAATTCGCACCTTTCTCACTGCTCTGTATGAAAGCATTGTTGACCTAAATGTCACCATCGCTCATTAGAAACAGGTTTCGTGTGTGACATAAAAGGACTCTGCCTTCACTGCATGACAGGGCTGTGTTTTTTGTATTGTGATGGTAACCACAGGGTTCTCCAGAGATGGGTTAATCAATACCCCACCACAGGGTGTTACATATCATGGCATGCTGTCATCCAGCAGGGGCACTTAGCAGCTGCTGTTGACTGCTAAGTATTTAGCCGGTCCTGTCTGCACATCCGCAGTATGACCTTCATGTGCCAGGATGTTACCTAATGTGTCACCTAATCTCATCAATCATGTACCAGTGCTTCTTATTTTTGGGTTTGTTTAAGCTTTATGGAAACTTGATTCACCCTTCTCAGATTTTCTGCTTTTGTCTTGAATACGTATGTAGTATGTGCCAAGATTAATATGCTTCTAATTACTGTCAGGCCTGGCTCTCGTGAGCAAGCAGTCAGTCACAGTAGTCATTGAACTCTATCATGGAAAGATAGCCCATAACCAGTGCACCAGAGGCCAAGATCAAGATTTACTATTCTTTTATTCGCGAATGTGTGAGATGCTAAGCACAGCTCTACGGCATAATAGCCTGTAAATGGCAATATTAATAATAAACGTTTGCCCTAGACATTCACGCAGGTGCAGTGCTGAACACCTTTGCATCATGCAGTGTCCAACCCCTGATGATCTATGCAAACAGCCGCGGCTCCTGCGCTATGGCAGAGGAGCGTCGCCCCCCCTGCAACCTGCCTCGAAAGGGCAGGAAAGGAAAAATGAAATGATAATAAACACGTTTTCTTATTGTTTCATTTTTCCTTTCCTGCCGAGTCTTTGGGGGTGTGTTAGAAATGGGGTTTCTGGTTGGCTAGGGTATGCACCTAAGCCAGGCAGAACCTACCACTCTAGTCAGGGCAAGGGAGTTACACGCTGAAGATAACCCCTGCTCACACCCTTGGTAGCTTGGCACAGCAGTCAGGCTTATACCAGAGGCAATGTGTAAAGCGTTTGCGCAACACACTCCCACTGCAGCGGCACACTAGGTACACCACAAAAGAGACCCCACACAAGGTTATATAAAAATATCCTTTGTATTATCCATAAAAGCACATTAGACCACAGTCACATAAATTATTTTGCCAATAGGCACTTGTCATGACTTCACAGGGATTTCAAAGGTCACTTGGCCAATCGGGCCATTGTCATCATCGTCACAATTAGGCTGACCAGTAACTACTGGTAGGATCACTGAGTGTAACACATTATGCAAAACATAATTATCAGTGCACCATAGTAAACACTTGCAACGTGTACATCTTATAACCACATCACTGTGAATCCCTTACATGAGACAACATTCCATCAGGGCGCAATACACCCAAATTGCTAGAATACACACTACCCTCAGTAGTGCATCATAGTATATGCTTGCCCCAAATACATTCCTGAGAGCCAAATTGCCCCCAACCCATTCCTGAGAGCCAAATTGCCCCCAACACATGTAGGGCACCCAAGTACCGGCACCTCTACTCCAACTCTGCAGCCACAGCGCTTCAGCACTTACTGTGTGGCTGCTCGGTAATTGCAGGAACGGGACCTCCGTCGAGGGTTGCCACCCTGTCCTAATCTTTCTCTGGTGCCCCCAAGTGACAGAGATACCAATGATAGGTGAGGCCCCCACGAGCGCACCACGCCGGGGTTTATCGCACAGAAGCTCAGCCCCACTCACCACTCCTTGGGGGCTGAGCGAGTTAGGCTGCAGCCATCCGCTGCAACCGGTGACCCGCGCTCCTGTGCTCCAGGTGGGAGGCAGCCAATGGCGGTGCTCCGATCCGGCCCTCCGGGACTGGGTAGACATCGGGCACCATCTCCGTCCTCCTTTCCACTGTTGCACGGTCCCACCTCCGTGGGGCTTCCTTCTGGGCGGCAACCAGCTGCGACTCCTTCCAGGCTCTGTAGAGGGTTCAGAGTAGCCCTCCTTCTTGACACAAGGACGCGGGGTAGGCTCCCACCCTAATTTGGGATCTACGGCGTCTCCTGCCGCACGGAGCGAGCCTGTGTCTCGCGCTCCGATGGTGATTTTCTCGTCCCCGCCAAGTAACTCTCGGGCGCAGAACAAAGAAGCGCTCCACAGCCGTAGGAGCCCACACCAAGGGCTCAGGAGCATAACTCCAGAGCGCCCCAAACCTAGGTACAGGGCAAAAAGCGGTCCTCAGACACTGTGTAGCGCTCAACACGCGCTACGTCGTCTCACGCCCAGAGCAGCCTGCAGGAGCAGTCCACAGCGCTCCTTTCATGCTTTTCCCCCTGAGAACAATCGGTCACTATGGTTTAGAACACAGGCAGCAGGCCAGCACACATGGTCCCTGGGCATAGGGGCAGTCCCTTCAGCCAGCAGCTCCCAAGGCAAAGTCCCAGTGGTGGTTCCTTGCCAGTGCAGCGTCTTCTACAGTTCTGGTTCCACAAGTTCAAAAAGTCCCACAGACATGGGGTCAGAGCCCCAGTACTTATAGTACAAAAAGTCTTTGTTATGCCCTGGCACAGGGCCCTGAGCCCAGTTTAAACCAGTTCTGGGTGCACTCTAAAAAATATAATTACAGTGCACAACACTCCCCATTCAAAGTGCATGCCCTAGTTCCAGACACACCACAGGAGGGTGGAGCCATCATTGTGGAAGGCAGGCACAGCCCTTTTCAGGTGCAGGTGCTACTCCTCCCACCACTCCAAATGCAGACCAGGCCTATTCAGCCTAGCGCTGAGTCACCCAGGCAGGGCAGGACACACCTCAACCCCCCCAGGGACTGGCTGGAGGGAATGCACATCCCCTTCCCCCTGTCAGTCAGAATCAGACGGTCAATACACATCAGGCAGCACAAAGACACATAGCACACAGAAATGCTCACTTCTAAAAGTGGCATTTCTAAAATAGTAATAATAAATCTGCTAACACCAATATGCAGCATTTATCACCACCATTCCAAACATATCAAACTTGAACACGCTACCTATTCACTTTGTCAAGCGGTCACCCCATCAGTATATAAAGCAAGCCTATAGGCTTTGTCAAGGGGTCACCACATTCTATGAATGATAATCACATGTTAAGAAATCACCATCATATCGTCGAAATCAGTACTCAAGTTTAAATGCAATTGTTATGGTCAATATAGCATTGCAATGTTATGCAAAAAAACATTGGCAGCAATATATTTTCAATGAGGCATTAAAAATCATCATAGCTTGTGTCTAATTCCTTCTTTTACAAATTTAGGCTACATAAACCGCAGCCATAAAACCAACCACTAGAGGCCCCTTCACTCCTGGGTGTAGAGTATCAAGCCCCAGCTCCGGGAATGCTCAACTAATGGTAAGCAGTCTCCTCAGGTCATGCATCCTATGACCTGTGAGGCTGCTGCATCTCCTGCAGCCCCCCACAAAGCTTTAAACGACCTTTGGTGTGACCTTTGCACTCTTTGAGGCACCACTATGGAAGAAAATGTGCAGGAAACAGATCTCGCAGGGCATTATGGGGCTCTCTTTTGTGGAGCAGTAAATTTCAGAGGAGTGGCTCCTGCCGCTTTGTTTACTTTTCACACAGCCTTGCAACACGTTCATGTTAGGAGCTTTGTTCTTTTGGATGTCCCACCGAGGCACCCAGATGCCAAATTAGCATTGGTAGTTGGAGGGAGGGAAGCACAATGTCCCCGCTTGCTCCTCAAGCACATCCCCAGTCCATTTGCTTTGAGCTCCTTCATGGCTTCCTCCCACATGGGAGTCCTCCAGAGGCATCTGTCCTCATTGCAGTCCCACAGCAGTGGCAGGAGCAACTCTCAGCCGTTGGACGGCAATGCACCCTGTGCCAGTATTCCTGCATCAGGTGTTGGGGTCCTGGGGCAGGCTATGATGTTAGCGCTGCAGAGCTTTTCCTTGGTTTTCTTGGTGCTGGCCCCTGGGGATATGAGGGCCCCCGGGAGCAACTATGAACAGGCATAGGGACCCCACACATACCCTACAACCCTCCCAACAAAATGTGTAAATGAATATGCACTGACCCCCGGGTTCTGACCCACCCTGGGAATAAGGTTAGACGTAGTGGCGGAGCCCAACACATGCCATCATTCGGTTTAGGCATGTTGAAATGGGCAATCTTTAAATGTGTATAACTCGGGCCCGAAGGGCTGATTTCAACGATCTGGGGCTCATTTTATTACTGGTGGCGAGTTCTTGCCATCTGGAACATTTTGTTCTGCAGGCTCTAAAGGGATGTACATTAAGGGCGATTGTTTTTCTGGCTCCCTGTGCCAATCTCCTCCTCTGCCTGCCCTCCCCAGGTCTCATGGCCTCCTGGCCCAGGGTAGCAGTGAAGTCAAGGTCTTCCCCCAACTGGTTCCTTGGGTGGTGTAAGGGGGCCAAAATCACTTGCCCTGGAGAGATCCATCTAGTCCTAGGTGTTTGCTGCAGAGTCCTTAGTCCATAAGGGCATCAGTGGGCTTGTCCTTCCAGCTGTCCATGGTGTTGCCACCATCACCATCCAGGTCCATGGTCTTGATCTCGTTAAGGTTCTGAGGATGCCACCTTTATGCCAAGTTCCAGTCTGTGAGTGTGGGACACCCCTTTGTCTAACCCTAAAACTGGTACTGGACAATTCCTCCCTTTCCCCTGGGTTTGGCTCCAGCCTGACTAGTGAAGTAAAATCAGGGGCAGGCCTGTTGTCCGGTTCTTTTGTGTGTGCTTGGAGGCAAGTTCCTTGAAGTTTAACCAGGGCAGGATATGGCTCCTCCCCAGCCATCCTGTCAGAAATACCCATTCCCCTCTACACCCAGGCCCATTTGTCTCCAGTGTGGCCATTATACACATTTTCCAGTGGGAGAGCCTTTACCAGCTGACCACTCACTGAAAGGCACCAGAAACTTTAGGCAGAAAAAAAGCCAACTTTCTAAAAATGGCATTTCCAAAATAACAATTTAAAATCCAACTTTACCATTAAAGAGAATTGTAAATTACAACTAAATGAGTGGAAAAAAGTATTTCTGTAGCTGCTACAAATCCAAATTTAGCATTTAATAAATGTAACAATACAGCTCATTGATTCCCCATGGCAGCAGCCTGCCTTGTTACAGCGGAAATCTTTTGGGGGATATTTCACTGTAAGGACATGGTCAACATTAGTTTCTACATGTCCGACCTGTGAATATCATGCAACCTCTGTAAGAAATTGGGCTGTTGGTTGACTTGGTTGTTATCCCTGGTCAAGCGGCAACCACAATCCTTGTCAGGGTAAGGCACAAACAAACCCCAAATTAAACTGTGCTCAACCCCATGGTATCTTGGCACAGAGCAGTCAGGCTAAACTTAGAGGCAATTTGTAAAGTATTTGTGCAACACTTCAAACAGTAAAACTGTGTAAACACTGCACAAAAAGATCCCACACTAAGTTAGAAAAAGAGATCAAAATTAATTTAATGAATACAACAAGAGCAAAATGACAAAAATCCAATCAGTAGAGCCGGAGTTATCATTTTTTAAATGATAAAGTGGAAAATAGTGACTAAAACCATAAAGCGCCAACTGTGGCTATTTGGTGTACTGGACCGGTTAAAAGCCAAAAGTTCAGGCCAACTGCGATGGAGCGTGGGTTGGAAACAGTCCCACTATAGTTTTACCTTCTCAAGTTTTGTGCCAAGAGTCCCATTCGAATTGGAGAGGGTCAGGGGGACCAAGAAGAGCGTCAACGGCGTGGCATGAAGAGCAGAGTGGGCGTCGCGGACAGGCAGGATTGAGCTTTGCATTGGCGGTCCTCTGCAGGCGATCGATACTTTCTGTGTGAAGAGATGGTCTGGTGATGGCTCGTGCTGATTTTCAGTGAAAGGTGCTTGGTTCTGGTGGGAATAGGCCAGTTCATGGTCACAAAGAGACCAAAACCTTATTTTCAAGAGCCCGTGAGCCACACCAAGGGTCCAAAACCTGAAGGGTGCCACTTGGGGGTCAGGAACGCACTGCAGCTCGGTCCAGGAGCTGGTTGGGGGGCCTTTTATGACCCTAAGGTTCGGATTAGGAGGCCAGCAGACTAGCCTTTGAGTCACTCTGCGTTCCAGGGTTCAAGATGAACTTGCAGGTCCAGTTCTTCTTCCCCAGTCAGGAGGGCAGCAGGGCAACACAGAAGGGCAGCAGTTCCTTTAGAGCAGCTGTCCAGCAGAGAAGCAGTCCTTATAAAAGAAAAGCAGTCCTTCTTCCTGGCAGAGTATCCACAGGTCCAGAAGTGTACTGAAGAGTTGGTGTCTGGGGTCCTCTTTTTATACCCTGAGGAGGCAGGCAAAAAGCCTGG
Source organism: Calotriton arnoldi (assembly GCA_963921515.1). Lineage (NCBI taxonomy): Eukaryota > Metazoa > Chordata > Amphibia > Caudata > Salamandridae > Calotriton > Calotriton arnoldi. The sequence continues at coordinate 310,380 of CAWUFW010008288.1, forward strand.
GGATGACCCTGCAGAAAGGGTCAAGTTCAACACTCTGCCCTTATGTTCAATAAGGCCTACATATGAAGGATGTATTCATTTTTAAAAGGAACGTTTAGGCCTGTCAAAAGGGGTATTTTGCTGGGTCCAATTTACAGTTTAAAACTGCAATAGGCAGGTTACCTGCGTGCAGCATGACTGTAGTCTTTCACACACAGCCTGCACCACTTGTGCACATGTGTTCACACTTAACAAGCCCAGTGCCCCTTACCATAGATGAGTCACAGCAGCCTCATATTAAGACAGATACTGGCAGTAAATACGTGCAGTGCAATTACCTTTCAAATACTGTCTGTGAGGCTGAGCCATAATAAAGAACCAAAAAACAGGTGATCAAAAAGCAAAAAATCCTGGTGTTCCAAATGGGCTGTGATACATGCAGAGTAACACTCTGAAGAACTGTGTGTACCTTACCACCTCAGAATTAGCTCATACATGAGATCACTAATTGTGCTAGTAATGTCATCTTCAAATCAATCAATAAATAATACATTTAGACAGACTTATGCCACATATACTAACACCACATCTACAAATGTGGTTTTAAGGATAGTAAATTTACACTTACTCATGTATTCTTATCTCAAGAGTATAGGGGTGGCTGATATCCTGTACTTAATATACTTGCAGGACCATATTCTCAATGTTGTTGTGGAACACTCCTTACTCTGTCTTATTCTGGTTTAGAAAAAATTAAGCTGGCCCCTCTCAAGGACATATTTCGTCATCTCTGAAAATTGGACAAATCTTTCCCTCCTAATAAAGGGCAACTGCCCTTTAACGGAAGATCATTGGATAGGTGGTACACCCCAGAACCACAATGAAATAGTGTTTTACATATCTAGTTTCCACCATCTTTGTAGTTCTGAGAAATCCACTATAAATAACTAGATTTAAAAGCGAAGTGTGATCATTATGAGATTTAACTGCCTTTTGGTGCTTTCAGAGGTATGGAATGCTTTTTACATGGTAAACAGTAGAAGATGTGTTCATTCTGTCCACATGGATAGAGATGTGTGGTAACGCCCTCTGATAGTTTGTTGTTCATGCTTTCTATGGAGGCCCCAGTTTATCCGCCTGTCTAAATCACTGCTTTTTGCAGTGTAGTGGGATGTTCCAGGATGTCCATCCCATACTCAATAATTATTATACTTTTTTGCTGGGAGGCGAAATATTGGACTTGGTCTCTGTATCCATAAAAAGCATGATAAAACCAACTGTGATTTTAGGGTGATTTTTGTTTCAACATCTACTAATTGAGTGTGTTTCATATTCAATAACAAATGTTCCCTGCCTTGTAGGCCACCATCCCTCCATTTACAGCCATCCACAGGGTTCATAAACTGCAACCTACCTAATTGACTTAGGAACTTAATTTAAGACCCTCTCCGAAAGGATATGTGTGATTTAATATTTTAGAATGTAGGGCACATCACAAAACGACAGGGAAGACACAAAAACCACTGAAGTTTGCACCTGCGATTTGGGAAGTCCCTATACATACATCATGTCCTTCCTTCTTTGAATTAGTGGCCCTTTTTACAGAGCGATATTATGATGCTTTGATAATTGATCATCCATAATAGGCATTCTACAACACTTTGCCATGCAAAAATACTTCACGCACAAGATACAACCTAATCCAGACAGGTGAATAAAGAACATAAGTACATACAGGGCCCGATTCACAAAGGGACTTACAACACTTATGAGTGCGGGCTCGGGCGGTATCTGCCGTACAGAGATTCCTCCCAAATGCGGACATTCCGTCCAGAGTGTGAGACTCCGCACTCGTAACTTTACGTGCCGGAAGTCCCTTTGTGAATCGGGCTCATTGTTACTAAATGATGACCACAGGGATGATAATAATATTACAACTAATGATATTACTACTACTGTGATTAATCATAACTGACCTCTGCTACTGATAATAACATTATTAATAATAATCCTCGTCGCCCTTGCTGTGATCTGTACTCTTTTCTAGTCCCCGCTGCTATCTTAATTAATCGTCAGTAAGTGTAACTTGAAGATATCTGACGACAGACCATAGCAAGAAGCTATTTCCGGGCATAAAAGGTTGCATAGAGTTACTCTGAAAGTCTTCTGGCATGATGAAAAGACCACTGTGTAAGAAAATAGTAATTCATTGCTCTAAGGAATGGCCCTCATTGGCCTTTTGCAAGCGTGGCGCCTCGGCGGCACGGGCCAGCTCAGCAGGATGCAGTCATTAGCTTCTGGGCGGATGCGGCTCGAGCCCGGTAGTTGGCTGGTAGCTCAGTGGGTCGCCACAGATGAGACCTGATCGAAAGCTTTAGCTTGTTTTGTCCAATCAGGATGTGAACGTGACAGCATGTTCTTCATCCATGAATTGAGATGCTAGGGGCGTTCCAAGGTATTGATCTCCCATAATTCATTTCTGCTCCGTTGAAACGGTTCCTCGTTGTATCCCGACCCGCTGTCTAGTTTCCTATGCTCTCTCACAATATTTTTAGTAATTCGTTACATAAATACTTATTAGAAATTTAAATGCAGGAAACATATTTTCCTGACAAAAGCATTGCATGAAAATACAGCCAGTAGAGAAAGTAATATTTGAATGAAGCAGGGAGACATGGGTACAGCTGTTTATCCATGTGGCTTTCTAATGGCTTTTCTGTTTTCCTTGCTTGGTTTATCGTAGGCTTTACTTTCGTTTCTCCAGACAGAAAGTTGTTTTATAGTCCACTCTTTGATGACGTAGTGTCCAAAAAGGGGATGATGATGTTCGGCTTCTTTTAAATTAGGCACAGAATTTGTGTTATATTCTCGCGTCAGTAAACAGCACCGTGAGGGAAATTCAATCAAATGCTCGAGCACAAAACAACATGTCTGGCTTCTGTAGTTCCCCGTGCTCAAAAGCCCTACTGTTGTGTGTGTGCCTGTGTACCTGGGGGCTAGAGGAGGTAGGGGGGATAGTTTGACAGTGGATTCAAGAATGCGCGATATTGTGGGTATGTAAAAATGGGTCTATTATTACAGTCGGGTTTAGATGATATCTGTGCATGTGATATCTGCGCATGTGATATCTGCGCATGTGATATCTGCGCATGTGATATCTGCGCATGCGATATCTGCGCATGCGATATCTGCGCATGCGATATCTGTGCATGTGATATCTGTGCATGCATATAGGTGCTCAAGTGAATAACATAGTCACAATTTGAGGGAGACGTCATTAAAGTGATTGCTTAAAAAGCATATGAAAAAGCATGTGGATGCAAAATATGGCATATAAGCCTTGAGTTGTCAAATTCAGCCACTAGACCTCCCTCACAGCTTCCCTGGTACAAGAGCAGATGGATACACTCCGCAAATGAAGATGTACCTGAAACACACATCTGGAATGGCTACTGAGTTACACACTTGCTGATGAGACATAGAGTGGTTATTACTTACATCAGACAAAGGTGTAGACTGTTAATTTGTCACATGTATGCGGCCCAGAGACCCCCAGCCCAGATTCAACCCCCCCACCAACTCACCCGAATCAATGACAAGTCATTGCTCTAGTGCACTATTGCTTCCCCAGGGTAATGGGCCATGTGTTTTTTTACAACAGAAACATAAACACAACAATCTTAACCCCTTCGATGCGCGTGACGAGCTCAGCTCGTCATGCTGCGCGGTAGCGCTGTGCGCATGACGAGCTGAGCTCGTCACGACCACACCCGCGATCGGAATGTCCAGCACACGAGCGGAATTCCGATCGCGGTCAAGGGGTTAAAACATGCAAGGTGTAAGCAATTACAGAATAACAAAATTAGCACTTTACAATACTGTTGGTTAAGCATCTATTTATAGCATACTTATAAAACTCGTCTGTCAGAATAAAGATGATGATTAATATATACATGTTTTTACAATGAAGCTATCTCTGAAATTGTCACTTTAGTAAGGTCTCGATTCACTTCATCTTACTCGGACCACACAGATGGCAACATTTGTGTGCCTGAGGGGTGGTCCCACTCTCTGTACCCTTGACCACCAGCCATGGTCCCGCCCCCACCCTCAATACCAAGAAATGAAAGGGGACACACAATGTGGGACTGGGACTATAGCCACATGCACTCCACCAGCAAATGGTGAGGTTGTGCCCCCCCAAGCCGGTGTGAATGTAATTTGCAGAATAAGGAATGCCGGCCATCCCATCAGTGCTGTCTGGAGAAGTATTTGATGGAGAGTCCATCTATACCTGAGCTCTTTTAGTATTACATGCCTCTCTTTCGCTATAAAATCACCAACTACAACTAATCCAAGTTCAATTAACTGAGTGGGTGGGATATTACGTGGTCACTTGGAGGCGACTGACCCCTGCTTGGGTCCCAACGTCACAATGGACTCTTGAATGGGGGGGGGGGGAGGGCAATCCCTGGCCTAAATAGCCCCCTTGGCCATCGCAACATCAGGATCGGACATGGCGCAATCCTCTTTCTGTTGCGCATTCCTGACGACCCGCAAGACAAGGGACAAAAAGTCAGACTTGCAATGTCCCAACACCTCACGCCAAAGTGTTACAAGAGCAAGAAAGGGGTCATCTTTTGTGAAAATAAAAAAAACTGCTGTAATTTGGCAGGAAAAACGTGCATCAGCAGATTTCCTAAACTGCTTTAGATATCCAATGTGGTTTTAATCTAGCACATTGCAACAAAGCATGCTCCAAGTGCTTTATATGGGGGGAAGGGTCATTTATCTGTTGTAGAATTTGAAGAAATGGTGGTCAGTAATATAGGTGGCCATCTGTAAGGGGCAGCTGAGGTAGTAACTGGACGGTGGTGTAATGAAAACCAAGGCCAAAAATAGAAAGTAAACCGGGCTGAAAGCAAAGGGTAAGTTGTTGAAGGACAAAGAGTGGGACAAGGGGCTCAAACCTGTGAAGTCATGCAGGTTTCATGGTATGAAATGTTACTTTACCTGCCAAGGGCATTTTGGTATATTGACGACTAGTAATATATAGCAATAACATTAGCTGTACTTGTGTGGCACTCAATACTTATAATTTTCCCTTTATAAAATTATAGGTAAAACTATTACTCAACTCTGAAACTGTGACTTGCAGGTTGAATATAGGTTTCAACTTTTTAAGGCTCCATAACAAGTTGAATTTTATTTTGTACACAACTCCCAGAAAATATCAAGACTAGCTGTTTGGTATTTACTGGATGTGGAATTTGCTCATCATTTCGTGATAATGTGCTCAGAAAGAGGTGTAACATACAAGTTCTAAGTTCGCCTAACCAATTACTGTATATTTGCATACTTGTGGCCCATTTTGCTTCAGCAAATTTCACCAAGACTTCCCTGGCAAATTTTGTCAGTGAGAAATTGTGCAGGTGCGCTGATTGCGCACAATTGAGAATCCTGATTTAGGTGTAAAATCATGTTTGTTTCCAAATTAGATTTTGAAGGGACACTTGCAACATGGCCCTTTAGTATCTTGCTTAATAGTATACGAGGAGATGTGTGATAGATCATGGGTTAGAAATGGAAATACAAATATATTTTTGTGATCTTTCACCCTAAAACACCAAATCTGCTTCCTTTGGGTGAGAATGAGCCAGGGATATGCTTTCTTTGGCTAAGACAGCAAGTTAAAGTGGCCTTGGTCTGTATCACACAGAGTGAGCGCTGAGAGTGCCAAAATAAAACCATGGGCTGGGTCATAAAACATTTTTGACTGGTGCTATTTTGGGACCTTCGTGGTAAATGAAAGCAGTGCTTGGTGCAAACATCTTTTACGTCTAGTATACGAAAGCAGTTTTGAAGCGGTGGTAATATGTGACAAGACGGTGCACATTTGCTCTTTGGTGTTGTGTTGTGTCCCGTTGTTGTTGGTGCTGCATTATTAATGGGACAATCTCCTGTTGTAGTGAGGTTGTTATGTTGCATTCTATTTTGATTGTTGTGCTATGCCTTGTTACCTTCAATTGTGTTGGTATGTTGTGCATCTTCTTGGATTAAATACCATGATGAAGATACTACAGAAAAGCTTTGTGCAGATGTTCTTAATCATTCCCGCAGTGTAGTGCTTTGAAATCACAGAACTATCCTCACAAAATTAAGCTGATGATGCTTGCTGTTAAATGGAAATCTGACTGGAGTCTGTTGATGTGCACCTGTAAAGTAATTTCTTAATATCCCAAACGACTTAAATTGACATATTAAAGCACAATGATTACCAACGCACATGACAAGGGAAAGAATACCAAGACGCTTTAAAAAAAAAGCTTTCACACATCATGAACACCAAAAAAGCAATAACACATCATCAACAGACTGATTAATTGCTTACCTATGTTGACTGATAATTGGAGCTGCGAAGTTCGACAGTCCTGGCCTTTTTTGTAACATTCCTTTATGATATTGAGGTCTGATTCGGTCTTCCTGGAAAATTGAGCATTCCTACTACAATTATGTTTGTTGAAGATGCCCGGTGACAGCTGAAGGCAATTTCTTTCTGCACTGGAAATACAATACCTATTACAAGCCAATGGTCAACAGACTAGCTCTCTGCTGAATAATTAAAAACATCATCTTTTCCCTCTGGGTCCCCAATTATCTGTCCTAAAAAAGCTGAAGAAGTATGACAAAAATGTGCAACTCTTGTTTCCATAGAAACCACTAACTAGTGCTTTGGGTCACAGGTATCTTGTGCATCTAGAAAAGGAGTTTATTTATTGTACATCCCTCTGAAAGCAGGGATTGCTGATGCAAATGAAAAAGACAAAATTAAAGCTGATGGAACAGTTAGAAAATATATTATAAAAAGCTGTTATGGACTCTCTGAGCATACATGATACCCCTACACATCATCTAGTCAAATACTAGTAGGCCTGCTTTCTTCATCATTCTGTGTTTGGTATGAAAAGGAGAAATAGGTTCACTGGGAGGCCTCTGGGGTCATCTTTACACTGAGCCACATACATGTAATAAACCCTTCCGTGACCTGGAGCCTAAAACACCCTTGCGCAGTCCAAAAGAATGTGCAAGAAAGTAGCCACCGGGTACCCACACTTCAGCATCTATTATTTTGGTTGCCATCTATTTTATGAAGTGCCACGGGTATTATGGTCAACGGTGAAATACATAAAATTGTATCAATTGGAACTTGACATTTGCTTGAGGACTTTGATATAGCACTGTATGATATATACCATTCCCCTGCTGTCTACTACTACCTGTAGTCTGCCTCCCATTTAGTATGGTCTAATAGATAACCCATTTCAGCATCACTTCTCAGAGTGTTGTATTACAGAAAGATCATTCCTCCTCATATGCAGGAAAACCACCATACGTTTGTGCAGTGTCCAGGAACATAGCTTGTGGAAGAAATTAGGTTATTAGTTGAAAGGGGGGAAGCCTCACTCAAATAATAAACACAATCCTTGTCAGGGCCAACCACAAAATTCACTAAATTAACCCTTGCCTAACCCTCTGTTAGTTTGGTAAAAAAAGGTTTTACTAGGAGGCAATGTGTTTATGTAGCACTCAAACAGTAATTAAGTGAAATAACCAAAAAATCCTAAACCAACTTAGAAGGACAGAGTACATTTTACTAAATAAAATTATCAAAATCCAATCAGTAGAACTGGAGATATAGGTTTTTAAGGTTTTGGGTAAAAATAGCAGAAGAAGCAGAAAGAGTCACTTACGGTCATCTGGCCGCGATAGACCGGTGAAAAGGCACAAGTTCAGGCTGACCGTGGTGGAGCACAGGTCGGATAAAGGTACCAGGTTAGTCTTGCTGAAGAGTTACCTTCTCAAGTCCTGCATGAAGAGTTCCTTTCATGTTGCAGGAGGCCGCAAGGAGGAGGGTTTCAGTCTGAGGAGTAGGTCGAGCACCGCAGATGGTCGTTTTTGTAGCACGGAAAGCCGCTGGAGCTTCATGGTGGTTAACCATCCCAGACGGTTGCTTTTGGAGTGAAGTGCACGTCTTGCGTTGCCGGTTGTTGAGGATGGTTGCTGTTGGCATGAAGTGCAGGTCCTGCTGGCACTTAATGCTGGCGGTCGTCGTGGATATTTTTCCTGTCTCCTTAGAACATAGTAACATTGGACTACATCTAACTGCCAGTATTTAATTTATTTAGAAGTCCCTAGTAAATTGTACTAACTGTACCCAGGGCCTGTAAATTAAATGCTACACGTGGGCTGCAGCACCCATTGTGCCACCCACTAAAGTAGCAATGTAAACATGTCTAAGGCCTGCAATGCAGATTATAGTGCTCTTTCAAACTGCCATTTCAACCTTGAAAAATAACCCTTTTACCAGGCTTCAATCTGCCTTTTTAATACTTATAATTCATCCCTAAAGTAACCCTAAAGGCTCATAAGACAGGTTGCATACTATTTACAAGGTAGAACATGTGTACTCAAGTTTTACATGTCCTGCCAGTGAAGCCTCCCGAAAGTCGTTTTTCACTGTAGCAAGGCTGAATCTCTCATAGAATAACACAGTGTTACCTTATTACACTTAATTAGGGATAATGTCAGTTTGGCAGCATATAAATACTTCTTTCGCTCATTTGAATTGTAAATTAAAATCTTCTTCAATGGTTAACACAGATTTTAAATCACCATAGTGAAAATTCCACTTTTAGAAAGTTGGCATTTTTCTGTCTACAGCAAATGTGCCTTTCTGCCAGTGTCAAGGGTCACAGGACTGTTAATGTCTTTCCTCTGGTGTGATGTGTATTCCTTCCAGATGGGACAAAAGGGTGGGGGGGAGTTGATCTCTTGAGCTGGAGGGCCTGGAGGTTGTACACAGCCCTTCCTGAAGTTTAAATGGTAGCTGTAGGACAGTATCCAGCCCTTCCTGACTTCTGAAGATGCCTGCCCTGCCATTGGCAAATGCAGCACACCTGGGCCTGCCTGCATTTTATCCCCCTAGACCAATTGGAGTCATGCCCAGGGAAAGGGGAAGAGCTGACCACAACCAGTTTAAGGTTAGACAAAGGGAGTGACCCTCACACACAGGCAGGCACTGGATATAAAAGTGGCACACTCAGAACCTCTCATCAGAACATTCCTGAACCTGTGGAGATTCAGGAGATGGGCTGTCTTGCTGTCTGAAAAAGAAAAGCTGGACCCTTGAATCCAGGATCCCAAAGGTGTGTCCAAGGGCCAATTGGCTGACCTCCTTTTTAAGCTGCAAGGACTCAACACGCTTCCAGATGCCTTATCTGCAACTGCCCAGCTGACTGGCACCAACTGGTCCTGCCTGGACCATGCTGCTGGCCTCTGCTGGAGTGAGACCTGATCACCAAGAGGTACCCCCCAGGTCATGGACACTTGGCTGGTATCAGAGTGTACTCCTCCCAGCTAGAAACTGCAAGAACTGGGCTCCAGGCAGGTGAAAATCCAGTGTTTCTGGATTCTTTGTGTCGAAAAATAACCATTCCCGGTCCCCTCATGAACCTGAGCGGACTTCACTGACGACCAGCTCTTCAGAACAGCAACGATCTCTTTGTGGCTAACGCAAAGCTCTGACAGACTCCTTCTGTGGAACTGGACTACCCCAGAAGGTAGACTTCCTACCGGGGCAAACCTGGTCCCTGAATCCGGCCCACAGTCCAGCACGGTTTGCCTGAACATTTGACTTTGACCCGATCCAACACAACCAAATAACCACAAATGTCACTTTGGGCTTTTGGCACTATTTTTACTTAAATCTTTGAAAATTCACTACTCCGGATCAACTTATTGGGTTTTTGTAGTTTTTGATGTCACTTTATTTATTGAAAAAGACTCCAGTTTTCGAAATTGGTTTGGGATTTTCTGGTGTTGTATTTTCACTTTATTATTGTTTGTGTGCTGTATAGTTTGCACATTGCCTTTAAGTAAAGCCTGAATGATTTTGCGTCAAGCTATCAGAGGGTTAAGCACAGGTTTTATTAGTGACTGTTGTGGTTCACCCAGACTAGGATTGTTTATTTATTGAGTGGGGCTCTCACCCCTCTCAACAAAATAATACAATTTCTTACAGTCTCCACAAAAGGAGGCCAGGTGGAGAGAAAAGGGCTAACATTGGTTTTTTATATGATCAGACATTTTGTCTTGGTTGGACGCTGTTTCAAAACATCTGATGGCCATCTATTGGCATATGATGGTAAATGTCTGATTTAAGCTTGACTAATCTGGATAGAATGGCTAACCCTGAGGACTGATGCTGAACATGAGTTTGGTATCATCAGAATACATGTAGAACAACACCTCCATGTACCCAACAAGCTCACTAAGGGGGCATGGAAATGTGAAAGAGTAGGTGGGAGAATATTGAATGTTGAGGTGCCCACATATAGATATCTGAGGCTTTCAGAAAAATGGAGGCAAAGCTACCGCTTGTGTCCGGCCCACCAGGAAGGAACAGAATAAATGAAAGGCCAGATGATCACACCCAGTATCCCTATGGCGGTACAGAACAAAGACTCACACAGAGTGGAGCCGAAAGAATACCAGAGAAGACCTCTCCACCCAGCCTTTAGCTTTCTGTTACCCAACAGGGTCACATATTGCAACAGTGCCACTAAATAGTACCTTTTCTTGTCTGGTAGCAGGAGTGCCCCATGTCTCAATCTAGTCTCAAGTTTTCATCATGACTCTACACCGCCTCCGATCACACGCCTACTGACAGCATGAAGTCCAACATGGATAGAATCATATCCGCCAATGAAATATCTTGAGGCATTGCCAAGGCCCCTGTTCTCATAAAGCAAATCAACTGATATTTCCAAGCCTTTCACTTCCCTCTTCAAAGTTTACATTCTATTTAGAACTTAAGATTGTTTGATCATTATTCCTAGTTAGTTGAATGAGTCAATCTTCCAGCCCATTGAAAGGCCTAGAAGTATATCTCTGCTTTACCTTGCCTTAATGGTCAAGTGGGATTTATATTACTATTTTTGAAATGATACCTTTAGAAAGTTGTCATTTTCCTGTTTAAAAACAAAAGGCTTTCCTATCAGTGTCCAGCTGTCACCTGACCACTGAATGAACCTCTGTTGTGAGATTTGCATTACTCCTAGACAGTGGACAAAGGGCTCTGGGTGTGGGGAGAGGCACTTCTGCCATGACAGGGTGGTCTGTACCCAGCTCCTTCCTGCTCTTCAAAGATGCCTACCTTGTCACTGGCAGATGTAGCTCACACCTAGGTCTGCCTCCCTTTTGTCTCTCTAGTGAGGTTGGCACCAGACCCAGTGGGAGGGAAGAAACAGACGATAACTGATTTAGGGGTGGACAATAGGTTTCTTTCCACGCATATGCATTAGTCATAAAAGGAGACCCCACAGACCGCTCCTCAGAACAATCCTAGACCTGTGAGAAATCAGAAGAAAGACTGCCCTGCTGCCTGAAAATCCTGAAGGAAGACTTGACCTGCTTGCCTTGAAACCAGGATCACAGAAATTAATCCAAGTGTCAGTTAATTGACATCCTAATGGAGCTACAGGGACACACCAAACTTCCAGAGACCCTTTCTCTGACACTGGTCAGTTGACAAGCTGAGGGTCAAGGATCTGGTGGCCACCACTTGGGGATTAGTACTCACTCCAACAGAGGTCAGAGGCAGGTCCATTTGGAACTGGTCAGTTGACCAGTTCCAAATGGACCTGCTGCTGACCTCTGTTGGAGTGAGTCCTAACCCCCAAGTGGTGGCCACTAGATCCTTGGGCCTCCGCTGGTATTAGAGAGTACTCCTCCTGTCCCCAAACTGCAAGAAGTGGGACTTAGAAAAGTTTTGTCAATTTTCTGCCTGATGAATCCGTACCCAAGAGAACTGTTGGAGACTGGGATTGCAGTTGAAGCCGCAGCTGTCAACGTTAAATCGCTAGTTGGCCTTAGCTTGCTGGTGTTCCCTGCTGAAGATCTGACTTCCAGAAACATTTCTAAGTCCGAACATAGAAGGCTTCAATGGGACTAGCGCAGAACACCGTCCGATCCATTTAAATGCCTTCCCGGGCATGGACCTCGGAGTCTGCCTGATCAGACCTTTACTACATTTGTCGATGCCTGCATTAGCACTCTGCCCTTCAGCAACCCGCCAGTGTCAAACCCTGAGTCAGATCCAGCTTGCCCCACCAATGACTTGTCAATGACCACTTTTTCTCCATAAAAGTTTCTAAGTCAGAAGAAAGTAAACTTTCCACAGGGACGAACATGGGCCTTGTATCGGACACATTCTCCATCCTGGTCAGCGTCAGCGTTTGACTTTGACCTATTCTAGTGCGACCTGATGACGACAGTTGGAGCTTTGTGCTTTTTGGCACTATTTTTAATTCAAAGGTTAAAAATTCACATCTTTTGTTCTACTCATTAGATTTTTGTCATAGTGGTGTTGTTTTATTTATTAAAATATCCTTTATTTTTCTGGTGTTTTGTTTCCACTTTATTACTGTTTGAGTAATAGTAATACATAAATACTTTACACATTGCCTCTAAGTTAAGTCTAACTGCTTTGTGCCAAGCTATCAGAAGGCAAAGCACAGGTTTATTTAGTGGTTCACCCTGACAAGGATTGTGATTAATATTTGAGATGAGTTTCCACTCCTTCAAATAATACTCTGATTTCTTACAAGGCCAATGCCTTGAATGCTAGGATAATAAAATCAGCAACAGTGTTGCAACACAGCATTGTACCTCTTCCCTTTTCACAGCTAGCTAATACTGTTGCATTAGTTGTGACTCTAGCTATATGTATGAAATTGGATTGTTAGTTGAGGAGGGTGAGAACTCACTTCAAATAACAATCACAATACTCGTCAGGGTAAACCACTGAAGTCACTAAATAAACCTATGCTTCGCCATGTAATAGCTTGGCCTAAGGCAGCCAACCCATATCTCCATTAGTTCTCCATACAGAAAGATGCAAAAAGTTTTATGTCCCTCCTTTTGCAATTTGGGTTCAGGAGGAATACACTCAAGCCAACGGTCCAGGACCTTTGGTAAACCGCTTCAGTGTTAGGACTCACTCCAACAGACACCAGCAGCAGGGTCCAGGGAAAGCCAAAGTTGGAGCTGGTCAGCTGGGTAGTTGGTGGGTAAAGGCCTCTGGAAGCTTGTTTTATCCCTGTAGCTTAAATTGAAGGTCAGCCTAGTGACCCTGTGAGTCACTTCTGGATTTCTGTGCACAAGGCAAGCAGGTCCAGCTTTTCTTCAGAATTCAGATATAAGGGCAGTCCTTCTTCAAATTTTTCTCAGGCCCAGCAGTGTTCTGAGGAGAGGTCTGTGGGGTCCACATTTATGCCTGTGGGTGGCGGGCAATCCTTTGTCCACCCTCTAAACTGGTTATGGTCAGTTCCTCCCCTCCCACTGGGTTTGGAGCCAGCCTGACTAGAGAGACAAAAAGGATGCAGGCCCAGGTCTGTGCTTTATCTGCACGTGACAGGGTAGGCATCTTTTGAAACTCAGGAAGGGGTGAGGCACAACCCCCCGGTCATCCGGTCAAGGGAGGAGACCCTTTTCCCACAACCTTAGTGCTTTCTCCACTGTCTGGGAGCAATACACATCTCACCACAGGGCAGAATAAGGTGACAGCTGGACACTTGCAGGAAAACCTTTTGGTTTTAAGCAGAAAAAATACAGGTTTCTAAAATATTTTTCTTGTTATTTCCAAACTGAATTTAGTATGTATGAAATGTAATACTGTAAATCAGTGTTAACCTTTGAGAGAGCCAGCCTTGTCACTGTGAAAAAATACTTTGGAGGTTTTCCACTGTACAACATTAAACCATTAAATATGCAAGTCCTACATCATAATACAATACACCCTGCACTGTAGGCATTAAGATCTACCTTAGGGGTGACATATAAGTATTTAAAAAGGAAGGTTTACACCTGTCAAAATATTTATTTTGACAGATTGAAATTGCAATCTTAAAACTGCCCAGCCAGGCTGCATAGGCAGACTTGGAGACATGCTTTGCAGTGCTGCTGTGGTGGATGGAACAATAAGTGCTGCAGGGTAGCATTTAATTTATATGCACTGGGTACATGTAGTACCATGTACTAGGGACTCATAAGTAAATTAAATGTGCCAATCGGGTGTACAGCAATTTTACCATTTTTAACTTGGAGAACACAATCACTTTACCACTGGTTAATAGTGGTAAAGTGCACAAATTCTACAGCCAACAAAAATAGGGTTCAGTAAAAAGGCAAAAATCCCAGGTGACCCTGCAGGAAGCTCAAATTTCCAAAACTTTAGGTTTTGTGTATGACTGCAATGCCCATCATTTGCATATGACTTTTATATGAAAATGCTAATTCTAAAACATATGTATGTAGCTTGAGGTATGGGAAAGGGTGTGTGAGCAGGAGGGTATGCATTTGAGTGCTGAGATTTTAGACAGACGTTTTGAGGCTAGTTGCATAACAATGAATGTGGATAGAGTGTGATACATATGGCATGGGGTCAAAACAATCTGCCTGGTGCACATAACACATTCTGAATTCTGTTCCTGATTTTTACATTGCTCCAAAAATGGGGAGTGACCTGACCATTCAATATTTATGCTCCTATTCCGTGTGCCTTTATTCATTGTTTCTGTTTTGCCCACGTATAGCAAGCAGGTATGATTTGTACTCTACTCTAAATCAGAGCTTGTACTGAAATGGGCACCTGATATTGTTTGTGCATCTGTTCAGGGCCGGACTGGCTACCGGGCGTTTTGGAATGCTGCCGAGCTGGGGGCTGATTTCGTTGATGGGGACCTGCGTGTGCTGAACGAAATTCGTTTTGCCTTGTTTATTTCGAAGCACACGCAGGTCTCCATCAACGAAATTAGCCCCCACTGCAGTGACAGCAGCCCCCAGCTCGGCAGCATTCCAAAACGCCCGGTAGCCAGTCCGGCCCTGCATCTGTTGCATATGTTTTAGCACGTTCCCCAGAATCTGCATACACTATCAAGTCAAAATGCAATTTTCAGTTTCTGTTTGCTCTCTGATTGGCTTTGGTATAATAATCAACAAGTTGTAATGTGTTTGTAGGTGCCTTTGAGTGAAATCAAGTTGACACTCAAAACCAAAGTGATTATTATGACTGGATTGAACAACCCAAATGAAATGCATCATGCTACAGTGTGTAGGCTACAGACACAAACAAGCATTGGTAATGCATTGATTTTGCCTATGTTATGAATAAAGAGCTGTTTTCATATATCATCGTCCGGGAGAAGGAAAGTGCTCCCTGACAGATAACATGGGAGTGGAGAGGATGTGGCGTAGTGGCCAGAGCTGCTGAATGGGGAGCTGGGGACCCCGGTTTGAGTCTCGGCAGTGCCGCACAACATCCTGTGATCCTATGCAAATCACTTAATCTCTCCGGGTGATAAATTGTTATATATATATATGCTGCAAGAGTAAAAGGCAAAACTTTATGAAAATATAGCTCAAAGCGGATGTTAACAGTATTTCGGCGGCGGGAAACTGATCAGAGAATCAGACGAGGAACAAGCGTTGGTAAATGCAGGAAAATATGCTACAGCCAATAGAAATGGATGAAAGGTAAGTGCCACACCCAGGAACCAATAAGAAGCCAGGAAAGAGAGGAGGCAGGATGTAAGTCCCTTTTAAGTTAATGTTAAAAATAATAGATTTCTCAAGCACAGCGCAAGCGTTGCGCAGGCAAAACCTAAAAAATGAAGGTACGTTAAGAACGTTTATTTGCACTCCTTATATAGCAGTATCATAAACCAGTGATGTCGGTGTACGGCATAGCATGAGTACACAGTTAGCACTAACTGCCAGCTAAATAACCTCTCACTGCGTAGAGTGGAGCAGTCTGAAAAGAAATTGTCCGGAGGTGGAACGAAGATATAGGACTCAAAACCTGGCTCTTAGACTGTCACAGCAGTACAGCGCCTGGATACCCGCTTGGGTGAAAAGCAGCGCTATACATACCGCACGATTGATTTATTGATAGGGAAACTCTATACAGAAAAAATAGACACGCTGCATAATGCCGGATTGATAGGGAAACTATGTCCAGAAAGAATAGACACACAGCTTTCCCAAGTAAATGTAGTCAATGCTGACGGTGATCCGGAAACAATTCAAAACGGGTCATCCTCCATGCATTGCACTGGTTGAAAGAAAGTCACTTCCTAAGGGAAGGAGAGGACCCCCACAGTGCCCATGCAGTAAACAACTCTGAAATGGTGTGAGGCCAGCTGTAAAATAGAATCCCGCCTGCTGCTCGAGTGTGAAAAACACAACTGGGGTGTTAAATTAAAAAGCAAATAAGAAAAGAACAGCAGCAATGAAATCTCAAGCTGCTTTTACGTAGGTAGGTGTGTGTGTGCGCGTGCGAGCAGACACTGCAAAACTCGGCTCTGTGCGTGTGCACTTAAGAAATATTATGTTCTCTGCTTTATTTAATCGCCAATGCCTATTAGTGTCTAACAGTATCCTACCCTGCAGATAGTAATTCATAGTGGACATTTTGTGGCTTATTTACAAGAAACTGACACATCCGTATAGATGCGTCAGTTTCCCTGCACCTGCATGCGGAACCCTTGCGCCACCATGTATGCGCCGTGTTTACAATATGGTGCAAGGATTGACAGATGTGTCATAAATTTTGACGCATCTGTCGGCGCAATAGTCACGCATTGCTGGATTCGTGTCGCAAGCACGATGCAACACCAACAATGCATGGGGAGGCCAATTCCTAATACACTTTGTCACTCCTTACGCCTGCTCCAAGCAGGTGTACGGTTTTGATGCAGTGGCGTCCTAGAAGTGGCGCAGTGAAATCTTGTAGATTTGACTGCGTCACTTCTATGAGGCTTTCCCATGTGGGAACGCCCACCCTGCATACATTATACCTGACGCAGGTATAATGTGGCGCAGGGCTTTACAAGGTGACGCATCTCCCTAGATGCATCACGTTGTAAATGGGCAGCAAGATGGTGCATTGTTTATGCCGCCGATGCGTCACAAAAAGTGACGCAACAGCAGCGCAAAAGTATCGCAAAGGGCTTGTAAATCTGCCCCTTTGTACATTGTGGTTTTAAGTCTGTGAAGTCAGATGTTTCGAGGGTGACTGCCAGTTTCTGATGTGTTTCAAGGACACGCATTTTAAATAGCAAAACTGCATGACTACATGAATCTGTCATAAGGAACTTATTTTTATATAGTTGTTTATGTAAGGTGACATTTTAGAGTAACAAACCTGCATTCAGCTGCCTTTGCGCCAAAAGTGAAACGTGTTTGACATTTCGCATGATGAAAAGGAAAATTTGACAAAGAATGATATGGAATTCATAGCATATCTGACTTAAGGGATAAAAGGCAGATAGAGGGTAGAGCATCCTGATGGGGTTTGTGGAAGAAAGGCAAATCAAAACGATTGAGATGATTAAACAAACATTTTTGATGGAAAAAAATAATAACAAAATAACAGCTCACTTGTGATCACTTTCAGCTGTGTTAATGCTTTGGATAAATATTTATAAGTAATGCTCCCGGTTTTCAACTTCTAAAGATTAGTATTGATTTTATATGGAAAATCAAAATTAAAACGATCTGTCTCCCTGTGTGCATTTATTTTTAGGAACAGAAGCGGCTGAATGTAGGTCTTCTTTTGAGTGACCCTCCATGCTGTGAATTATGATTGTCAGGTCATTTGTTATGCAGTTTGATGGCATAGGGAGTTTAGAAAATGACAAAATGAACTTGTGTACGCAGACGTGCTCGTATGTTCGCACCACAGTGCCAATGTTTTACAGCAAATATTGTTGCCGGCCTGCGAGTACAATCTGCCTTCATGTCTTTAGAACAAAAAATATTCCGACGTAAATGTATGGAGCTGTCTGGCATGAAGCATTCTAGGCTTCCTTATAGAGGGAATGAACTGATCTACGTGGGAATCAGTGTTAGACGTGCAAAGTCATTTTTCTCACTAATCAGTCTTTGCAAATGGTGTTTTTGGAATAGCGCATGATTGCAGCAGCACAGTCTATATAATCCGATAAATATTGGTGGTACTGAAGTAATTTGGGAGTCAAGAAGAGCAGGCAAAGAGAGCTTTTGTTGTAAAGCAACGCAGGCACTAGAGCAGAGGCAGGCGGGCACCCAAATAACCAAGAGCATTAAGTGAGCGAAGAATACTGCATTTGGCTGAGCCAAGATGTCATTGACAAAGTTTCAATTCAGTGGCTGAATGAGGCTGGCTGAAGAAAGCTAAAGGTTCAAAGAGGCGGAACCAATGGCCACTGTATGTATATTTGTAGCAATAGGTCTGCTTGACATGCTGCACTGTCAAAACCCAGACCTAAAAAGAAATGGAAATAGACAAAATAGGTTGGATATTTCCTCATCTGAGAAAGCGAGGAAAGCTTACTGAAGCCATATGACACTTTTAGTTTATGATGGTTAGTCCTATATAAATGAAGACAGAGTGAGAGTCAATTGTTTTGAAGAAATTTAACATATAAATAATTGAGATAATATTTTAAGGAAGCATACAAGGTTCATTGCTCAGAGGTAAATCCAGCAGATACATTTCACATGCAATTTTCATTGACATCAGCAATTTACAGAGAAAGTGGGAAATAATGCAATGATTTCTCTTACACTACAGTAGTTTCCATGAAGCAAATGTATATAGGATCCTTACTGCCCGACTAATGCATATATTTTGCCGTTTGCACTATCAAGAGAGGCATAACATTAGACCGTATAGCCCCTCTGATGCGAGTACACAATTCAGGGGCATATTAACAAGGCGGCGTTAATGAATTATCGCCGCTTTAGCGTCCGTTTTCGGACGAAAAGCGGCGATAATTTTATCGCCGAATTAACAAGGACACGCTAGCGCGTGATTCCTGACTTAGCGTCCGTTTTCTGCACGCCTCCCATCGCATCGCTAATGAGATGCAAAGGGGGCGTGCCTGTGAAAATAACAGGGGGAAATATCGCTAACCCAGGTATCGCCATATTAGCAACGTGGGTTAGCGATATTTTAAATTGCGTTAAGTATGCCTTAACGCAGGAATTTAACGTCTGCTAAATTCCTGACTAAGGCATACCTAACATGGGGGGTGGATTGTGTGGCTAAGACCACAGGCCCTATCGCCAAGTATATCGCCGTTTTCCATGGGACATCGCTGGAAAACCAGCGATGTTCCATGGAAAACATCGCTATCACTGGAAAATTATCGCCTTTGCGCTAAGCGTTGTTAATACAGCGCTAGCATGGCGATAATTTCCAGCGATAGCCGGCGATAGGATTCCTCACGCAAAGCACGGCCAGCGATAATTATCGCTGGCCGTTGTTAATATGCCCCTCAGTGTCTACGCGTTGCACTAAAAGTCTTTCAACATCTGACTGGATACTCAGAACAAGCAGTTGGCCAGTTACACAGTGTGTGGCATTATTTTCTAGTGCCTCTTCCAAACCGTGGCTGGGGTATCTTTGTGTGTCTCCACTGTGATCCTGCAGACCAAGTTCTACAAAATCAGATTGCGCCTTTAAAAATACATGCCTTTGACCGTACCTTTTTATTTTTATTGAGTTAGTAGCGTCCATAGACATTGCTATAATTACAGAGATAACAGGTATGTCCTGAAACGCTTCTATTCGCTTACAAGCCTTGCAACTGCCTGCCTCTAAACATTTCCAATTTGCTGGATGCGAGTAAAGAGTACATAAATCTTGTCTGCTCGTATCTGCCAGGGCCTTCATTCATGGAATCTTGCCAACGCTGTTTATAGGAGAGACACACTGCTTCTAGCGATTTCCCGCTCAGAATGTTTTCAGGGTGAATTTGAAGGTGTGTTGGAGGCAGACGGCTCCTCCTTATACCCAATTACATGCGTCTTGTGACTGAACACTCTGTACAGGAGCAGGAGGGGGAAAATGGCGGGAACAAAGCAGTGCGGATGGGGCTATAACACTGTCCAGCGCCCCCCCTTTCCAGCTCTCCCTGGGGACTGATAACAAACAGCCACGAGTTGGCAGGATAATTAAGAGTTTGATCACAGATATCTTAGGAGTCCTCAGCTTACTGCTTCTGTTAACTGAATATATTGAACCAGCATCACGGTCATCAATAACTACATTTACATCAGCAATTTGCAGAGAAGGCAGGGGGCATTGCAATGATTTCCAATGTCCTCAGTTTTAACCTTAAGCAAACTGAAAGCACTGCAGCAAGTGCTGGATTACATGCATTGCGTTGGTGCTTTTGCAAATTTCAGCCAACATTTCTTGATGACATGGAATGCATTATTGGACTTTTTCCTTATTTGTACTTGTACAATATATCACTTTTGCACTAGTAAGTGATTTACATTACAAGTAGCATGGAAAACGAGCCGGTATTTCCCCACCCCCACATTTATTGATACCAGCAGTATAGACAACTCCGTGCTTTCGGAAAATCTAGCCCATTATGATTTGGACACAGAAAGTTCACGAAAAATTTAGGAAAAACCCAGGAATGGGATAGTCTGGGTCAGGTTGGCCTAGTAATTCCTCATTCCCCCTGGGCTTTGTCTGAGAGATTTCAACGATTTACAGCAGCTCAAATCTTCATGTCAAAGCAACCAGATCTGTAGTATTCTGCAGATCTCATTAGTCCGATGGGTCCAGTATCCAATATTATCGGACCCATCAGAATAAAGGTGTCACTCGCAATTAGGGCATCAGCCTTTGCAAATGTTGGTTTTATACTTGTACAGTGGTGCATTTCTCAGGGCAAAGACACACTGGCACCAGCGTATTTTATGCAATCTGGAAATACTGCTGCAATGAGAGTAATCTGGCTCCCTAGTACCTTCTGCAAATTGTTTTGTAGCATTTCTATAGTTATGGCCTGGTACTGCCTAAGTCCCCTTCCACTCACCAGGTGCCCCCCCGGGCCCACACCCCAGGACATTTGGATCCTTCTCCCAAGGCAAACATTTGACAACAACTCACTTTGAAAGTTTTTGGATTTAGGGGGCGTAACCCCCCGGCCGTATTTATTTACATATTCAAATTAAACTCATTTCCTTTAATATGAACATTCAATTACACAGGGAGTCCGGTTACATAGATAGGTACAAAGGTGTTACTTGGCTAACCTTAACATGTTTCTAGACATAGCCATTCCTATCGTAGTCTAAAACTGCATATATATAAACATATTTTTCTCCCTGTGTACCCTATGAGAGCCTACGGCAAGGTCAGTGACTGGCAGCCCCAGGAAAACTACAGAAATTCTGGTGGATAAAGCCTGCGTAGGGGGTCCAGCTTGTCGAACGGATATTTTCCCCCAGGCCCCCCCTACGCCCTAAGCCTTACAAAACTACAAACGGGGCGCTGCAAATGGTTATCCTTGCGCTCACTGCGCATGCGCGTGCGAGGGTGGCCGACCAGCCTACTGGAAAGCGTGACTCCCCCGGCCCTCGCACCCTTACAGCCTACCACCCGGCTGTACCTGCCCCAGTAGTTCTATGGTGCTGATTGCTAGGGACCGAGAACTGTGCTTACCAATCATGACCTTACCGCCTGACCAGGGTATCACAATGCTAAAATACGACTTCTGTAAGAAAATACATGCTACAATACTCACCCTTCTATTACATACATTTTCCATTACTAACCGTTCAAAAGATTAACAACTATACAAACTGTGCCACCTGTAAAGAAAATTACACCACAAACACATAATATCAAAAATGCAAAAACCGAAATATCTGCCTTAGGCGATGGTGGGTGGGAAAGAAAAAGATTATGGCCCCCACTCTGGGCCGGCAGGATGCGGGCTCGGGGAGCCAGCTGCGTGGAGGGCGAGAGGAGGCAAGAGACTGCCCCTGTCGCGCCCCCGCCTTTTAACCCCTTTTCGCCTGCGGCGCCCCGGAAGTACTTTAAGCACTTCCGGGGCGCGCCAGGGTAGTGGAGGCCAGGGGAGGCTAGGCAGCGCGTCATCAAGACGCGCTGCCCCACCTCCCCCTTTGCCTCTCGGGGACCGGCGCGACCGCCATAATGGCGGCGCGCCCTATGCTAGGGCTTGCCTCTGCGCTATGGCCTGGTACTGCCTAAGTCCCCTTACACTCACCAGGTGGCCCCCCCCGGGCCCACACCCCAGGACATTTGGATCCTTCCCCCAAGGCAAACATTTGACAACAACTCACTTTGAAAGTTTTTGGATTTAGGGCGTAACCCCGGCCGTATTTATTTACATATTCAAATTAAACTCATTTCCTTTAATATGAACATTCAATTACACAGGGAGTCCGGTTACATAGATAGGTACAAAGGTGTTACTTGGCTAACCTTAACATGTTTCTAGACATAGCCATTCCTATCGTAGTCTAAAACTGCATATATATAAACATATTTTTCTCCCTGTGTACCCTATGAGAGCCTACGGCAAGGTCAGTGACTGGCAGCCCCAGGAAAACTACAGAAATTCTGGTGGATAAAGCCTGCGTAGGGTGTCCAGCTTGTCGAACGGATATTTTCCCCCGGGCCCCCCCTACGCCCTAAGCCTTACAAAACTACAAATGGGGCGCTGCAAATGGTTATCCTTGCGCTCACTGCGCATGCGCGTGCGAGGGCAGCCGACCAGCCTACTGGAAAGCGTGACTTCCCCGGCCCTCGCACCCTTACAGCCTACCACCCGGCTGTACCTGCCCCAGTAGTTCTATGGTGCTGATTGCTAGGGACCGAGAACTGTGCTTACCAATCATGACCTTACCGCCACCGGCCAGCCTAGTTGCCCGGCTAGCTGGCCTCCCCCCCAGCACCCCTAGAAAGGTCATGGCTGACGACGTAAACCTTCCAACCATGCTAGGATATCTTCCAAAAAGAAATGGTTCCCTTTGGTCGAGAGGTGGACCCCATCTTGCACAAAAAACTGCTCTCCCCTGCTGAGACCGTGCCCTATTGCCTTCAACTTGGGTGTTTGGAATAGTTTGACAAATTTGTTGTTGATCCGCTTTACCGCGTGATTCAACGCCGCGACTGACTCCCCTCCCTCCATTGTAGCCTAGGGATCATGTGTGACCATGCTATGATGGCTTTCGGACTACGTCTTGCCAGCCAGGCCACTTCAGTAAGAAGGTCTTCGATGACCACCCTCCGCCCCAGGTCTACAAGGTCATTCCCACCCAAGTGAAGGATCCAAACCGCAGGGTGGCGCCCGCCTTGCCTCAGTGCGCGGTCAACTAAATCCCTGAAGTGCCTAATGCGCAGTCCCCCTTTCCCGTGGAACACTATCCTCACTCCGCTGCTTCGTGCCCTGGCCTCGTGGGCCCCTGAAAAGAAAGCCTGCAATCGCCGTACATATGAGTGACCAATGATCCACACCTCCTCTTGCTCTTGGGCCCAAGAGTGAACTTGGGCCATAAACTCCGCTGTACGTCCTAGGGCTGTTGACCGCCGTCCCCCTGCTTGACATGGTGACGTCTGGTTATTCCACGTATCGGCTGGCGCAAGCCTCTCCCCTGAATTACAGGATGAAGAAACTGCGAATGATGAAAAGAGAAGAAGAGCATCAGCGCCACGTCCCCACCACCGCTTTACAGCATATGCAGCTGCACGTAGCGCTTATAACAGTCAGAGGACCATCGCCCTATCTTCTTCACCTGCTCTTCTCGCAAACCCCTCGCCACCGCCTCTGAAGCAGCCCCGATTCTGAAGGAATGGGTCCCATACTTGTTCGGATCCAACCCAGTCGCTTGCATGGCCAGCCCCATGACTTTTCTAAATTGAAAAACAGTCAATGGTGTCCCATCCCCGTGCACTAACAGAGGCCCATCCCGTGTTCCAACCCGTTGTGCCAGAAAGGCCTCCACCCTGGTTACAGGGCAGCAGGTACTACCCCTCGCCCTGTGTAACACTATGCCCTCGCCCCTTCCTTCTTGGTCCACCTTGGATCTTGGCTGCAAGATAAGTATGGATTCGCGTCGGACCTGGACATGCCCCGCCTGCAACCCCCCTTTGTGGTCTCGTTTATTCTTGGCCACCAATTCCCCTACCCTAAATGCCCCATAAAATGCGAGACTAAAGGCTGCCTGGAACAAAGTGGCCTCCTGCCCTGAACTGCACACTACTGGTAAAGCCTCCATCAAGGACGCCAGGACTGCCATGCTTATGGGCCGCCTCCCATCTGGCAGGGCTCTCTGTGAACGACCCCAGCCCTTCAGTGCTTTGCGCACCACGAAGTTGGCGGTCGGGTCCCCCCTCCCCTTACACTTGGCGAAGAAGGATATGGCCGTGACGTGGCGCCTCGCGACTGCCGCTGAACCCCCGTTCTCACTCATTGCTCCCAGGAATTCAACCACCGCCCCAGGTTCATGCCACCTGTGTTCCCAGCTGTCCCCCATGGACTGGCAATATGCCCAAAACGCCCCTTCATATGCTCTCCTTGTCCCAGGCGCTAGGCTAGCCGCCACGAGGTCCGATAACTGGGGGCACCACACTGCCAAAGGTGTTCTGGGAAATGCGCCGGCCACTCTGCCGCGCCTGGGAGGTGGGCCCTGAATACCTGCATCTTAAAACGAGAGAGGGCATCAGCGGCGTGGTTCAAAACACCTGGCACATGTCTGGCTCTAAACAGTAAATTTAATCGCATGCACATCAAAACAATCTCTTTCAGTAAGCGTAGCAATAGTTTGCACTTTGCCGTCTGCTGATTAATGCATTCCACCACAGCCATATTATCGGACCAGAACACAACAGTCTGGTCTCGCAGTTGATCTGGCCAGACCCAGAGTGCCACCAAGATAGGGAACAACTTGAGGAAACTTATGTTCTTGGTAATCCCCGATTCCACCCACCAGTCAGGCCAGCGTTGCGCCACCCACTCCATGCCCAGGATCGCCCCGAAACCTTCGCTGCCTGCTGCATCAGTCATCAGACCAATCCCTGGACTAGACCTGGGCGGGCCCGGCCACACCACCCTTCCATTGAACTCGCGCAGAAATGCCATCCATATACGCATGTCCTGCTTGACCTCGCCGGATAGCTTGGTGTGGTGGTGTTTTTCTTTGAGCCCTACCATAGCCTGCGCGATGGAGCGCGAAAAGGGGCGTGCCATTGGTATAATGCGCAGCGCAAAATTCAATTGCCCCACTACCTGCTGCAGGAGGTGCAAGGTGACCTTTTCTTTCACTAAGCATTGCTGAAGTGCCTCCCCGAATTTCCCAATTTTTTCCGCAGGCAGCCTAGACAACCCCAGTACTGAATCCAGTTCAATCCCCAGAAATTCAATCTGTGTGTTTGGCCCCACTGTTTTTTCCGGTGCCAGTGGTACCCCGAACTCTGCCATGATCTCACAGAAACGCCCCAGCGCTGACCTGCAGTCCCCCGTCCCTGGTGCGCCTAGGAAGAGGAAATCATCTAGGTAGTGCAATACCCATCGATATCTGGTGTCCTGCCGGAACACCCACTCCAGGAACGAGCTGAACTGTTCAAAGTAAGCGCACGAGACCGAGCATCCCATGGGCATACATTTGTCCACATAATACTTGTCCCGAAATTGAAATCCCAGGAGATGGAAATCGTCCCTGTGGACTGGCAGCAGACGGAAGGCAGACTCTATGTCGGTCTTGGCCATCAAAACTCCTCGCCCCATGCCGTGTAACATGGCTATCGCTTGGTCAAAGGACGCATATCTGACGCTGCAAAGAGCGTCCGCCATTGCGTCGTTCAAGGATGTTCCCCTTGGCGCTGACAAATTGTGGATCAGTCTAAACTCGCCTGGTTCCTTCTTGGGCACCACCCCCAATGGGGAGCAGACAAACTCTACCATGGGGACCTCATCAAATGGACCTGCCACCCTACCTAGCCGCACTTCCTTTGCAATCTTGGCTGCTGCCACAGCCTCATGGACCCTGACCGAAACTTGGTTCCTGCAGTGTGAGACTCCAGCATACCCCGGGGCCGGGATCCTAAAACCTTCTGAAAACCCCTCCCGGAGTACCCTAGCTGTGTCAGGGCACGTGTATTTGTTCAACCATGGTATCATGGTGCTAACTTGCACGGGGGATCTGGCCTTAGTGATGGTGATATTCTCAGTCCTGTTTTTGCCTCCTTTGTCCCTGGACTTCTTGAAACATTTGCTTTCAGGATGGGACGAGTTGCTGCAGAAAGCGCAGTTATGCTTAAACTTACAGGACCCCGCGGCCCTAGTGCAGGTTCTCCTATTGTAATCGAAGCACACCCCTTTTTTTCCTGACCCGCTTCCTGGGCCGGCAGCACCCCCCGAGTTGCCCGAGGGGCCCGCACGAAAAGGCTGGTACTTACTATGTTCAAGACCTGACCCCGTGTTTCCCCATCCGTGGTCCGAGGCCCCGTGTACTAGGTGATTGAGGTGTATGAACATGTCTGTCTGGTCCCAACCCAGAGTGGGATCTACCGCCTTCGCCCTTCTGAATTCCTTGTCATACTCCTTCCAACCGCACCCTCCATACCTTGTGTGAGCTGTTGTAATCCTATTCTGATAGCACGCCATCCCCGCACCTAGGGCCGGAAAGCGCTCAAGCATAATCGCCATATAAATTGTGAAACCCTGTATCCAATTAGCCAGGTTCTCCTCCACCCTGTATTTCTGAATTATGTCTGACCATTCCCTCGGGTGCGTCCACTCCTTGTTCTTCTTCGCTTCCTCCCTTTCTGCCTCATCTACCAGTAATGAAAACATGTTCACATACTGCCCTTTCCAAATCTTCTCCCTAGTCTCTTGTGATAAATGCCGCCCCAATTGGTCCCTCCTAGAGCGCAGCTCCCCCATACCTAGCGGAGGCAGAGCGCCATGTGTACCTGGTGCTACCGCTGAGTCCGCCGCCTTCTGTGTCCCGGGGTCCTTCGGTTCGTTCGCCGGCGCTCCACCGCTACCCACAGGCGTCGCCGGGGGCACCCCCCCACAGGTGTTACTGGGCCCGTGTCCTGCTTAGGCTTACCGAACTTGGCCAACAACTGCCGCGCCCGTTCCAGTCCCAGCCACCCCCACCGCCGGAGCCCAGTTCCCAAAGGTCTCCAGCCATGGCAGAACTGCTGCTAGGTTGGCCGCTATGTCAGGGCTGGGGTCGCCCCCCCACCTACTGGTGTCACTGGGCCTTGCGGTTGATCCCCCGCCAGTGGCCCGGTAGGCGGTACCACCGGCACCGCATTGGCCGGCGCATTGGGCGTTGGGTCAGGCACCGGTATAACCGGTGATACCTGGTCCTGTGGTCCCAGCCCTGGCACAGGTACCCCCTCTCTTGGTGCCGGGTCGGGAACCGGGCTGGGCCTAGCCGGGACTGGAGTATGCCCCGTTCCTCTCCCACCTGACTTGGGCCTGTTCCTTTTAGGTTTCAGGGGGGAATATGCCCTCGGTGGGACTCTCACTCGCCTAGGCTTCTTTTCCTCCCTTGGCGGACCGTCCACCTTCTCCTGGAGACGCGTCAACGCCTGACCCATGACCTGTACCTGCTGCATCAATGTCTCCAACAGCGTGTCTGTCCTGGACCGCTTTTCCCCCTGCCTTGCTTTAGGAGCCAATGTTCGCGCACTCCCTAGCTGCGAATCCCGTAGGTCTGAGACCCTGCTCAAACCCTTACCTTTCCGTTGCAGCAACAACCAGCCAGCCCAGCAAAGCCGCGACCAGAGCCACTCCCACCGGCTAGTCCAGTGGGTCAGGTGATAACCTCTAACCCGCGTGGCTCCCAGAAGCGGCTCAGTGCAGGCTTGCCAGTGTCGCCATTCCCCGATTCCTTTTGCCGAAGGCGCGTCCTCGGTCCCGTACCAGGAGTGCGACGTCCAGACGTCCTTGGTCCCCTGTGTCCGGCACACTGCACGACAAAATCACAAGCGTGGACACGAAAAGACCACAATCGCGATGCGCAGAAAATCACTGTAGCCTGCTGCTACAGAGCTGCCTCAGAATCCCCTTGATGTGTCCTGGCCGCTGCGCCACCCTTGCTCCACACGTAGCGCCCCTCACCAGTGCCCCTCACCAGCCCAGCCCAGAGTCAAGTGGTAGAGTTCCCCCCAGAAATATTTTAAAAGCCTGTAGCTCGTAAATTCCCAGGTGGTCTCCAATCCAAATACTAACCAGGCCCGGCCCAGCTTCGCTTCCAAGATCGGGCGCAGTCAGTGAGGTATTGCACTGCAATACGCAGCCCCGTCTGTGCTCTGCTCCCCCTGCGCTTGGGAATACCCCCCAGGCCCCCGCACTGTATCGCGCCCTACCACACAGCGCGCTTGTCCCGGCGCCCACTGGGGATCCTCCAACCTCCGACTCCGGCGATCCCAGCCGGCCGATGCTCCGGTGCTGTCCCGCAGTGCGTGTCCTCCTCCGCACCACACGCCGCACCTGGCCGCCTTTAGCACACGCAATCCTGCAGAAACCCCTTTTCACCTGCGGCGCCCCGGAAGTACTTTAAGCACTTCCGGGGCGCACCAGGGTAGTGGAGGCCAGGGGAGGCTAGGCAGCGCGTCATCAAGACGCGCTGCCCCACCTCCCCCCTTGCCCCTCGGGGACCGGCGCGACCACCATAATGGCGGCGCGCCCTATGCTAGGGCTTGCCTCTGCGCGTTTCATACCTATTTGTGGGGCACCAAAGCACATTATCAGATGG
Organism: Calotriton arnoldi; assembly: GCA_963921515.1. Taxonomy (NCBI): domain Eukaryota; kingdom Metazoa; phylum Chordata; class Amphibia; order Caudata; family Salamandridae; genus Calotriton; species Calotriton arnoldi. The sequence goes on from CAWUFW010008288.1 coordinate 339,003, forward strand.
GTAGCACACTACACCCCAGTGAGGGCATGGCTGGAAGTGTTGCATTTGCAGTGATCCTATATTGGAAAAATGTTATGCTAGTGACTGATAACCACATTTTCAAAAGAGCATTGTTCCCCAGACTTTCTTTGGACTGTTGCGTAGTTGGGCTCAAGGTTCTGAAGTGGGCTAAACCTTCCAGAGAGGACTGTGAAGGTATATTCCTTGTGGCCAATATATTTCTGAAACACCATGCAAGTAAGCATGGATTTTAAATCAAGGGGTTTAGATGTGTTGAAATCAGCCGCAGTCCCTGCAGGTAACAGCGGTGGGGCGGTGGGGCCGGGTAAGGGGGAATTTCGAGAGACGATGCTGAGGGAAAATTAAATAAATAATTAATTTTCCCCCAGCATCGTCCCCTTACCCAGCCCTACCGCCCTACCACTGTTACCTGCACGAACCGCATCTGGTTGAAATGACAATTCTAAGTGGAGAAGTTTTTGAGTTTCGCTCACTTACTTCTTGGAAAATAAATGGAGCAATGCAGTGCGCATTGATAGCATGCGTTATCAATATGTTTAATGAAATCTAGACTGATTTGATAAGATACTATCAGATCCAGGAGAACGATGGAGGGCTAATTTGTTATCCAAGGTTGTGATGAATTCTTTTATCATGTGTGTTACTCCATATTTGTGTGTTTCTTGTTTTTTATCTGTTTATTGTTTTTAGCGTTGTTTTTAGTGGTTTTAACGTTGACAATTTGTACGCTTAATCATTTACATGAGTACGCTATGTATTTATCTGTGTTTGCCGATATTTATTGAAGAATTATCTTGCTGCACCACCGATTTTTGATTGTACCAATGTCTGAACTGTGGTCTTTTCTCTCTTAATGAAGTTGTTTTAGTCTGTTGCACAATGTTGTATTTTTTCTGTGTATTTTATGGCCTGTTTGGCTGAATAAAGAATTATTGATTGATTGATAAGATGCTATTTTAGAAAGTTTAAGGTTCTTAAAATTATTTTTTCTGTGTTTGGTACCTGCTATCCTATTTGTTTGTGGATTTTTGTAGCTGCTAGGTGGTTGCTACCGCGTATGACTCAGTGGGGAATAAAGAAGGGTAACAGTGGATCATGAAGTGTCCAATAAGTATAATGATAGTTTATAACACATAGGCTGACCAAAACAATTGAGTCTTCACAGAAGTTCTGTTTTTCAAGCAGTCCAGTGTAAAACAAGAGGGCAGATCAGAATTCGAGAGTGAGGTATTTTATAAATAGTTCTGTCCACATGCCTTATGTTCATTTAGGCATCGAAGGACAAGTCCCTTTTGTGACATAACACTAATGTAATTCATTATAAAGCTATTGGTAATAACGAGACAAGTAACACTCCCTTGACTGAAACCCTAGTCTTCATATGTGTGGTCTGCTCAAATGCTGTTCAATCTAAAACTGGCACTAGGCCTCGTCTGTGCAGGAAGCCATTTCCTTTCTAATTCTTCAAAGCTCACCACCTCTCTCCTGAGCATGATAATTTCAGGAATGTTTGGAGGACTACCTCTATAGCAGGGGTTATATGGTACAACAAGGGGGCATATATTCAAGGAGTTAACGCACCAGAACGTCACTTATTTTGATGTTCTTGTGGAGTTAACTCCTTCACCGTCCTTAAAAGGCGGTGTTAAGCTGGTCTAATGCCGCCTTGAAAATAATGCCCCTCTGCACGCAGCACTTAGCATGAAAAAGGTGTGCAATGGGTGTTGCAGTGAGCGTTCCACCACAACACCCATTGCTTTTTGATGCTGCCCCAGATTTACATACAAGGTTTGAGGCAGTGAAAAAATATGACCAGGAAATACCTGGTCTTAAGAAGGCAATATGAGGAGAAATATTTTATTTCTCCTCGTATATTGCTCTTTCCACATGTGGTGCATTCTGCATCAGACATGGATAGAGCAAATTGCCTTTAAAGATTGTTTAAGATTAAGGTGCCCCTTCCTGCACATAAACAATCGCCCCTGCAGCAGAGGCCCCCTTGCACCATAGCCACCCATGCACCATAGCGCAAGGGTGCCTGAGCTGGCGCTACACGGATTTTTTAGTGCCAGCGCTAGGGTAAATGCAAGGGTGCACCATATTTTTGTAAATACGGAGCATCGCTGCATTTTAAAACTGTTGGAGCTCTGCGGTACTACCAATTCCGAAGTAACACCGTGCTCCACCAGTTTATTTTAAATATGCCCCTTGGTCTTTAATGTCATATATACAAGATGACTGTGTCATTCCATGTGTAAACCACTATTACTTTTATAACCTGCAAATCTGCATATGACCCGCTGTACCAATCTGTTGCTGTGTACATTATCTATTTGACGTACATGCAATGAGTGGACCTTTAGGAAATTCAAAGTGTAAACACTGGTATGTGAGGTCAAATTCAGTATATTTTCAGTAGAATATGAGAATGATGGAGCATGGAGAGCACTGTGAGAATGTGAATTATTGATTTGGGATTAATAATGTATTAATTAAGGATTAATAAAAGCACAACCTTGCTAGGTTACAACACAGTTCATTAGAAAACTCTGCTGAGTCCTTCGTAGGTATTGGAACAAACAGCAGGGTAGTGCGTGGGTTTAAGTATCGAACAAAATTAAAGCTGCAGAATCAAGCAAGTAAAATTGCAAGACATTTGAGCAAAAACTAGAAAAATTAACTAGTAAAATAAATTCCAAGATATTTGAGCAAATGCAAGAAATATTGACTGGTAAAAAGGCAGCAAAATAGTTAAAATGATTAAGAGAACTATATATATATGACTTTCTATGTTTTGGCTATTACTATACACATTACTAAAGCATCCTCCAGAGTTCATTATTGCACAAAAGACAGTAAAAAGAAATGATACAAACAAAGTGTTCAGCTACACAGAGCAGACAGGGGCAGAGTTGGGTACATTTCAGGTTTGTACACACATATAATTTAAAATTAGCTGGTGCTCTTATCAGCTGCTCCAGTTACAGCTTTAGTGGTGAAGAGACCTATGTGCCTTTGCTTCCTTCTACAACCAAGAGTCACAATTTTTGGAAAGTACATTAAAAGCCACAGCACCCAGGCTTTCATTGACAACTTTTGTGGTCCAGGTTCACGCTAGCCTAGGGTCCAGTTCAGTCCACTCCTGACTGGGCAGATTGCTGTCCCACACCACTCTTTGTGTCTTTGAGGCAGAACATGTGGCCAGTCAGCTGACCTTTGGAGAGCACTTACAGTCCCTGGTCGAAATGACAGTTAAAACTGCACACACAGGCTGCAATGGCAGGCCTGAGACATGTTTTTAAGGGTTATTTAATTGGGTGGCACAATAAGTGCTGCAGGCACACTAGTAGCATATAATTATAATTAAGGCTCCCTGTTTTCCATTTATACAGATTTTTACAGATAAATACAGACAGACAACAATGTGTTTCTGGTCTGTATTCATTTTTAAAAGTAGAAAAATACAGAAAATTGTGATCTTGTGAGAGACTCTCCATTTGTCTTTAATGACAGGCAAAAGATGGCAGATAGATAGTATGGGGAGTTAAAAAACAGGATGAGATTTCCTTAAATATAGGCATATGTTAACAAATATTTGTAGTGTAATGCTAATATGTACCTGTGGGTGTAATGTTTTGTTATATGTGGCTGCTTTATTTGCTAAAACGCTACATCATCTACGTATAAATGCACGTGTAAGAGTTAAATAAATGTGGAAATATACCATTTTACTACTTTGTTTACTCTCAAAACACAAAATAAATATGGATAAATATCAATATGATGGCCAAAAAATAAATATGGATAAATACAGACGGAAATGTAAAAAAAAAAAATACCATAAAACCGGGGTGCCCTAATTATAGCATCCAGGCCCTGGGTACGTGTAGTATAACTTTACTAGGGACTTACAAGTAAATGAAATAGGCAAATTGGGTGTAGGTCAATTTTACCATGTTTAGAGGAAAGCGCATAAGGACTTTAGCACTGGGTAGCAGCAGTAAAGTGTGCAGAGAACTAAAGCTAACAAAATGAATTCAGCAAAACAGGAGGAGTAAAGGCAAAATGTTCAGGGGTGACACTGCAGTGAGGGCCAGCTCCAACACACACAATGAAAACAGAACAGCATCCACAGACACTAACAACACAGCATCCATGTACAGGTACTAGCTATACCAAAGCCAATGAATACTGATGGATAAACTGAATAAAACCAAAACAAATTGGTAAAGAAGTTATGCACACTGTTTGAACTCTCGTACGTCTTTGCACGATGATTGGCTTCAGGCACATCCATACACGCTAAAGTAGTAAGAAATCATCGATGTACAATGACTGCACACTGGCAAGCTCTGATAGTAAAGTCAAATATTATAATCCAGTGGATCTTAACCTTTTGACTTCTGTGGACTCCAGCTGAATGGCTTCAGAAATCCAGCCCCCACCTAAGCAATTCCTATGATAATTAAGAAACAAGTACATATCTAACAAATATGCAAATTATGAAATATTTTATTAAATCCACAAACAAAAAGTATGCAAAAATCGTTTTTTATTGCAATGAGAAACCTGGAACTTTTGTTTGAAATAAGTTTTATTTCTAAAAGATGATCTAATATGCTAGTCTTCGGCATATCACTATGTCTTTTTTGCTCCTAATGCCTGCTCTTTTTGGCCATGCATACCAATGCTGTATTTATGCTGCTCAGTTCTCATTTTTGCTTTATTATGTGTTTCTCCTTAATCAATCTCTTAATATTATTTATTTCCTAAACAGTCGTGGAATCCAGGTTGGTTAAGAACCACTGTGACATAGTGTGGGTTCGTACTATGTCATAGGCAGACCATTGCCATATTCAATGGGAGACAGCGACCTTCTTTTGTAACACCCCCTGGTGCTTATTTGAGTTCAGTCTTCTGAAGTTCAAAAAACCATACAGCATGGCTTTTTCTTAATGATAGATTGGCTGTCTATGTGCAGGGAGTGAAGATAACACAGACAATTTACGGATAGCACCTTGAACACGTTGATTTCTTTGTGCTCTACAACTACAGAGAAAACTGAAAAACTAAATCCATGCACACTGGTTGACCACCAAACATTAATGAAAGCTAGCAGATTAAGGAATGATCCATGTTCATTGCCTTACCTTATGTGCTTACGGACAGCCCCCAGTAACACCCACTCACAATGTCTGCTTGCAGCAGCATCCATGCATGCTGAGTAAAGCCCCCTCCTGGCCCCGATAGCCATGCACAGTGATAACCACACCAAAACCCTGTCACACTCACAGGAGGTATATACATGCACACTTGGGTAAACTCTAATACTTACTTGAGTCAGTTAAGCTCAGATGGGGCCTACTGGCACACTTTTTTGGGGACTGTGTCTTATTTTTCATCATCAGCCTTTGATCCTGAACAAGAGAGAGAAAGTCAGAGGAGGAAACGAGGGTGGACGAAAAAGACAGGAAAACTGTGATGAAGGAAGAAAGAAGCGATTAAAAAAGAACCTACAAGAGTGAGATAAAGGGACTGGGAAAGTAAGATGGTGGATGTAAGGGGCATGAGGTAGAATCAAGACCACATGGCCTTGGTCAGGTTTTGGACCCCAGCACGTACTCTTTTGCAAGTTAACCACTGTTAATCTCACTGCTTGAAGTGACACATGCTAAAGTGTTAAATACAATGCTTTGTGGCATTTCTCATTTAATGATAGGTCAGAAATGTAAGGAAACGTTTAATGGATCATAATTGTTTTGATCCCCTCAGATCTTCAAGTCACATGCTTCATGTTTTGACCCAACATCAATAGCAAGTCTTCTCCTAAGTGCAGAACACGCTTGAAAAACACACAAATTGCTCCAGGTCTATTAACCTGAAAGGAACTCAGTCTAAAGCATTTCTGATGATGCATTCTGATGACTAAATTGTACACAGCAACATTTCCGCGGCAACATGACCACCATTTGCTCTGTCTGATGTGATGCTCTTTCAGACCGATTATGTACTTATTGAACAGACTGCAAGAGTGCCATGACATGGTAAATTAAAAAAGTACATACAATGTAAATGGAAGCACTATGAGCAAGGGCCCAATCAAAGCGGCAAAGTAAGCGTAACTTATTATGAACTTTATATTTCATTGAGTGCCTTCGTGGGATAGATTTTTTTCACGTTTTGTAAATATGGTATTTTAATGTTTTATGTCTACGCAACATTTTTTTAAAATGAGTTTTGCCTTACCAGTGGTATTTTGCCTAGCTATTGCATTATGTTTTTTGGTGCCCCAATGTTAATTTTTCAGTTACTTAGAGACAATGTGTAAAGTTATTATGCAGTACTCAAACAGCAATAAATTGAAAACACATCACAAGAGGATCCCCAAACCAAGGAAAAAGGGAATAGATTTTAATGAATAAAATAACACCAAAACAACAAAATTCTAATCAGTAGAACCGGAGTTATACATTTTTAAAGTTTAAGACAAAAATAGAACTAATGGGCGCAAAGAGCCAACTGCAGGTATCTGATCGCATTGGATCTAGACAAGGTTAGAAGTTCAGGCTGATCGCGGTGGAGCGCAGACCAGATACAGGACCAAGTTTAGCCCACTGGTAGTTGCATCTTCTGTACTTGGTGCAAAGACTGCACGTTGATGCAATGTGAGCCTCTGCACCAGGTCTGTTGAAGCTGAAGATCAAGAGCTACATGGTGCTTCAAAGAGAGGTCTTGCGGTGCTCTCTGCCACTCTGCTCTGATCTGGTGAAACCAGTTAAGCAAGGAGAAGTACACTCTGACTCCAGCCAAGAGTCAGGACCTTGAAAGCAGCATGCCGGGGGGATCAGGACTCGGTCAGTTGGGTCAGGTCAGTTGGAAAGCAAGAAAGGCCTCCGAAAGCTTGTTGTGTCCCTGTAACTCAAACAAAAGGTCAGTCAACTGACCCTAGGCGACACGCTGGGGTCCTAGATTCAAGACAAGCAGTTCCAATATTTCTTCTTTAGACAGCAGGGCAGTCATTCTTCTGAACCTTCTCAGGTCCAGGAGTATTCTGATTTCAGGTTCTAGGGATGCCACTTGTATATCCAGTGCCAACATTTGGGTGAGGTACACCCCTTTGTCTAACCCTAAAACTCATTCTGGTCAGTTCTTCTCTTTCCCCTGTGTTTGGCTCCAGCTTATCTAGGGAAACAAAGGGCAGGCAGACCCAGTTTTGATCTGCCTTTGCCAGTGACAGGGCAAGCTGCGTCTGAAGTCAGGTAGGGCTGGGTACAGCCCTCAGGCTACCCATTGAAGTGCAATTCGTGGAGGGGCACAGCTCCTCCCAAATCATCCAGCCAGGATGACCCACTCTCCTCTATACCTAGGCCCCTTTGTTCATTTTCTGGCCCCTCTACATATTTCCCAGTGAGGTAGCCATCACAAGACCCAGAGCAACTGGCCACTCACAGAAAGGCCCTAGAAACATTAGGCAGGCAAATGACAACTTTATAAAAAGTGCCATCCCCAAAATAATATTTTAAAATCTGACTTTACCCTAAAAGAGGACTTTAAATTATGATTAAAAAGAATGAAAGAAGAATCTCTGTAACTATTCTCAAACTGAATTTAGCACTGTAGGAAAGTGGGTTTCTGTTGCAGTAACCCCCCCACTTTATGCCTGATAACTGATGCACTTTTCCTTGGTGTGCCCTGGGTCCCTGCCAATCAGGTACCCAGGGCCTGTGTTCCTTCCCTAAAACTGCATTACAGCCTAAACCCAATTGGCCTCTCTGGCCACAGGTAAGCCCCTGGTAAATGGTACCCAAGGTACCCAGGGCACTGTGACCAGAGAAGGCCTCTAAGGGCTGCATCACTTATTGTGCCACCCTTGGAGGCCCTGTACCCTGACACACACACACACACTGCCCTTGCAGGCTGAGTGTCTTGGTGCAGAACAAAACAGAGTCGACATGGCACACATCCCTGTGTGCCATGCCCACGAACTACACTGCCCTGGCATACCTCAGTCACCCCTCTAGCTGGGTGCCCTATGCCAGTGGTGAAGGTACAGGTGCATGAGCCCTGTGCCCCTACAGTACCCAGGTCCATTCCTGGGCACTGTATGTGCAGTGCTGCCATTTCAAGTATATGGTGCTGGGAGGTCGTCAGCACGAACTCCACAGCACCATGATGGCTGCACTGAAGACTGAGAAGTTTGGTATCAAACTTCTCAGCACAGTAAACCCACACTGATGCCAGTGTGGGATTTACTGTAAAATGCACAACAGAGGGCAACTTAGAGTTGCCCCCTGAACCTAACCTACAATCCACGTCTTGTCTGAGGGGCTGCCTAGGCTGCCACACAGCAGACATGTTGCTGGACCCCTGGGTAGAGAGCCATCCGCTCTCCTGGGCCTGCAACAATGCACGTCCTGGGCGAGGTGCTAGGCCTCCTCCCCCAGGATGGGCAGGGGAAGCTTCAAAGGCATTCCGCCTTGTGAGCTTCCCCAGACCACTTGCTGTACTCAGCAACTGGTCCCCACCGGTTCCTCCCCCATCCTGGCGGGAAGACTGGCGGGAAACACCAAGGGAGGAAAGGGGGTGTGCCAGCCTCTGCCAACCCCACCCCTCAGGTGGGGGAGGCGAGGTGAAGCACATCTCCGGGCTCTCGCCATCTTGAAGATGGGGAGCCCTGCCCAATCAGGACTAGGCTCCTGCCCCCTCCCACAGGAGAGTGGCAGGATAGGGGTGTCACGCACTCCCAGGGCAGGGACCCATTGGTCCCTGCCCTTTACCTACCTGTAACGCCCCTAAATCTAGTATTTAGGGGCACCCTGAACCTTCCTTCCTTAGATTCCCGCAACCTAAGAAGAAAAAGGACGAAAGAAGACGCCCAGCAGAGGAGACTGCAGAGAACAACTGACTTGGCCCCAGCCCTACCGGCCCGTCTGCAGTTTCCAGAGATCCTGCGCCAAAATCGTCTTGTCCTGCAGCCAGCGACCTCCAGAACCCCGGGAGGACTGACTGCCTTCAACAAAGACCGGATCTCCTGTGAACAGCAGCTCTGTTCAAAAGAAACATCAAACAAAGACTCAGAGCCTGCTGAGGAAAAAGAAACCCGACGCCTGGAACCACCACTGCACCCGTTGCCTACAGCCCGAGTTCAAGTGGCCCACCAGTCCCAGCGAGGTCCCCCAGCGCTCCAGAGTCAGAGTCTACCGTGGGTTGACCCCTCCAGGACTCCCCGACATCGCCTGCAGCCTCTGCACGGAGACCCCCCCCAACCGCGAGTGGCCCGGTAAGGTGAAATCCGACCTCAAAGACACCCCTGCATCCAGCCGCCCTGCGCCCTGGAGAAAGGAACCCGAGGTGCATCTAGGTCCCCGAGCCCTCCAACTTACCTGCCCAGCTGTTGGTTCCTCCTGGAAGTCTTCCTGGACCGAGCCTGCAGCTGAAAACCAAACCGAAAATCTCCATTGAAATCAACAGGGCACCCGACCTCAAAACAGCACTCTGCACCCGGCCGCCCTAGTGCCGCTGAGGGTGCCTCTTTGGTGCTAACTTGGTCCCCAACGTGCCCCGAGCTTAACCCTAGGAGCTTTGCTCTCACAACCCCGTGGCCTGCTTGCCAGCCGCCACCAACCGGAGTCCCCCTATCCTCCATAGGATAACATTGGGCCTCAACACTCTGCACCCGGCCGCCCTAGTGCCGCTGAGGGTGCAACCACAGTGCATCACTCACCCTGGGAGACCCCTGAGTCTAACCCCAGAACCCTAACTCAAAAGACCGATTACTTACCTCAAAACCGATAACTCATTTTTCCTCATAGGATAACATGGACACTTTTTCTTCCAAAAAGTTTCTAAGTGTCGACTTTGAAAACTAAGAATATTCCTTAAAAATCGCACAAATAACCTAACCGAATTTTCTCAACTGTTTTGCAGGAAAGGTCCCAGTGCCGAACCTAGGTGTCCAGCACTGAGTAACAAAAGTAACTAAAAAGTAACTTACCTGTGAATTGAATTTCCTTCCATAGGATAACATTGGTGGTTCTTTGTGAAAAAGTTTCTAAGTGTCAACTTTTGAAATACAAGAATATTCTTTAAAAATCGTACAAACTACAAAAACGTAATTACTTACCTGTTTTAAGTAAATGTCCCAGTGCTGAATCTAGGAGTCCAGCACTGGATTACAAAAGTAACGTTAAAGTAACTTACCGGCGAATTGAATTTTCTTCCATAGGGATCCATTGACTGGTTTTCTGTGAAATTTCTTCTAAGTGTCCACTTTTGAAATACCAAAATATTGCTTAAAAATCACAACAGTAACGAATTCCGAATTACTCACCTTGTCCCAGTGCTGAATCTAGGAGTCCAGCACTGGATTACAAAAGCAACGTAAACGTACTTTGCTTGCAAACTGCATTTCCTTCCATAGGATAACATTGGTAATTTTACCCAGAAAAGTTTCTAAGTGTCAACTTTTGAAATACAGTAATATTCCTCAAAATCACTACTATAACCAAAACGCTTTTTCTCACCTGTTTACAGGAAGTGTCCCAGGACTGAATCCAAGATCCAGTCCTGTGGTTAGAAAAGTAATCTACAAAGTAATTAATTGCATTTAACCAAAACTTTCCATTGAGCTCAATGTGGCATTGTGTTTGAAATTGTGTTGCCTCTTGCAACAACTGTGACTACAGTCATCAAAAAGTCTATTGCCTATTTGTAAAGTATTTGAACAAAGCATCTCATTCTGAGAAAGTATATTTTGATACCTATTGTTGGTTCTAAAATAAAACAAGCATATATTTTTATATACAAACCATTGGCCTAGAGTTCAGTTCTTGAGTGTGTGGCTTCATTTGCTGACTGAGTGTGTACAACAAATGCTTTACACTGACCTCTGATACTGCCTTACTGCTCGACCAAGCTACCACTTTAGAGAGTAAGGTTATATCTAACTTTAGCCTCTGCCAAACCTCTGGGGACTGTGGACTCTGTGCACACTGAACCTTACTTTGGTTCAGTATATACAGAGCCACTTTCTTACAAGCACTTATTAAATGTAATATGGTGAACCAGTGTTAGTCTATAGGAGGCCAGCCTTGCCACAGTGAAAAACAACTTTGGGGCTTTTTTCACCCGGAGGACATGAAAACGTGTCCTACTTTTTAAATACGTGCACCCTGCCCTATGACCTGTTATCGCCTTCCTTAGGGGTGACTTATAAGCATTATAAAGGAAGGCTTAGGCCTGACAAAAGGTTTATTTTACCAGGCCAAAATAGTAGTTTTAAAACTGCACACACAGGCTGCAACAGAAGGCCTAAGACAGGTTTCAGAGGGGTGCTTTAGTAGGACAGTAAGTACTGCAGTCTACTGGCAGCACTTAATTTACAGGACCTGGGTACATACAGTACCACATACAAGGCATGTATAAGTATATTAAAGTGGTATACCAATCTTATCATGTTTGGAATGGAGGGCACAACCACTGGTTAGCAGTAGTAAGACACACAGAGTCCTAATGCCAACAAAAACGAGTTCAGACGGCTAAAATCTGGGGCAATACCACACAAAAGATGGCTAATTCCAATACTCGTATACAAAAATCAACATTGGCAATCTCCTGTGTGTAGTCACATTGATGCAGGTATAATTTCACAATCACTTTTTGAAACAGCATTTTCACTTGCATATCTTAACAGTCATAGTTGCAGACTCATCAGTCGCATGTTTGGTCACATTGCACAGTCACATCCCCAGGACCCTTCCATTACCACAATGACATTTGTACAGTCACATGGTACAGACTCAGGGCCGGCGCTAGGCATGGGCAGTGTGGGCCGCTGCCCAGGGCCCCGCAGTCAGCCCTCCAACTTGGGGCCTTGCACTCATGAGACACATTCGGGCCACGCATGAAATTTGCCACTTTGCAAGTGCACCACCTTAGGGAGCCCACTCCCCTGGCCTCACTGCTATAGTGTAGCGAGACGAACCTGCGGGAGGGGGGCAGTCCCAGTTGCATGAAGGCACATTCCTCAGTTTTGTCCTGCAATTAGGTCTCCTCCCCCCACCCACGCAGAGGCAAAGGGAGAGGACTGGCTGTTTAGCTCCCTGGCAGTCCCTTAACCCTCTATGGAGATAAGCAACCCTCGCACCTTCAGCCCTTTATGAGCTGTTAAGAGGTGCTTGTAGGTGGCTGAGAGGGAGGGGCAGCAGCTCCAGGAGCAGGGGCGTCTACTGAGATGCAGACAGCACTGAATGGGTCAAGTCTATGCAAATTAGAGGGACCTTGCACATTCCCCCTCTGCCCAGGGCCCAAAAAATCATAGAACCGGCCCTGTACAGACTCATTCCCATAGGTATATTGCACAGGCTCAAATGTCCAATCACACGTGCAAGATCTTGTTCATTTAGCTACATTCACATGGTCGCTTGTATACTCTCGCGCATGCGCGTTTACGTGAATGGGTTTTGTCTGAACAGCTAGATGCGCACAATCGTTACAACACAGTCGTGATTTCTCCTTCACACAGGCATACCTTAGAGCAGACAGGATGTGACATCAGCATATTGACTATTGACTATTGCTCAGGTTGTTGTTGGAGTCACCTTATTTTCTCAAATAAAAAAATCAAATTGACATGCATCGGAGTGGATACCGCTGCATTGTCTGATCAGCATGGCAGCGTCTGGAGTGTAACACGTATTAATATTAAAGAAAGGAAAGTTATATATACTTGCCTCGGTCCATCCTTATATTATACCACACACTGACTATATTTTCACGGTTCTCTAGAAATATATTTGCATTCATAATTGAAGGGATATTTGGGAAATGTTATTAGGTGAACTTGCGATTCATTAGGAGAAATGAAGTGATTAATTAACTATTTGCACTCCTGTACAAGAATAAGTGCTGCTGCAGGGCACACTGCTATACATTCCCAATCAGAAATGCATTAAAATGAGCCTTTAGCCTTACTTAAAATTCTAGGTCTCATTCCCGGGCGCAGTAAATGTGTGAAGGAACCGTGGCATGATAGCTTCATTTTATTGCTAGAGTAAAGGATAGACCTGGGAATACATTTCCACGCGTTGAGTAAGGAATTTACTTTGAACTACAAACTGGTCTGTAGGTTTGAACCATCTCTGAATAACCGCTTTACCGTCTTTTCGTACATGCAAGTAAATATTGATTGCAGAGGACGCCAAAACTGCCTTTGCTCTCAGGGTAGTATGCAGACGTGGGCAGGTAGGGGGCGCCAAACTCTGTCTTTCCCCTCACACTAACATCATTCAACTCTGTTGGTCCCCTGTTCCTATTTAACTCGGTTCCTTATTGTGTACATAATAATCTTTGTGTAGGGTATGTCACTGTTTGTACAGCCATTGTCAAAGAAGCCCTTTGTAGCATTTCTATAGAACTCATTCCAACTCAGTCTGACATTGTGGCGCCTGGTTTGGGAAGCATTACTCTACTAGATTACTGACAGGATAGCTCAGTGAAATAGACGCTCACGGCTGAGAAATAAAGTCACAGGTTTGAATAGTAGCAAAGCAGACGTAGCCTTAAATTCTGAGTAGCAAGACAATCTTTTATTTACAGAGATTTGAAACTGCAGACGAGGTGTTTGAAACATTGTATAAAAAAATAGTCATAGTATTATTACTATAATATATTAAATGCATCTACGGTATGCGCCCCACTGTGGTGCTTATATATTTGTCCCTTTCCATGCGCTCCTTCGTGATATACACATTTATGCCAGTCGCGGCTCCTGGTGGGAGTGCTGCGGGCGGTGGGGCAGGGCAGGAGATGGGCAGGGTGGGGGGTAGTAAACTCCGGCGAACGGCCGAACGGAGGTAAGTACATAAATAAATAAATAAAACGAATTACATTGCACGCGCTGCATCACCATTTGGCTTTGCAGCGCGCGCAATGTAATTCGTTTTATTTATTTATTTATGTACTTACCTCCGTTCGGCCGTATGCCGGAGTTTACTACCCCCTACCCTGCCCCTCCCCCTCCCCGCAGCACTCCCACCAGGAGCCGCGACTGGTTTATGCCCTTGAATTTCCACGCACAGGTCTTGCGCCACTGCATAGCCTTTAGAAGAATTGTCAGCCATCAATGAGTCCTTTTGGTGATTTCTCCTGCAGAACTGGGAGCAATATCCAGAAGGGCCGGTGCCCCTGCCTGTGTCGTGTACGCAGTTCCCTTCTCTTCCACCTCCTACCTTTGCATCACTCAGTTCCATTTCCTCAGGCTCCCAGCCTTGCCTGTCATCGGTAAACGCTGGAACTGGTCTTGGGTTGTTTTTTGTCCTGTATGGAGAACTGTCGTGACAGTTCAGCTGGACTGTTGCTACTGAAGCAGAAGTGATATAGTGGAAGGAAATATGAAACTTTTATTTTTTTTCTACCCCTGTTTTGATGCTCTGTTCAGGAATCAAGTTTATGTTTCACCCAGCTGGTCTGAACAACATTCAAATCGAGAAAGTCAGTTTCTGCACTTTATCTTGTTGTGGTCACACACGATTGTCAGTGTGATGACTGCAGTAGGTCCCTTTAATCTTCAAACGTTCTTTACTGGGTGAACACCCATAAACCTGGAACTGCAGCCATCTCTGGCCATGAGTCACTTTAAGGGGCCAACAATGACTAATTCTAAACAAGGAGGTAGGCTTTTCTTTCTAGGCACTTTACTCCACTTCAAAGCCAGCTATACCGTTGGTGGTGCCCGGTGAGGTAATCTTTGTTGATGCCCCCCAATGACATCCTTCGTGGATTTCCTCACTACCACCCTCCAGTGGGTGTTTTGATCTCTTCTTAGCTCCTCTCTTCTCTGACATTTATATTATACTGCTACTCATCCCAGGGTAGACTGTCAAAGCGCTTTACATTCCAAACATGTTATACAGAGACAATGAGTCATACAAGTGTGTAAATCATTGCATAGATAATGTTAATTAAGACCAAGAGGGCTACAAGGTGTAGGAATCACGTCATCCATACTGGTAGGCATTATATGTTAACAGTGCTTGGTCTATGCACAAGACACAGTTTTATCACTTTTTACAGCTGTGAATTGCCCTTCCCTTGCTCCCCCCACTCCTCAGAACCCCTCCCCCAATATAATTACCAGGAGGGACACCTGCTGGAATCATGACTAGTTAAAAAGGGCATCTCTTGTCTGTATCGCTCATTAGTCAATAACCCTCCAGACCCTATGACTACACTGAGGGAGCGGTGGGAGCGAGATTTGGGCCCCGTGGATGAGGATGATTGGGTGGAGGCCAAAATGGCTCCTAGGACATTGGAAATATTGATGAAACTTTTCCTCATCCAGTTGAAGCACTTACATCATGTATACTACAGTCACCCGCGGCTACACGGGGTGAGGGGCACCCTGTCACAGCGATGCTGGCAGTGCGGACACCCAGCAGGCACCTTCTTCCACATGGTAAGGGAATTCTCGATTCCCAATAGCCAAAGCTGCTGCGATGCATTGTGTGAAAACGAGAGAGCACAGCAGCACCATATCTACTAAGAAATGGTGCTGTAGCTCTCTCCTCTAGTGCTGGCATAACTTAGACTGCCATGAGCCAATGCACGCACCTTTGCACCATAGTGCAAGGGTGTTTGAGTGATGTCAAGCTTAGGTTTAACACTGGAAGGGTACCTATCTAGCACAAAATTCTACGCTTCAGCAAAGTTTAACCCTTTACCACTTTGTATGTGTGCTATAGGGTGCAGCACACATGCAAAATTGGAAATGTTTGGGGGAAAAATATTTTCTTCATCTTTAAGCCTGCATTGAGGAGCCATAATTTTTTGTTGCCAATCTCTTTCTACCAAAGTTAGTAGATAGAGATTAGAGTCAAAATCCATTGGTGAGGGCATGGGAATGCCCATGTACCACTCATGGTATGCCTTTGTTACATAAATGAGCAGATAGTGCTACTTTGTCTTACTCTAGAGCTACTGTCCAATTCCATTCAGGATTTGTCCTAGAAAGTAAGCTCCAAAATAACATGTTATGCTAGGTTTGCATCACTTTTGCGATGCAAGCCAGGGGCACATTGTTAGTAAATCCGCCCCATAAACATAACACAATGAATGGGGACTGAAACTAATAAAATTGTATTGCTACCCAAGGCATCCCTTTCATCTAGCTTAAAATATGAAAACATGAGAAGAAAAAGAATACGTTTCTAAACCTATCTCTTTCAAGTTGCATGCAGCACTTTGAATCCAGTTCATAGCTCAATGTACTTCATTTGAAGGATTTTTATGAACTCTGTTGGACTTGGCCCTTCCTGCATGGTCATCCCAAAACATTTTGCCTTCACTCCTCGTATGTTTGATGAATTTGTTTTTGTTGGCTGTAGGACTCGGTTCACTTTACCACTGATAACCAGTGCTAAAGTGATTGTGCTGTCTCCTTAAAATATGGTAGAATTTGCTTATACCCAATTGGAGTATTTAATTTACATTTAAGTCCCTAGTAAAGGGGTACTACCTGTGCCCAAGGCCTGTTAATTAAATGCTACTACAGGGACTGCAGCACTGGTTGTGGAGAGGTGTGGTGCAGCGGCCAGGGCAGCTGACTTCGGAGCACAGGGTTCACGGTTCGATCCCCGGCTCCGGCGGCAGCTTAGCTCAGCACCATGTGACTCTGGGCAATAGCTCACTTAATTTCCACGACGGCCCCCAGCGCCTTGAGACCCGTAAGGGTGAGTAGCTGCGCTATATAAAAACGGACTTACATTACAATTAAGTAACCTCTTTAAACATGGCTCGGGCCTGCCATTGCAGATTGTGTCTGCACTTTTGAGCTGCCATTTCGGCCCGTTAAAATAAACCTTCTGACAGGCCCAAACATTATTTTTTCATACTTAAAAGTCATCCCTAGGGTAGGACCTGTATAGTCTGAAGGCAGGGTGCAATGTAATTACAACGTTGGATATGTACTTTTAGGTTTAACATGTCCTGGTAGTGAAAAACTTAAATGAGTTTTTTACTACTGAAAGGGTTACCTCTCCTATAGGATAACACTGGAATTACCTTATTACATTTAATAAGCTGCAATTTCCAAATGGGGACAGGTAACTTATTCATGTTTAGCGTCTTTGGAATTGTAATGAAAAATCCTAACTTATGGTGAAGTCAAATTTTAGATTAGATTGCAATTTTGAAAATGCTACTTTTAGAAAGGTGGTATTTTACCGCCTTAGCATTTGGTGCCTGCAGCCTGTCTCTGGGTCACATGACTGGGCACAGTCGACAGTTGGGCTTTGCATATTCCTCCTAGACAGCCTCAAACAATAGGGAACTAAGATGTGCCTGGATGCTCCATCACAGGCAGCATGGGAAGGAGGAGCTAGGCACAGCCCCACTTACACTTGATTAGGCTATGTCCTGCCTCCACACAAAGGAATGCATATCCACTGTAGATAGTCTGGCGCCAAAGCAGGGAGCGCAGGACACCTGTGCACTTCAAAGGTATGCTTCTAGAAGCTTCTCCGCACTTCAAAGGCACAACTTGATATAAATATTGGACCTCAAACACCAATTCCTCAGTACACTTCTGGACCTGTGGACACTCTGCCACGAAAAAGGACTGCTGTGCTGCTTAAAGAACTGGCACTCTGCTAGACTGCTGCCTCAAAGGACTGCTGCCCTGCTCTGCTGACCTGCTGCACTCTTGCCTGGGTGAGAAGGTCTGGACCCACATCTATTGAAGCCAGGATCTCAAAGTGACTCCAAGGGCTAGTTGGCTGACCTCCTGACTTGGAACTCAGGGATAGAAGGCTCCAACAACCTTGCTCCTGCACCTAGACTCTGCCATCTGCGAGTCTACCCTGACAAGTAGTGCCACTCTAGTGCTGGACCCTTGGAAGTGGGCTTGAGGTGCTCTGCCAGCCTCTAAGAACCCAACGAACCAAAACGCATCTTCTATGCTGTGTGACGCGAACCCAATCAGGACTGATGCATCGCTGCTGCTGCGCGGATTGGACCTGTCACAAATACTCGCACCACCTCTGCAGCCCACAGCCTCTTCAGAACTGCCACTGTGCAACGCATCCTCTGTGCAGGCCCTCGCATCCTTCATCGACAACAGCCTAGACAACAGTGCTAGACTCTGCAATGCAACCTTGCAGCTCCTTGAAACCAACACATTGCCACAACTGGGCAACGCATCTTCATCGCCGGATTTCACATTCAAGACGTCTTCAATAGGATCCTTGATGCCAACCTAGATCCTTGCATCACAGATTCACCACACATTAGAACCGACACACCGCCTCCACTGCTTGACTCATCTTCAACGCAGATTCTCATAGCACTCTGCAAACCAGGGTTTAAGGGACTTTATTCAGTGGACCTAACTGGTTGCTTGTAGACAGCCCCCACTCCATCATGGTCGGCCTGAACTTGTGACTTTGTCCCTGTCCGGGGTGACACAATAGCCATAGTTAGCACTTTGAGATTTTTGGCGCTTTGCTTTACAAGCATCTTTAACATTGGATATCTACAGTTCTACAGGATGTTTCTTTTGTTTTGGTCTTGTTTTATTTATTAAAAATGACTCTATTTTTCTAACTTGGTGTGGGTTTTTTTGTGTGGTGTGTTGCACTTTATTACTGTTTGAATTGTTGCACAAATTATTTACACATCACCTCTAAGTTAAGCCTGACTGCTTCGTGCCAAACTACCAGAGGGTTGAGCACAGCTTAATTTGGAGTTGACTTGTGCCTCACCCTGATAAGGATTGTGATTGCTGCTTGACCAGGGCTCACACTCCAATCAAACAACAACCCAATTGCTTACAAACTCCAAGTAACTAAAGCATCTCTATGACAAAAGCAATAACCCTCTAAGCTATCTCCATACAATGCTAATCTCTGATGTCACACATCGTGCTTTAAAGTAGGATCATTAACCCTCTATGCTAATTTATCACGAGTCAAAACTGTAACTAGATAAATCACAGATCTTTCCCTCAAGTGCATTAACCATCAATTTTACCGTGCCATTGAAAAATGCTGCACAGACAAAGAATTCTGCAGGTTGTTTTTTTCTTGCCTGTTCTGTATCAGGTGCCCCCTTGCCCTTGGCGCTCAGTGCGAGCACACTGGTCGCAACACCCTAAAGCAGGCACTGCTCCACTTTCCCAAACTCCCAAGCCCTACTACTTCCATTGCAGTTGCTGTTTATCTTTGCCATTGTTTCTCTTTAGTTCAGCCAGTTTTTGTTGTTCAAACCTGTAACAAAGTAAATCATTTTTAAAGGGAGGGCTCTGTCTGTTCGATTTGTGTTGTGATGTTCGTGTCTGGATGGCAGATGCAAAAACATTTTGTATGCAATCTAGCCATTTCATTGTAACTAAACTGATATTGTGCTTCTCATTTTCAGGAATATTGCACTGTTTATGATCATTGATGGTACATAGTTTTTACATTGAGGGGCCTTGGTTGGATCACTCTTTTTTCAAGTAGTTACCATTTTATGGTCTATTTTGGTTTGTGTACCATTAACTATTTTACGTTCATTTGAATGTTCATTTCTATGCTAAATATATGTAAATAGTTATGTCTTTACCTGAAGCTCACAACTCTGGGTACACATCCACATCTTTATTGCAGCTGTGATGAGTTTATTGTAATGTACGTTGACACAACCTAACAACACCTCCTTTGAGCTACGGCTTGATTGCTCATCCGCATCTCAACCCTACACAACCTCCTTCGAGGTATGGCTTGACTGCTAATCTACTTCAAATCAGAGAACCAAAAGAGGCTTGAGAGGCCCCCTTTCCATTGCAAACTCAGTCACAGTGTCCGGCTTAGTAGGAAACACCATCACTCTCACATTTAATAGTAACTTGTTTGCCCCAGGAGTGCAATTGGGAGAAAAGCCTGACATTCTACTAAGTTGAGAAGGATATGATTTAAGGTAAAAAAGGAAAGTATTGTGATATCCTGTAAAATCACAACATTTTTTTAGCATGCAATTGACAATGAGGTGACAAAATCGATTCATTTATAAATGCTAAATAATTTTCCTCAGTATACAGTAGTAGCATTAGCCAGTAGTATATACTATAACATATTTAGAATCAGAATCATATATTGCAGAGCATCCCTGCTTACATTTCTGGTGCTACACATGCTATATTGTACACCCACAAGAATGTTCTGATCTTTGACTGTAAGCCAATATGACTTATACTACCCTATTCTACCACATCTCAAGTTACTAACTCCCTCTAAAATATGTACTAATTGTTTTCCACTCAACAGTACTGTTAGAAATGGGGGTCTCTAGTTGGCAGAGGTAGCTACCTTTGACCAAGTAGGGGCCCTTGCTTCTAGTCAGGGTAAGGGGGCTACACTCCTAAAATAACCCCTGCTCACCCCCTTGGTAGCTTGGCACGAGCAGGCAGGCTTATCTCAGAATCAGTGTGTAAAGCATTTGTGAACACATACAGTAATACAGTGGAAACACTACAAATGGACACCACACCAGTTTAGAAAAATAAGTAATCTTTATCTAGACTTAACACAAGACCAAACGACAAAAATCCACAATAGAGTTCTCGAGATGTCCCTAAAAATAGGTTATTCACTTAAATCAAGCTTGTAGCAACAAATAACTCCACTTTGAGTTATACGACGTCGTGACAGATAGAAATCCCAAAGTATGGCGCCGACCGCGAGGTGCGCGGCGTAGGGCCCGGAGTCAAATAGACCCACAAAGAACAGTACCTTGGAAAAGCGATGAAAACAAAGATGGCAGTTCACGGCATCGGGGAGGTGCGGCTTCGTAGGCGCTGCGCGGCGTCAGTTCCTTATGACCCCAGGGGAGGTGTAGCCTCGGTTCCTTACTGCAGTGCAGGGGAGACGAGACAACGGTTCCTTACTGCGTCGGGGAGGTGACGTCACGATGGCGCTGAAACCGCTGTTCCTTACGATGTCGCGATGTCGATGGATTCAGGGGGTCACCCACGTCGAGGATCGGCTCCGTGATGATGAAGTCGGCTTCGGAGTCTATGCGGCACAGCAGCAGGTGTCGGACCCACGTCCCAAGTCGGAGCAGCGCTCACGGCTTCGGGCAGGTTACGGCGTCGCTCACTGGCGTCGATGTGGCACAGCAGCTGGCGTTGGGCCTACGTCGCAAGTCGGAGCAGTGCTCACGGCTTCGGTGCAGGCTACGGCGTCGCTCGCCAGCGTCGGTGTTGCAATTTCCTTCTGTAGCAGCTAAAACAGCAGTTCTAGATGCAGGAAGACAGAAGGGGTGAAGTCTTTGTGTCCCTGAGACTTCAGAACAGGAGGCAAGCTCAGTTTCAAGCCCTTCGAGATCTTCCTCAAGATGATTAAAGTACACACAAAGTTCCTTTTCTCCTTTCCTTGGCAATAAGTAACCACTGCAGGCCAACCCCAAACAATCACCAGTGCAGGGGCAGTCTCCTCCTTCAGCTTCCTTAGTTTCTCTCTTTAGCAAAGGTTTGTCTTGATTCCCAGAAGTGATCTAAAGTTCTGGGGGCTGGGCCCCAATATTTATACTCCAAAATCCTTTCTCTCTGAAGGCAGAGAGGGTATGTACCCAGCCCAAACCAGTTCTGTCCTCCCTGGTGCAGCTTCCTGGCAGGAGGTGGAGACAGCATTGTTGAAAGCAGACCTGGCCCAGGTAGCTGAAAAGAAATCTCCTCCCCCTACCCCCTCCCCTATGTAGGCTCAGGCATGTGAAAGGATATCTCCTCCCCCTACTCTCTATTCAATCCAGGTCCTATTCAGCCCAGCCCTGACTCTTCAGACTGCTGGAGCCAAAGTCCTCTCCAGCCCCCTGTCACTCACAAACCAGACATGGAATACACAAACCTAGCAGAGGCATACTGGATGGTTAGGCAAGAAAATACCTACTTTCTAAAAGTGGTATTTTCAAACACAGAATGTAAAAATCACCCACACTAAAAGATGTATTTTAACATTTTGAGTTCAGGCATACTAAACTTTATTTTCCTATCTTGTTCCTTGGGTCAGTTATGTTTATAAGATGTTATAATCAAACTGCCCATTCTGGCCTATGGGAACAGATAGCCTTGCAAAAGTGAAAAACGAAATTGGCTGTAATTCACTATCAGGACATGCCACACAAACCAGGGCATGTCCTACCTTTCACATACAATGCACCCTGCCCATAGGTATACCTTGGGCCTACCTTAGGGGTGACTAACATGTAGAAAAGGGAAGGTTTAGGGACTGGCAAGTGGGTGCACTTGCCAAGTCGACATGGCAGTCCCAGACTGCACACAGGCTCTGCAATGGTAGGCCTGAGCCATATTGTAAAAGCTGCTTCTGTGGGTGGCACAACCAGTGCTGCAAGCCCACCAGCAGCATTTGATTTACAGGCCCTGGGCACTCATGGTGCACTGTGCTAGGGTCTGACAAGTAAATCAAATAAGTCAATCATGGAGTCACTAATCCATTACAACACTTTACAGTAGGGAGCACTTGCACTTTGGCACTGAACAGCAATGGCAAAGTGCCCAAAGCATCTAGACCAAAAAACAAGAAACAAGGAGACCCTGAATGTCTGAGGGGACCAAGGGTAATTATATACTAAGGAGAACAGTGGTCCCATACAATTTAAATAAAAACAATATCACAATTTAGTAATCAAAATTGGAATTACAAATGTGTCAATGAAAAAATAGGAGTTTAATTAAGAATTGAGTTCAACGCAAGGATAATATACAGAAAATAAGTGAGCGAACCGTGATAGGGCAGAGGGAAATCAGCCGATTTCCTTACCTCAGGCAATTGACTTAAAAAGTGACTTTTCAATATGTGAAAATGTAGGTAAACGGAAAGTCACAATCTGAGTAACATCTCATACTCCACAGTTGAATACAAGTTTTAGTATAGAGTTGAAGACGTATGTGTCGACGACGTTTTGATCCCAGTAGAGGTATAGGGATCTCATCAGGACTACCTGATACAACAAGTGCCTGGGAAGTTGCCTAGATATGTTTGGGGGAAAGTAAAGTAAAGGGAAGGGGAGGGGGGAGGAAAAAAGGGCAGAATTAAAATTATTAATAATAGATTAATATGTAGTAAGATGATTAATTAAATTATAAAATAATCATGCGAGGAAGCAAGGTCATGCATTGTAAAAGGGAGGGGGAAGAAAGGAAAGGAAGAGTTAGTTATAGGTAAGGGTTGTAATTTGCCAGAATAGGAGAAAAAGGCGGGAAATAACAGTATAACCCAAAGGGAACTGCAAGAAGGACAAATTTATAGCATAATAGAGTAAGATGATTAATTAAATTATAAAGTAATCATGCGAGGGAGGCAAGGTCATGCATTGTAAAAAGAGGAGAAGAGTATTGGTATGCAAGAATAGGGGAAAAAGGAGAAGGGAAATAGTAGTATAACCCAAGGGGAACCCCAAGAAAAAGATCTAATACCAGTACTAATACCGGGTGGAGATGATCAATGCAAGATAATGAAGAGAGTAAGGAATTGTGGTGTCTGCCGCGGTATGTATTAACGTCATAACAGGTGAGCAGGTGAGGATAGAAGGGTTCTAGAACCCGTGTAGAGGGGATACTAACCAAGGAAGGGAACACAATGGCTATGGCAATTGAGGAATCCAGCCTCTGTGGTACGAGGGGGCGAAAATGAAAGTGGTGCGGCGAGCAACCTACGGGCGAGGGGAGAAAGGATTAAGGACACTGAGCGCCGTCGGAATAGTCCAAGGGAAGTGTGGCGGTCGGGCACTTACCGGGTAATCGTAGAGTTGGTGCCTCGGCCGAGGTAGTGTGGGAGGTAGCAGATGGTGAGGAGGTTCCCGTCCGGGAACCTCGATATGCGCGAGAAGTGGCGCCGGTGAATTTCCAACCTAATGGGGAGGAAAGCTAACTGTGATGGAGGAAGGTATGCCAGAGAGAACCTGGGAAGTACGTGCGTCGAAGCACTTACCTGACAATGCAAATGAGGCAGCCTTAAATTTGAACGCCCCTATTTGCTTTCAAGAAAAGCCAGAGCATAAAAGACCATCTGGTAAGGGCGGCCCTCCCTAGTACCAAAAGTAACCCCACAATAAGAGAGGTTTGGGGATTGCCACCCATAGTAGGTCATTTCAAATGTGGTGGATGTAGTGTCTGTCACATCACTGCGGATACCAAAAAATGTGTGCATGCCAATATTGATGTCAAACTTTTTAATTTTTCCAACTGTAACACTGTCAATGTTATATACGCTATCTTTTGCCCGTGTAACTTAATTTATGTTGGTCAAACGACACAAAAGATCAGGATCCGGATTTGTCAGCACAGAAGCCGGATACGTTGCAGAATACCGCACGCACCTCTTGTTGAACATTTCTCTGCTCTTAACCACACTGAAGATGAAATGAGGTGGCAAGTGATCACAGTGATTCATCAACCCCCAAGGAGTACGAACATCGCAGGCATCCTCAACAAGGAGGAGCTAAAATGGATCATACGAACGGACAGTCTCCACACGGGACTTAATCGCCTGGAGTACTG
Source organism: Calotriton arnoldi (assembly GCA_963921515.1). Classification (NCBI taxonomy): domain Eukaryota; kingdom Metazoa; phylum Chordata; class Amphibia; order Caudata; family Salamandridae; genus Calotriton; species Calotriton arnoldi. The sequence goes on from CAWUFW010008288.1 coordinate 363,571, forward strand.
ATCCCATTTGCTTTAATCAGACAAGGCGTACCATATATACTTGATCCTAGTTCAGCCCTGACCTTGATTCAGTATTATGAAGTCCTTTCCTCTTCCATCCAGAGCCGCCATAACTGAGCCCCTCCTCATCCTTTGCACTACTGTATTATCCTTGTAATTGGGGTTATCCCCTGCACAACTGTTTTATCTATGTATTTGGGGCCTAAGCCGCTTGATTGTTTTGTGGTTTTAATATCATTCCCCCCATACTCACGTGCCCCGCTGTCATTTACTGCTATTTTGATAGCCTTATTCTCCGTACCTCTAGCCGTCTATTCTGCTGTCAATTTTTCTTTATCGTGCTTTAATCTCTCTCTCCCCTCTTGTTTTCCACTCCCATCTCTACCCTACACACCTATGACACTAGTCACTCTAACTTTCCAGGGGTTACCCATAATTCAACATGTCCTTTGCACTTCCTACTGCCCTGCATATCTCAATATATGCCTTACCCACACCGTTCTCTTCCTACTCTCTTGACTCCTTTCGCTTGTCATAGGACTTACTTCCCTGTCCAACTTATTCCTCATGCCTTCCTTTTTCTCGTCCTACTCCCTTCCAAGATGGCCGCGGTAGCCTCTCATCCTTTCCCCTGACTTCCTCGCGCCCAGTTAATTCATCATTTCCGGTCGCCTCCCTTACATTCAGTCCATTGACGCTCCCACATTCACTCGGACCCTCCGACACTGGATGAGCCCATGCAATTCGTTTGCCTGATCACCGCGGCCTCACTTTACGGATTCCCCCCACTATTTGCATTGTCAGGTAAGCGCTTTGACGCACGTACTTCCCAGGTTCTCTCTGGCATACCTTCCTCCATCACAGTTCGCTTTCCTCCCCATTAGGTTGGAAATTCACCGGCGCCACTTCTTGCGCATATTGAGGTTCCCGGATGGGAACCTCCTCACCATCCGCTACCTCCCACACTACCCTTGCCGAGGCACCAACTGTACGATTCCCCGGTAAGTGCCCGACCGCCACACGTCCTTTGAACTATTCCGACGGCGCGCAGTGTCCTTAATCCTTTCTCCCCTCGCCCGTAGGTTGCTCGCCGCACCACTTTCAGTTCACCCCCTCGTACCACAGAGGCTGGATTCCTCAATTGCCATAGCCATTGTGCTCCCCTGCCTTGGTTAGTATCCCCTCTACACGGGTTCTAGAACCCTTCTATCCTCACCTGTTATGACGCTAATACATACCGCGGCAGACACCACAATTCCTTACTCTCTTGCACTGATCATCTCCACCCGGTATTAGTACTGGTATTAGAACTTTTTTCTTGGGGTTCCCCTTGGGTTATACTACTATTTCCCTTCTCCTTTTTTCCCCCTATTCTTGCATACCAATACTCTTCTCCTCTTTTTTACAATGCATGACCTTGCCTCCCTCGCATGATTACTTTATAATTTAATTAATCATCTTACTTTATTATGCTATAAATTTGTCCTTCTTGCGGTTCCCTTTGGGTTATACTGTTATTTCCCGCCTTTTTTCCTATTCTGGCAAATTACAACCCTTACCTATAACTAACTCTTCCTTTCCTTTCTTCCCCCCTCCCTTTTACAATGCATGACCTTGCTTCCCTCGCATGATTATTTTATAATTTAATTAATCATCTTACTACATATTAATCTATTATTAATAATTTTAATTCTGCCCTTTTTTCCTCCCCCCTCCCCTTCCCTTTACTTTCCCCCAAACATATCTAGGCAACTTCCCAGGCACTTGTTGTATCAGGTAGTCCTGATGAGATCCCTATACCTCTACTGGGATCGAAACGTCGTCGACACATACGTCTTCAACTCTATACTACAACTTGTATTCAACTGTGGAGTATATATATATGTAAGTCCGTTTTTATATAGCGCAGCTACTCACCCTTACGGGTCTCAAGGCGCTGGGGGCCGGAGTGGAAATTAAGTGAGCTATTGCCCAGAGTCACATGGTGCTGAGCTGAGCTGCCGCCGGAGCCGGGGATCGAACCGTGAACCCTGTGCTCCAAAGTCAGCTGCCCTGGCCGCTGCACCACACCTCTAAACTATCTCCAGTATGAGATGTTACTCAGATTGTGACTTTCCGTTTACCTACATTTTCACATATTGAAAATTCACTTTTTAAGTCACTTGCCTGAGGTAAGGAAATCGGCTGATTTCCCTCTGCCCTGTCACGGTTCGCTCACTTATTTTCTGTATATTATCCTTGCGTTGAACTCAATTCTTAATTAAACTCCTATTCTTTCATTGACACATTTGTAATTTCAATTTTGATTACTAAATTGTGATATTGTTTTTATTTAAATTGTATGGGACCACTGTTCTCCTTAGTACAAAGCATCTAGACCAGCAAAAACACAGCAAAAACATAGGAGGCAACAGCAAAAAATGGAAGGATGACCCACACCAATGGTGCCAGGTCTAACAAGTCCATTTTGATATTTTGATCAATTCGTTTAACAATGGAAGCCCCACCAGAGCATGACTGTTCTGCTTGAGAATAAGGTGTCACCTTACCCGGGATGCAAGCAAGGAGATTATTTGGCACACCAAATTATCTTTAAGTTATGTTAGTTTTTCATCAAAGGGCATCTCTGCTTTGGCTCCATTTGTTTGTTGAGTGTTAGGAGAAGCTTCCAAAACACTTATACCTAAGGACATGCTCCTACAGCAATCCACTCAGGGAATGCTCCAGGAGAAAACTGATGTTTTAAAAAAAATATCCTTGTCTCACCTTTAAGTAGCATGGGCCAACGTTGAATTCTTACCCTCAGGGAGTGATTGTTTGGTGCAGGGATACCACAACATTATTATGATACATAAATCAAATTTAGCAAGCCAGTGTGGAGCCACAGTTCACTTACTTCACATTAATTCATAAAGTGTAACAAATACTCAATTTCCTTTTTAGAAAAACATTTTTTTAAACTTTCTTTAAAAATACGCAGTTCTGCTTTACAGACAAACTCATTTCATTTACCAAAACTCATTACAAGATATGATGACAAAATAGTCTCACAAGATTCAAAAACATCTACAAAATAAAGTTCAGATTAATTTAGGTCCCATAGATGAATTCTTGACTAGAAAAATAGGACTACAGCCAAAATGTGTTTCACAGAAAAACAACTGCTTCTTCAGCTCTGTAAAGATAAACATGCATTCCACAATAAATATCACATATCACTTATAAAAATAAAATTAAAACTGTCCTGTGAATTCAATTGTCCTAAGAAAATGTCTCTATGCATTAAAAGGATATAATTAGGGCTCTCGGTTTTATGGTATTTTTTATTTTTACATTTCCATCTGTATTTATCCGTATTTTTTTTGCTCATTTTCTTTGTATTTATCCATAATTATTTTGTGCATAGTGCAAAAAATTAAGCTATATGGGTATAGTTCTATATTTATTTAACTGACAAATGTTTACTCATGTTTGAATGTCCAATTTGTTTAGCCATTTACAGCACAATCGTCAACTGAAATCATTTGCATTGTAGAACAGCTTAAACAGCTGTGTTGCTGCAGTTATTTAAGCTTTATTAGGAAATTGCTTTCCTTTTTTTAACTCCTCTACCTGCTAATTTGCACAGCTATTGACACAGCAATTCATGACTGACAGTAGTGAGAAGAGCCCAGTAGAAAACATATTTTCTGTATTTTTCCATATTAAAAAAAAAATACAGACAGGAAATAGTTTGTTTTCTGTCTGTATTTATTTGTAAGAAGCAGTAAAAACAGAAAACTGGGAATGTTAGACATAATATCCAAATACTTGGTAGTCTCCAAACCTATAATATATACATATATAAATATGTATATATTTTTATAGCAACTGCTGGGTGATAGGATGATAGCCCGGTGCTACGCTCTCAGATACTGGTCCCCACCAGTATAGTGACTCTAATATGTAAATACCTTTTTACTGAGAGTTTTTTTTCACAACATATATTAAATGCACAATAGAAATTCTTGTACTGTTTTTTTTCATTTTTTCTTTATCCATGCAATCAGCCTCATTCGATGAATCAGAAAATACATCATTACAGCCAACAAGTGTTTCAAGCTCACTAGCACTTCTTCAGGGCTGTTAAACATAGAAATCAGCAATCAGTATTTTCTATACATAAGTTTAAAACTACTCAATATAACCAATAATACACCATATCCTTGTAACAAATTATACATTCTTGTATACTCTTAACACACCTTTTTGACTATTGTACTTGGTATTTAATTATATCATAAATGCTACTTCCAACATAAGCAAATCAAAATAAATCATAAATAATGGTAGCTCTGATGGTTTACCTATACACCTCTCAACCATTTTTGTTGTTAGTTATCACCCAGGGGAGACAAAGTCTAAGTTTCATGGATTTATTTAATGTGTCTCCACTCTTAAATCGAAAAAAATTGATTGCTCATATTGCAACCTATAGGCATGCTCTCTACACAACGTATTTATATATATATTTATATCACATTAAGAAAAATAATTTTTGCCTATTGCGGCTGCTTTGCATAACAGTTTTCAGGCTGGAATTTTTAATTTAACTTATACATAGGTTTCATCAAACTCCACTTTTTCTTCAATTTTTCTTAAACATGACTGATAATTATAATTCTACTGTATGTCATACTAGAAAAACTTGTCTTTTTTAGCCCCAAAGCCCTTATGATTAAGCCTGGGCGTAGTACTACGCTACACTCATGGAGCATGCGTAGTTTGTGCTACTACGCAAATTGCACGTAGCACAGTGCAAAAACTGTACTAAACACATAGCATAGCAGCAAAATCATCAACACCTACAAATGCTTTGATAAAGCAATTTTACATGCTAAAAAGCAGATAACCAATTCACAAAAGTGAACTTTGACAATGAAAATATTAGGCAATGAGAGAGGTGATGATTTTGGGGTCCCCCCTAACCTAGGGAGAGGACCAAGCAGATGCCTTGAACACAAAGAGCATATCATGCTGAACGATTCAGTGGTGGTCCCTTCCTCCTAGGACCACCCCAAGCACAGTTATGGGCAAAAATACAATCCCAACCAAAGGCCCTGCAAAGCATTATGGGACGAGATTAGCAGAGGGCAGTGAATATTATAGTGTCCAATATCAAAATAATTCTACAAAGAGCTGCAGTTCAACTAGTCGTTACTAGATGCATTGTGTGCTGAGGGCCTCTGCCGCACCGGCGGGCTCTATGAGCCCATCGGATTGCTGGCGGACAGAGTTCCCGATTCTGGTGGTCGGAGTTCCTGACTGCCACGATCCTGCCCGCCATCATAATATGGCAGGCGGGAAATTGCCACAAGATCGTTATCAGCCCCTTAGTGACTCTGTGGTACACACTGCTGAAAATCCCAGTTGCCCCAAGGATAAATTTTCCATACTCATGAGAGGTTTTCCAACAAGTATACATGGGTACAAAGAACTTTGCGTCTCAATTATTGGAGGAATCTTCAACTTATTTAACTTCTAAAAAGTTCAGATGACACCAGCATTGCACCTAATGCAGCATTAGGCGTCCACATTGGAGTTGCATATTTATAGAAGTCTGATTTTTTTAAGTACCATTTATGTTCTTTATATGAAATTTACTACTGTCAGTTTATCTACTATCATGGAGGAGATGTCCACAATAGAAAAACCATTTCAAATCAGGGTAATGGTGTCTAAAATCAGTCAAATTTGAATTCTAAAATATTTACACTGGAATTAAGTGCTTTCAATTGATTTTCAATTTTACCTTGCCTTCCATCTCTAAAGTTTGGTGTTGTAGAAATGCATATTTGTTGTCTATAATGCTGTTAAAAAAAATCTGAATTACTTCTTGTATGTATCAAGATCAGCAGAATGAAATTGAGGTTTAATATTTCAATCGCAATATATCAGGTAAGATCCCATTAAAGTTGACATTAGGGATGAAAAAAATACAGTATTCTATTACGATCACCACATTAGAGGCAAAAGCACAAACGACCGGATGAATGACCTTTCAAGGGTTCAACAATGAATTCCATTTGGGTTTCCTATAGATTAACCTGTGGAGAAAAGAGTTAGTGAATCTCATTAAAATGTGTTCTTCTTTTTAAATAGGTCAAAGTAAAATATGAAATTTCCTTTTCTCATTGAAGTTCATTCCTATACCGTAAATATCATCCAACTATTTTTTAATTACTTGCACTGCTTCTCATATGAAACATATTACGTTGTAATTTTTTTGTAATTTCCAAGAATCTTTTTTTTAACCTGAGTTCTGCTTCTTGAATACATTTCAGCTCCCGAGCTATGTCTTTCCAATAGAAATTTCTAATGAAAACCTTGACCTTCCTTTCCGATGAGTGGGTATTATGTTATGGCAAACAAAATGTTATGTTTGCACACACTGTTCCCTCGAGCCCTATTAATTGTATTAACATTTCAAAAGACTGCAATTCATAATTACTTGTCATTTGCAGTGCCCGGACTGCGTTGCATGAAAGGTTTTCACATTTTGTAAGATTGTTAACAGGTTCAAATACAGCAAAAGCATGAAAGGTCAATAGAAAGAAGCTGCCAGAGAACGTGCTGAACAGCTGTAATGTGGAACGGCAAGAGGTCATCAATGTCACTGCTGCCGTGGTACTAAAGGTTACTGTGGAAATGAGACATTTGTGTGTGTCTGCTGTGGAATTACTGTGCCTCATCTGATCGGATTCCTCTTAAAGGTGAACTTGCATGAACTATTTTGTGTGCTTAAATGTATATATTACTTTAATTGCCTTTGATGCATCAGCGCTGTTTTGTAGTCTGTTGTTGGAACACTGCGAAATAAAGACTGCTATTTTCAAGCTCCAATAAAATGCACATGGTTACGCAAATAGGATAGAGTCGATTGACTTCCTTCTCTGCTGTTAGATTGTTTATAATGGTCCAAGCCAAGAACTGTTGAAGAAAAACAAACTATTCAGTTACTGATAACTTTCAATTTTGTTTTGATTTGGGAACTTTTTAGAATGTCTGGTTTATTAAGAGTTAGGGTTGAGTCAGAAGGGCTGGACAAGAAGAAAAACCCCAGGGGCCTGGTGTATCAAAGGGATTTTCCCATTCTGTGGGAAAATGCGTCAGTGTATATGGGCCAGAGTTTATTTACGCGATTTATATTGATTAGACGGGACATTTCCAACTTCTATCTAAGAACGTTTAAACACGACTTTCTAACTCTGTTTACTTAAATGAAAGGTAACAATTAGAATATTTATCAGAGAGCGTTTTAGTGGTTATAGTGATAGCTACAAAGTTGTGTATCTTGGTTTGGCCATGCAGTGAAAGTGTTATTCATATTTCAAGAAGGTTGGTTGCTGTAAGCACATTTTCAGTACCATATGCATTACAAGAGTTGCAGTTGTAGGCTCAAATAGAGTGACATGTACATCATGAGGAGTGTAGTTGTTGTCTTGACGGGTCCTGTGTTCATCAAGAGGATTGGGGTGTAGCCCAGAAGGCAATAAAATGGATGGCAGAAGCATTGAGTATTGTAGCCGCAGATGGAATTATAGTTCAATTGTGAAAGGTTGTGTAGTAGCCTTCAATGCTTTATCCTGCATATCATATGAGTTGGGTGCTTTTTTTCCCTTCAAATGAAGCCCTGTGTGCACTATATGGGCATTAGCCTCAGATGGAATCAGTGGAATGTCATGGGGGTCGTTGGGAAAGACGGATGAAATTTATGGACATTGCAAGGGCTGCGCTTGATCCATAGATGGAGCCACATAAACATCATTAGGGTGGGTCTTTAAGTCTCAGATCGTGTTATGTAAGCTGAGATTGAATCTTCAATACATCATTGAAATTGGTGTGATAGCTTTAGATGCACTATCCTGCACATCATTAACTCTTGGGTTGAAGCCTCAGTTGGAATCTCAGGCAGATAATGAGGCAGCTGTAGTGGCCCTAAATGCAGCAGCATGCACATCACACCTCATTAAAGGGAAAGTAGTGCAAGAGGCATCTGCTGGCAGGCTAATGCTAATTAGCCTTTAGGGACACCAGGCAAAGTCTGACTTTCTAAAATGTAAGTTTCCTGTACATTTATTAAAACCCAACTTCACCATTTCATATATATTAAAACAGTGGTTGAATCATTTCTGTAGCTTATCTGAAAACAAAGTGAGCAAAAAAAAAAAAAAGTATTTCAATTGCACTTTAACTTTTTTTATAGGATCAGATACAGACCTTTACAGTAAAAATAAAAGTTTAGGGAACTAGTGACTGTAGGAACATGCCAACAGAAACTTCTTGCATGTGCCTACTTGTGGGTTACAAGGCCTAGTTAGGAAACACGGGGGAGTGGACAGCAGTGCTCCAGTGTACAGAGTTAACAAAAACTAGCAGCATCAGTCCTGAAATAAATGAGGGTTAAGGTGCAAAAGAGGTACTTTTACACGCTGGTCCTTTACAACACTTCTGAGGAGAGGAGACAGGGTTAAGGGCGGATAAACACAAGAAGGTGAGTGAACTCCTTCCGCTCCACAACTCTCATCTGTAAGCAAACAAACCGTGTGAGTACTTCATGTGTTACTATAATGTTTTTATTATTAATGACGCACATGGCACAGGTTAGCCTGTGATTTGAGGACCATACTCCATACGCCAGGGAATATAAAACCTTTCCAAAAGTAAGGACCAACATCTCCTTTGTGACAAGTTGTTGTGAGGCAAGACAAGGAATAATTGTTCTACTCAAAGGAGATATAGACTTTTGTCAAATTTACATGGGACCCATTGAAAACCACAGTGAATAGAAACATGGAAAGCTTTTAAATCAAAACTGGTAAGATGCAGAGCAACAACTCATTGGATTCAGAATTAAGTTTTTCAAAAGCAAGATATTTTGCAAACAATATTAAAAATTAACTAAGTTAGGTTGTGTTCAATAGCCATTAAAGCATTCTGGCATGCTGCAGTTGGCATTTTCCTTGTTGTTCAGGAGTATAACCATCAGTGTGAAATAATTCTCCTCCTTACAAGTTTTAATCCCCTTGATAATTCAATAGAGGAAATGGGTACATAGAGAATCCTGGAATAATGTGCTCAAACAAGCATGTTGACAAATAATTCAAGGCTAGTGGTATGCAATATAACTCATAATATCAAATGGAGGTTATTTATCCTTGCTTATAATTTCAAGAGTTTCACAAAGACAGTGCTAGGTTACAGGTCAAACTTTATAAATACTTCAGTGTGTATCATGAATGAAACAAGGAGTCTCAATAAGAATTCACTGCTAGCGTAGCAGCAGTGCTAAATTTGGGCTCTAATATAGCACTCCTGCTATGATTAGTCCAATGGGGGACAGTGAACCTGGTTTTAGATGTTACAAAATTGATGACTTCTGTATAACTGGATTTATAGTAAAGAGCTAGATTAATAGTAAAAAGAAGCGAATAAGATGTTGTGTGTTGCTGGATAATTCTCTGCTGTAGACCTTCTTTGTTTGTCACTTAGTAACTATTGTGCAGCAAATGTACTTAAATGAAGTAAATCCCCCTATCTGCTTAATGACGTCTCAAATTGGCTTATTCAATAGTTGTGCTGCAGGTATTTTAGGAAAATGAAGATATTCTGGTCAGAAGCAGACACCACCAGATATGGGGGCTTTATGCTATGTCTGAAGATCAACACAGTTGTTAGCCCCTATCGATTTTATTGGGGGAAATGTCTGCAAGTGGTCACTACTGCAGAAATAGTACAATTATATTTATTAATGTTTGTTGTTTTGTAAAAAAACGTATACAATGATCATGAGGATTAGAGCCCTCTAAATACATTGCTGAAAAGCAAATAAATAGGAAGATAACATAAATATCTGAGCACGAAATCTACAACAATTACTGCCACATACATGTGTAGGGTACAATTAAAACACAACACATCTAGGGCATTTACATATATGCTGCACTATAATAAGACTGAGATGCAGACTCAAATCTGCAAAAAGGCACTGCAATCCCTAGAAGGATATAGGTCCCGAAGATATTATTTTAGAGGTTTTTTTTAATGCCCTCAGGGAAGTACTCATGTGGATAGCCGGTATAATAGAATTCCAGCATTTAGGAACACTGGCCAGGAAAATTAATTAAGGTACAACTTTTTTTTGAAGATCTGGATTTCAAGCAAAAGTGTGTCTCAGCTGCAAAGTAAGCAGGAGCCTCTTGAGCGTTTCAGTTTTAGCCAAGTATTGATATAGTTCAGAGTGTATGCACACAAGTTTATATTTGGATCTACCCTCAAAAGGGGAGCCAGCTCAAACAGCTTAGGAGATGAGTTATGTGGTGAAAGTGGTCAAGCCCCGAAATTAGATGAGCTGCTGCATGAAAAGAGATTTTGAGAGGGGCGAGATAGACTACAGGGATATGACAGAAGAGGACTGTTCCATAGTCTAATCTGGGGATACATAGAGCACGAACCACCTCTTTGTAGCCCTGTTCAGTAAGGAACTACTTGATCCCCTGATACACATAAACTGATTGTTTTGTATTCTTAGCCATGTTGTTGATACATGCATAAAGACTGAGTAGATTTTCAAACTCTAACCCGGAGTGATTTGGAGTTTTCAATAACCATTGAAGAGTTGCATTAGACATTGGTCGTGTTCAGCTATTTTTGAACTTGGATGGAAGCAAAATGAGGTTAAATAAGCAAGAACTTTAATTGATTTAGAATGAATTTTCAGGTGATGAATGGTTAACCAGGACTGAAGGTTGTTCAGGGTTGAGGCCAGTAAGGAGATGGAAGCAAAATAACAAACCCTTTGATAAAGCTGTTAGTCCTCTGCATATTGGTGATAGGATATGTCAGACTCTATTGATAGGTCACCCAGGGATCTGAGATTGAAGAGTGTATGTGACAGGATAGAGACTTAAGGATCTCCCTGTTGAACAGGAACAAATGTGAGGTCAGTTTTGACCACTTGCAAGTTGTTAGCTAAATATATTTTTAATCAATCCAGACCCTTGTCTTCAAACTCCTGCTGTGTTTAGAGTGTAAATGTGTATCTCATGCTTGATGATATCAAAACCGCAAAGGTAAAAAAAATCCAGCAGCCAGTAGTTGCCATTTTCCACAATTTGTACAGTGTCTCGATGATCTGCAAGATGACTGTTTCAGTAGTACAGCATGCACTGAAACAAGATCATTGCCATCACTGCTATCATCAGCAACTGCTTGGCTTCATTGTTCCCACAGCTTTCCAGAATTTTGGTGAAGAAAGACAGGCCAGAATTTATTATGTACATGACCCCCTAACACATGGATACTCCCTGTCAAGTGGCCAGATGTTGACAATACCCCTGCCTTCCTGGGCTCGTTCTTGGTCGTCATTAACTATAGTCAGGAATCTATATTGGGCCTCTGGCACTGAGCTTACTGGCGAAATTGGTTGCAATCCAGACTACAAAAAATACATGTTTATAAAGTTACTTTTCCTCCCAATTTAGTAAAAATCTGATTTCACCATTAATTAGAATATGAAAACTAAGTGGAAAATAGCTTAACCCCCAGTTCGAATACAAAGTGTTTGAATTTATATTTAAAAAGCCTAACGACGGCTTGAACTGCCTGCAATTTTTATTTAGATCTTCTGGTGAAAATTTGATGCATCAATTCAGCTCAGTTCAGTGCTTCTGTGGCCAGAACCTCTCTATGGAATAAACAATTTCAGCTTTGCAGCACTTAACACTCTAAAGCAGGCTGCCAATCAGTGTTCCCAAATACTTTGGTCCAAATGTCCCTATGCACCGAATCATGAACCTGTCTTCCCTAACTTCTGAAAGAAAGTCCTTGGCATAGAGATTCGATGTATTGGAAGGAATAAACTCTCTAACCTTACCCTAGCAACCAACAGCAAGTCTTCTTGCACCAGGAACACTGAGATGTTTTACATTCATTTACCAGCTGGTTCTGTATTGCTTGTGGGCTGTTTTCAATGAAATCTAACTGGGGGACTTTGTATACAAGTTTCTGTTTCCCACACCCACTTTGACTACACCGTGACATTATTTATTTCCTTTTGGGAAATAGGTTCTCCTTCAGTCGTATATGACTTAAATAAAAAGATGACAGGAGCCTGCGCTGGAGCTAAGCAGACCTCACCTCACAATTCACCCCCCACCCCCAAGAGAGAGTGCCACTATCTATATTTATGTGCTGACTGCAGAGCAATCAGATTTTCATTGAACTCTTTGAAAGAGAAATGATGAATTTGACTTATCCTGTACCATAGTGCTTATAACTGACCACTAAGCAGCAGGAACGGTTGGCCAGCACTAATACTGAAACTCATAAGGAGTTAGATTGTAATATGTTGGCAAGCCTCAATGTCATCCTAGGGGCCGATTCACAGAACTAATCTGAGATAAAATCCTAAACTTACTACTTTTGGTATTCACAGAAGGCATTTAGTAGTAGTAAAGTTAGGACTCCTAACTTTACTACTACTAAATGCCTTTTGTGAATACTCGAAAGTCGTAAAGTTAGGATTTTGTCTCAGTTTAGTAGTAGTAAAGTTAGGAGTCCTAACTTTACTACTACTAAATGCCTTCTGTGAATACCAAAAGTAGTACGTTTAGGATGTTATCTCAGATTAGTTCTGTGAATCGGCCCTCTAGTGTGCGGATAGAGCCAAGACCTGCCTTTTTTTTAGAGGGGGCTTTAATTAAGATATGCTTTTGATTCCTGCGTTTACCGTCCTGCGTCAAACACATGTAAGAGCGGGCAGGGAGAGAGGGGGGGGCTGCCGCCCCCAAAATCTGTGCCGCCCGGGGTGGACCGTCTTCCCCCACCCCTTGCTACGACACTGATCGAGGGACACGTTCATACCGTTTTTACGGGACATGAGGCCTAGGGCCAGTCTGTCAATCCTCTGTGCTCTGCTCAGGGCATAAATCATGAGTTACAAATCGAAAGAAATGAGCTCGGGAATCTTGGGCTCAAAATGTTTTTGTACCCTGATCACTGAGGGGAGACTGTTTTTGTGACCCTATTTAAAGGACATTTAAAAGTTCAGCCCTGTGGATACACTAGTGTTTTAATACAAAATTGTTTTTAGCATTGCATCTCCTGAAAGCGTTGAACATATTTTTTGTGGCAGACACTGCCTATTGGGGGTTTCATTCTCTGCAGTGTTGTCGCTCCAGAATTAAGAAACTATGGGGCATATTATCAAGGGCTTTATCGCCGCTTTAGCGGCACTTTTTACCGCTAAAGCGGCGATATTTATATCGCCCTATTAGCAAGCTGTCTCTAACTGGCGTTAGAGACAGCTTTTAGGCGTTAGCGGCCGGGATTCACATCGCCTTGCATGTCAGCGATAATTATCGCTAATGACATGCAAGGAAGGCGTTCCCTACTAAAAGCGACTGGAAACAGTCGCTAACTCCACTACCCCCTAATAGCAAGGCAGGCGAAGCGATAAAATAATTCGCGCTAAGCGCGTTTATCGCTATATTTTATCTCCTGCTAGTGAGGACGACTTACCTGTTTAAAGTATAGGAGGTGGATTCTAATGCTGAATCCACCTTAGCGATAATGCGAAAATATCGCTGCTTTTCCAGCGATATTCTCACATTTTGCCGCTATCGCTGGAAATTTTATTGCTATGGAGATAAACCTTGTTAATAGGGTGTTATCTCAGCGATATTTTCCAGCGATAGGCGGCGTTAACCAAAGTCGCGCTAAGCGCGGTTAGCGATACATATCGCTATTCCTTGCTAATATGCCCCATATTTTCTCCTACTGTGGCTTCTATCAATGCTGTCAACGCAAAACCTTTCGCCAGAAATGCCAAGTAATACCCAACCAATAAATGCAGTGCACATTTTCATTCTGTGCCACGGACATCGAAAATTCTATGCCTGCAACTACAAACGGAGCCGTTTCATTCATATATTGTACATGGAAAGAAAACCTTTCATGTGTTACTGCTCGGCTCACAGCATGCCTCTCTGATCTGCAAACATATGCAACCTGCTTGTATTCATCTCCCCAAATCACCTAGGGACTTCCGGGACTTACAGTGCATGAAATATGTTTTTTTTTAGTTCTTGCTTCAGCTACAGTGACAGAAGTGAAGGAAAGTCATAAAGCATTAAAATACTGAGCTACAGTGGCATTTTAATAAGCATCGGATAGAGCTCACTACCATTCATCCCTGCACTAATCAGGGATAGAGAAAAACACTCTTTGTTGTTTATATCTTGTAAGCTTTTTATAAGAAATGGGATTGTTGTTGAGAGGGGGTTGAAACTCTACTCAAGCAGCAATTACAATTCTTGTAAGGGTGAAGTCACAAGCAAACCCCAAATCAACCTGTGTTCAACCCTCTTGTAGCTTGGCACAGAGCAGTCAGGCTTAACCTAGAGGCAGAGTATAAAGCCTTTGTGCAACACTTCAAACAGTAATAAAATGAAAACTCGCCACAACAAGTATCCCACACTACATTAAAAACATAAAGTAATTTTCAATTAATAAAACAAGACAAAAATGACAAAATGCAATTAGGTAGAACTTGAGATATTCAATTTTAAAGATTTCAGTAAAAATAGTGCCAAAAAGCACAAAGCGCCAAATGTGGATATCTGGTCGTGCCAGACCAGGACAAAGCCACAAGTTCAAGCCAACAACGATGGAGCATAGGCCGACTACAGGGACCCAGTTAGGCCCGCTGAGCAGTGTACCTTAAATCCTGGTTTTTGGAGCGTTCCGAGGATCATGTCGAAGATGCATCATGCAGGGGAAGCAATGCGTCATTTCAGACATACGGCGATGCTGCGATGTGAGGTTCATCGTCGTCGAGTATCCTGTCGAGGGCTTGTCATGTGAAGTCTGGCATCGAGGATGCATCATGCAGTTGGTTCTGCTTGGGGTTCCTCTGTGCAGCAGAGGAGATATGTTGATTCGACACAGTACACAGAGGCTGATAGAGCACCGTAGGTCCACTTTTAAGGGTCTAGGACTGGGGTGGCACCATTTGGCAGGGTAGACTCGCAGATGGCAGAGTTCAGGTGCTGGTCCTCTGTCCCTGAGGCTCATGTCAGGATGCCAGCCAATTAGAGTCACTCTGGTGGTCCTGGGTTCACAGATGCAGGTCCAGTTCTTCTCACCCACCTAGGAGGGCATCAGACAGAGCAGCAGTCCAACAGAGTGGCAGTCCTTTCAACCGCACAGCAGTCCTTCTTCCTGGCAGAGTATCCACAGGTCAAGAAGTGTACTGAAGAGTTGGTGTCTGAGGTCCAGAACTTATACCCAGTTCTGCCTTTGAACCTTCTAGAGGTTCCCGTTTGAAATGCACGTGTCCTGCCTCCCTTACCCTGACTCCAGACTAACATAAGGAGTTATGCAGCCCTTTGTGTGAAGGCAGGACACAGACTATTCAAGTGTAAGTAGGGCAGTGCCCAGCTCCTACCTCCCAGCCTGCCAGTGATGGCCCATCTGGGTGGGTACACCTAAGCTCTCTATTGTGTGTGGCTGTCTAGGGGGAATACATAAAACCCAACTGTCAACTACACCCAGTCATGTGACCCAGAGACAGGCTAGGCTGCAGGCACCAAATTGCAAAGGCAGGATAATGCCAACTTCTAAAAGTTGATAAATTCCTAGAACCTCTGGTCTAGGCCCCATGTGCACTACTAAGTCCCCCTAGGGGGTTTCCTCCTGATGCTTTTCAAATTAATCAATAGTACAAAATAATGCTGAGATTTTCATTAATCGAATGATAATAATATTATCTGCTGATTAAATTGGCGATAGTCCAATGAATTTATTCCATGAAGACAACGTGTTGACTGTTGATTCATCCAGTCAAATGATGATCTTTTATTGTATTTTCTTGAGGGTTAACAACTCACTTCGGTTCAACCCAATGCATTTTGGGCCATTACAGGACCCTTCTTCAGGGGTGTCTACAAACAAAAATACATCATTTTAACCTTGAGACTGTGAAAATCAGCTGCTCATAAAAATTACATTGTTATAACCTCCTATCGTGAGGGACATTCCTTAATCTGATTAAATTTAGTTTAAACCATCTGCTTATGGTCCAGTTAGTGAGGTAAATGTGTTATTGTGCTTACCCCAACCTAAACTCCTGTACATACTGAATACTTCCCCTGATTGTACCACCAATGAAATGTAAATTAATAAATCTGTGCCTACACGTGAACCAAAAGCTACCAAAGAAACACATGCAAAAAGTGACCAAAGAAACTCATGCAAAATATGAGTAAGCACCTGTCCATTGAAAGCTGTAAAGCCACAATGATCTTTAGTGAAAAGCATGCTGTTTATCAAATAAAATCGTGAGACTAAAAAACCTTATACCGAGCAACAATCATGATTCGGCTGAAAAACTCGAAACCGCTGTTTGGAAACATCTGAGTCCCTGACTGGTAAACCGATAGAGAAGCAAAAATCGTAAACGTAAGATACTATAAAGACCAGTCCAGAAGTGCAGCTATTCTTGAGGTATCGTGAAAGTCAGAATTAGTAACCGTGCTTACCCTGTTGTTCTGAGTGCGGAGAACCTCCGCGAGCGTGTTCCGTGTAACAACAAGCCAGAAATCAAAACGCAAGTGTGACGCGCTGTGAAAGTGACGTGGTATCATGCTGAGTCATTTACATACTGTGACGCGAGAGGCTAAAAAACAGGAAAGTCTGTCACAAGACAGACTTCCCAAAGGCAATGTTTGTGCTCGAGTAGCAATAAAGTTACATGAAAAAGATTCTGTGTGTTCAATATATGCTTATTGATGCCTGCTGGAGACTTTTTTAAGGATGTTCCTTAAGTGTATACAATTATATGTTTCACATGAACGATCATTTAAAGTGTATTAACTTGACAAATCCATGGTGTATCATACATACGAGAACATCCCACATGTAGTCCATTATTATAAACTATCTTAAACTTAAAGTCCATCAACAAGTGCATGTCCAAATTTTCTTAATTATCCATTTCAACTTAAACTTTAACATGTCAATTTGTAAGGCTATATCACAAAATTCATGTGGCAGCAGCTCTGTATTAACCATTTCAAAATGAACATGAAATGAATAACGTTTCTTCTAGTAGCTACTATGCGAACTTGCTAACATAGACACTTGTAGTCAACCGGATGGACAATTCTGTACCATAAGCGTAAGTGAGATATGAGATACCTCTGATTCCCATGATACTATTCTGACTACTATGTTGTCTAACCCTGAAAAAGAAACCTTAAAGTGTCTATATAAAAATTACGAATGAATGAAACATTTAAAGGCTGAAAATGAAGTTTGGCAGGTTCAAAACTTTCAAAGGAAGCATGATAGTTCTAATTTATTGTTCAAACCTTTGGGGTTTAGTGTATTGAAATGTTTGATCCAATAAGCTTCTCGTTGTGCTAAGGTCTTTGCCTGGTTAGGATCTTGATGCTGAGTAATAACTTCGAGGGCAGTGAAACGTAGTTGAGCAATTGTGTGGTTATACTCATTCCAATGAGTTGCTAAAGGAGAACTCAACGTTTTTGTTCGTATTCGGCTCTTGTGTTCAGTAATCCTTGTTCTGATCTTTCTTTCTGTCTTTCCCACGCAAAGTAACCCGCATGGGCATTTGATAATGTAAATTACACATTGGGTATTACAATCCGCTGAATGATGAAGTTTTATCTCCTTGCCTGTCCACGGGTGAGAAATACTTTTTCCCACAAGCACATTATTGCAATGAGTACGGTTGTTGCATCTTCTCATGCCTTTGTGCCCTTCATTGCTCAATTTCTTTGGCATTGTCAATAATTCCCTAAGAATGTTACTTCTTTTGTAAGCAAATATGGCTCCAAACCTGGCACCACAAACCATGGTGGTGCCTGCCATGTCAACTCTGACCCTGTCACTGCCAGTGCTGGAGAAGGACCCGATTATTTTGTCTGATTCTGAACCGAATCTGTTTTGACCCTGACTGAAGTTGCACTCTGCACTAACTTTGATGCAGTCAGTGCATCATCAATCGGATTTCGACAGAAAGCTACCCTTAATAGGAGTTGCCTACAGGCACTCCAAAGCCTGCTTGGTGCAGCCTCGGAACAAATTCAGCATGATCAACAGGATGATGATGGTGATGACCTGGATATATGTGGCTCCAGTATCACTTCAAAGGCAGGACAGTGTCAACAGAGAGCAGCACAACATCACATGCTGTTGCACTGGAGCAATGCTGACAAAAGGCTCTGGATTCAATCTGATGCCTAGGGGTATTTATAGGGTGAGGAATCTGCTGTTAGATGGAGTATCCAGCAGAAAGTGTTTTAACAAAATTAAGTAACCTTTTCTTTGCAAACCTCTGTGCTACCTTGGGGCAGTATGGCAACAAAGATATGGGATGCTAGTTGCTTAAAATCAAAGGATCAAGCATATACTTTTTTTCATAAAGAGACGTAGCTTTTTGCACTAAGATGGCACATTGCCAGTTTCCCTAAGACAAATTGACCAGCTGACAAACCACTGCGCTAATATATGCACTAGGGATGGATCATCTGGAGAGCCTGATTAAACAGCATTCAAAATGTTTGGAGTCCTTTCCAAGGAAACCGACCTAAAAGCAGAAAGAGTATGAGCAAATGTCTGCATGTTTGTAGCTGTTGCTGAGAGTTTTTTCATGAAATGTAGGGAAGATAGAGTAAAATTAATCTTCTCAATGACAAAGTTATAGAGTGATTTCAAAACCTGAGTGTTGTCTGAACCTTGTTCTGTGTGACGAACAGATTGGTGAATTCTTTCAAGATTTTGAACATCTCCTTAGAATCATTGTTGCAGTCTTTGTTAAAATAAGTTTTTTGCTAAGCTCTTACCCACCTTCGACAATCTCTATGATGTGTTTTGTTGCAGATCTGCAGATATTCAGGAGATATTTGAAGGAGGACTGCAAGGTGATTTGAATGTTGCTAACAAGTTGCTGTGGTTTATGCCTTTTCTCTGTTGGTGTTGTGGATTTCTGTATTTGGGTTCCACAATGGGTATGAGTGAACCCTCTGTGTATTTGCACCAGTTTTCCAGTGTATTTTTATAGCAGGTCCTCAATAGTGTGATTGTTTAAAGGAGGTCTGGATCTACTGTTGTGAGTTCCCTTGTTGCACTGATGTCTGACCTTTATGGCTGGTTAGATGGAGGAGGGTTTTTGTCTGTTGGAGGTTTGGAATTTGTAGGTTTTCACTAGATTGTTTATGTTTTGTTTCAAAATGCTTTCAAGGTTAGATATTTTGGATTAGATGTGAGATAGCGTAGATGATAGCTCTCTCTTTAGGATAGTGGGAGAGTCTATCTTTTGGTAGGTGGTATTTAGGAATATGATATTTATGTTTTAGTAGGTCTACCTTGTGGCATCTATAGATGGAGAAGTGGTCTTTAAATCTGTGTCCCAAATTCTGAGTAGTCATTTCTTATGGTCAGCTTACTACTCTTTGGGCCCGATTCACAGAAGTAATCTGAGACAAAGTCTAACTTTACGACTTTCGGTATTCACAAAGGGCATTTACGAGTAGTAAAGTTAGACTTTTGGTCTAAGTTTAGACCAAAAGTCTAACTTAGACCAAAAGTCTAACTTTACTACTACTAAAGTTAGTCTTGTGGTCTAAGGTTAGACCAAAAGTCTAAACTTAGACCAAAAGTCTAACTTTAGTAGTAGTAAAGTTAGACTTTTGGTCTAAGTTAGACTTTTGGTCTAAACTTAGACCAAAAGTCTAACTTTACTACTCGTAAATGCCCTTTGTGAATACCGAAAGTTGTAAAGTTAGACTTTCGTCTCAGATTACTTCTGTGAATCGGGCCCAATGTGTCTGTTCAATCGAGTTTAGTAGATTTTAAATGTAGCGGAGTGGAAACTGGGCAGTGAAGTTATGACAGGTCACAAGGAAAATTGAGAATGAGAATGGGACAGGGTTTGGAGGGCTAAGAACAGGTGAGGTCTTAGTAGTAGGGGATTGAGCATGTATTGCCTGCATGATCTTTGGGGGTAGTCTGGGCATCTAGAAGGGAACTGAAGGTGGGGAGCAGGTCGTCATGTGGTATGAGTCTGAGTCTGAATTGAGGTATAACCTGAATTATTGTCTATCAAATTGGTATGTAACGTAGGTAAAATACATGTATATAAAGAAGGTGGTAAGATTTTTTATGTCAGAGACATTGCACTTGTATGGAGGTGGGTTGTTTGGGATCGTGAAAATTGCATGTGGTTGATTGGTTCACTGACAGAATATCGATGTAAAAAATATAGAAGTAAAAAATATTGATGAAAAAATATAGAATGCAAAAATATCGACTCCCTATACTTAAACAGGTAAGTACAAAAATATTGTAAAAAATATCGATGTTAAAAATATAATTGTACAAAATTGTACAAAATATCGATTTTTATATATATATATAAAATAAAATAATAAATATTAAATATATTAAATAACAAAAAAAAAATAAAGTGGATTTAATATACATTTTAACAAATATAACAAATAAACTTAATTAAAAAAATGTAAACATACATAATAATCAATATATATATATATATATATATATTTACATATTCACTTTAAAACAATTAATAAACTATTAATTGTAATGTATTTTACCATTTTAAAATTATATAAAAATATTTACATATATATATAAATATATATATATATATATATATATATATATATATACCAATAACATAAAATCTGTTAAAAAAAACATTCTATTATAAATTAAAACATTAAACTATTAAATAATCTTTAACCTTAAATTTACCACTCCAGTCAGTGCAACAGTAGGGAATGTGTTGGATAGTGGCAAGATAAAATGTACTATTCCCACTCCAATCAGTGCAACAGTAGGGAAAATGTTGGATTACAAAGGGGTAACAATTAATATTCTCACTCCAGTCAGTTCCAAAGTAAAAACAAACAAAATATTAACCACAAATATTTAAAAAACAAAATAAATAAGAAAATATATAAATATATTAAAAATTAAAATACAAACATATTTAATATTAAAAAATAAAAAAAACATATTATAATGTTAAATGCATATGACAAATACCTACAAATATTATATTAAATAAAAAATTTAAAAATCAAATAAATAAATATTTTTAATTAGAAATAATTTAGAATCAAAAATATTAATTATTACATACATTTACTTTTTTATTTCCTACCCTATACCACACAGTTCACAACCCACATGTAAATTTTATTACAAAATGTACTTACATAATTAACATAATTAATTACCAATTAAAGAAATATTATTAATTTTCAAAAAAATTTAAACTCACAAAAATGAATAAACATCATACACTTTACCCCTATGATCCCCACAAACCACTGGTAAAATTAAACTGCAAAAAAATTAGTTACACAATTAAAACTTATTTTCAATTAAAAGACTGATAGTATATAAAAACTAATTATACAGTAAGTAAAATTAATTTACTCCCACCCTTTATCCCTAAAAAAGTAAAACCCACACACAAACGAATATAAAAAATTACCCTAATTAAATATCAATTAATTAATTAACATTAATGATCAACCAAATATTAATTAATTAATTAAACATAAATTACTTCCCACACTTAACCCCTATAAACCCCTTAACCCACACCTAAAACTAATTACACAAATTCCATATTTAATTATCAATTAATTAGTTAATAGAAATTAACAACTAATTATTAATTCATTAAACATAAATTACTTCCCACCCTTTACCCCTATAAACCCCACAACCCGCACCTAAAATTAATTACACAATTTCTATAATTAATTTTCAATCAATTAATTAATATTAATTAAGAACTAATTATTAATTAATTAAAAATAAATTACTTCCCACCCTTTACCCCTATAAACCCCACAACCCACACCTAAAAAACATTACACAATTACAAAAATTAATTATCAATTAATTAATAATAATTAACAGCCAATTAATAATTAATTACAAATAAATAACTTCCCACAATTAACACTATAAAATCTAAATTAAATACATAAAAAATAATCATTAATTTATTATAATTAAATTACTTCCCATCCTATTCCCCTATAAACCCACAACCCGCTACGGAACTAAAAAACGCAAAATTTAATTAAAATAATATTGATAACTACTAAAAGTTTAACACATATATTAAAAAACATAAACAATACTTATACAAAAAACATACATCACATACATTTAAAATATAAACTTAAATACATAACACTAATTAAAAAATCGATATTTTAAACAACTATATTTTTGCAAACAATATTAATGACTTCTATATTTTTAAAACGATATTTCTTACCTTAAAATCGATATTCTTGACCACGATATTCTTGCTGTCGATATTTCTGAATCACGATATTCCAACTCAATATTTGTGTAAGTCGACATTTCCAACTCGATATTCTGTCTCAGCACCGGTTGATTGTCTCACTTAAGTCTGGGTAAGTTGGAAGGGATTCCAATCTCAAATGTTGTTTATTACCACCTGATGCTTGTATCATCATTTCACTATTTTTATAAATTATCATCTCTGCCTTATAATTGAGTTTTTTTGACTACAGGATTTTAGAGGTTTTGGTGACATACATTGGCTGTTACATAGTAGTATTGTGGCTGAAAGCTTGGTGTCGCTGGTAAATAAAATGAAGAGGATTTGTGTTTACTTTTCTAGACGCAATAATAGTGATTTGAAATTAGCAATTCTGTATGTTCTTTGAGTGTTCTTAGTTTGAAATTCTAAATTGCATTTTTGGAAAGGTTCAGTTGGTAGTTGGTTCTGGAACAGTGGGGTCCCTCTTTTGTAAGGATGAGATGATCTGACATTGTTGGAGTTGAGGTGTCTTTACATGAATTTTTGTAAGACTGATTACATATTGAGTGACCTGAATCTTAGCATTTTTTTTCAGAGTGGATATTCCTCAATTTTTGATTTTTTTGGGTCTCAGTTCTTGGGAGGCAGGGCATTTGGAATGTGTTTTTTTCCCTTATTGATTGGTGTCTCTTGGGCCGATTGTGGAGGGTTGAGAGGCAAAAGGTAAGGGCATTCGGGATTGCTGTGAACGTAGAACTTTTAAAGAAATTGGATAGGGATTTTACCAGGGTTTCAGTCCTCTCACAGTCCCTAATAGTCCCAAAGTGATAAATATCCTACTGGTATTTGTTATGCTTGTCAGTCAGTATGTCATTAGTTGTGGTAAAGTTACAGTTTGTATAGCAGATTCACCGGTAGAACTCACTTAATTGTCTTTTTCTATGCCTCCTAGGTCAGGCTGCCTGTGTATGATTGTAGTTCTACCTTTATTTCTGTTGGGCCAGCCATTCCTCTGTCAAGAGATAATGAGGCATCATGGAGCTTACTATCTGCTTAAAAAAATAAATTATGCTGACCCTTGGTTTACTGACCTTAAAGGGACCACTCCAATCCCTTTTTCATTTCTTCAGTCCCCTTGATCCTTTTAAGTGGTTGGTAGGGCTAGTCCTGCGGGGAAGGTTTTGATTCTAGGCATCTTGGCTTTTGAGGTCATCACATCTCTCTGAACAGGCCCCTGTTGTTCTCCTCGTGTTAGTGTCTGGGTTGCACACAGACTGGTTGGTCAGTACTGTGCCGCCTGATTAGTTCCAATGGCCTTGGCTGCTCGGGGTTCAAGAGTGGAGCCTTATCTGGACAGGACCTTCAGCAACATTCTATGTGCTGCACTGTAGAATTGTACAGTCACACCCGCACAGGCCTTATCACTGAGGCTGGTCTGTGCTTGTGGTGTTCCTTGTCATTCAGTGGGACACGTGTCAAAAGACATGAATCAGACGGAAACCAGTGTCTCTGGCTGCCCTCCAGACATTCTGGAGCGGTAAGGAATAGTGGTTCAATTCGAAGGTTGCCATGCAGTGTTAGGCGTTAGTGGCTCCCAAGCACACTATGGGACTCATTATGATGGCGGAAGGACCACCACCGCCGGGCCGGCGGTGGC
The DNA here is from genome assembly GCA_963921515.1 of Calotriton arnoldi. Lineage (NCBI taxonomy): Eukaryota > Metazoa > Chordata > Amphibia > Caudata > Salamandridae > Calotriton > Calotriton arnoldi. The sequence goes on from CAWUFW010008288.1 coordinate 387,627, forward strand.
GGTCCTTCCGCCATCACATAGTGATCTACCCACCACCAAATTAGGATGGCGGTGGGTACAGTGGCGGACGAAAAGTCCGTCCGCTGCTTTTCCACAGGAGGCAATCACACCGATTGCCTGGCGGATGGAGCAGGGCCACTGATATGGTTGCGGTGCCTAGAAGGCACCGTCTGCCATATTAGGATGTGGGTTTGAAGAGGCCTTTCCATGGCGGCGATGCCGCCATGGAAAGGCTGGCGGGGATTGGGTTTGGGGCCCTGTTACGGGCCCCCCTTGTGGGGGGCGGTGTCGCTGCACTGGGAGGTACCCATGGTACCCCCCCTCATTTCCATGCACCAAGTGGCAGTCACCGTCTGGTGCCTGCCACCTAGTGCAGGGAAATGCTGTGCACCCACTTTTGACATTGCGGGCGGTGCTGCAGCCAGCAGCACCGCCCGCAATGTCAAAAGCCCAGGATGCGCCCGCCAGTATGGCGGTCGCATCCTAATATGTGTAGTGGGACCGCCGCATGTATGGCGGGCGGTCCCAGCACCGCTACGATGGCGGGCGGACTAATGTCCGCCCGCCATCGTAATGAGCCCCTATATTTCTTCATGCCGCCATCTCAGTAAGTGGAAGATTTTATGCCAGTTTGAATATACCAGAAACCAATGTTTTCTTCTGAAAGCATTAGATTTCCTTTGGCACAGGAGGGTGTTGGGGATAATGCATACATTGCTACCCATGCTGCGGAACTCAAAGATGAGCCTTCATCCTATTTGCCATCAGAACTAGACATCATAGCCAGACTGAGGGTTCTCTCTCCTCTAGTCGAGGCCACTGGATTTATGCGGCAAGGGATGACCAAATTATGTGGCAGCGTTTATTAAATTATGCAGCAGAAAAATGCAAATTATGTGACATAATGTGTCACATTTTGTGATAATATCAGTTCATTATTTTGTCCTTTTTACACATGTTAACGCAGCCTGAACAAGCGTTTCACCATATTAGTACTAGTTTAACACCCAAATTGAGCAATGTGCAACTGAAACATGAACATTCAACATTTGTAAAATGTCTTCCACTGAACAGCAACGTGTGTTGGGGCATTTTTAGTAACTTTTGATCCGTTTGAGCTAGAAACAATTTTTTTGCTAAAATCTGCAAATTATGCAGCAGATGATGGATTATGCGGCAAATCCGGAAAATCCATAACTATACAAAAAAATGCCATGGCCACAAAATCGCATAATTCCAGTGGCCCTGCCTATAGTTTAACAATTCAGTTCCTTACAAAGCAAAGACACATTTTGGAAACTGAAGATGTCCTTAAGCTTTCTCAAACCAAAGCAATAAGTCTGACTTTGGGTGCGCAACACAATTATCTGTAACAGGATGTAGGAAAAGTTTGAGGAAGTGTGACAGACAACTTTTCATTCCAGGTGAAACAGTACATCATCCTTTGGTGGAGATTCTCATTTTCAATGGAACTACTGTAATGTGAACCAGTGACCTTATTATAGTGGACACAAGAGGCCATTAATTGTGGCAAAGAATCGGTGATATTGTGAATCCTTCTACATATTGAATGAAATATACATAATGTTAGGCTTCTCAATCTCTTCTCTTACCATGACAGACCCTTTGTGGTTTCTTTAAGTATTCTTGCTGTCCAAGTATAATCACTTCCCCTGCTTAGACATGGGCATTTTGAAATGTTTGCTACTTTGTCTTCTGTATGTGTGGGAGTTGATTGCTGATTGTGTAGAATGAATTACCTCCCATACAATCACTACCCTTCCAATGTAAATAAATATTATCTATGCTCATATCCTTTGATCATTCCATTAAATGTTGCTATCTATTTAACATCATCTCATCAATATTCTTGAATTCCCTATAAAAACTGTTTGATTAAACTATGCTTGTGTTTGTGAGCTAACAGTGCATGTCTTTGTCCTGAATATATTTATTTTATTATTATTTTATTTGGCGTTATTATAAAGCTTTATATACTGACTTGCAATACCCTCAGAATGCAAACATGGCTCCACATTTTGGCATATTACCAAAATTTATATTTCTAGTGAAGTGTCCCATGGTAAAACTGCTTGTTTTTTATGTTGGCTGTCGAGGTTGTGCCATTCATTACAAATCTTTTAATCATATATTCGTAGAAGGGAGGTGGGTCTGGAAGGCACAATTGTAAGTTGTGCAATTGGTGGTTGTCGAAGAAAGTATGTCGTTTTGCGCAATAGGCATAGGGCATAGAAAGCATGTAGCTTTTGCGCAACAGGCACGGGGCATAGAAAGCATGTAGCTTTTGCGTAACAGGCACGGGCACAGAAAGCATGTAGCTTTTGCGCAACAGGCACAGGGCATTTCCTCATATCTCTGGTGTGTAATGTTCAAGGCATAAGTGTCATGGCAGTGACCTGATGAGGTAAGGCATTAGCTGCGTTCAAACAACAGCAGTAATATCCCACTAAAGGAAGCGTGCTGTATGTTTATTTGTGCCTTGTGAAGGTTGGAGAGCCTACACACTGGTATGTTCTGATGACTGTAGGGTTGTAAGACACCCCGCCATGACAACAGCAGCAGCAGCAAAGAGTAGTTTTTCTGAAATTCTAGCAACTGCTGTTGTCAATCTTTCTCTCAGAGCAACCTTAACTCTTTGTGCTCACAAGGCAGGTAAGGTGTGTGTTCTATTCAGTGGTTCCATGGGGCTCTTGTGGTTGATTTACAGACATGAATAATTCGTTAATTTACTGTTAGGTACTGTACTTCTCTCTGAAGCATCTATTGTATTGGAGCACTTTATACAATGCTTCATACCCTGTTCTGAGGGGTGAGGCGCATTATTGGATGGGTAGTATTGGTGGAGATAATGTGAGAAGAGGGCAATGAAATGCTACGGACAGGCCGTAGAGGGCACCAAGCATTTTCCCGGAGGGCCGGATGGGAGTGGGTAGGTTTTGGACCAGTGGGGGCTGTTTTTGTTACTGGTGGCCCGTTTGGCAGCAGCGCTGCATTATTGGCCCTCTGTAACAAATGCAGCAGCAGTGTTTCCCACCAGCCCCACCCCTCCACCCCCGCATCCTCCCCCTTCCGGGGCCGGTACAACTTAAATGCCAGGGCTGGTTTGCGTTCTCAGTCCGACCCTGAATGAAAGTAAAAAACTGTTGTTCTGCATGTGGATAGATGCCTATAGACGAGACGTGCTGCTCTGTCCACACTAGGACATGTATGTGTGCACAAGTATGCCTGTGGGGTGTGTCTTCCTATGGACATACACTACCAAAGGTATTGCTGACACTCGCCTTTTTTATATTTATTCAGTTCCCAATTTACTACAGTGAAGGTCTTGCAGAAATCTTTGTGGTTAAAGTCTTAACTTACTCTCTGGGTTTGTAATCTGGTTCGTACAACCACAGTCGGATTCTTTGTGTCTGCTTCTACTTGACTGCAGCCCAATAATGTGAGGGATGACGCACTGTAATTTACTTCCCATGCAGAAGCATAAGATCCACTGTTGTAAGCTATTATTTATAATAAGACATTTCAGTACTTTATGGCATGATAAATTAGAGGGGATTATACCATAACCAGGCAATTAACCGAAATACTAACATAATTAATTAAAGTTAATAGTATTCCTTTCATCTTAAATTCTAACATGCAGAGAGTAAGAAAGACAAAAAGAGAACACTCAATGCTAGCAGGCTGTAAAACAGTGATAGTCAATGTGTGGCCCGAGGACCGCCTGCAACCCCTGCTGACCTTTACATGCTATCCCCTGGTGAACAGCATCACTGGGCTGCTGTTTACTTGAGAGAGCACTAACATTCAGAAAGATGCTAAATAAATGGGCAAGCATTTCCTTACCCTCTAACTAAAGTAAAAGAAAAGAAGCAAATAAGGTGCCCTGCACCACTTAACTTTAGGAATTCATCTTTAAAGACATCTTGCAACAAACATGTAAACATATCATAAAGTTTCTACAATATTCTAAAAATTTGTATTTCATTAACTTGAAGAAGCGTTTCGCCTTAGTACATTGGATTATTTCAGTGCATTGAGAAGTATTTTTTTAAAGTGATAGATTTAAAAAATGAACATAGAAACATGCATGCCTCCTCCCACCCTGACAGCAATGCCAATTGCTAACTAAGAGGCAAGACAGTTGTCATATGGATCATTCTGTGATTCCTTGGTTGATATTTTATATGGACTACATTATAACTTATTAAATCAAACATGAGAAGGTTTTGTACAGGTCCCATCCTCAACTAATGCATTTCAAAGCGCTCTTATAGGTGATGAGGAAGAAGAGGAGGTGTTAAAATTGGGTTGTTGGCTGACTGGGGTTAGAGAGCTGGTCAAGCAGCAACCACAATCCTAGCCAGGGTAAGACACAAGCAAACCCCAAATTTACCTGTGCTCAACCCCCCGGTAGCTTGGCACAGAGCAGACAGGCTTAACTTAGAGGCAATATGTAAAGTATTTGTGTGACACTTCAAACAGCAAAGCAGTGAAAACACCACACAAAAAGACCCCACACCAAGTTAGAAAAAAAGAGCAACATTTCATAAAAAAGACCAAAATAACAAAAATCCAATCAGTAGAATGGGAGTTATGAATTTTTAAAGAATAAACTATAAATCGCCAACCAGGGATATCTGGTCACACAGGCCAACCTCGATGTAGTGAGGTTTGGATGCAGTCCCAGATCAGTCCCGCTGAAGTTTTACCTTCTCAAGTTTTGAGCAAAGAGTTCTGCTTGCGTTGGAGAGGGTCATGGGAGCAAAGAGAGCAATGCTGGCAGTGGTCCGTGTGGTACGAACAGCAGGCTGGGCTTTGCAGATGGGTGGGCTGGAGCTCCGTGTTGGCGGTCCTCCATGAGCTGTTGATGCTGCTGACTGAAGAGACAGGCTGGCGGTGGCTCTTGCTGATTTTCGGTGCAAGCGGTGTGGTTCGACGCAAACAGGCCCACTCACTGCCATGAAGAGTCGAAAAGCTCAATTTCAAGACGCCAAGGGACCTAAGGGGCATCATGTGGGCATCAGGAATTCACTATAGACTGGTCCAGGAGCTGTTGGGAACCCTGTTAAGTCCCTGAGGCTCAGATCAGGAGGCAGCAGACAAGTCCTTTGAGTCTCTCTGGGGTCATGGGTTCAAGATGGAGTTGCCGGTCCAATTCTCCTTCCCCAGGCAAGAGGGCAGCAGGGCAGCAGAGCAGCAGTTCCTATAGAGCAGCAGTCCAGCAGAGTGGCAGAGTATCCACAGGTCTAGAAGTGTACTGAAGAGGTAGTGAAGAGTTGGTGTGACCCAGAGACAGGCTGCAGGCACCAAATGGCTAAGGCAAGAAAATGCCAACTTTCTAAAAAATGGCATTTTCAGAACTGTAGTTTAAAATCTGACTTCAACATAAGTTAGGACTTTAAATTAGGATTCCAGCGACACCAAACATGAACCAGTGATCTCTTCCCAATTGGAAATTACACTTATAAAGTGTAAGAAGGCAACTCCAGTATTATCCCATGGGAGAGATAGGCCTTACAGTAGTGAAAAACGAGTTTCAGAGTTTTTCACTACCAGAAAATGTAAAACTTAAAAGTACATGTCCAACCTTTTAAATGCACTGCACCCTGCCCTTGGAGCTGTCTAGGGCCTACCCTAGGAGTGACTTATATGTATTAAAAAGGATGGTTTGGACCTGGTAAAAGGTTTCTTTTGCCAGGTCAGCATGGCAGGTTAAAACTGCACACACAAGCTCTGCAGTGGCAGGCCTGAGATGTTTAAAGGGCTACTTAAGTGGGTGGCACAATCAGTGTTGCAGGCCCACTAGTGGCGTTTAATTTACAGGCCCTGGGTACATGTAGTGCCTCTTCACTAGGGACTTATAGGTAAATTAAATAAGCCAATTGGGTATAGGCCAATGTTACAATGTTTAGAGGAGAGAGCACAATCAGTTTAGCAGTGGAGCAGCAGTGGTAATGTGCACAAAGTCCTAAGGCCAGCAAAAACGAGGTCAGGAAACATGAAGGAAGAAGTCAAAAGGTTTGAGGAAAGACCACCCCAAGACTGACAGGTCTAACAACCAGTATGGAAGGAAACCCTAAAAATAACTACAAGACTCACTTTCCAGACCATGTACATGATTCGCTTCCCCTACGCCACCTTACACCCTGCCCCAGAGTCCCAATCCCACCCTGCTGACATCAATGTGGTCCTTGGGAACATACCAGACCATATCTTTCGGCTCCTGGGAAAACGTGTGCGAGTACCCATGCTCTAAAACTAATAGTAGAACTCTGAACTTGTTTTACAGTCACAACTGAATTCACATGTATGGATATGAATACTTGTTTTCATCCTTAAATTTATGGACATTAGAAGTGAGGAATAGACAACTGAGTAAAAAATTCCACTTATCACTATGTGGTGGGGACTGTGCAAACTCCACTCTATCTTCCTGAAATAATAATAACAGCCCTTTCTTACCCTCCAAGTCATGGTCATTACTTATGTTTCCACTTTTCGTTTCTTACAAAGATTCAGAGTATCCCTTCTGTATGAAGATTCTTTTTATATCCATTTCTACCTTATTATAAATGTGAACAGCCTTCAGAAGATATATGAGATCTTCATATGAATTTCTCTCTAAATACTAATAATATTTAAGTCTAGAGAGACGCAAATGCACAACACAATACACTTCTATCTAAACGTTAAGCCTGTCGAAGGGATGGATAGTTCAGACTATGAAACCAGGAAACATATGCTGAAATCCTAGTTTTCCTCACTTGGTAAGCTCTTGATTCTTGGGCAAAGAAACTATGTTGAAAAAAAAGCAAACATTTTTAAGGCACCTTGACCTTCGACCAAAATGGCTTTTGTTTTTGAGAGAATGTTTTTAACACACACATGCACACGCACACACACACACATGCACACACTACTACGAGAACTACAAGCTCCCCAATTGCTCGCCATCCACATGGCCACAAGTATGGAAACAACAGGGATGGTGGCATTGTAACACTCTGGCAGTACTGGAACATACCAGAGGATTGTGGGGAGTATGGGAATAACAGAGGATATGGTTATTAATTTACATCGAAAAACTTATAAACCAAATTCTTAACTTGTTGCATCCATCCACTCACTTATTCATTGGATGGTAGGGTACTGAAAGCGGTGGTGCTCTGTCACAACTTTCTGTAGCCTCAGGTGGATTATGTAGTAGGGCTCATATATTGCCACTGCTGCTAGTCACCAAGGACCTCCCAGTATTGATAGCATGTTGGACTTACAGAGCACTTATGTTTACCAGTCCATGCATGAGTAGCTCAACCGTTCCTGGTTTTTGTCATTTCATTCTGGGTATTGTATCCCCATTAATCCCATTATAAAATCCAAACTACTAGTCCAAGAAAGCAAAGAAAAAATCTGGACTGGATGAGCTACTCATGCATGTACCTGGGAATCTTGAGCAATATTGACTTAACATGAATCTTACGGAAACTCAGTGGGGATATATATCTATAAAAATTCCACAATGGTTCCAAGGATATATATAAAATGAAAAAAAGACATTTTAATTCTAAAGCTTCTTGTGATGTATCCACTGGCACAAAGTGAACACCACCTGAACAGACATAGGACCTAGACCAGAGAGATGGCTGAGAGCACCAATAAGAGGATGAGTAAATATAAAAAAAAGCCTTACTTTATGAGGAAATTAACCCCACTCGCCCCCTTGCAGTTTGGTTTATTAGTTCTGGAATCCATCCATTGGCTTTTCTGTACTGCAGCAATGAAAATGTATTGTTTTAATAATACTTAAAATAACCTTTCTTGGCTGGCTGCCATCTGTGAGATTTATATTCTTACTTTAAAGCATTTATATTAGAGCAATGAGAGGCTAGCGATTGAATTCATATGGTAATCCCTGTCCTTGATATCCCATCGTCAAATGAACAAACTTTTGAAATGTTTTTTAAATTAAATATATAAATAGATCCATTCACCTATGCTTATAGATGAGGGTGTGCATAATTTTCACAGTAAAGTCCTGCAAAGTTCAAAACTTTCCACTTTTCTTGTGGAAGAAAGGTCTTTGTAGAAAATTTTTCTAACAAATCAGTTTTTTTCTTGAGGGACAATTCTTTCATTGATGGTTGAACTATATAAGAAATATCTTTTGACAACAAGTTATTTCAACATATTTTTTTCCACTCTCTTTTTAACTATGCCTCCTTGTGAAGTTCATGAATTCTGAGAGGTGGCAAAAAAACTTCATGAAGAAGGAGTAAGTAAATTTGTACAACTTATCACACAGCTTCATACAACTCTAGTAAGGAGGACAAACTAAGGTTGCATTTATTGTTATTATTGATAAATATCAGGGTTTAGCCCTTCATCAGTAGAGAGCAGAAGTAGTAGAGAGCAGGGAAAAGTCATCTGGGGTTGGTGAAATGCTGACCAGATCTTCACAGGTTTAAAAGGCTTCCTTGAGCCAACGAGCTGACGAGCTCACCTGGGATGCACCTGTGTGCCTGTGGAACGGTACTGTGACCTGTGAAGACTTGGGCAGCATTTCAGCAATCCCAGATGACTTTTCTCTGCTCTCTACTACTTCTGCTCTCTACTGATGAAGGGATAAACCCAGAAACACGTGTCTAGAGATAACAGCACCAACTTTGGTAAAAAACTACAGCAACTTTGAAGTAAGCGTACTGCATTTACCAGAATGCAATGGGGTGAACTGTGCTGGGATGAGAGTCAGTGTGCTCCCTCCTCCCTTGTCATTTAATTTAATGTTAGTACAATTCACAGTGCTACAAGGTTTATTACAGCAGAAAATGTGAATAAACAGTGCCAGGTGCACTGGCAAACTTGAATTATTTCCTTGTCCACATAATCCAGCTACTTTCTTGCACACAAAAAATCTCAGATATTTCACCTGTGCTCCCATCTCCAAAAGAGTTTCTTTTTCATAAATACGCAAATCTGCAGAAGTGGTTGGAGGAGAAAATGTCTCCTGCAAGCCTTTGCTCCTGAGAGGAATTTCCTCATCAAACCAGTCTCCTGTTAGAAAACAATTGTGTAAACTTTTGCATCTGCTTAATGAACAATTTTGCTAATTCTTTGGGTATAATACAAAAAATCCTGCAGGGGCCTAATAAATTCCAAATATGAGTCACTGAAAGAGTACTGTACTCTTATTTTCATCCAGATACAAAAACCTAAATGCTACTTTGTTAAATCGCTTGAGAAGGCCCCTGCGCAGAGTTGGACTGTAACAGAAAATTGGCCGGGGTACAAAATAAAAAAAAGTGGCCCACATTTGCCAGTCAGGCCAGTTGTGAACTAGCAGAGCCATGCTGCATAGGTGATTTGCACAGTATGGGACTCTGCAGGAATTTATGTTGGCTGAAGACAAAGGGGCTGATTCCGATTCCGGCCGGAAATCTCTCCGACCGAGCCGGACCCGGAGAGAATTCCGACCGAATCGGACCCTAGCAGTCCGACCGGACGAATACGATGCATTCGCATGCTATGGGACTCGATTCGGTCGGACTCCCATTGAAGTCAATAGGAGCCGGTCGTACAACGCGTACGCGGGCTCCCATTGACTCAATGGGTGCGAGCGAACAAGGGCGCCCCCTACAGCGCGTGCGCGTCCATGCGCATCGCGGCGTACATGCACAGGTAGGGGGACCCATGGGTCCCCCTGTGTGCGACTCGCGCGCCTACGCGTACAGGGGGGTCCGACGCGGACCCCCAAAGTCCAGCTCCGACAGCTCTTTCGAGCCGGACGGCACGAGTCGGTAGGACTGCTTGCGGTGTGCATCGTACTTACCCGGCCAGGAAACGTCTCCATAGCGCGGTGCGAGTCGTGTCCGTGCGAGTCGGTCGGAGCGTGTTGAAGCCGCGTACGAGTCGGTCGGCGATTTCGCGGGAGCTTGCATCGTACTCGCTCGGCCGGACCCGCGTACGATTCGGTCGGGAAACAGGGCTCCGAATCGGATCCGGTAAATCCGAATCCGATTCGGAGCACTACCGGCCGAGATCGGAATCGGCCCCAAAGTCTTTGGTAAGACCAGGAGCACCAACAGTAAAATCCAGCCACCAGTTCATAAAACATGCCCACAAACAGCCAAAAAACTGGCCCACTGACCTGTGAGGCCAGCCCTTCTGGCACTGCCGGGTTGCCCTCATCCCCGAGACAGAGCAGAGACAGCCTATGGGTTACCAGCACAGCACTCATCTTACTGCCCAATCACAATAATATCTGGCAATCAGGCACCTCACAGAAATGAACCTTCTCAGATTCCCTTGACACCAGATGTTAGACCTGGCATCTTTTGACATGGTTTCCCCTGTCTTTTTGTCTCTGACTTCCTGATTTTGACAATGTGCTGGATTTCATTTTTGCTGCCTTTAGGACTCTTTTCCACTACTGACCAGTGCTAAAGTGCAAGTGCTTCCTGTTTAAAATGTACATGATATTTGGTTTCTCCATAATTTACTGGTTTGATTTACTAGTGAGTTCGTAGTACAGTGCACCAGGTGTTCCTAGAGCCTGTAAATCAAATGCTACTAGTGGGCCTGCAGCACTGATTGTGCCAACCACATGAGTAGCCCTGCAAACCTGCCTCAGGGCTGCCACTTCATAGCTTGTGTGTGCAGTTTAAACTGCCATGTCGACCTGGCAAGGACACCTGCACGCCAGGCCCAAACCCTCCCTTTCATTAAATGTAAGGCACCTCAAAGGTAATCCCTAGATAGCCCTATACGCAATGTGCAGTGTATTTAAAAGGTAGGACATGTAATTTTGAGTTTTACATGTCGTGGCAGTAAAGAGATGCTAAATTCATTTTTTCACTACAGCAAGTCCTATCTCTCTCAAAGGTTAGCATTGGAGCTGCCTTGTAACATCTGACAATAGTATCTTCCTAGAGGGAGCTGTTAAAAAATTGGAGTTTGGTGTCTCTGGACTCACAATTTAAAAATACATCTTTTAGTGAAGTTGGTTTTTAAATTTCAGGTCTGAAAATGCCACTTTTAGAAAGTTGGCATTTTCTTACTTTAACCATTCTGTGCCTCTGCCTGCCTCTGAATACATGTCTGGGTCAGGATGACAGTTGGACTGTTTGTGCATTCACTCTAGACCAGGGGTATTCAAACTGTGGGGCGCGACCCCCAGGGGGGCCATGGAGTGATAGAAAGGGTTCTCGCATTCCCGGTCACACTTCTGCCCAGGCCCATAGGACTACAAGGGCTTTAACCCACCTCCTTCCCCGTCGTTTGTCTCAGCCCGGGCTGCTGCAGTGCAGCTTGAGCTGCTGTGGGCTCGGCTGGGCAGTGTCTGGAGTCTTATCTCCGGCATGCCCGAGTTTTTCACAGGTCTTTAAAGACCATTTGCATATTTACATACCTTTTGTAAACTGGTTACCGAGGCTTAGTTTTTTTTCTAGTTCCAGTAGCCCCTGGGGCCCCACTCTGCCTATTCCTTACATTTGTATTTTACATTTACTGCGGTAGTGTGAGAATGCATTTCATTAAAAGGAATATAAAGTAGGGTTGCCAAAAGAAAAATGCCTGCTGTGTGTTATTTAAAGAGCCTGCAAAGACCTCCTCTTGACACTAAATAGAGTTATAAATAAAAAAATATGTATTCATTCGTTATGTGACTTTTCTGTCTTTGTTCCCTTTAATTATCAGTCATGGATCATTGAGGCAGCCCTAGAACACAATTAGAAATGCTTTCTATTTATATTTGCTGTTCTAAGTATGCACAGATAAGTGCTGAAAATACGGCTTTAGGTGACTGCTTATTTTTGTACCGTTTGGGACATCAAAATAATGAGCTGGCAACCCTAACCATAGGACTGGAAGTTTGTTGCAGGATCAGCATATTATTTATTTCCTCCACCCTCAATCCCTGATTAATGCCATAATAACAATAGTTTAACTTATATCTTAAACCCTACGCCGCCGTCAACAACATGCTGAGTTACTTCAAGTGTCTGGGAATGCACCCTGCATTCAGGCAACTCACTCCTCATTCTCGCCCTTTACTTTCACGCTCACCCTGCACTCACAGCGATCACAATGCACTCACACTGATCACCATGCGCTCACACCATTCACCTGCTCACCCTGCGCTCACAGTGATCACTCTGCACTCACAATGCACTTGCGCTGTTCACCCTGTACCTCACCCTGCAGTCACACAAGCACACTACTCACCCTGCACTCATGTGACACTTCACTCACCTGTCCCCCTCACTGCTCAATCTGCAACTCACTCAAACAAGCCCATCCTTAACCATGCATTCATTCGTCCCACTCTGCACTTACATCTGCACCCAAATTCATATGGTCACCTCACTCACCCTGCAGTCACTCCTCTTACCCTACTCTCACACTGTTGCATCGCTCACCGTGCACTCACATTGGCACTCCTGTCACCCACACAGTGCAGAGGGTTAATGTGCCTGCTACAAAGAACATGTACCATGCAGATCACAGAACTGAGTGTGAGTAAACTATGAGTAGCGCTATAAAAAAATGAAATGTTTGTCAAAAGGGTGCTATAGAGAGATGAGGTGCATTGTTGGTGAGTGGTAGTGAGGGAATTCATGTAGAAGGAGGAAACGGGGGAGGGGGCACCAAAAAAGACTGTTGCACCGTGTGCGACCAGTGCTAGGGCCATCCCTGGCTGGGAGTGTGTTAGCCCCCCCCCCCCGAAGTTTGGGTCTAGTGGCTCCCTTGCTTCTGCCTATTATTATTTACATTCATAGTGCGCTACTGTTACCAAAAGGTGTCCTGGGGCTAATAGCCATCTGCTGCATGAAGGCAAATGAGAAACGCACAGAAGGGGAATGAGAACCAGCCAAATGGGATAACCTACAGAGCATAGAGCCAGGTTTTTATATCTTCCTAAAGGATAATAGATTTTTGGTGGAGCGAAGGAAAGGAGGGTGCATGTTCCATAACTGTGCGCCCTGCACCAAAACAGCAAAACAGACAATTTGTGTCTTCCTGAATTAGGGAACAATAAGCAGAGTGGCACAGGCCGAGAGGAGCATACAGGTCCAACCCGTGTGTTCGGTGAGGAGAGATGAAAGAAGAGAGGATGAGAGAGGACAGCAAGGGAGTGAGAGAATTCGATTGAAGAGGTCAGGGATGAGGAGAAATGTGAAGTGCCAAAGGGAAGTGCGGACACACAAGAAGTGAGTGTGAGCTAAATGTGAGGGCATAGAGGAGGGCTACTGTTAAACTGTGAGAGAAGATAGCTGAGAGATGATCTGTGACCTAAAAAGATAATGTGATGTAACATGGGTGAGGGACAGCAGCGATAGGGGAAGAGAGGGAGTACTTGGGTGGGTGCTGAGCAGTCATTAATTTTTAATAAAACATGTGCCAGGGCCCTCACCAGTATGCCACTGCAACTTTAACCACAGACCCATTGCCTTGCCTGGCGATCAATGACAATACCTATGCAACTAACAACCATAACACTTGTACAAGTGTGACTATTCAGACTATTTCAAGCCCCCAAAGGTATAAGAATGGCATGGGTGTCAGGAGTTTATCATTTTTAGTGTATATTGAATTAATAAACCGCTGTTCTGCTCATCTCTAAATTACACAGACAGAGCCACCATGTGGCAGACTGCCATAGTGCCAGTGTGCACAATTAGGTACCAGTGCGGAGCACCGGAAACCACCTGCTCAAATTAAGCACTGGTGCTGAGGTAACAGGGGAGAGGGACGTTGGTACAAGAAGGTGTGGAAGAACAAAGGGAGATGTGAAAGATGAATGGGGGACTGGAGAGGTGTAAGATACAAATAGACAAAAATTTGAATGGAGAGACTTTAGGTGAATGAGAAGTGCTGAGGTGACGGGGCCAGAGAGGCCATGAGATGAATGTGAGAGACTGTTAGAGATGAGGGCAGTGAAAAGACAGAATGGCAAGAGGTGATTAAAGGTGAAGTGAGAGGTTGAATGGGGGAGAGTTCAGAAATTGTAAAAAGGGGTGAAAGAAAATGGCCTGCAAAGAGAGAAAGGGATCCGGGATTGGGATAGGAGAGAGGGATGAAAGGGAGGGGGTGAGAGGAAAGCGGCATGGGTAAACTGTTTAACTCTGCACAAGACCGCAAGGGTTTTAAGGGACCCCTGCTGCTCCCGGCCAGGGCCAGGTGAGCTTCTAATGTGGCAGTACGTATTCCTGCGGAGTGCAAGGCCCATCACAAAGGTTGACGAGACATCTTTCTGATGTTAATTGCTGTATTTTGGTTATAAACTGGTACTGATGGGGTGAAATCTTTCCTCAGTGTTACTGTGTGTACAAAATGTCAAATTAATGAAGCAATGCTATTCCAAAATGCGCGGCATCACATAACATTATTTACATTTTCTTCCCACACAATTTGGTCAAGCCTGTCGCGTAATTTGGTCAACACCTGCCTCATAATTCCAGTAGCCCTGCCTACAGGTTTAGAAATGTTTGTCAGGAGGGGGTCCTTATGCCTGAAAAGGTTGACAGGGGGGTCTCGGCATCCAAAAGTTTGAAGACCTCTGCTCTAGACAGTCACACAAGGAGAGATGAGGTGTACCCCGCATATCTTGATGGTCCATCACCAGGCTGATTGACCTTCCTGAGCTAGAGTGGTGGGAAGAGTTGACACTGACACCTGAATAGGGCTGTGTCTATTCTCACACAAAGAGGTCTCCACCTCCTGTCTGGAGCGAGGGCAGGGAAGGGCATTGCCTTGTGCACTAGAAAGACCTTTCTTTGAAGTTTGAAAAACACAAAGGCTGAAATGGGTATAAGTACTGGGCCTCTGATACCATATACTCAGAACACTTCTGGACTGAAGACATTCTGCCAGGAAGAAGAGCTGTGTTGCTGTCAGGAGGGACTGCCACTTTGCTGTTCGCTTTGCTCTTTTGGCCTCCTTCTTACTGCTTCTGTGCTGGAAGTGAAAGGCCTGGACTTTGCTTTCTACATTCTGCTTTCTGAGGTTCTCCAAGGGCTTGAGTTGAGATTGCCTCCTGTTGGAAGTCTCAGGGCCTCAACGACTTCATCTGCAACACCTTGGCTCCTTTGCTGGGAGTCCTAGCTTGCCAGTGGTGCCAAATTCAGTTCCTGGACCCTTGGAAGTGAGTTTGCTTTGCTAAACAAGAAGAAACCAGCACATCAACTTCGAGTGTGACTTCAGAGCTGGTGCTGTTTTTCGACACAGCATCGCTGCCTGCACCGAAGCTGCGCAGGATGCAACAACCACGAATTACAATGCTGGCCCCATGCCGCCGCAGCACCTCCGAAGTTCTGCCACAGCGTGGATCCCAACTGCTGTGTCACCGACATCTGTGACAACTGACTCCAACTCTGCCGCAGCACCTGTGGCCCTGTGGTCAGATATCGATACCACAGAGATGAGGCCTCACTTCTTGATCCGGAGCTTCATCGACCGCGCACTGCTGTCAGGAACCAATGCCTCTCTACCAACACTGCACCACCTCCACTGTGCCTGCAAAGCCCCTGGGCTTCAGCGGCTCAATGACTCTGCCCGCCTCTAGGAACCAATGCCTCACATGCTTCAGTGATGCATCACTTCCGTTGTGCAATGCACCAACCCGAGCGCTGATGCACCACCGACCTGCACAGCAGTAAGGAACCGAGCCACACAGGCTTCAGCGACACCTCACCTCCCTGGCGCAGGCAACATTTTTGTTTCTCATCCTTTTCCAAGGAATTGTACCCGGGGACAGTGTGACTCCGTAGCCGGCCCGCTCCATCGTGGTCGGCGCCTGAACTGTTGGATTCAACTTCGTCAAGCACGTCGTATAGCCCCAGCCAGAGCTATTGTGTTTTTAATCGCTATAACTTTTAATATTGAGAATTTGATATCTTGAGTTGTGTATGTTGGATTTTGTCATTTCGGTCTTGTTTTATTCAGATAAATATTGGCTAGTTTTATAAACTGGTGTGGAGTACTTTTGTGGTGTTTTCACTGTGTTACTGTGTGTGTGTGTGTCTGTGCAAATACTTTGCACATTGCCTCTCAGATAAGCCTGACTTCTCTTGCCAAGCAACCAAGGGGGTGATCTTGGGCTATTCTGAGGGTGTAACTTCCTTCCCCTGTCTAGAGTGAGGGTCCCTACTTGGACAGGGTGCAAAACACTGCCAACTAGAGACCCCATTTCTAACACCCGGCCACGGCATTGCCTCGGTATCCGCAGGCAATGTTTTCATCTCACGTGCCTTGGCGCGCTCAGAACAATCAGAGTAGTTGTTCCGAGCGCACGTGGCAGCTTATCTGTGCTTGGTCAACCGAGCCCTCAGGTCTTCATCTTCATTTATTCCTTTCTCCTCGAGCAGTAAATATATGAACCACTTAATGCATCAGCTCCGGCAGCATCCGGCTATGATTCCCCACGCGCTGCCTACAGAAGCTGCTTGTCAACTGCTTCGTATGATGTGTGAAGATTCAGCATGCAGCCCCATATTTCATCTTTCATTCCTACCTCCTCGCCTTACTCAGAGGAGAAGGTTAGCTGCAGGCTTATCTGCTAACATGCTTCTGTTCTTTCCCTCCAGGCTTTCCTGAAACGTTGCCAAGCACGCCCTTTGAACATGTGGTAAAAAGGCTGCATATTTAAGAAACATGATATCTGTATATTTGATCTCGCTAATTATTAGCTGTATATTAACCTACTGTTTATTTGAGGCTTGAGGAAACTAGAAGTGCTGCACTCTCGAGTGTTTTTTCTTTAATCTTTAATTGAATGTTAGCTCCTCCTGATGCATATTTATTCACCTGTACGGCTTTCAGGAGGAAGGTTGCAGCCACCGTTTCTATTTCCACATAGTTTTGATTGCTCCCAATCGGACGTTTTTGAAAATATGTTTTTTATTAAAAAAATTAACATAAAACTGCAATATTGCACTTTTAATTTCAGAGTGCAGAATTAGCTGCCCCACAGGCTTCAGCGGGGGATTCTAAGTTGGCGATAGTGACGGGCAGTCGATTTTAAGCTGGTTAGCTATATCCTAGAGTACAGCCCATTGTTTCTTGGCTCTATTCTAGGAGTGTCTACATTTATGACAAATGCTCTTGGTAAACTTTGCAAAATGGTATGAAAACCTTTGCAAAGGGTGCAAAAGGGGACCACTGTGGGTGTGATCTGGTAGATTGATGGGAGGAGGGAGGGGACTGCATTGTCTGGAGCCGCCCAGGTGGAGCCGCCCTCTTCGGTGATGGATGAAGGTGTGGAGCAGACGAATCAGATTCTCATGGTAGCCCGCACATTTGGAGTATTCTTCCTGGGACCACAGGGACAGCGGCCTCTTGAGAGAACATATCCTGCGTGCCTCATGAGGTGGCTGACGATTCGCTTTGTTTAGAGCGGAGAAGCCCTCAAAGAAAGTGAATTTGGGTACTAACTGCTCCAGGATGACTCGTCTTCGAGGAAAGACTTCCTTTGTGGTCAGCTGAGCTGTCCACCTCCTCATGAGGCGCTTAGTAGCTGATAAATGGTTTATGATGAATTTACAACCAAACTATACTTCTAAAACCTATCTGTTTAGAGAAAGTCATCTCTTCTAGTGTCTCAACACTAGTTTCTACCTGGTCTCTTGCCCTCTTTCCCTCTCCTCTTGAGGCCTTTTTCCAGCTGGATTACCTCGTGATCTTTCTCTGTTTCTATCATGATAGCAATCCTAGCGCCAGGACGCTCCAGTTGGAGTAATCTGTGCGCTTTAGAAAACTTTTTAACATAACAAGTGGTGAACTGTCCTGAATAAAAGATGTTGCCTCGTAAATACTGCATAAACAGTCTGCCCTTCTCAAGTGCTGATAGGTAGATAGAGGTTTGCCTGCAGAGGCTTCAGTCCACACATATCAGCAGGTACCTCAAGTGCCAGAACATCCTAAGGAGTTGGCCGTGCTCTTCCTTAGCAATCCATACATCACAAAGATAAATAAAGCCAGCCTAGTTTCCAGTAAAAAGACATTGGTCGCGACGCTTCTCAATGTTCGGTGGGTACACTGCGGACAACGTTAAGAATGTATTTCTTTGTGATTAAAAAAAACATTCACCCAAGCTTTTATATGCATGCCTTGCCTTTTACTGTGGGTGCTCGGGAAAGTTATATGCCTTTCAGAAAACAAAATACACCCAAGATAAAGTAAAAATAGTTGTGCCACAGTCCATTTTAAAAATAAAAACACATCCCCGTTTTAGAGCAGCATCGACATATTTTCACCAAAAAAATAAGAATCGCCACCTAAATGCCAAACATTTTGTTTTACCGATTTGATGAGGCAGTGAGACTTTACTTCCCTAACTATACTTTTGCCGAAAGCAGCTCTGGTGGTGTTTTAGACCTCATACAACAAACTGTACAGTTATTTGTTAATGTCATGGCGAGTCATTCTACAAACTTGGGTTCAAATCTATCTTATTTTAAAATATCTGATTCAGGGGTTCTTATTGTACCCTTAGAGGAGTCTATTCCAAACTGTGGGGCAGATTTACAATTCCTGGCGCATCCCTGCAAATCAGCAGGGATGCGCCAGGAAACTTGCGACACGCATCACAATCCTTGCGCCACCACGGATGTGCCGCATTTACAATGCGGCGCATCATGGCGCAAGGAAATGCAGATGCGTGTCGCATCTGCCGTCGTAACGTTGGCGCAGTGCTGGAGTTGTGTCGCGGGCGCGACGCAACTCCAGCACTGTGCCAACCCGGCCTATCTTGCACATGGTGCGTCACACCTTACGCCTGCTTCAAGCAGGCGCAAGGTTTTGACGCAGCGAGGTCGGAAAAGTGACTGAGTGAAATCTTGTAGATTTCACTCAGCCACTTTTGCGAGGCGTTCCTGCGCCGGAACGTCCCCCCCTGCTCCGGAACGCCCACATGAAACCTGACGCAGGTTTCATGTGGCGCAGGGGTTTACAACGTGACGCATCTCCCTAGATGCGTCATGTTGTAAATACCCCGCAGCATGGCGCTGGCTTTACGCCGCCGTTGCGTAACGGTGGCGCAAAAGTGGCGTACGGGGCTTGTAAATCTGCCCCTTTGTACATAGCGTTAAAGGGCATTCACCTCGAGAAATTAGGAAAATGGCATATTCACTTTACAAAAAGCATCAAAAATGAAGTGAAGCAGGGTCCAAGCCAAATTTATTCTACAGTGAAAAGGAGAATTAAAAAAATGATGAAACACCCACGATATGGGTGGAGGTTTACCGGGGTGATCCCAGCGAATCAATTATAAAGTTCACGAACTGTCGTCCTGAGTTTCTTTTCTGAATTGGGTGAAACTTTGAGCGTCGGGTGAGTTTGTTTCATATTTTGGGGCATATATTGGGAATATTTGTTTCTTCGATCTTTTTGTCGCATTTGTGAAAATCAGCTCTACATAGTGCTTGGATTTGTCAGTGATGAATTATCGGATCCTTGACAAGATAGAGTCTCGCCAGGTGACTGCCTTGCAGTTGATGCAGAAGCCAATTTCACACTTTTAGGGCAGTAAAGATGAGGTTGTGTTTCTTATGTCTTGTGATGAGATGTGCGATGTAGGGAATACTGCATTTAAGGGGGCATTTGTTAGATGAGTAAGTAGTGCTATCCCCCATCTATATCAGAGAGCACACTGGCCTGTGCAGCTACTCTCATGTCTGAGGCTGGCTCTAAGGACTCAATATTCTGAGGGTGCCTCAAATGGTACCAACATTTTGGGACTTCTTGCACAGATGCTTTTTAGGATGTTAGCTGAAAGTAAATGATGAACAAGTGATTTCGTGTGATGTGAGAACTGGGACATTAATGCATTGAGTAGAAATGTTTTAGTGACTGAAAGTGTAAAGCTGTTAAAAACGAAATTCATTTTCTTAGCAATAAATGTTGTTGGCAAATGGCACTGTCTGATAATTACATATTATCAGAGACCTGATGGGTGAAGAAGCATTGCTTAGCTAACAGGACCCCCAAGGTTTGATATAACTGGTGACAGGAAGATGCTGAGGTGGACATAGAGTATAGAGGACCCAGTTATTTACATATTTGTGCATGATTGGGCAGTAGTTGGAAAAGTAGTTTAGGTGTGAATATTTTTTCTGGATCATAACATTAAGCTGTTCTTAAAAAGAGAATGAATATTCTTGTAATAAGTGAACAGTTAGGAGTATTAAGGATTGGAATACGGGTTTGTAGTGAGAGAGAATTAATTAGGAAAGACGGCTGTAATGTTTGTAAGTGGTGGCATCATGGGAGGTGATGGTCCTGGAGGAGGTGTTGTGGACTGATGAGTTTAGAATATGCACTAGAGATGGACAAAAGGATTGTGAAATGGACTCCAGGTGAAATCGATATTGTGTCGGATGGGGAAAGAGAAGCCTCAGTCTTTTTATGAGCTGTCCTCAGCTACCACCAAGATAATTAACATATCCAGAACAGTTTAGGCTTACCTTCATGATCTACCGCTCAAGTGACAGGCAACCCACAGAGAAAATTAACCAAACTACTTTAGTAATAACAAAATGCAATGGTGAAACAAACTCAAAAAGAAAGAATATTATATAATTCTGCCTAGAACAGATAGTGCACGTTTCCATACTGCAGTGAGGTGTTTCAATTAGGCATTACATTGTTGCATTCTAGCCTGATCAGGAATAAGAAGGGCATAATTCATATTCATTTACATAACTAGAGTCGAGGACTAATAACATGTAAAGTTAAAGCACTGATTCAAAATATATTTTATTTTAAAAAAACAAAAAATTTGCCATTTTCCACTGCCATGTGGATAAATGTCCTTAATGGGTACTGTGTCAAGGATGTTCCATCATCAGGGCTTTAAATGGGCCGGGTCCAGTGGTCGAAGTGGGCGGGATCGGCAGGGCACGGCGTGCCCCTACTTCTTTAATTTCATAAATTCCGTTCCGCTACTTTCTTATTTTAAACATGCCTCCCGGACGGCAGAAATCGCCAAGGCCGATAGTTAAGGCTCGGCTTTTGGGGACGGGCGGAACGGGCAGAGAAGGAAAAGGACTCTGTCTTTTCCTTCGTGCCCAGAGAGGACAAGGACAGTGTCTAGCTCTCCTGCAGCTGGCAGCTGCCGCCCCCACTCTTTGTTCCCCCTCTTCCCTCTCTTTCTGTCTCGCTCCTCCTCATTTAGTGAAAACCGAGACTTCAAGAAACATGTATTACCCTCTCTTTCCTCCTTTCGTTTATTTGCTCCACTGGGAAATGGATCCAAAAAAGAAAAACACTTTTGCTGGAAACGTTGTCTTTTTCTGACATTTTTCTATTTCTAAGTGCAGCCTCAGGGGGGAGAAAAATAAAACATTCCAAATATTAAAAATAAATAACTAACTAAAGCAAGACAGAGTGGTTGCAAAGTGGCCAGATTGATTTATTCACACCTAAACACATTAGCGCCACTTTACAGTGTTTGCCAGTGAAGCGCTACGTTTGTTTTCTCGTCTCCCTTTGAACAACATTGTTTTCCCTTGGTGGGAAAGTGCACCATTCCTGGAAGTACTGAAATACCTGCTTGATGGGTGAATTGGAAAACAAAACGTGTACAGCGGCTGTGTGTTCACGAAGGTGGTTTTTTTAAGCCATACTGCTTACGCTTTGTAAGGATATAAGCAATGGGCATTGAAACGGGTCCCTTCTGGGCCCTGTAGTCATGTCCTTAACTTTTCAGGCAAAAGCAGTCACTAATTTCTGAATAATGAGTGTAAAAGGAAAAAAAGGTAACCATGTTGTTCCTGCTTACATTTCACATGATTTACTTAATCTTGCATTCCCTATGAGTGTTTGCTTTTTCTAGGATGTACATTTTTTTTAGGCAGCATATTGCTCGTCTAGTGCGTAATTTGAATTGAGTCACATCCAGGTGTTTATAGCGGGTCAGTGCAGTGCAAGTTTCTCTCAGTGGGGCAGTATGGTGTTCAGTGGGGGAGAGGATGTGGCACTATGGTCAGAGCTGCTGAATTTGGAACTGGGGAACCAGGTTCAGCCTTCATGACCAGTCCACCAGACCAATCCCCTTGAGGGAGCACATTCCCATGCTAGACCTTAGAAGGCCCTGCAAGATCTTAAAAGCCCTGGTGTCTTAGCACCAGCAGGTGGACCCTAGCAATGGCAAGTGTGGGTTAACCTTGAAGGCCTGTCCACCACAATCCATGAAGTTCACCTCCAGTCTTGCGGGCAGAACTATGAAGCAGCACACCATAGAGTGACAGTGACTCTGTCACTGAGGTCACAGGACCCTTGAGCAGGGTGGCTCTAGGGCAGTGCGACCGCACCGGGCGCTGACTTCAGTTGGGGGCGTCGTGTTTGTAAGTATAATATGGTTGTAAAAGCACTTGCTGCCTTCTTCCTGGCCTCCAATAATTTTCGGCAACAATAAAAATGTCATGATAACTCCAGTGATTAATGTTCTTAGTATAGAGAGATGGTGTTTTGTCTAGTGGAAGTTTTGACTCATAGAAAGGAAGCGCAGAGGGTTACTGTGCCTGCTGCTAAGAACATGTACCATGCAGATCACAAAGTGCACATAATGTAAATAGGTCAGTGGCTTACTGCTTTTGTCAGAGAGACCCTATTGTTACTTGCAGTTAATAAGTTAAAATCCTAACATAGAACAGTGAGCTATTAACTGTCATGTAAGAGCTGCATGCAGGGTATAAATTAGAGCGTTATGTTTTTTTCCCCAGTCTTTGATTATCCTAATGTTGCAAAAAAGGGTTCATTTGGGTAGAAATCAATTCTGATTATTAAAGAGAACCCCCAACCATGGTATTAGGTTTTAAATTCTGAGTTTGTGTTTCTCCAGACCAATCACTATTAACCTATGTTGCCTACTAGTATGGTTGTCATGTGACTCCTACACCTTGTAGTCCTTTGTCTTATGTAACATTTCCCATACAGTGATTTACACACGTATGATTGATTGTCTCTGTGTAATATGTGTGATGTAAAGTGCTCTGACAGCCTACACTGGTATTAGCGGTGCTGTAAATTTTCTGATACTTTATTATTTTGACATTTTTAGGTCTCGCCTAGGCAGCGCGCATGCGCTGCTCTAGGAGGGCCTTTAGCCATCGGTCTGCTTATTTTGAAGCACACTCGTGCTTGTGGCGGCATCCACCTTGCGGGAGCGAGCAGCGAGCAGCGGCGCGCGTGCTAAATGGCCGCTGCTCGCTCCCGCAAGGTGGATACCGCCACAAGCACGGGTGTGCTTCAAAACAGCTGCTGCTTGTTATCTCTCTCTCCCATACACACATGCTTGGCACTGTCGCGTTCATGCACTCTCGGGCGCTCCCGCGCTCGCAAATGAATATTTGTTCAACACCGTTTTTATCATTTTGTGGGTTGGGCTTGCTTTAGGCTTTTTACCTCGGGAGTTCTGCTTGTTTCAAAGTAAAAATGTGCTTGTTTCATCATATTTCAACCTGGCATATTTACCTTGCATATGCAAGGTGCTACAGTTGGTGACTTGCATTAGTTGGGTGTGCGCCTGCTGTGTTCCCACAATACACTGCGTGCCTTGTCTGTTTTTTCCGTGCTCTTTTCAACTATTGTGCCCCGGGCGCTGTTCTCACACCGACTGCTTTTTTGGTATGTTTTACGCCCAACATTTACCTCTCGTCTCCCTCTTGTTCTTAAATCCTCTCTCCCTAGAGGAGTTCGGTTTGTTTTCTGCCAACCACCCTCGTGGCTTAACATGCTACCCCTCCCCCATCCGCCCTGCAGGGTTACTGCTCCGTCGCCCTTGCCCCACTTGAGTCTTATTTATATTCCACCCTCAGCCGACTGCTGCTTGGTTCAGCTCTCCCAGCCGCCCGGTCCCACCCTCCAAACATTCCGAGGCTCGGCCACCTCCCCCCCGCCCCCCAGTCTGCCTGCTGTGCTGAAGTTACTCGGCCCCCCCACGCCCTGAGCCGAGCGCTTTGTTTACCTTTCCATCTTTGTCGAAGGGGATGTCCTGGTCTCCAGCCGACAGGTCCTGCTCCGGGCCTTCCTCCTAGGGGTCCAGTGGCGCAGAGCAGACGGTCTCGTAGTCCGGGTAGGGATTGTTGAAGGAACGCTCTTCCATCTCAGACTCGTCCCCGAACTGCAGCTTCAGCCTCTTGGACATGTTCTCTCCCATCACACGGGGAGCCGGCGGGGACAAAATAAGAAACGCGCTGCCAGCACGGCGGGGAAGAATCAACGAGCCTCCTCGCGCTGGACCGATGTGATGGCTAGAGGACGCTGGAGTCTATCGAAATACATTAAAAACCACATTTTCAAGGGCAGACTGTTTAAAAGCAATCTACAAGGGGCTGAGCACTGGACTGAAACCACTGCAGACTCTTGTGACTTCCAACACCGACCGATATTAACCAAGCGCGACACAAAAACGGCACTAGAAATATCACAATTGCTTGGGCAAAATGTGTAAAATACTTAACGTGTCCCTTTCGGAGTACGTAACACAACTAGCGCATTGTGCTTTATAAATACAAAATAGCGCCTTTTCTTGTCAGTGCCGTTTCTGATCTGAGCGTCGTTCCCAAGCTGCATACGATGTCTGCCCGATCCTGCCACGAAATGCTAATCTCTTGCAATGCTTCTTTGTATACTATAAATCACAGAGTAACGGCAATAATGCAATGGACATTATTTATTGGAAAGCAATAGGGGAACATTCATGAGCATCACTATGCTTTATAAGCTGATGCACACAAAATTATATTGAATGTACAAACCGAACGTGAAACGTCCACTTAAGCACGTGCGCTTAGCTGTGCGTAGAGTGCACTGATTGTAAACCAGGCTCAGGTTGTCTCCGAACGTTTCTCGCTTTGCGTGCGAATATATGTATTTAGGAGTTTACATGGCGCTGCAAGTCATCAAGACAACGTAGGATCGCGGGAGCAGAGGTAGTGAAAGCTCTTACAGCATGAGGGGTCCAAAGCCTAGGGTGAACCAGGCAGTCTGAAATCACTCACCATGACGGTGTTACACTAATAAACAAGCACAGTTGCTATTGCTAACAAAGTCTTCTCAGGACCTGGCTTCCTTGGCGTATACGAGTTTTTTGTTTGCAGTTTTCTCTAGCGCAAACTAGACCTGAAGGTATTTCAGCACTTTACATGAGCACCAGTTACATTACACAAGGACACATTAATTTTTGTAGTAGGCATGGTGAGATCAAGTGATTTACCCAGAACCACAAGATGTTGCACCGACGCGTTCCCCAGGGTAAAAGCCGGCAGCTCTGGCCATTACGCCACATCCTCTCTACATGTAAGGTCGCTGTAATTTATGTAGTATTCCGCCGTAATAGTGAATTTTGAGCCATTTATCATTTGTGCCGCAGACGGACACAGAAACTCAGCCCACGCCTCTAGCGTAGATTAGAAGTCCACACAGCGAGCAAAGATGTGCTTTCTGTGGTTCTAGACTTCAGGGCCTCGTTCATCACATCCTTATCACGTCATTACGACCTTGACATGTTGACCCGTGTGCAGTGTCCTGGTTACACAGGCGTTTACTGAGTAATAAATTATAATGACACACGTTACACTAGGTGGCATGGCTTCATCACAAACAGGTAGGTGCCTACTCATGCGCAGTTGCATCTTTGCCAAAGACACTCATTACTACAAAGAAGGACGCATTGACAAAAGCAAGAGGCCTGCCTTTTTTTTATTGTGAAAAGCTTCTGTGTGTTGTACGCAGATTACATTGTGTAAAGTAGCTGTGTGCACGGAACAGTTTTGTAAAAGAGGCTGCGCGATTAACACCGAAAGAATAGGAGATGTTGTTTGGTAAGAGTTGTAAAAAGGGACTTTTTAGAGAGTGAAGCATGTTTAGTGGAAGAGCAAAAAAAAACAAGCATTGGCATAGCCAATAGGTCTCGCCTTTGGGACCTTATAAGTGTTTAGCCATGCAACAGTTGATGTTGTTGCACCAAGGATATTGTGCTGCATAACTAAATACTTATAAGGTCACAAAAGCGAGACCTATTGGCTATGCCAATGCTTGTTACACATGCTAACAGTCTCTGCAAAGATTTTTCCTTATTAGTACCAGTGGAACATACAACTGCAGCATTGAGGAAGGTGACCAGTCAACCTTTGCAAAGGGCCCCCCACTTCACAGCAGCACAAGTCACATTTTTTAGTAACTTTTGATCCGTTTGAGCTATAAACAATTTATTAGTTAAAATCGTCAGATTATGCAGCAGATGATGTATTATGTGGCAAATATGGCAGAGCCATAATTATGTGGAAAACATTTGCAAACTAGGATATTTTGCCATTCATGTTTGAACTGCTCTTGTGGAAAAAGGGAGGAGAAGTGCTGATGACAGAAACTCCATGGCTGGGAGACAAATGGCTTGCGATTCCACTTTTAAGAATATTTGGGACATTCTGTGATTGGAAACGTATCCCACTTTGTAAATGTATTTTAATGTCAATAACTTATATTAAACCTTAAATAAACATGTGTATCCATTGGTTAAATTAAATAATGTAATAAGCTGTAACCGGTTAGTGCAGTGGTTCCCAAACTTTTTCGGCACACGGCTCCCTTGACCTATTGGCCATAAGCAGCGGCTCCCCATTATGTTACTTTTTTTAGTGGGTGGGGGGGATGTAAGCCCTGTCTCGGGAGAACTTCCATTTTTCTCAGTGAGAATAATTGCCATGAGCGGATGAAGGTATTATAATCATAGATGCAACTAAAAAAAATATATAATAGTTGTTTAATAAAATACTTTTATTGGTTTAGTCACAGTGCATTCAAAACAAAGTTAACCTTACAGGCCAGTGTAGGCAATGTATTGTGATGAATGCCGCAACAGATGGCTCAATAATAGACAGTGTACGACCCTGACTGTTCATGGGTAGCAGGCAATTATCCTGAACTCTTTATTTAATCATATTAAATATTTGTATTTAACTGGTAAAGTTCAAGACTGAGGATACCTAAATACAAAAGATGTTGAGGAAAGTAATGTCAATGACCTCTTAAAATTGTACTGCATTCTAGTGTCAAATACTACATTATCCGCTTCACATGCCATTCCTCAAAATTGCCAAAACATTGAAGGTAAAAAAGAGAAAAAGATCTGAAAATCTTCCACACTATTTCTGGACCCCACTTGCAACTCTTAGATTTAATTTTCCACCACTTGGAACAGTTGGAGCCCCCCATTTTGAGTTGGTTTACTAGAAATATTAAATTTTTGGAATAAACTGCATTTTTTGTTCAACTCAAAATTTCCTACAGATTTCTGTTAAGAATGGGATATTTTACATTCAGCACAAATGTTGATCTTTTCTCGACATTGCTCTAGAGAGGGAAAAAGCGCAGTCATCTCTTGCATACTCTGAATATGGTGGGACGAGTTTCCAGTTATGTTAAAATAATCACATTTCAGCAATTATTTAGAAATATGTTCAGTATTGGAGTCTTGAGTTTGTTTTTATCCTAATCGGCTCAGATCGCTCACATCAATTACATCCGATTTCTGTCATCTTTTTATGTTGTAAAAATACAGACCTCCTGTTCAGAGTGACCATGATTTCTGCGTTTAAGAGCTATGTTCAAATATGCACAGGATTCTAATTGAAAATACAGGGCTTCCATAAGTGCCTCCAGGAATCAGAAGTTGCCATGGAAAGCTTCTCTCTGCACCATTTTGGAATGGGACAGGTTAACTGATGAAAACTGTGCAGAGAAGTATCCCCCGCGTGCACTTATACCACACCACTTTTACACCAGATTCGGGCGCTGGGAACTTTAAGCCTGAATCAGAATTTGCACGAAAATAGGAATAATTGCCTAAATATCAGAATTGTGATTTTTTCAAACAGATTCATATCTTGCCATTATAAGTGCAATAGCATTACTGCTTCCTTTGATATCCTATCTTCAAACCGCTCCATGTAAATGTGTTTAATTGAGAGGGTTTAGAATGATTTTAAGTTCTAATAAAGTAGTTTTTGAGGCCGACATGGAACATTTCTGTATTGGCCTGCAAGGTCGGGTTTTTAACTCACTTATTTGCTTGGCTGCAGCAGCAACTTGATATACCTGGGCTTCAGGGCTGTGACAGAAAGCGAGGGCTCTGCCAAAAACATATCTACAAACTGGTAGTGTTTTTAAAAAAAAATGTGTTTATGACAGGCCTGTACTGTGAGGGAAAAAACAACGTACCTTTTGGGACTAGATAGTGCAAATATTGGTTCAAAACGATTGATGCAGCCAGGAAGTTATTAAAAGAATTGGGGGAAAGTCTGCATCGTAAGACTTTTTTTGCTGCAAGATGCACGTCTCAGGCAGTCGGAGCTATTCAGCCTATTGTTCGTGGAGAGAGAAAAAGAATGCAGAAAGATGAACAGAGGGTTTCCAAATATTCCTGCCTGCTCAGTTCTGATACAGGGGTGAAGGTGGCAGGGTTAGGACACATCATCTGCTGCTCTGTGCGCAGCTCAGATTGTTTTCCCCTTTTAGCAATAACGCTTTGCAGCCCATGGTGTGCCTTTTGGCAGTGCATGAAAAGTTATTTATTGGGTGTTTCTGATGTTTCTCTCGAAGTCATTATCTCGCAGCTTTGGTAACAGAGCTGTACAGTTCTGAAGAAGAGGTCAAAGGCCTTGACAGTGGTTCCCAAACTGTGTTCATGGCGCCCCTGGCTAGTTTTGATGGTGCACCAGGGTGCCACGGCGCGCAGATTGGGAACCACTGGGTTAGTGAAATGGGAAACAAATACTAAAAATTGGGATATTTTGCTCTTTCTGCCACACCTCTGACTCCGCCCAGTGACCCAATCCACAGGTTATTCCTGCCCTCTGATTCTCCGCCCACAGTTCCCCTACTTTTTTTCCCCCACTTCGACCACTGGCCGGGTCTCACCGGTGCTGAGCACTGGCAGTTTTTTAAAGGGGGCCTCGAAAAGGGTCTCTATCGGGCTCTGTTTTGTGCCCTGGCACAGGCGGACTGCAGTGACAGCAGGCACATCGATGTGCGCTGCTCACACTGCTCACTTCTCACTAGTGGAGAAGTTACAGCATGACGTCATGCCAGGTGAGTGTTGTTGGGGAAGGGAAATCCTTTAAAGAGTCATTTTCTCTCCGTATTTCCCTTCTCTTTTTCAAACTCAGGAGCAGCAACATTATCGTAGTGTCACCAGGGCTATAAGTGGAAGCTTTTTCAATATTATATACAAGCCATAGTTGCTGCTTATTTGTCTTATGCAACTGACAACCATTGACAAAGCCAATAGTCCTGACTTGTTGTAGGTATGATGTTACTTGTTGTATCATATATCTGGATGCAATGACAGAAACCGCAAAATACAAGTCGGGCGGCACACTATGTTAAGCACAGATTTTTAGCTTACGTGTTTTAAACCACTCCCTTAATTAGACTGGCCACGCCCCTTTGAGAGACCCCCCAGTTTTTTCATCCCACTTAAAGCCCTGTCCATCATCCATGCTCATATACTTCCATGTGGTCGTCCCTATATTAGCCTGGTTTCCAAAAAGTTCAATGATATGGGTACAGGACATGCACACAGGTCCACGCCAAGGCCCACATTATTACCCATCCTGTACTAGTTTGTTCACTCCCACTTTCAATACTACACTTTGTGATGCCAACTGCACATTTGTACAAGGTAGCGCTCAGGTTGATGGGAAAGCTGCTTTTCATTTTGCAATTTGCTCGTGAATGTGAAGTGTCTTCAGGGGAGGCTTGGGCACGTTCTGTAAAGAACAAATTTGCTTCATAGGTTGACCCTCCCATTCCCTACAACTCTCAAACAAAAGCAGCTCAGAGGCAACCTCACATTCAATAGCACCGATCGCAGCTGCCAGGCTGTTTCATGGCTGGCCTCAGTTAACAAGTTTTCTGTTGGTTCGCCATACCTTGATTTTTCTCTTTTTTTTTTAATTGTTGCCTCAAAACCTAAACCTATGTCTTCTCTGTTTCTTGCATGAATGAGTCCTCCAATTGTGCCACTCACACCCCGAGATAAAATGCCTTCCGAAGTCACAAAGGGGTCTGACACCTGCTCCAAACATGGCTGACAGGTTGCGCGCCCCATGCAACAGACTAACATAACTGTGTGCAACTATGCAGGCTCAGTGACACATGACTGGCTCACCATCAGCTCATGTCTACATATAAGAGGATGTCTCCTTTCCTTTTGGTGATTCCGAGCTTGCCATCACCTCAGCTGATCTCACTCGAGCAGCCTCCATTTCTTCCATTTAGAAAGCAGCTTTAATTGTTACTGTCAGTATGAAAAATAGCCGCTTTCCCTTGAGTATCAGCACATTTCCTGATGATTGCCATCCCTGTCTATGTACAGTTTCAAGATGAAATGATGGACCCGCATTTCAACCTATCCTTTCTGTACGTTTCATTCTTCATTAGCTGGGATAATATTATGAGCTATCTCAGCAAGTTTCTATGCCAGAGAGACTTTCGTGTCATCCAGGTTTGAAAGCCATTTAATCAAACAGTCGTTATGAAAAACAAATGTTGCTTTTGCTTTAGATGCAAGATGTGCCTGTCGTGCGTTTTTGACGGATGGCAATTGTCTCTCGTTTTGCAGATAATTAGGTGCAAAGGAGCAGAACAAGAGGAAGACGCATTGCAAGGCACAGGAGCAGTGCGATGTTGCTAATTTCCATCATGTAATCAAGACTGGCTTCTTAAAGGGATATATTGTCCCAGCCAAATGAGCTCATCCTATGTCTATAGAACTGTGGTTCTTTCTTTGCAGCAACGGAATACAATCTGAACCCAAGTCGTTGGGCCAGGACTAACCAGGCCATGAGAACTTGTGGCGAGAGGCAGGTGCAAGACGGGGCACTAGAAATCAACATCTTTTATCTCTCTTTAGAATAAATGCAGTGAGGGTGCAATGATTCGGACCTTTTCACGCTGGTGCTTCTAGTGAACCTCATAGCTGCTCTGCAGGATTGAAGGGTTGTTCAATCTGAGCGTTGACCTTGCTAAAGCTACTCTATATACACCTATAATGTTGGTGCCAAGTGCTTTATAGGCACTCCATAAAGCAGATATATACACACTAGGACCAAAATGGAGGCAGGAACCTCATCAGCCTATAACAACTTTCCTTCAGTGCCACTATGAGCAGGATATAGAACCATGACCTTGAGAAAAAGTCATTGAATATACCCTACAGAATACATTTAAAAAAGTTGATAGATTTAGGTTTCATTTTTCCACATCCGATAGAAAGAAACCTATTGTTTTTTTTCATGTGACTGCTGCAGAACCAGACCCATTTCATTTTTTTCATCAGTTCTAGAGGTTTTGAAGACAAATTGAATGTAAGTACCTAAGAAACAGTACCTTAGTGTGACAAGCCCGAAGAAGTGAGAGAATTTCAAGTTATCCTACTGCTTTCTCGGAATAATGGACTTTGGATGAAATCAAAAGTTTGACCATTACAAACCTGTTTGACAGACAATTGAAGAAGACACTTTCAAAATATATATTAAAAGAATACTCATTGTTTGCTACTGTATACTTTGCTAGACTAGGTGAGTGCTACACTTAGCATTTTCAGTGCAGTTGTGCAAGGTTTGGTTTACATAAGTAAAGTCTTGCTTAGAACCAGCTTACTGGCACGATCATATTTGTGGATGTTCCTGCCTTTCCCACATCGAAGAGCTTGTGAAGCCTACCATGCAAACTGGTAATATTTGCTTGCATTGCTAGTTGGTACTTAAAAACATGTTTATTGACTTGATGACTGCCTCAAGCCTACCGTGCTCTTTATGTTGGTCTTACTTAAAGTGATTAATTTGTTAATAAATTGCAATGAGCAATAATTACTACTTACGGTAAATAAGACGGTATAGGTTCCACAGGCAAACAGAATCAGCGAGACCTAAAAACTGCATAAAAAAATATTCCTGCTGCATACCTGACACAGTGAAACTACAGGTTATCTTCAATTGCATCTCCTTTAATATGCATATAATATAATTTAAGATTCTTATTCCTACTCCTCACAATGATGGATAGGAATCTTTGCGACCTTAAGAGCAGAACAAATACTACTACAACTTTATAATTTGACATCATGTAAGCAAAAAGCTGTAATATGCAGAATCGCTCTGCTAACACCGCTCTCTATGACATTCCTGTACCAGGCTTGAGTTCTTGAATTATTGATTATTGAAAGCTGGCCCAGGGAGCACGTCTTGCAGTGGAACCATGGTAGGACAAGAAGTTACATGCTGGCTCCGGATTGGTTCCTAGTGACCGAAGGAAAGATATAACGCACAGTAGATCTGTTCCCAGCCACGGGAGCGGTGGAGAAAATGAGACCCGGCGTCAACGATGCCTGGAACACACTAACTGAACCGCATAAGCGGTGTGAAGGTACATTATCTAAAGAAACCTCTGCCTTCAGCAGTATGTCTACCCAATGGTGTGTACTACATATGATGAAAATCCTGCCTGCCCAATCTACGGCTTATACCCCGTGTCTGGTGGGGACCACCATAGAAAGAGCTGCAATCTTTGAAATAAAGTTACCTACAGTGTCCAACACCCGCAATAATGTTATGTAGTGTGGGTATGAGGTATGTATTCCTCAAGCACTTTAAAGTGGCCGGCATGCGGAATAGAGCACTTCATAAAAACTAAATCAAATAGTAACATGGCTTCAGCAGTGTCCAGGGGCAGGCCTGCACTGAGTTCTGTTAGCTCTCTAGCCTTTATCAAACACTAGCACAAACAACAGTTGATGGACAGAATGCAGAACAATGTCATACATTCACCCCAGTACAGAGATCTGGGCCTAAATCCATCCTTTTTTTGCTCACCATGCCATTCCAGTTTGAACCCAGCCATATGCAAATCAGTCTTGACCCTGTGCCTCATGGGAACTGTCCAGCCCGAACTGCCAAGCCAGGTCCTCCCTGGACTGGAAACAAGCATCCTAGGACCGGTTTCGGGGTTTCACCCCTCTTCAGCCAGGATAGCTTGATTCCAGTGGCATGGAGAGCACGGGACCCACGTCTGGGCATACCCGTCCCACTTGGGGTGACAAATGCAAAAACAACAGTTGATAGACAGAATGCAGAACAATGTCATACATTCACCCCAGTACAGAGATCTGGCCCTAAATCCATCCTTTTTTTGCTCACCATGCCATTCCAGTTTGAACCCAGCCATATGCAAATCAGTCTTGACCCTGTGCCTCATGGGAACAGTCCAGCCCGAACTGCCAAGCCAGGTCCTTCCCTGGACTGGAAACAAGCATCCTAGGACCGGTTTCGGGGTTTCACCCCTCTTCAGCCAGGATAGCTTGATTCCAGTGGCATGGAGAGCACGGGACCCACGTCTGGGCATACCCGTCCCACTTGGGGTGACAAATGCAAAAACAACAGTTGATGGACAGAATGCAGAACAATGTCATACATTCACCCCAGTACAGAGATCTGGGCCTAAATCCATCCTTTTTTTGCTCACCATGCCATATGCAAATCAGTCTTGACCCTGTGCCTCATGGGAACAGTCCAGCCCGAACTGCCAAGCCAGGTTCTCCCTGGACTGGAAACAAGCATCCTAGGACCGGTTTCGGGGTTTCATCTCTCTTCAGCCAGGATAGCTTGATTCCAGTGGCATGGAGAGCACGGGACCCACGTCTGGGCATACCCGTCCCACTTGGGGTGACAAATGCAAAAACAACAGTTGATGGACAGAATGCAGAACAATGTCATACATTCACCCCAGTACAGAGATCTGGGCCTAAATCCATCCTTTTTTTGCTCACCATGCCATTCCAGTTTGAACCCAGCCATATGCAAATCAGTCTTGACCCTGTGCCTCATGGGAACAGTCCAGCCCGAACTGCCAAGCCAGGTCCTCCCTGTCAGTTAAGTTACGCATTGGTGAAGCTAGTGCGGTGGCTCAGAACCTGTCATTTGTGCACAACTGATAAATATGTCTCCTTAGCAATAAGGCAGCCATTGCCCCAGGGAACGGGCACTCCAAAGCAAGCCGACCAAAGTAGGTTTTGTCAAACCAGCTGCTTAGTGCAAAGCATCATGTGCAAAGTGACAGGCGCCAGGTTGGATCAGGCTTCACTCAGTGCATCTGAACCGGCCTCCCCTCCTCGCCCTTGGATGCTGTGACTTCTACACAGCCGGGGCGCTCGCATCAGGTCACGCTCATGCGCACGGCCGGGTAGAGCGCACACTCGGAAGCACATGATGATTATAAATGGTCCAGCAAGCTTTGTAATGTGGGCTCCCGAGGGGCACCATGGCTCGGCTCCAGATGCTGCCAGCGAGGCCAGGAACGGCAGCGGCGTTTAACAGAAGAGCAAGCTTTAAACCGAAGGATGACAAATCCCTTCTGTGCAGATACTGCAGCCCCGAGAGAACATGGCAAATGCTTAAACTATTGAATGACAGCCTATGACTCGGTATCGGTAGGTTTGCTCAGAGGGTCAATGCACCTGCAACAGTCCGGCCCGTAGGTCCCGTGTTTAAATTCTCGCTGTGCTGGCTCAGTCTTTCATTCTTTCGTATTTGGCACTGAGTACGGTGCTGACAGTGCTCACGTGTCCTGTGGGGGGTTTATTAATATGACTGACTGAGCTTTAACGTGTATAATATTCATTACAGTAACTAGTTAGTCGAAGAACGTGCTGCCGCATTTCTGATGCTTTTATGGACGGATAAGCATGTGTTCTATTACCAAACAAAAAGGAACAGTACTTTGACCTAAGAGCCAGTGATAAGAGCAGCGAACCTCAAGTCACGCAGGTGGGTGCACCCGGTACATTAACACGCTGAGCTATCAGATTGCACTGGATCTACAACAGGCTACTGGCAAGTATCCAAGCAGTACTCCTGTGCTCACACTAAGCGCCCTGTAATCGCAATGCTTAAAGTTTTACGAAGAAACATCACATGACCATTGCCATGGGAGAGCCATTGAGTGGCATAGAAATGGCGCTACTGCTAATCTTTAGCGTGCAGAAATCTAGTTCAGCCAGAGTCATGGGGTGAAATTCTGAATTGTTCATTAGTTATGTCTCTGGTGAAATAGTTCCATTTTTGAGGGGACAAATCCTGGTAAAAATGTTTTGCTGATTTTATTTGGAGGAAGCAGTATATTAAAATAAAAATATAACTTGTCTGCAGGGGAGAAAACCACCAAGTGGCCCTTAGGCACAAAATAAGATGGATTACGATGTAGGTAAATTTGTGGATTTATGTTCACTACTCTAAGCTTGCTGTCAGCGTGTCTTTGAACTGCCCACA
The DNA here is from genome assembly GCA_963921515.1 of Calotriton arnoldi. Lineage (NCBI taxonomy): Eukaryota > Metazoa > Chordata > Amphibia > Caudata > Salamandridae > Calotriton > Calotriton arnoldi. Next base: position 422,972 of record CAWUFW010008288.1, read on the forward strand.
TTGTGGTGTCCCTTGGACTTTGCACTATCACCTGGTTACCCACAGTACAACATAACTCCTGCTCGTGCCATCAGTCTCTACTAGTGCGGACTAATATACATGTTTGCTTCCTCCTGTCCCTAAAGACCCACTTGCATGTCTGAACAAAAAACTGATGACATAGTGCTGCCAGGTGACTCGACTTTACCTTTAAAGTGTGGGAGTCCAATCTGCTTGGTTGCCACAGCTCTTCACGAACCACTAATAACCATTTTTAGACCTTAGAGATCATTTTTAGACCTTAGAGATACTGGGGCATATTTACAACAACTTGCGATAAATATCGCAAAGCGCGCTTAGCGCTATTTTTTTTATCGCCGGCTATCGCTGGGATTTCAACGCCGAGATAGCGCATTATTATCAATGCTTATCTCCGAGGCGATATGAAATCCAGCAATAGCGGCGAAAAGCGCCAATATCGCTTGAAAACCAGAGATAAATTGTGGGAGATAATGAAATCCTTGCTGATACGCCCCTGTGACCTTAACCCTGCAATCCACCTCCCATTATGTAGATGGCTTAGTCAACTTTTAAGCAGGTGTTAAAATCGTGCGATAAGGGGGCTTAGCGCGATTATTCTTGTCGCTAAGCGGGTCTGCTGCAGGCTTGTAAATACGGCGAAGCCTTGTTAACGACTATTTCCATGTAGTTTTGCTCCGGAACGCCTACTTTGCATGTCATTAGCGATGGCATGCAGGGCGATAAAAAATGGGAGCAAACTCACGGAAACTAGCGCTAACAAGGCTTAGCGCGAGCTTGTTAATAGTGCGATGTGAATATCGCCGCTTTTCTGGCTTTTAAAGCCAGAAAAGCGGCGATATGGCCCTTGATAATATGCCCCACTGTTTTAAAACACATACGAGCAAAAGTGATTCTCTTTGTGAAGCGTCACTCTTATTCACACAGACGCCATACAAAGAAAAACATGATTGAATGAGAGAAATAGGCGGGAATTACTTGAAGCCAGGTGGAAGATGAGAGTGGGTATCAATGCCCTTTTAACACTGGAATGCTCACACCGTGATATTAATAGGGTACATAATATAACATAGGGCATTTGATACGATAATAATAATCAACGAAGGCTTTATGCTTTGAGTCAAAGTGCTTCTTCTATTCTCTAGTGTCTTCTATTCGTGTTCAGTATGTACAGCCAGCAGGGGTTTCCCCTGCTGTGGCGCACAGGCCCAGGACCTTCTGAAGGTAGTTTAAAGTAGGGTTAATTCTTAGGGAGTTCTTTGGAGTAGAGATCAGGTCAGTATCATGTAGGTTAAGGCTGTATCTTGTATCTTGTTTACATGGCTTGAGGGACGGAGTAGATGTTCTTAGCCCATGACACGGCCTGAATGGGAGAAAGCAGAGAAGATCCATATATATTCGGCTTTTGCCATCAGGAGACAGTGCTTAATATGAGCCAGTGGTTGCCCGTGGGAGCCACTGGCACTTATGTTTGGGGACCAGCACTGATTTTTCTGCATCATGTATTTACCAAGTGCAAGAGAGGGAAAACACATAGAACGGAAAGACAGAGGAAGGAAAAAACGGCAAACACGGCATAAAGGGAGAAAGTAGGAACCTACAAGATGAAGTGTCAGGGAGAGTCTGGTAGCGATTTAAAAGCTACCGGCGTTGATATTGGGTGCGCCGACGTTTAATTTCACCAGCCGCCGGCTTCTGAGTACAGCTTCGGGCACCAGCGCTCATTCTTTCACAAATTAAGCACTGCCAGGAAAGTGTCTATTCAGCCAGCATGTGTTGGCTGTATACACAGAGAACTTAACAGAGGATTCTAAACACATACAACTCTTCTTGATTCATTTAATCATTTAAATGTCATATTTTATATTACGCAGCCTATTAATGGTCAAAATACTATGGTGTGAGCATTCCATAGTCTAAAAAGAAGCTGTAATCTATGAGGAAAGGGCTCTATGCACTGCCCTAGAAATGCAAAAATTCACACTCATTACATACTCCATGCAACTATTACTTCTGGGTGTTAAAGTGACTCGTTAGGGTTTTGGACCCTTTCGCTACTAGTTATTTTTAGCATTACTAGCCATTTACCCAAACGCACATCAGCTGGGCACAAACCCTGGGGCTTATTTACAAGCCCCTAGCGCCACTTTTGCGTCATTTTTAACATGGGAAAAATGACGCAAAAGTGGCGCAAGGGGCTTGTAAATCTGCCCCCCTGTGTATACATCCTGCAAGGGGCCAGATGTCCAGTTAAAGTGAGGGGATACCAATGGGAAATTTTCCTGTGATCCCTGAAGGTCACACTGCTTCTCACTGCAACACTAAGTGGCTATCATCTTCTTATTCCCCTGTAGAAATGTCTGGAGTAATCAGTCACATTTTCAATGTCTATCCTGCCCAAAGACTCGCTGTTACCACTTCAAATGCCATCTGCGCCAAGCTCAAAGGTCGAGTAAACTTTCTGGCATGAAGTGAAATCTCGAGCTCCCTCCTAAACTCAAGAGAAGCATCACAGTTTCAAGAGGCATCACTGGTCTGGTCCTTTCATAGCTTCCGGTGGATATCAGTATGCGCACCTCCCACTGGTTTCCTACTGCCAAAGATGTTCATGTCCCTTTCTAGATCATTTTTATAGAGGTACGTTAAGCCCAATGAAGCCTGTCATTGTTCTGTAACCGTCCCAATGAAAAGTATGTAGCGTTCCCTTTCTTCCGCCCTATCCCAATCACAATAACATTCCACATGGAAACACTGGAAGAAGGACCTGTAATAGTGATATTCAGAAAAATAAAAGTCTCAGAAGAGAGTCACTTTGCTCTTATGTGTTTTAAAAAAGTAAACAAGATCTGTAAAGTGTGAAAATGGCTATTAGTGGGTTGTGAATATGTGTGGTAACCGAGCCGATCGACTACCACACTTTAGCAGTATTGTCGAGTTGCCTGACTGCACTAATTTAATCAATTTAAAAGACCCATGCATATCGATTAGCCCACACTAACTGAGTAAAAGCTCTTGCACAAGTCCCCAGGCTCCTGTATCAGATTCTGAAGAAGTTTAGGTGAAAACACCCCTTTTGTTTGTAGGCTTCCATGTGATCAGCATTTTCTTGCACTAAATCCTCTATAAAATAATTCACTTGTTTTAGCCAGGCCAAAAATACAAACGGCATTCAGTTTCTCCCTGAGAAATGTGTTTCTGTGATCCAGGAAGTAGGCAGATGCCCAGATAAGAAGGGATTTTAGGGGCACATGCATCAAGCCTTTTACCGGTTGCAAACGGGCCGATTTGCAGAATCGGCCCGTTTGCGACCGGTAAAATGCTATTTACGATGCATCAGGCCCAAAGGCGTTCGCAAACCAGCTAATTGAAATTTTTGCGATTACCTTTTTTGCGAATGCAGTTACGGAATCACAAATTGTGATTCCCTAATTGGGATGCATTATGCATTCGCAAATTGCGTTTTCGCAAATTGGAATCGCAAATTACCATCAACTTAAAGTTGATGGTAAAGTTAAGCTTCCTTTGAAAAATGCACAAAAATGCATTTTTCAAAGTGCAGTGTGGGGCATACACATGCCCTTAGGGCATGTGTGTGCACCACATGTTCATACTTACCTTTGTTGGGGGTGCATCAGGGTGACCTTTTGGCCCCCTTGCACCCTTGAGATTGCATGCACAATTTGCGATTACCTATTTGGTAATCGCAAATTGCGAATGCTGTCCTATTCATTCCTATGGGCCTCTGGGCCCATAGGAATGAATGGGAAGGCATTCCTTAATTGTGAATTCCATTTTGCGATTCGCAATTAAGGAATGCGTAGGAATCTCAAATATTTTAGCGAAACCTACATGCATAAGGAATAGCGATTCCTTAATAGCGATTCCTTAAGAATCGCTATTAAGGAATCGCTATTCCTTAGCTTAATGCATGTGGCCCCTAGTGCCCGCACGTGGGGAGCAATAGCGAGTTTTTCCTGCCCGGGTCCAGGATGATTTGCATGGCAGACAAAGCACTGAATGAGTTGTGGTCTCCCTGGAGTGGTGATATGACTTACAGAATTGTTTACTCTCAAATTCAATTAGATCTGGAATAATAATGATAGCTATGAACAGTTAAGCTCAAGTGACTTTGTCCTGCTATCTTTCCACCTGACAGACAGGCAGCAAGAGGGACCATGGGTCTTATTTGAAGTAAACCAGTTCCTTTGTAAAGAAGTTCCACCCCTTCAAGTTTAAGTTTTATTATCTATTAGAAACCCTCCCTGAAGTGATGAAGACATTTTAAGGAGCACTACGTCAAGGAGCTCTTTCATTCCAAGATGGTGAGTGGTTTGCTAGAATCATACACTATGTGGATATTTTAATCTGGGTTTCTACTGGATCGTAAAGGCTTTCTCAGAAGTGATTAACAAATTGAACATTAAAGTCAAGGACCAGCTACATTGCTTCATTTTCTCGTCATTCATTTGGGAAAAGTAATGTACAACCCCCAGCTGCCAACCAAACAAATGGCAGAAGTTTATGTGGTAGACAGAAGTTGTCTTTTGAGCATGTAGTTTAAACTAGCAAATGTAAGAAATTGGGTTATTGGTTGACAGGGATGGAACCCTACTCAAGTAATAGCCACAATTCTTGTCAAGGTGAAATCACAAGCAAACCCTAAATTAACCTATGCTCAAACCTCGGTTAGCTTGACACAGAGCAGTCAGGCTTAACTCAGATGCAATATCTAAAGTATTTGTGCAACATTTCAAACAGTAATGACATGAAAACACCACGCCCAAAGGATCCCACACCAAATTTTTTTAAAAAGAGCAAATGTTAATGAATACAACAAGACCAAAGCAACAAAAATCCAATCAGTAGAACCAGAAATATGCAAGTTACATATTTCAGTAAAAATAGCACCAAAAAGCACAAAGTGTGAACTGTGGATGTCTGGTCATGCCGGACTGGGACAAAGTCACACGTTCACGTCGACCACGATGGAGTGCTGGCTGGCTACAGGGACCCACTCAGGCCCGCTAAACAAAATTACCTTAAATCTGCTTGTGAGTATTGCGAGATCCCATGCCGAGGATGCATCACGCAGCTGAAATGATGCGAAGTTCGAGTCAGAGATGCATCACGCAGCATCAGTTCTGGAAGTTGCAAGGCTGCAAAATGAGGTCCTGTGCCATCGCCGAGGATGCAGTCCTCAAGGGAAGCTTAGGATGCAAAGGATACACCACACACTGGCTGGTTCCAAAGAGACTGTGGAGCTTGCAATGTGAAGTCCTGTATCATCATTGAGGCTGCCGTTGATGAGGGCCTTAGGATGTAAGGGCCTGCTTCAGGGATGCGTTGCACCCTGGCTGTTCCGATGAAGCTGCGAGCTGTGAGGTCGATGCAGAGTTCTTGCACTAGAATCCACAGATGGGCTGGCAGAGCAACTTCAGGCCCACTTCCAAGGGTCCAGGACTGGGGTGGCGCCACCTGGTAGTCTAGAACTCACAATTGTAGAATCCAGGTGCTGGTTACAAGACACTAGCTCTTGGAGTCACTTCAAGAGGTTTCCCTTGAAGTCCATAGGATTCCTGCCTCTCCTGCACTGGCTCCAGACTAACTACAGGGGGTGTGCAATCCTTTGTGTAAAGGCAAGACACAGCCTATTCAGGTGTAAATAGGGCTGTGCCTAACTCTGCTCTCCCATCCTGCCAGTGCTGGCCCATCTGGGCACCCTATGCTATCTATTGTATGTGGCTGACCAGTAGAAATACACAAAGATCAACTGCCAATTAAACCTAGTTATGTGACCTAGAGACAGGCTGCAGGTACTAGGGCCAGATGTACTAACAATAGGAATACTGATTTCCTAATTGCGATTCTCATTTAATTGTAATTATGAAATCAGTATTCCTAATGTATGAAACTCTTTTGAGTTTTCTTAGCAATTCCTCGTGGGTTGCAAATAGACCTACCTCATGTGTATCAATAAGGTAGGTCGCCATTTGCTACCCATGAGGAATCGCAGCTATCGCAGGGATGGTGGCCTGGTAAGGTCAGCAGATCACCATGTCTGTAATAGCTTTTTAATAAAGAATTCTTTTTTTTTTTTAAATGCAGAGTTTAAAAAGAAAAAATGAAACTTTGCAGTTTATTTTTTTAAGAGCAGGCAGTGGTCCTTGGGACCACTGCTTGCTCCTAAAAAATATTTGTTTTCCATTCTCAAATGGGAAGAGGTTCCCTGAGAACCCATTCCCATTTGAGAATGGGTTACCATCTCCTTCAAGGAGTTGGCAAAATATGACTGTTTCGCAACCGTAATTCGGTTGCAAAACATTCATATATCCCATTCAAATTCGGCATTTGGAAGGGACGCCCTAAACACGCCCCTTCCAAATACGGAATTAAAAACACAAATTGTGATTCAGTAACATGTTACCGAATCACAATTTGCATTTTGTATATATGTAAAAGCATTTTTGTGGTCGGAAACGTCGAGATCGCCTGTTTTTGACTGCAAAAAAGCTTTGTCATGTGGCCTTCAATGGCTAAGGCAGGAATATGCCAACTTTCTAATAGTGTAATTTTCAAAATTGTAATTCAAAATCCGACTTTACCATAAAATAGGATTTTTTATTACAATTCCAAAGACACCAAACATGAACTGTTTACAAGCTCCCATTTGCAAGTTACAATTTATTAAATGTAATAAGGTGACCCCAATGTTATCCCATGGGAGAGATAGGTGTTGCAATAGTGAAAAAGGAATTTAAGAGTGTTTTACTATCAGTACATGTAAAGCTGAAAATGACATGGCCTACATTTTAAATATATTGCACCATGCCCTGTGGATTGTTTAGGGCCTCCTCTAGGGAGGACCTATATATACTAAAAAGGAAAGTTTGGGCCTGGCAAAAAAGTTAATTTTGCTAGTTTGAAATGGCAGTTCAAAACTGCACACACAGGCTGCAATGGCAATCCTGAGCCATGTTTAAAGAGCGACTTTAGTGGGTGGCACATTCAGTTCTACATGTCCAATAGTAGAATTTAATTTACAAGCCTTGGACACATGTTGTACCTCTTTACTAGGGGCTTGCAACTGATTTAAATATGCTGAATGGAGAGAAACCAATGTTACCCTGTTGTAAGGAGTGAGCACATGCACTTTAGTACTGGTTAGCAGTGGTAAAGTGCACAGAGTCATGAGGCCAACAAAAATGAGATCGGAAAAATATAGAGGACTAAGGCAAAGCTTTTAGGGTAAGACCACCCCAAGACTCACAGTTCTAACAGCAAAGTTCCAGTTCACCTTAAGGCAACTCAGAATTGTCTCGGTGAATGCCACACACTGAACAAAAATCCTCACAAATTTCTCTCTTATAATTTATGTCCAGGGACAAAGTCGAGCTTGTAAATATGAAAATAATTTTTATGTCATTTTAATTATCTATGTGGCAAGAGGAAGCAGAACACTCATTCTATGAATTCCTGAATATTAGTAAGCTTCGAGCATGCCTTGGGATCCAAATTTTGTGCCTTGAATTGACTCACTGAATGCGCAAATTGTGAAATACCAGCTGCTGGGTGCTGTTCCCAATACTCAAAGCAGTGATAACCTAGAAAGACTCGCTGAGTAATAATGAAAAAGTCTCTGGTCTTGCTGTAAGTGGTAAACTTGCTCAATCATGGCTGTCCTTCGTGTGACTATATCTTGAAATTATTGTATAAGGCTGTACTTCAGGTCCTGCTGTTTAAAATATATTTTCCGGAGTGTTTACTGAGAATTAGATTGCTGTAGTTTTCTTTGTTTATGTTCCATATTCAGTGGAAGCCATTGAAGAAACTAGAGCTACCAAAAATATAATGCTCTACTAATGGAACATTGTGCACTAAGTCAGTGTCCAAGAAAAAGCAAGTGGCACCCTTCTCACAGCTTCTTTGTAGAGTTAGTACCTGTGCACGGTGTTTTGGGAGCTCACTTACTGTATAATGCTACAGAGATCAAGTCTGAAGTAGGAATTCAGAACTTCAGAGAATAGTGATACCAATATTATGTAGAGAGTCCTGCCGCCTGTCAGAGAATCGGCAGAAAAATAACCTCGTGTTAGGGAGACGGGAGGGAAATTACCATGTTTTCCTTTAACAAAAACTGCTAAAAAATTCGGGAAATGTCATGGCTAGTATGCCCAGCTAGTGAGGGCAAGGGAGGTCTGGTGTGCAGTAATAGATTCATTAGGTCACGCAGAATCCGAATATATATTGTTGTTATACTTTACACGAAGTCCAGCAGTTTATACCTGTCACCAAATAAACAGAGCATCAAAAACCGCAATCAGGCCACAATTTCATGTCTGAGCTAATATTACATCATTGACTGAACATAATACATTCCATTAAAAGGAACACACATACTTGATAGTGCCAGACTCTGAGCATTCAGTGCAACATTTCCTTGCTTAGTATTCTGAGATTTACATTTTTACATTTGAGAAATGCAATGAACTACTTAGTGCGAGAAATTAGGTTATTAGTTGAAGGGGTGAATACCCATCTCAATTAATAACCACGGGGCATATTATCAAGGGCTGGCGATAACATTATCGCCGCTTTAGCGTCCGTTTTTGGACGAAAAGCGGCGATAATTCTATCGCTTATTAACAAGGACACGCTAGCCCGTATTTCCTTGCCTTAGCGCTCGGTTTCCTTTCGCCTCGCCTCGCTAATGAGATGCAAGGTAGGCGTGCCCCTTACAACTACATTATAAAATATCGCTGACGGTGCTTCGCTGTATTTACAACGAAGCCCCGTCCGGTTTAGCGCTGATTTTTTTCGCGCTAACTGGGCCTTAACGCTGGAATTTAACGTCTGTTAAATTCCAGACTAAGGCATACTTAACATGGGAGGTGGATTGTGTGGCTAAGACCACAGGCCCTATCATCAAGGATATCGCCCTTTCCCATGGAACATCGCTGGAAAACCAGCGTTGTTCCATGGAAAACGGCGATATCCCCGCTATCGCTGGAACTTTTATCGCCTCGGTGATACGCGTTGTTAATAACGCGCTAACCGGGCGATAAATTCCAGCGATAGACGGCAATAAATAAAAAAGCGCTAAGCGCGCTTTGCGATATTTATCGCCGTCTATTGATAATATGCCCCCACAACCTTTGTCAGGGTGAACCACTAACGTCACTAAATAAATCTAACTTCAACCCCCTGGTAGCTATGGTAGACGGCAGACAGGCTTAACTAAGAGGCAAAGTGTAACATATTTATGCAGAACCAAAACAGTGATAAAGTCAAAGCACAACACAAGAAAACTTCCAAACCAAATTAGAAAAATAGTGTACATTTTAATAATAAAATTACACCAAATTGACAAAAATCCAAAAAGGAAAACCAGAGTTATGAATAATTACAGTGTAGATATAAAAATAGCACCAAAAAGTGTTAACTGCTAACCATAGTCATCTGGTTACGTTTGGCCGGTGCCTAGAAGCAAGTTAAGGGTGACGGTGATAGAGCATGGATTGGATACAGAAACCCAGTCGGAGAATATACCTTCTGACTTAGTCTCTGAAATGAAAGCCAAAAGTCCTCAACAGGGCAAGGCAGCAGGCTGTGACCAAAGACTCCACGATGTTCGATAACCACAGGACAAGGTCCCAGTGAAGCCATTGACTTTTGGCAGAATTTAATGCCCACGGAAGGTCCCTAACAGCTGGCTACTTTTAGTGCCTTTTGCTCTTGATAATTTCTACCTGCAGACTTCACTTTGGAGTCACTTTTTTGGAACTCGGGAACTTCCAGCAGGGCAAGGCTGCAGACTGTAGCCGAATAGGGATCCACAAGCCCAATAATGTCTCCATGAGGTCAACCTGAATCAGAAAGGTTTCTGGCAGTGCTCCTTTGCCTGCCCCAGAGGTGTGGCTATTGAAATGAGCAATCCCTCCTCTTTGATCATTCTAAACAAGTTCTGGGGGCAGCTCCTCTCCCAATGTGATTGGTGCCTTCTGACTGGAGAAATAAAGAGGGGCCCTACCTAGGTATCAGCTAACATTTGACTGTGACAGGGTAGGCCTCTTTGAATTTATAATGTATTTAAGATGGATTTGTAGAGCTCTGCTTGTCACCCATGAGGGTATCCAGGTGCTGTATGTTAATAAAGGTGATCAAGTTCCTAAGTAGGCATAGCTCATATGGTCATCGTTCCAGAGGAACACACACACTTCCCCACAGTCAAGGCCTTTGTCTTGCTCTGGGAGCAGTTTTCCTCCTCATCAAGGTGGCTATTTAGCTGCTAAGTGGCAGGTGAAGGTCCTGCAAATGGGGTCACACAGACTTTAGTCAGGGAAAAGGAATATTTCTTAAAGTACTTCATTAATAGTTATCACAAAATTGATTTTATCAATAACTTGGATTCAAAATAACTATTAAAGGCAATCTTTGAATTGTATTTCTAGCTGTTTACCTAACCGAAATTAGCATTATTAAATGTAATAATGTAACCCAGTGTTTTCTTATGGAACAGCCAGCCTTGCTACAATGAAAATAGCTGTTGGGCTTTTTCACTGTAACGCCATATGTGACAATAAACTTTTACATGCCCTACTATTAAATATAACACACCCTGCCTAACGGGCAATACGCCCTACATAGTGGTGACCTATTACTATTTAAGAGTAAGGTTTTAACTTGTCAAAAGGATGTGTTTTGACAGGTTGAATTTGCAGTTTAAAAATGCAGCAGCGAGGCTACAAATGGTAAGCCTAAAGTCATGTTTGCTCTGTCACTTCTGTACGTAGCAGAATGGGTGCTGCAGTCCACTATTGACATTTAACTTACAGTCCGTTGATACACAGTGTACCATATAGTAGGTACTTATAAGTAAGTTAAATATGCCAATTAGGTTGATTGTTTTTCTTTAGTAAAAACATCTCTGACACATAGGTTCGCAACACCCTGGCAATGAAAAGGATAATACAGTATCTGTACCTTCAGATTTCTTTCTTTTGGTAGGTTTGAAATAGTTATTCATGTGTTCTTTTTGTGCTCAGAAGAGAACTCTGGCAAATCTATATTTTTAGATATTGGCCAAATGAGGATTATTCGCAGCACTCAGGGATGCAGTTTATTTCTCTAGAACTAAATACACTTCTGGAGGAAAAAGATGCAATGCTGCCCTCTTTTATCATGGATTTAAACTTTTTAAAGTATTTGAAGAACATTTCTTCTTGAAAAATAACCTTGACATTAATCTGAAACATCCAAATAAGTATTATTCCATAATCACTTGCATCTAACACACATTCTGAGGAGAATGTGTGTTAGCTGTAGGGGCTCTATGAAAAGTAAAATATGCTTTTCTAATATTTATCCAAAATTGTAGCATTTTTAAAGAGGCGGGAATAGAGTAATAAAAGATAACATATCAATATTTCTTTTTTTTTACTGAGTCCATATAGTTCTGACACTTGCCACTTACTCTTGTAAATTAATTTCCTTGATCTGAATTTAGGCCTGAATTCATAATAATAATGTATTATTTTATGATGCATATAAACCAGCAATATATGGATTAGAGTACCCCGGCTGTGCATTATAATAATATTGGAAGTCACCTAGGAGTTGGCGCGCCTAAGGCAAGCCCGTCTGCGCCCGTCCGCGACTGGACCGCGCCCAGCGCCAGAACCCCTGGATCCCACCGATGCAACACCACTCGACGGACCTACGACGCCGCCACACTCACCGCACTCAATGCCGGCCGGAACCCTGCCTGCTACCGAGCCTCACCGAGACGCACCCACGGACCCTTCACCTGCCAAACCTGCCGATTCACCTGCCCCCTGACGTGCACCACCTCCGCCAAGTCGAGCAACAGCAGCAACCACCTGAAATGCATCCTGCTGAACACCCGCTCCGTCCACAGGCACGCCGTGGAACTCTGGGACCTGCTCGACGCAACAGCACCGGACATCGCCTTCCTCACCGAAACCTGGATGAACGCCTCCTCAGCGCCTGACATCGCCATAGCCATCCCGGATGGATACAAGATCACCCGGAAGGACCGCGTCAACCAGACGGGAGGAGGCATCGCCATCGTACACAAGAACACCATCCGCATCTCGACTAACTCCGACGAGACCTTCACCGCCGCCGAACACCTACACTTCCAGATACACACGGACCCCAAGACCACCCTCCGAGGCACCCTCATCTACAGACCCCCGGGACCACGCACACTATTCAGCGAAGACATCGCAGACTTCATCAGCCCGCACGCCATGCCCTCCGCCGACTACATCCTCCTAGGGGACCTCAACTTCCACCTGGAGAACAACAATGACAGAAACACCACCGCCCTGCTGGACAACCTCGCCAACCTCGGACTCAAGCAACTGGTGAACACGCCCACCCACTACGCCGGCCACACGCTTGACCCCGTCTTCTCGTCCAGCAAGCACATCTCCTTCAGCCACGCCACCGGACTCCACTGGACCGACCACAGCTGCGTCCACTTCAGCTTCAGAAAGACTGCGACCCACCACCACCCGCAACAGGCTCCCCGCCGGAGCTGGAGCAAGATCACCGCCGAGCAGCTCACCGCCTCCTCAGCCAGAACACACCCACCGACACAACGGACCCAAACGAAGCAGCCAGCAACCTCGCCAAGTGGCTGACCGCCTGCGCCGACGACCTCGCACCACTAAAAACCCTCCCAGCAGACCCGGAAGCAAGAAAACCCCTTGGTTCACCAACGAACTCAAGGAATCCAAGAAGAACTGCCGCACTCTCGAGAAAACCTGGCGACTCGACCAGACCACAGACAACAGGACCGCCCTCAAGCACGCCACCCGCAAACACCACCAGCTGATCCGTGCCACCAAGAAGTCGGCACTCAAAGAACGACTGGACAACAACGCCCATGACAGCAAGGAACTTTTCAGCATCGTCAAAGAGTTCTCCAACCCCAACGCCGGAAACAACGACATCACCCCTCGCAAGACCTCTGCAACTCACTCTCCGCGTTCTTCCACCGCAAGATCACCGACATACACAACAGCTTCGACGCACAAACAACGCACCCTACCGCCGAACCAATGCCCGCCACCACCACCCTCTGCAACTGGACCCCGATCAACACCGAAGACACCACCCGCACGATGAACTCCATCCACTCCGGATCACCAACCGACCCCTGCCCACACCACGTCTTCAACAAAGCCGACGCCACCATCGCACCCCATCTCCGGGACATCATCAACTCCTCCTTCCACACCGCCACCTTCCCGGAGAGCTGGAAGCACGCCGAGCTTACCGCCCTCCTGAAGAAACCAACGGCGGACCCCACCGACCTCAAGAACTACCGCCCCATCTCGCTCCTTCCGTTTCTCGGCCAAAGTCATCGAGAAGACCGTCAACAGACAGCTTGCCGCCTTCCTCGAGACGAATGGATCCTCGACCCTCGCAGTCCGGGTTTCGGGCCAACCACAGCACCGAGACCGCCCTTATCGCAGCCACCGACGACATCAGAACCCTAACCGACAACGGGGAAACAGCTGCCCTCATCCTCCTGGACCTCTCCGCGGCGTTCGACACCGTCTGCCACCGCACCCTAGTGAAGCGCCTCAGCAACATCGGAATCCGAGAGAAAGCACTGGAATGGATCATCTCGTTCTCGCCGGAAGAACCCAGAGAGTCCGCCTCCCCCGTTCAGATCCGAAGCCACCGAAGTCATCTGCGGCGTTCCACAAGGATCCTCACTCAGCCCGACCCTCTTCAACGTCTACATGAGCCCCTCGCAGCCATCGCACGCCGACACAACCTCAACATCATCTCCTACGCCGACGACACCCAGCTGATCCTCTCCTCACCAACGACCCCACCACCGCCAGAGCCAACCTGCACGACGGGATGAGAGACGCCGCCGACTGGATGAGGAACAGCCGCCTTAAACTGAACTCAGACAAGACGGAAGTCCTCATCCTGGGCTCATCACCCTCCGCCTGGGACGACTCCTGGTGGCCCCCGGCCCTGGGCACCGCACCCAAGCCAACGGACCACGCACGCAACCTGGGCTTCATCCTGACTCCTCCCTATCGATGACCAGACAAGTCAACGCCGTCTCATCTTCATGCTTCAACACTCCTGCGCATGCTCCGCAAGATCTTCAGATGGATCCCCACTGAAACCAGGAAGACCGTCACCCAGGCACTCGTCACCAGCCGACTGGACTATGGGAACACCCTCTACGCCGGAACCACAGCCAAACTTCAAAAGAGACTCCAGCGCATCCAGAACGCCTCCGCACGACTCATCCTGGACATCCCCCGACACAGCCACATCACCGTACACCTGAAAGACCTGCACTGGCTCCCCGTCAGCAAGAGAATCACGTTCAGACTCCTCACCCACGCACACAAGGCCCTCCACGACCTGGGCCCAAAGTACCTCAACGACCGCATGTCCTTCTACACGCCCACACGCCAGCTACGATCAACCAGCCACGCCTCGCCACCGTACCACGCATCCGCAGAACCACCGCCGGAGGAAGATCCTTCTCCTACCTGGCGGCCAAGACCTGGAACTCCCTCCCCACTCACCTTCGGCGAACCCAGGACCATCTCGCCTTCAGGAAGCAGCTCAAGACCTGGCTGTTCGAGCAGTAACTTACCCCCTCCCCCAGCGCCTTGAGACCCTCCCGGGTGAGTAGCGCGCTCTATAAATGCCGTGATTGATTGATTGATTGAGGAGTTCTGTGAGCACAAAGAGCAATGAGCCTTAAGGTTGAGTTCCTTTATAAGGTCATGGAACTCCAAGATGACTTGCCCATATTCTTAGAATAATCGGCAGGGGTACTATATTCACCATCCCCTTTCCCACAAATGACTTAAATCCTTGGTGTGATGCTCAATCATATGAAAGAGATAGCATGTTTGTAAATTGGAATTTAGAGATGGGTTTATGCAAGTATGACTGCCTCCCATGTATTCTTCGATATAAAGACACTTAAATAATATGTCCTTCTTGCAGATGATTATTGCTTATTAGCAAATAATTAAAAGGAATTAAATTCTGCCATTGAAGTGGCAAGAAGTTCAGCAGAAAATTTGCATTTTAAGAAGTTGTGAAGTTTTTAAACTTTCCAGGCCAGTCTGTAGGCCAGGATTTCTGCAAAGCATTGCTTGAAAAGTTTCCTGCCTAAAGATTGTCGTAGGACAATTATCTGTACCAGCTGCTTTTTGATATTCTTCTCTTGCAAAATCTACTTTTAACACATATTTTCACTTGCTGTTTTTAAACTTCACAGGTTCATGAAGTTCACGTAATTTGTAAATGTTTCAGAAATAAACATGGAGTTTCGAAATTAAATAAAACACCTTTAGTTAGTATTTTACTGCTCCTCTGTGGTGAGAATCCAACACGGTTTCTCTACTGGAAGCCATTGTTAGGCCCCAATGCTGATTGCCAGAACTAAGCGAGAACAAAATCTCAGGGTGCATTTAATTAAACAGATGACTAGCCTTTCTGATTTGTTGTAGCTAAACGTTTTCTCTTGCTGTGCACAGCATTGACTGATGAGGAGCCATCCGTTACCTTCATTTGTTTAGTGCGCTGCTCAGGAGGAGTCAGTCAACAGGAATGAAACATTTTAAAAGTGACCTCAGTGGCGGCTCCTCTGCTGAGACGGAGGAGCATCGCCCAACTGCTTTTTAGCAGTTAAAGAGAAAATAAAATGATAATAACATCGCGTTATTATCATTTTATTTTCTCCTACTTCCGCAGCTTTGCGTGAGCGGGCGGGGGCAGCGGAGTAGTGGTAGCACCCTCCTAAGTGCGCAATGACTGCTTGGCCGGCCCTCTCGGGCCGCCAAAAGCAGTCTATCGCACTTCACATGTTCTCCATGCAGGCTGCATTACAGCCTGCATGGAGAACATGCCTAGGCTCGCAGTCAGCGTCTGAGTGCTGAAACACGGCGCTCAGACCAATCACAACTCTGTTAAGGCAGCGTTGTGATTGGCTGACTCAGAGCCTGGTTATGCTTCCTTTTGTTCAAGTCAGCGAGGAAGGACTACGGATGAGAGACACGGCGAGGAAGCGGCGAGAAGGTACGTTTTTTATTTAATTTTTTGCTTCCCGCTTTCCCCGCGTCCCCCTTCCCACCCCCGGCCCCCTTCCTCCGATCCATGCTGGCCGCTGCTAAGTGACCTACACTAAGCAATTTGAAACTTTATTTAAACCTCTTACACTTAACTATAGACTGGATATAGCATTCCTTAATTCCACACTAAAGATTCCACAAGTATCTTACATAGCTGCAACCTTAATATCAATGAGGAGAAATAAATGAAGTACTTATAAGAGTTAGCGAGAGGGTAGCCATACAAAGGTTATTAGAAGTGACTTTTATGGGAAAATGCCCCTTTTGCATGTTCACCCCTAGTTTTAGTTGCCAAATTCTTATTTCTGTTTTTTAGTCTCTTCACTCTGGGGAACTGCTGTCCAGACCCCAATAACCTGTTGAAATTGGCTAATCGACGATTGGCTTACTTAAGTTTTCTATAAGGCCATTGCATATGGTAGGGAGATACTCCCATGGCATGAAAAGGTAAATGACATCTGTGGGCTGCAGCATTTATTGTGAAATTGTGAAAAACAAAATAGAACACAGTCCTTTTTCTGAGAAGTTTACCTTCTCTATTGACTTCAGAATAAATAATAGGACCCATCGTTTCCTATTGGAGTGCTTGAAATCATTTATTTTTTTGATCCATAATTTCCATTTTCTAGTTTCTGTTTGACATTTTGTATTTTTTATTCAATCTTGATTTGGACTTCACTTGGTATTTTACATCTCTTAATTCTATTGTCGCTTGAAGTATTTCTATTCCTTCACACTGTTCCCTGCATATTACCAAAGAGAAGCCGTTTTGTGTGACCAAACTGCAAAGTAGTCAACAAGAATATATCCTTCAGGGAAAGATTGGTTTAATAACATGAAATACACTTGACCAGATTGTGTGAAGGCTCAGTCACAGTACAATCTAAATTGTGGAATCTGTAAATCTTACTAGTACATTCCATGCAACAACTTTGGGAGGGTCCACAGTTGATGGCATTGCTTGAGAATCCCACTGTGGGGTTTCAGCTCTAGATGTATTGTTCCATTGTTAAGTAAATTCTCAAGAGGAAAATCAACTTAGCTAAAAATTCTACTAAAGAACTTTTTAAAACTGTAAATGCCTTAGCGCATCCAGCCCCTCCGCCTATTCAGGCCAGTCAGGAATTATGCGACAAAATTGCAATTTTTTTTTTCGACAAAGTGGATGTCATCTTCTCATCCTTGACTGGCTCTGGGAACACGATCCCTACTAAAGATCTTCTGGACTCTGAAATAGAAACAAGTACTGGGTCAAAACTAGTCCAATTCACTGCAAAACCACCTTGGACATTTCAAATGCACTCTTGAAAGTGAAAACAAGATCACCTTCGGATCCATGCCCAGTCTCGTTTCTAAAATTAGCAGCCGAATCTGTGGTCCTTACCCTGACCCACATTATAAATGCAATGTTTACTGAGGGATATTTTCCTAGGTTGTGGAAAGAGGCATTGATATTACCACTGCTTAAAAACCGAGTCTGGATCCCGGTGATGTGATTAATTTTAGACCCATATCTAGACTCCCTCTCCCGGCGAAAATTGCAGAGAAAATTATGAATGAACAACTTGGCGCAGTTAACAACTCTTTGCAGGCATTAGACTCTGAGTTAAAGATGGATACAGTCTGTGTAAAGTGATAAGCACATGTACACGAGGCATGTGCAAGCATGTGTGCACGAGTAATGAAAGATATGTAGTTCTTGTTCCTTTCCAGTCAGAAACCTGATTTTTATCAACAGTACCTGTTGATCTGTGGGGAACAATAATATACCCTCCAGAGCAAATACTTTGTCAAACCTTTAATATTTTCACCTCTTCAACTCTGGCGTGCAAGAAAAGAGGAATGTAATTCAGTAAATCTACCATACAGTTCTCTCTCACAGACATGTTTTACCCTGAAGAACTTGGAAGTTAGCCTATGAAGAACTTATTCTCTTTTACTCGCCTGATATGTTGATGTTTATAGCAGGCATTTATAATTTCTTTGTTTTGCTTTCAGGAGCTGAATTGTGTAACTGTAACACATTTTCACAAGTGGGAATGCAGAAAATATGACTAAATCACAGCTTGTTTACCAACTTTTTTTTTTCTTTTTTCTGCTGTGCCTAAGTGGGTGCTGCATCCACAGGAGAACAACGGAAACTTGCTCAGAAACCATGGCATTGCAGAAGAGCCCGCTGTCACACTCTGTGCATGACAGACTGCTACAGCAGGCTGATCTAAGGGAACACACAGCAGGACGCCAAATTAAACCTTCGCAAACGATCCGTTCCACGCCTGTCATTTCTCCTTTCAATGTATACAATGGCATTTCATATGTAAATGGTATTTTATGTGCAAAGTGAAAAACCTGTATTCTTAATGGCTTAGGGGAGGTGAACGTATATAAAATGTTCAATACAAAGAACAACGTGTTTAGTCAGTGCCCAAACCCTTTGTTAAAATGTAAAGTGCAGAATCATGCACTGGGGTGATTGTGTTTTTCGTGTCATTTCACTTCCTAATATGTGCATTCACTGCTGCAAGGATTTTTAGATCTTCAGGCAAAATTGCATATTAGTTGCAATCTGATGCCCTCTTGTAGCCATGAATAGTGTTGGTGCTCTAAGGCAACTGGCCACAGTGGCGTTAAAGTGCCCTGCCCCTCTTTGCATTTCAGGATGGTTGTGGACTGGCCAGAAAAGTCGGAGAGAACAATGTTCTGCTACGTGTCATTGAAAGGCTGCATGCATTGCACCGTACCAGCACAGTCTCATTAAACAGGGCATCTAATCAATACATCAAGGGCCAAAACAATTAAATGACTGGTACCAAATAACAAACAGGAACCATATTAAAAATGGATGCCTCGTTGGCTACACGTGGCACAGACAGGGACAGGGCACCATATTGTATACAAAATGTGCTGACCCGAGTTTGAATTCACTCCTGAACTCTGTACACAGCATCATTGAAAGGAGTACCACAGTTTTGATAGGAGGGGATCTGACAGCAATTTGAGGAGGGCACAGATATCCATTCCACATGTAGGGGCAGTGAGTGACTGCACCTGTATACAAGAGGATGCCTGGGAACCTTGTGTCACCCATGTTAGCCTCTGCAACCACATCTGGAAAGTGGCCGGGGGACAGGTGCAAAGGTGTTCCTTCATTTGCATGGGGCCATGTTTCCATTTAAATGAGGGAAACAACCTTTTGTGGGTGCATCACATATACCCACAATCATATTACAGAAGAGCTGCATAAGTGTCTGCAACCCCTTCTGTAATATCAAAAGTGTCCAAAGTGGAGGGGAGGCAAAAAGTGTCTGTTGCGACCGTGAGGCACTTTTTGTACTACAGCCCTTGGAGTAGAAGTACTTTAGTAAGACAAAAACCTAGCATGTAGCTAATTATAGACCAGTGTCTGCAATTTCCTAACTTAGCTCGTGAGCTAATTATATAGACCTGAAACCCATCTTTCATGGCTTATTAAAGTGATTGAAAGATGCATAGCTAAGCAACACGAGTACATACAAGAGAACCTTCTACAAAACCACTAATTAGGTAGCCACAATGGTTTTAGCATGGAAACTGTCACAGTGAAAATATTAACTGACATCGTCACCTTTGACAAAGGGGGAAGAATGCTTTTGATGCTGGTAGACCTAACTGCAGCATTTGAGACCATCAATCATTAGAGACTCATTGAGACCTTCAAAATTCGAATAGGATTTGCATCATACCTAAAAAAAAAAAACATAATTAGAAAAAAGTTGGAGGCTTTTGTCTTCAAATTTTTCAAACCTCTCAAGCAGTACCCCAAAGCTACATTCGTGCGCCTATACTTTTCAGTTTATATGGGACCTCTTTGAGTCCTGGTGAAAGAATCAGAGATGTTCATACAACAATATGCAGATGACACACAACTGTACATGAAAATGTCATCACCATTAAAAATTCAAAAATGGATGTCTGCAAACTTTCTAAAATTAAAACCATGAAAAAACATAATTCATCTTGCTCAGCAGGCGCTTACCTCTTTTAATTATCTTGATCTGCTAACTGAACCCAGATCAGAAGGCTTCATGCCAAATTTGAAACAAAAGTTGAATACCGGGGTTATGGATTTACTTAAACCTGTCCATGAGCTATGACGTTAACAATACCACCAAATCAGCACAAGCAGCTCAGCCACCTCAGGCCAATCCCTATGGAAGCAGACTTTCGTTTTGTTGTATAAGGCATTGTCAATAGGCCCGAGCCAAATTTTCATAACGCTTGCATGATATATCGTAATTTTGAGTTACTATTGCTATGCAAAAGTATGCTATTCTGTCATATTGTGTTACTATGTACGATTCTTTATAAAAAAATTGACATT
The DNA here is from genome assembly GCA_963921515.1 of Calotriton arnoldi. Taxonomy (NCBI): domain Eukaryota; kingdom Metazoa; phylum Chordata; class Amphibia; order Caudata; family Salamandridae; genus Calotriton; species Calotriton arnoldi. The sequence continues at coordinate 443,498 of CAWUFW010008288.1, forward strand.
AACATGCTAGAACAGCATGGCCAACAGAACACAAGCATGCTTTTCCTTTTTTGCACTTTTTTAGTCTTAATTACTTTGCATTAAAAGGTGCATTAAAAGTGGACACAATGACGCACTTCACAGTAATATACAATGCTAAATGAGAGTTTCACATTGTGCATAATTTCATGTAATTTTTCCAGCATTTCATGTAATTACATAAAAGCCAATTACTTGGCTTTTTCACATCTTCCAACAAAGGTTCACACAGAACCTTTGCATGTGCAGCCTCCACCCTCTGGAACTCTCTCCTGGACAAAGTCAAGCAATGACAGAAAGTGAGGGAGCTGGGAGAAAGTGATGGAGAGACAGAAATGTGTAGGATTACTACCTGAAAACCCAGCACCAAAACTGAATGGAAACATTAATGGGACAATGTGACCTTCTATAAAAGTCTATGGACTTGAAGGAGCCATCCAGTCTATGGCAAACCTCAAAAGATCCACAAGAGCCTATGGCTGAGGCCACTCTATCTATAGTACACCTTATTTGCATAATGTTAACATATATATCACTTGAGGTCTCTCAGACATCTGAACCTGTCTGTAGTATGTCCTAAAATAAAGAAGAGAGGTGTCTGTTCAGTAACTAGAATGTTACAATTAAGACAGGCTTACACTTTATTGATCTGGATGATGAATCAAGTTCTTGTGATGGCAGTGACATTATCATGTTGCCAGATTATCTATTTGGCTATGGCATCAGTGCTAAATACTTAATTGAAAGATTCTCCACCAGTCAGGATTACTTCTGCCATAAAGACAATATTATGAAAGTCAATGGATTCCTCACTTCACAGGCAGAGATGCAGCTCCTCCTTTTTTCTCTTCACCAGGTATTCTTTTCAATTATTTGTAGTTATTTCTTTCTACAGCCAAGGCAGGCCATGATTTCCTGCTGTGTTCGGGACTTTGGGTAGCGTCCCAGTTGCTGTTTATGGTGATTCTTTATGATTTTACTTCATCACCTGTTGCTTTTCACTGTCTACAATAAAGATATTTATCATATTTTCCCTGATATCGACCTTGTGGGAACGTACTTGATATAGGGGTGGACACACCATCGGAGTGCTTCTGCAAGCCTTTTATCGGGGTTTTGTGACCCCTTGGCAATTGACCTGTGTATGACATATGAGGAACTCACTCCTATAGTGTTCATATAAATGTATGTATAATTCATCCCAGTCAAGCATTGTTTTGGCCTGATGATGATACCAGAATTTTGAATGGATCAAAACCTCTTAGACTTAAACACTGATTATATGTAGTTGATTATGTGTGTTCTACAGAGTTGAGACTTTGTTCTTGTGGATTTTTCTGTGTCCCTTACTTTTTGCCTGTGTGTTCTGCCAGTGTGTTCTTTTGATACCTGTGTATTGTGCCCCAGGAGGATAGCTACCCTTACAATACTATTTTAATCGAATTCATCAAAAAATTCTATTTTAACAGTTGCGGGATGTACTCTGAGCATTATTTCTGACACCAGTGTATTACTTTTTCTATTATTGTTTAGGGACCTATGTTCCTTATAACATAGTACTACTCTTGGTCCCTATATATCCTTGGGTTTCATTTGTGCTTATGAAACAACTTTTTAAAAGTGCCATTCTCAAAATTGTAATTTAAATTCCAACTTCACCATAAGGTAGGATTTGTCATTACAATTCTAAAGACACCAAACATGAATGGGTAACCTGCTCCCATTTGGAAATCACAACTTATTAAGTGTAATAAGGTAACTCCAATATTAGTCTATTGGAGAAGTAGGCCTTGCACGTGCACTTTAGCACTAGCTAGCAGTGGTAAAGTGTGCATAATCCTAAAGGCAGTGAAAACAAGGTCAGCAAAAATGGAGGAGGAAGGCAAAAAGTTTGGAGTGAGACCACCCTAAGGCTGACAGGTCTAGCAATTGGATAAACCCTAATTGGCATATTTAGCTATCATATAAGGCTATAGTATGAGGTGCCTAAAGTACATGCATGGTATGGAAAGTTAAATGTCACCTACGGACTACGGCACTGCTGTGCCATCAACTAGTGTGACAAGACAAACAGTTTTAAAACTGCAATTCAACCTGATGTATTAAGACAGGAGACAAGCTCTCTTTTAAATATCAATAGGCTACCTCTGTGTAGGCCTTGTCGGTGGGCGGGTGTCAGTGGGCGGGTGTCGGTGGGTGTTTAAAAGTTGTCCTTACAGTGACTAGACACCAACAGCTATTTTCACTGTAGGAAGCCTGGCTGGCCAAAAGAGGATAACTTGGAAGCAATATTAATTATTAATTCTGCAGCTGGTACCAGCTAGAAAAATAATATAAGGACTAGTTTTAATATTTATTAAAAGCTCAACTCAGTGATGAGATAGATTTTAGATTTTAATACATATTAAAGAAAAAGGAACTCTAGAAAGATACCCCCTGGATACTAATGTGCATTAGCTTTCAACTGTGGCTGTGTCTAGCTGGACTTTCTTGAGATTTAGATGTCGCGAACAGGATATTCGTCCCCGCTGGGATGAAGTACCCCGTCCACTGATATCTAAATCAGACCCTAAGTCCAAAGGTAAAGCGCCCTTGAACAGGCAAATGTGCCAACAGTATCTGACCAGTGAGAGGACCTCGCTGAACCCAAGATTTCAATTTTCCTGTCCTGTTTAAAATCATCCTCCTGACCTTCAGAGCTTATAGATCCACTGGGCCTAGTTATCTAATGGAAAGATTTACTCACTACACAACTAAAAGTACTTTGAGATCTTCCTATGCAAACCTTTTAAAGCCCTCCTCTTTCAGACTCAAAACTTGAGGTGGGAAATCTTTTTCAATTTTAGGCACCAAGGCATGGGATCAACTTCCTGGTCTCCTATGACTTATTGATTCTGAAGGACTGTTTAAGAACCAGTTGAAGACCTGGCTTTTTCCAGCCTCTGATGTGCTTTGTTATTCTCTCATTATTTGCATTAGTATCCACTTGGATCTCTCCTATGCTTGATTGGTCATCTCTTCTGCGTAGGAGTGGCAGTGCACTTTACAAGTTCCAAATGCATTCTTTCATTTATTCAGGTGCTTTCAACCCTAGGCTGGGATCGACATCCCCATTTCTAAGGACCTGCAGTGGGTGGCGGGGAGGTTCAATCAGTGTATGTCCAGCATCATCTGCTGGATGAAGGACAACTCCCTGAAGATTAATGCAGACAAGGCTGAAGTGCTTGTGTTCGGTTCTCAAAACTCCATCTGGTCAAGCACTTGGTGGCCAGATGTCTGCAGACCTCTCCCTTCACCTGTCAGGTCAGCCAAAAACCTGGAGGTCATCTTTGACGACGCTCTGAGCTTTGATGCTCAGGTCAGTTGCACTGTAAGCACTTGCTTCTACATCATGAGGACTCTGAAAAAGGTCATCCCTTACATCCCATCGGAACTGCACCAGTCAGTCATCATTGCCCTGGTTCCCTCACGGCTGGACTACCTCAACGCTTCATGTCTGAACATAAATAGTTCCTCCCTAAACAAACTTCAGGTTGTACAGAATGCGGCAGCTCATCTCATTCTGAACACTCCCAAGCGGCATTCCGCTAGGGAGAGGATTCGCTCCCTGCACTGGTTTCCTGACAGAAAATGCATTCTCTTTAAGGCTTTGTGCCTGGTTTTTAAGGCCCTGCATCACTAGAGCCAGGGCCGGACTGGCCGTAGCGGGGACCGGGCGTTTTCCCGGTGGGCCGCTAGGGTGGGGGCCGGTTTTGGGCCCCTGGGGGCCGTTTTTGTTACCGGGGGTCGGCAATATCGGCCCCCGGTAACAAAATCGGCCGAAACCGGCCCTCACAAATAGCTCGGCTGCACCTCCCCTACCCCCAGGGGGGGGGGGCGGCCGAGCAGTTTGCCAGGGCCGGTTTCAGTTCCCAGTCCAGCCCTGACTAGGGCCCCTCCCATTTGAATTCGCTTTTTCAATGGTACATTCCAGAAGGCAACTGAGATCCTCTTCTTGCAAAAAACTTATGATCCCCAGATTTCATAAGACTAGATGGGGTGGTCTCTCTTTCTCGGAAGCAGCCTCCAAACTATGGAATGCCCAACCTAACTATATTTCAGATGCGGACTCTATTATGGCCTTTAAAAAACATCTATAAACCTGGCTCTTCACATTTTAGTACCCCCTTTCTTGGCCACTTCACTTCTACTGATCCCTTTGTTCCCCGATAGTGCCTTGACACCTATGGGTATTAGTGTGCTCTACAAGTTTTACCCTATCCTAGCTTATCCTATCCTATCTCTTAACACTAAAAACACTCAACACTATTCCCCACTGCAACTACCAGAATTCAGTTCTGTGGCTCTTTGGTTACACGCACAGATATCTGCAGTGATTGCAATAACCAACAGAGGACTGAGAACAGAAGATAGGGCATCTCTCACTGATTAGTATAACTTGCATTTCTTTTTCATTTATGGGGTGTGGTACTTTACATGCAGTAACTTGATGAAGTAAGACCAACAAAATAGTTATAGAATATTTTGTTCTTTTTAGCCACGCCTTTGATCCGCTCCACACTTGCTGACCCTGCCCATTGGACTCAGGATCACAGTTTCCATATATTTTTTTAATACAATTTGACCACTGTGTCTATATCAACTTCTCACCAAGCAGCACACTGTCCAGCTAATCAATGACTACAGCACCGCCAAACCACCCACTCACACACAGTTACCTCTCTCTACTCAACTCTTTCAGATGGCTTCTTCCTCATATACAGCCCACATCCTATCTGCTCCGTTGCTTGCTCACAACACTTCCCAAATCCGCTGCAGTGTGAGCGTGGTAGCACAGAGGCCAGAGTGAGCAAGCATTCTGGGTAAAGCTACTAGCTTGCCCGGCCGCTTATGAGGCAAGAAAGATTCGGGAAGAGGGAAGGGGAGAGAGTGCCACCTCTCCGCTCAACCCTGCTCTATAATTAATGTTATATACAGAGATTACAAGTGGTCCATTATGGAACTGAAGTAATATTTTTAAATGTAGTTTGTCTGTTTGCAGAACTCCAGGTCCATTCGCCATAGTTGTTTACGCCTAATAAAATATTTAAATTGTAGACAAAAAGCGGAAAGAAGGAAGGAAAAACGAAAGATAAAACGTCCACTGCGCCAATTTTAAGAAGAGAAAGATTGAAATAATAAGACAATCCATGCAAGCACATGCTGAAAATCGAAAGAAAGCAGAATAAAATGTGACTGTAAGAAGCAATTTACCTGCTCAGGCGCATCACGCCAAATGATTTGTAGAGAAAACGAAAGTGGATTTTCTTGAGGAACAATTTACCTAAACTTTGGGGCATATTAGCAAGGGCCATTATCTCCGCTTTTTTGGCTTTAAGAGCCAAAAAAGCGGAGATAATATTCCGCCCTATTACCAAGGCGGGTGCTAACATGCATTAACGCATGTTAGCACCCGCTTTCCCCACGCCGCTCTGCATCTCTAATGAGATGCAAAGTGGGCGTTCCTTCCCAGGATAACAGGAGAAATGTCGCTAACCGACATTTCTCCTATTATCAAGCTGCAGGCGATCTCTGCAGAGCGATTAGAAAAGTAGCGCTAGCCGCGGTTAGCGCTACTTTTCTAACGCCTGCTCTCAGTATGACTTAGCCATGATATCCAATGGAAGGTGGATATCATGGCTGAGTCTGTCCTGCCCTATCAGCAAGCTATCGCCAAAAGTTGTGTGATTATCGCTGGATTTCCAGCGATAATCGCACATTTGGCAGTTAGCGCTTGCAATTTTATCACTGTTGAGATGAGCGTTGCTGATAGCACGCTATCTCAGTGATAAAATTCAGCGTTAGTCAGGCGATAATTATCCTCGCGCTAATCGCGCTGAGCGATAATTATCGTCGGACCTTAGTAATATGCCCCTTTGTTTCATGAGCAAGTAGAGTTATCCACGAGTGATTCTTGATGACAAATGGAAAGGGTTAGATTTAGAACTCATTTCACAGGCTGATATTTGGAATCAACAGGCAATGTGCACTGGTGACTTAGTCAAAGTGTGCATACACGTATTAAAAGTGTTTTTGTATGTGCAATGAATTCTTACCGAGATGTTGAAAAAGGCAGGGTAATCTGGAGAATATCACGTGAAAGGCATGTAAGATGTATGGTATTTTCAATTCCCACCCTCATACGTGTACCATATCTTTGTCCAATAAGTCTATCATACCTGGGTAAGTAAGACACTAGTAAATGCATAAGTTTCCTTAGATGATACATGATTCAAGGGGAGGCTTGTGTCGTAAACGTTAATTTTGCAGGAAATAGTAGTACGATTACGAGAATCTAATTGGGGTATACTAATTGATGCATACAGGAAATGTCTAGGAATATAGGTGCAAGTCAACATTATATAGGGCTATCATACCTTTCCATTTATCAAACACTCTTTACACACCTTTATACATATGACCACATACACTATGATATGCATGGTGTTTGCATGTACACTAAGGAAATGTGTGAATACAGTCAGTCGTAGACTACACACGTGTAGGCATATTTAAGGCAAGTAAAATAAATTGAATTAAAAAAATCTCTATCTTTGCAAATTGGTGCCAGGGTGAAGGCACATTCTGGGACCAGATGGAAGAGAAAGATGAAAAAGATAATACTATGAAATGAAATGTGCAGAAAAAGCATAAAGCCCATTAATGCAACACTAGCAAAAAACTACACAAATATGCCTTCATTTATTGAATGTTAAACTCTGTAAGCTGCCATACAACACAGCATGAATTAGCATAAACAATATAAATCAAACAAAAACAGCAATGAGACACTTTCCACAGATTATGCATCTCTATTTCCGACTTTATTTAAAAAAATATTATTAGAATACAACATATAATGGGAACAGAATGCAGGATTGATAAATGAAGACACAAAATACCTATGCCTCTCAAATTGAAGATAACAGCCTCAATAAATGGTCAACCTATATTTGAGCCCATTTACCTTCAGAGACTTTTCAATAGTTAACTCTCACACTCAGGGCTGCGGAGGCTGAGCCAGCACGCACGACACACCATTAAATGCCTCTTTGGTTTCGGTTGTTTTATCATGGCTACAGGAAAGGATTCGAAAGGACAGATCACCCTTTGATATACTTTGGGGGATATTCTCAAGAACGTGTGATAAACATCGCCAAAGTAGGCTAACGCAATTTTTCATATCGCCGTCTATCGCGGGAAAATAACTCCGTGTCAACGTCGTATTCTCAACACGGCGGTAACATGCGATAGTTTCCCAATAACGCCTCAAATGTCCGCGATACAACTACCGCGACGGCGATAAAAAAGGAAACCCGAACGTGAAAAAAGTTGCAATGGACCCAACTGCGATAAAAATCCAGCGAAAAGCAGCGCCAGGCCCGCAAGTCCCACAAGTAAGGCGGGAAAAATCACCATAAAAGCGGCAAAAATGAAATACAAATAAAGCACAAACAACTGCGAAGCACCATGGAGGTAGCCGGAGCAAGCACAGAGGACAACCCGAACCCCACAAGCCCCACGGAGGACCAGTCTGGGACCTCGGGGTCAGGGAAGGGCAAAGAGAAGAAGAAGAGGAAGACGCAGTTCAGTCCGCAGGAAAACAGGATGCTCATTACGGAGGTGACAGAACACCATCAACAACTGTTCGCCACCTCCACTGTGTGATTGGCAACAAAAAATGGAATATGGCAGTCCATCGTGGACAAGGTGAATGCAGTCGGAGTGCTGAGGAGGACAATGGAAGAGGTCAAGAGGAGCTGGAATGTTGTGAAGCGCAAAACCAAGCTGAAACTCGCCAACAACCGCAAAGCAGCAATGCAGACTGGGGGTGGGAGTCCTGCGCCACAGAAGGAGCTGGATGAGATGGAGGAAATGGTGTCCACAGTCATCAGTGTGGAGACGGTGGCAGGAGTCGGAGGACCGGACCCTGTTCAACATGACCTGACACAACAGCAACAGGGTGAGTAACCACCAGGCTCCAGCTCCATGGCATCTGTTGGTCTTCAGATGTGGCTCTGGCCTGGGCTCCCTTTGTACTGCAGGTTTTCGTCCTACTTAAGACCAGTAAAAAGCAGGTGTTAAGTCCCTGCGGCTAACGCGCCTTATCGCCTGTTTTTGTCCAGCATCGCAGATCTGGCTGGTCGTTGAGAATTTCGCGAAGTGGTGTTTTCGTGTGTTTTTGCACGGGAACGCCTACTCTGCATATCATTAGCGTTAATTGTCGCTCTCATCCGTGGCGATGTGTTTTGCAGCAGCTATCGCAGGAAAACTGGCGATGTCGGCAGTTTGCACCAGCTTGTGAATAGGGCGATAAGTCTATCGCCACTTTTGCGGCGCTAAAGTGCCGATAAATCGGCGAAGACTCCTTGAGAATATGCCCCTTTGTCTTTTAAAGCAAAAATTCAAGTTAATACAAATAAATAGAAAACAGGCAAGTGCAATTTGCTATGTCTTTCTACCAGCAACATTTTATTCATTTGGCATTTTTAACAAGTGTCACTGAACCGGGAAGATGTCAACCCGCTGTACATTAAGCAGTGTGGAGTCACTAGGCAACCCCTTTTGTAAAATATGTAGTGAACTTCCGTGGAGAAGTACACAGAGCGGGATTTCAGTAACGATTCATCGGTACACTGTGCGAGCATCAGAACAGGAGAGGCGAGTGTGGAATGATGACCTTAGGGCTGTCTGAATGGATAAAACGAAGCGGGTGCAGCGAGAGAGGCAGAATACTTTAACAAAACATGACAACATAATTATGACTGGTTATTCGAAGAAATAGGAGAAAGACCGGTGAAATGTAGATACTGTGACCTCAACTGAAGTGAAAAGAGAGGTGGCATATCCTGAGAAATTACAGTGAAAGGGTGGGGCTAGTAAAGTGTTGTAGACAGGCAGCAGAGAGGTTTATATGGACTAAGTAGGAAAGTATGGGAGTAGTGTATTATGAAGATGTAAAATTCGATTATGATCAGGGAGACAAGGGGAGAGTAAAAGAGTAAGGTTTGAACAGTTGAGTTTGTAGTCCTTTCCGGAATAGTAGAAGGCCCTTAATCCATCTTAGATAAATTGCAAACAAGTTCCATAAGGAGGGGGCTGCTTCAGAGAAAGAGTCACAAGATTGGGATTTTACAGTTTCAGTCTCAGTATGTCAGTCATTCCTACCTTCTTGTTGTCTCCTGATATTTTTACGAAGGTGCTGAGGTCTTCTCGGTTTTGGTTGTGTAGGATCTTAAATGCGATACAAGCCAGACTGAATTTTAACGCGGCTTTGAGAGGGAGCCTGTGTCGGCATTGTAGCACTGCTGGTATGTAGTCGAACTTTCTCCTAAGATGCAGTTACAATAAAATAGCCTCTCTAGGACTGTGGGCTGTACTGCTGGGCGAAACTCCTTGGGAAACAGTAAAGGTCTGTGCATTCTTGATGAACAGAAGGATGACCTAACAGCTGTAGCCATGTATGCTACTCGATAATTCATTGATAGATGGGTGTCAATGCATAAGCCAAGTGGTCTGACTTCCTCTAACAAAATAGAAGTAAAAAATATTGACTTGGTGCTCAGATAATACATGTTGAATTTGGACTCAGGGTGTTGTGTAATAGAAAACACTAGGGTATTTTCTGGATTTAGCTTCAAGGAGTTACTTAACATCCATTTGTGAAGTTTTACTAGACAGTTTTTTCTGATGGGTCTATTGTGTAGTGATGCTATTTTTAGGTATAGTGGGGTGCTGTCTGAGTATTGATGGGCCTCTACCTCTGCTTCATCCATTAGTGGTTCCATGTATAAGTTAAACTACGTGGGCACCAAGTTGGATCCCTGAGGGACTCCACAAGTGACTGGGATGGGGTCTGGGGAGGTGTTGTATAGCTTAACCAACTGTGTATGGTTCTTTAGGAAAGAGGAGAACCATCTAAGGGCTTTATTTTTGAAACCTATATGGCTCACCAAGGAGTGGAGGTGCACACCCCCATTGTGAAGTTCAGGTGAATCCATCTGTTAGTGTTATCCAGGATTCTAAGTGTTGCAACTTTGGATCTGCATTCATTTCGAAAGCTTTGTTGTTCGATCAGTTGAGTTTGTTGATCGGAAACAGGTGTCTGCAGAATTGCCCTGATATATTTTAATGTCACCTATGTAAGTGTTGTTATCATTTAGCGTGTGTTGCTCTATAATGTATCCTCTGAGATACATGACGATTGTATAATATTTGGCTGGACGATAGACAGCATGTCAATAGATAGCCAGTATTTTGTACTGCATTGTAAGGTTAACGTTTCAAAGGAGGTGGAAAGTGTGATCCGGATCTTTTTGTATGTCAGATTGCTGCAGTAATTAAGTATGAGACTGACCCCTATGCGTTTTTGACCTGTCAGGTCTGATTATGGTAATATAGTGTAGTAGGTGGCACAAAGAATGTATTTTACTTGGGCAGTTGATTTTCCACTTATTTCATACTTGCCTTTCCATTCGCCATTCCTTTTGTTCTCTGCAGATGTCATATTCAATTTATTGAGTGTTGACTGCTTCGTCTAATGCCTCATTTCTATTAATTTGCTTGATGTAGATCACTGATATTGCTTCTGCCTTCTCTTCTTTAGAGTGTAGTCTAGACAGAAGTGATGTGCCAAGTAGCTTTGCAGCTCTGTCTTTTCTTTCCTACACGTTCTGTTTGTCTTTACAGAGCTTTATTAAGAGGAATACTGCAGAAAACTTTATTTTTCAACCATCTAAAATAGCTCATCCCTAGTAAATAATATAACTTAGCATGCAGAATTTTAAATATACATTATTTGTTACATGATTACATATACAGAATATATATGATTGCAAAATTTAGCATGGTACCTAAAATGCATAAGGATAAATGCACTTTCTTATTTTATTGTTTACCCACATTTTTGTTAATATCCTGTTCATGCCCACTCTTGGTTCTCTGTTACTTATTTTCCTGATTCTGCTAGTGGCCTATTTTGCACATCCTTCCACTTCTCGACCTACATATTGTTTTCCTGTTTCCCCCATATGGGTCCACTGTCATTATCCACTTCCGCCCATCCTTCTGTGTCCTGTTCATCAACCTTGCCTACTCCCTAAAACTTGTTGACCAGGCTAGCAGGGAGACATTGAGAGATTTTATAACAGGTTGAGGCTTATGGGACTTTGCATAGAGCGGGATTCGAGCCATGAAGGATACTCTGATAGCCTCACATCCTGTTTCCTCGCAAACTGGCCATTACGTGCATGATCACAAACTTGGCAGCATACCCATTGGACCTACAGTAAAACAAAGTAGGCAAAGTAATATTACCTGTCACATCTTTTTTTTTTTTTTATCCTTTCCCCATTGTTGCCCCCATTGTTGGATTTCGAAGTAAGCAAATGTCTCTACATGAATCATAGACATGAGCAGTAGCGGCCCGTGGTGGGAGTGCTGCCGGGCGGTGACGTGGGGTGGGGAGGGGCAGGGTGGGGTAGTAAGTACGGAATACGGCCGTATAGAGGTAAGTAGACATATAAACAAATAAAACGAATTTCGTTGCGCGCTGCATCGCCAAATGCGATGCAGCGCGCGCAGTGAAATTCGTTTTATATATTTATATATTTACTTACCTCTATTCGGCCGTATTCCGTACTTTACTACCCCATCACCCTGCCCCTCCCCCGCCCCACGTCACCGCCCGGCAGCACTCCCAACACGGGCCGCTACTGGACATGAGTTTAAAGGGGCTCTTTTATTCAAAATGCCAATATCAGAAGGCCCATTACTGAACAGGCTTTTCCAACTTCGTCAGATTTATCCTTTCCAAAATGTATAGCCAAAATATTAGAAATGCACTTTAATGTAATTGGATTGTGTTGGAGCGGCATACTATATTGAGAGCCCTGTGATCAATGAAAGCCTCTGACACAAATTCATGGTACGACTGGTGCCTTTCTTCTGTTCATTGTGTTTGTCACGCGTGCTTGGTAAATGAAGGAATTCCATTGTGATTTTACTATTTTAAACCATTTCAAGGTAGCCCTGTAGGATTTCAATGTATTTTTGTAAACAGAATTTTAGAGTATTTTGTGTCCATTAGGATATCTTAGCTGGTCTACAGAGGATATCTTAGCTGGTCTACAGACAAGAAGTGCTCTTAGGCATCTGGTACCATAATATTGCAATTGGGTTTACTTTTCACATTCTTACTATCTGGACTGGACGCTAGTGATTTGAGCCCGGTAAATTTGGAAGTTTATAATTAGCTATGGATAAACTTTGCACTATATAAATGAATTTGCACAAAAGTAACGAAATTATAATTGCTATTATCCATATTAAGCCTTGGCAAAATGACGGACTGAATTAATGTTTATAACTTATTTTTTGGGACTATTTGAGAAAAATTATTTGAATGAGATTATTAGGAATTTTAGATTTATTTGTCATATTTTAAACGGTGTGTATTAAAGATTGTTCTAATTGTAAGATTTTTATTAATCATGCAATAACATTTTTACTTACATTCTTACTATCCAACACCAGGGCCGGTTCTAGGATTTTTGGGACCCTGGGCAAAAAGGGAATGTGCGAGGCCCCTCTAGTTTGCATTCAACGTGGCACAGTCAGGGCTGCTTGCATCTCAATAGGGACCCTGCTCCAGAGGCGACTTTGTGCAGACCCCTCCTGGGCTGCAGCCCCTCCCTCTCAGCCATGAACAAGCATGTTCATAAAGGACTGGAGGTGTGAGAATTGCATATCATCTGAGAAGGTTAAACTGCAAAACAATGGGCGTCCCGTGGTGTCCCTGAATGGGCAACGGGGCAGGACGCCTGATGCAAGGACAAAACTGCATAACATGCCTCATTGCAACTGGGACCATAGAATTGGTCCCCCCCTTCCCAAGGACACACTACACTATGACAGTGAGGGCGGGGGAGGGCCCCCTTCCCTAGGGCACAATTGCAACGAGACACCTTGCTCCCAATTTGAGGATCAGAGGGCACAAGAGGACAGGTGAATGGTGGCCTGGCTGCGGTGTACTGTTGCAGGGCCCCATATTGATGGGCTGAGCGTGGGGCACTGGGCAGCTGCCCAAAATATCCCATTCCTAGCGCTGGCCCTGTCCAACACAGTGAATGTAAGCCATGTGAACAGGCAACTCAATTTGTCTACAAAACATTTGTTGTTCTTCCTCACTGCGAACATATTCTAAAGGTTGGCAAAATTGTCAATTTTTTTCCTTATAATATCTTGAGAAACTTCATTAAAAAAATAGACTAAATTACTATTTCAACCTGAAATGTGGGTTGTCTGTATCTTGTGTGATGCTTTTCAAGCAAGCTCGCACTTCACGTAAAAAGACTTGAGAGATTAAGGCAGAAGACTGATTGAAGCAAAAATGTCTCTTGGAGAAATATTTTCCACAAAAATGGGTATCTCACATGCACACGTTATGCAGAATTGCGCGATCTGAAATTGCAAATAATTTAGCATCACACGAAATTCGGGTCTTATGCCAATTATATCAATTACAATGAATCCGAGGAGTTCCGTTCTATATTCATATTTACAAAGAAACTATTGTTTCTATTTCTCTTGAAAGGGGAATCTTGTTCGAGACGCACTGTTGCTTTCTGAGTGTGTCTTACTCTACCCTTTTTCAATTTTTTTGCTATAAGGAGTCATGGTGGATTCCATCCCACAAATTGTCTCTTAGTTTATCACAGATCGAAACCTAGTCCATTTGTGTAATTTCCTTATATTATATTTTATTATAATATTATACATTGTACAATTTGATTACAATCTCAAGCAAAACAGTCCATTCAATGTGATTTTCTCATACTCAATATAAAAGTTAATCCAATCTAATTTCCTCCCCCCCCCAGCACGATTCTTAATATAATAGCCTGTTCTTCAGGGCTTCTTCTCTATGTGATTCAATGTAAAACAGCATAAAAACGTAATCACACATCTGCTGTTGGCTGCAGTCATAGTTCAAAGGTAGATTTCTTCAGGATTCATGTAACTTCATCGAGAGGATGCAACTTATGCTTTTTTATCCTTGTGAAATGATTACTTATAATAGTGAACAAGGTCTCCATGTATTTCATGTCATTACAACATCCACAAGTTACCAGTGTTCTTTGCTTTTTTCCCCCACATTGTTCCATTGATAGTGATGGTTATAATGTGTTCACAGTAGCCTTTCCTCATCCTAAAAATAGGTATTTCTCTCCTTTGGTGCTATTAATATGGTGTTAGAAATGGGATTCCTGGTTGGTTGATGAATGTACCCAGGCCAGGCTGGAGTCACCACTTCAGCTGGATACACACTAAAAGATGACCTGTACTCACCCTCTGGTAGCTTGGCACAGAGCAGTCTGGCTTATCTAAAGAGGCAATGTGTAAAGTATTTGTGCAACACACACACACAGTAACACAATGAATACACCACAAAAAGATTCCACACAAATCAAGACCAAAACGACAACAATCCAATGTATAGAAGTTGAGATATTGAATTTTAAAGGAATAAATGCAGTAAAGTGCTTAGAAGCAAGTATCGCAATAAAGGTTACTTTAGGTCACGCCTGGACCGGGGCAAAGTCAAAGTTCAGGCTGACTGTGATGGAGCACCGTCTGGCTAGAGGACCTAAGAAGGCCCCTGTAAACAAAGTACCATTCCAGGTCGCAAACAATGAGATGCATCTGTCTTCTCCATGCAATGAAGACGATGTGTCAGTTCCAAAGACAGGTGCCAGAGTTGAGAGGCATCAAGCGATGTGCTGGATTCTGCCACAAAGTCGAGGGAATGCGTCGATCTCTCCAAGCTGCCATAGTTGTGATACACTGACTGATGTGTCGATCTCTGGAGGATAAGCACTGGTTCCAATGTGATGTGCCGATTCTACTTCCGCAACCCTTTCCACTCACTGGTTCTGTTACACAGAGACAGGAGATGTGTCAAAATCTGTGTTGCAGGAATCTGGGCCACTTCCAGTGAGCCAGGCACAGGAGTAGGGGTAGAGACTTTGATATCCCTGAGTCTTAAGCAACAGGAGGCAAGCCAACAAGCCCTTGGAGATCACTTGGAGAGCAGGCAGAGTTCAGCTCTCCTTTAGCAGTCAGGGAGCAGCAGGCAGCAGGGCAACACAGGAGAAAAGCAGGCCTTCCAAGTCTGCAGTCCAAAGATGAGTCCTCGAAGCAGCACAGCAGACCTTCTGACAGAGGTTCAGTTCAAGATCCAGAAGTGTCTGATGATTTTAGGGGATCAGAGACCCAGTACTTAAAACCTAAAGTACCTTTGATGTGGGGGTGACTTCAAAACAGCTTTCTTAATTGCACAGGATCCCCTTTCAACCCAGTCCTGCAGGCAGGCTATCTATGGGGGTAAATCAGTCCTTTATATAGGGACAGGACAATACCTATTCAAGTGAAGTGTTAGCCCCTCCCTTCCATCCTGCCCAGGCAAGGCCATCAGAATGCAGATGGGTATCCAGACACACTTATCCTTCCAGAGTTGTGGATGTCTAGAGGGAATGCACAAAGTGTAGCTGTCACTCACCCCAGACGTGTGTTGGAGACAGGCTGTCAGGCACACAGAGCAGTAAGTGAAGAGAAAGGTCCATTTTCTAAAAGTGGAATTTCTAAAATAGTAATGTTAAATCCAGCTTCACCAGTAAGTAGGATTTATCAATATCATTCCAAATATATGAAACATGAAAAGGTTACTTCTCTCTGATGAGGAATACAGCTTAAAAGTTTATTAAGGAATTTCCAATGCCAACCTACGAGAGGAGTAGGCCTCACAGTAGTGAAAATCAAAATAGGCTGTCACTACCAGGACATGCAAAACATACACGTACACAGGGGTGTCGTCAACCACCGCTTTACCAGCTACAGCGGGGGTGGGGTTTTTCATGGGACTCTTCAATCTGCAACTCAGCCGACAAAGGGTCATTATTAACGCAAAAGAGTGGGAAGTTGAACTAGTGAAAGGATGGATGGATGTGTGAGTTGAATTGTGGATGGATGGGTGAGTGAAGGGGTGGATGGATGGATGAATGGATACTTTTGTGAAAGGATGGATGATAAATGAAAGGGTACATCGATGGATGGATGAATGGATGGATGGAGTGAATGGCTGGATGGATGGATGGGTTGAAAGAGTGGATGAGTGAATGAATGAAAGGATGGATGGATGAAGGATGGATGGATGAGTAAAAAGATGAATGTAAAGAGGGATGGTGAAAAAATGAATGAATGAGTGAAAGTGAGGATAGCTGAATGGATGGATGCAGTTAAAAACATTAATCCAGATCTTATCTGTGAGTCATAAATCCTGATCTCAAATTGAAACTAATCCAACAGAAAATCCTCTGGAAATTGCCATAGATGACCATGAAACTTGCAAAAATACAACTGATAGACTTAGATACCTTCAGGAGATGTGGCTGCACAAACTGTCAGGATTACAGCACCAGCTCAGTAAGGCAAATGTGAAAATATCTGGAAAGATATCTTGGAAATGAATGCTTAGTGTTGTGCAATATATAGAAATGTATTAAATCATCCAGGGGCATCGTAAACTCCCTGCTTTAGCAACTACAGCGAGGGTGGGGTTCTTGATAGGCCTCTTTTGTCTGCAACTCAGCAGACAAAGGCTTATAATTAACGCAAAAGGGCGGTAAGATGCGTGAGTAAAAGAATAGATGTGTGAGTGAGTGAAATGGTGGATGGGTGGGTGAGTTAGGGGGTGGATGGATAGATGCATGGATGAATGAGTGAAAGGATGGATGATGAGTGAAAGGGTAAATGGATGGATGGATGAATGGAGTGGAAGACTGGATGGATGGACAGGTTGAAAGGGTGGATAGACAGATGAATGAACGGATGGATGAATGGATTAATGGATGAATGGATTAATGGATGGAAGAGTAAAAGGATGAACGTAAAGAGGAATGAGTGAAAGAGTGAATGAATGAGTGAAAGTGAGGATAGATAGATGGCTGGATGAAGGGGTGGACGAATGGATGAGTAAAAGGGAGAATGGATGAATGGATAGATGAATGAGTGGATGGATGGAAGGATGGATCTGTGAGTAAAATGGTGGATGATTGAAAGGATGGAAGATTGAGTGAAAGGATGGATATGTTTGATGGATAAGTTTGAAGATAGGTTGATTGGTTTGGATATGGATGGACGGAATGGTGGAGCACTGAATGCTGGATGAAAGACTGAATGGATGACAGAATTTAAAGGTGAAATAGTGAATATTAGTGGGTGGATGGAAGGATGAAAAGATGAATGGATAGATGTTTGGATGGAAGAGACCAGCAAGCTCGTGGGGAAGGTTCTGATGACTTGCTTTGTCTGCTTGGTGCCTTAAGAGCTTTGGTTCTAAGTGGGGGGAATTTTACTTTTCTGGCTACTCCTTTGCAAGTACATGTCCTACCTTTTACTTACATATCACTCTGCCCTTAGGGCTACCTAGGGCCTCCCTTTGGGGTGACTTATATGTAGTAAAAAGGGAGTTTAAGACTTGGCAAGTAGTTTTAAATGCCAAGTTGAAGTGGCAGTAATCTTCACACACAGGCACTGCAGTGGCAGGCCTGAAACAGGTTTGAAAGGATATTTCTGTGGGTGACACAATCAGTGATGCAGCCTACTAGTAGCATTTAACTTACAGGCCCTGGGTATGTGGTATACCACCTTACAAGGGACTTACAAGTAAATTAAATATTTCAGTCGGGTATACACCAATTACACACATGTTTAAGGAGGAAGCAAATGCACTTTATCACTGGTTACCACTGTTAAAGTGCTCATAGTCCCAAACATAACAAAAAGAGTTCAGCAAAAAGAGGAGGAGGAAGGCAAAATGTTTGGGGCAACCCTTCAGAGAGGGCCATTTTCCAACCCATGGTATGTCAAAACTGAATATTTTAATTTTTAAAGATTTGCATTCTTGGACAAAAGCTGTTGTAGGTATTAATAATAGTTAAGGGGGAAGTTGAGTTACTTTCCTCTGGGCAAGTGCCAATTCTCGTGTATCAAATTCAGAAACTATGAAGAGTAATCTGGGTGTCTATAGGATTATGGGAAGGTAACTGTTAGACCTAGCCCTTTTTGCAGGTTTATCCTCAAACTTTTTGCCTTTTGCCTCCTATTGTTCAGACCCTGTTTTTGTTGGCTATAGGACTCTGGGCACTTTACCACTGCTGATCAGTGCTAAAGTGCATATGCTCTCTGTGTAAATTGTGATTCTGATTGGTTATCCATGATTGGCATATTTGATTTACTGATAAGTCCCTACTAAAGTGCACTGAGTGTGCCAGGGCCTGTAAATCAAATCTACTAGTGGGCTTGTAGCACTGATTGTGCCACCCATATGAGTAGCCCTGTAAATTTGTCTCAGACCTGCCCGCTGCAGTGTCTGCGTGCACAGTTTTATACTGCCATGTTGACCTGGCATGTGCACCCATTTACCAGGCCCTATCCTTCCCTTTTCTTACATGTAAGGTGCCCTTAAGTAGGCCCAAGGTACCCCCATGGGCAGGGTGCAGTGTATGCGAAAGGGAGGACATGTACTGGTGTATATTACATGTCCTGATAGTGAAATACTGTGTATTTCGTTTTTCACTGTGGAAAGGCTGTCTGTCTCATAGGTTAACATGGGAGCTGCCTTGTAACATCTTACAAGTGTAACTTACCATTGGGACAAGATAGAGAAATGGAGTTTAGGCTCTATGAACTCAGAATTTAATAACACACCTTTTAGCGATGGTGGTTTTAAATTGTGTGTTTCTTGCTTTACCATTCTGTGTGCCTCTGCCTGTTTGTGTATTCGCCATCTGGTTTTGAAGTGATGTGCATTCACTCTAGACAGTCACAAGGGGGGTTGAGGTGTGTGCTGCCATGCCTGGGTGACTCATCGGTAGGCTGAATAGACCTGGTCTGCATTTAAAGTGGTGGGAGGAGTTTCACTAGCACCTGAAAAGGCTGTGTCTCCTTTGGAAAATGCTGTCTCCACCCACTGTGGACCAGGGAGGACAGAACTGGTTTGTACTGAACTCAGAGACTCTGAAGCAAAATTGAGAAAATGGGGTATAAGTATGAGACCTTAAACCCCAGAACTTTAGATTATTTCTGGAAACAAGAGGACCCTGCCAAGAAGAAGAGCTGAAGAGTTTTGTGAGGAGCGCTGCCTTCTCTGTGTGAGGGGTGGGTAGGCCTGCAGTTGCTGCTTTTGTCTGTGGCAGCGGAAACGGACTGACTCTTTTTGACCTCCTGTGGTATCCTGCTCGTGAAGAGTCTCCAAGGGCTTGTGTGTGCTTGCCTCCTGTTGGAAGTCTCAGGGGGATAAAAGACTTCACCAGATCCTTGCTGGATCTAAAAGTAACCTGCCAAGAAGTAGGGCTGGGAGCACTATGTGAGGAGTGTTGCCCCTGATGTGTGTGGGGTGGGCTGGCCTGCAGTTGCTGCTCCTATCTTGAGCAGGAGGAGGACTTGGCTGTTCTTCTACCAGGAAAATTAAGGAAGTGCATGGTGAGCACTTTATTTCATATAGTTAGCGCACTTTGAGAACGTCCTGACTAGCATGTGCCGAGCGCTTTGGGAGTTGCCTGTCTCCCAAAGTGTGGAGTGCTATATTTGACCATTTCTCCCTTTTATTTAAAAGAGTAGCACATGTGGAGCACTTTGCAAGGTTTCTAGAGCCCAAGGCAAGGAGTGGGCTCATTCTGAGCTCACCCGCTGAAAAGGAAACTATGACGTGGGCAGTCTGAGGGAAGAAGTGCCGTCCCGTGGGGATCCCGTGTCTGGGGATCCGTGTCTGGGGATCCGTTGGCTGGTCATCAAGAACCTCCTCAGCGTGGCCCTCCCAAATGTGTGCTGGTGGAGTGATTCTGGGGGAAGCCTATGCTGGAGGATCAGCACCGCTGAGCCTGCGCCGGAGCCCAAGACATCATCTGCCTTGCCCACCTGAAGCGAGGGCAGCGGGGGGACCCTTACTCTGGGAGCCCACTTGGTGGAGACCCATGTGTGAGGGGGAGCGAGTCCACTGTTCTGGTCCAGGAGGCCAGAGTCACACCTTTGACTGCATTGTACAGCCCAGGGACACTGGACCGGCAGGCCCCAGCGGAAAAAGGGGAGCTGACGAGTGGAAGGAATCCTCATGGCTCCCACATACCTCTGTGGAAGAAGGTCCCAGGTGCTTTGGGGTCTTTGGTGAGCAGGCTGGTGGGAGTTTTCCCACACACTAGGTGGTAGTTATCCTGGAGTAATGGCATTCCGGGTAAGTCCTCAACGGAGGCACCTGGTGGGAAGTTGGCCACAAGTGGAGAAAACCACAAGAGCTCGGAGGATCCCACCTCACAGGAGCACTGGTGTGCCGAGTTCCAAGTTTACAGGGAGTCAGTTGCCATACCTAGGGCTCTCCCTTTGCCGCACTGCTTTCCCAGTCCCGAGGGGTCAGAGCCGGATGCAGGCCTGGATTACCTTGGTGATACATATACAATGATATTTGAGGAGTCCTGTACAGTGATATTTGGGTGATTCATGTTCAGCGATACTTGGTGGTACATGTACAATGATATTTGAGGAGTCCTGTACAGTGACATCTGGTGATTTGCGTGTGCTCTAACTGTTGCATTTTCATTACTTGCAATGAGAAGACAGTGGATATCATGTCAGGACCTGCATAATGTGTACAGTGATGGTGTTTAGGACGTGTGCAACTTATAAGTATTTACTTTATTGCTCCACCTGTGATGTTATGACAATTGTCTAGTTGACAAAGTGAGTTATGATTTATGTGATTATGGTCTATGTGTTTTATATACAATAAATGAGATATTTTTAAATACTACTGTGTGGAGTCTGCTTTGTGGTGTATTTATTGTGTCACTGGTGTGTCTGTGTGCTGCGCAAACACGTTTCACAGTGCCTCTGGGATAAGCTTTACTGCTCTGCCAAGCTACCAAGGGAATAGGCAGGGGATATTTTGGGTGTGTAACTCCCTTACCCTGACTAGAATGGTGTTTTCTGCCTGGCTTAGGTGCATACCCTAGCCAACCAGAAACCCAATTTCTAACAGTAGCACAATAATAATGCAAGAACGTGTATTGAGATTTTGCAACACCTGCAGATCTTTTAGTTTACTTAGAAAGAAATATAACTTCAATTTAAAAAAGTAGCCAAACGCAGAAGCCGCCTTGGAGGCAAATTCCGGATATTGTATAAAAATGTTAGGATTTATGTTGAAATGTAACAAAAACGATTTAGATTTTTTGACTGTTCTCTAAATTAGGACTGGAACAAACAAGGTTTGCTCCATTTCTCTGCACATGAAGAATAGTACTAGATCTTTTGCAGTATCCAGTCTCTCGCTTTCAGGCGTAGAAAGCAGAAAAATGATGCTAAGCGAATTCCTTAACGTTTTTCTTTGCCTGCTGCAGAACTGCATAGTTTGTGGGTCAATATGCCTAGCAGCGACATTAATTATAATGGTCAGGAAACTAGTTAGTGAAGGTATAGGGATGCTTTGGCAACAAACAAAAACAAGGCTGGCTATGTACCGGTCTCTAATGCATTTGAAGCATCTGTTAACCGTGATCATGAATAATGCATGATTAGAATTATTTACTGTTCATGCATCTTTAGTTGGTACCAAATAATATCCAGACATCTATCTGTCAGGAGTAGCGAAACATTCCTTGTGGCAAGGAGTCCCCTGATGGCAATTTCTCTTTTGTGAAGAAAAAAAATCCAACATTTCTTTGCCGTTCTTCCTTGCAAATGAATTCAGTCTTTCTCTTTCAGTTCATAAGTCTCTAGCTGTGGTATCTTTACCTTAACTAAATTGGCTACATATCAGTTTCTCTCTTCGACACGTGCTACGTGTGACATCATTTGAGATCGCTTGAGTTCAATCGATGGAGGTTTGTGGCTGCTCACAAACAAGCGCCTTACGTGGAGTCTCCTACACTGCACATTATTTTTTAGCAATTATCTTACTGAGATAATTAGTCATTTTAATTGCAGTGCTTTACAGAGACAAGTAACGTTGCAAGGTGGCACCATTCAGTATTCGCTATACAAATGCATCAAAAGGTTGTTCATGATTCTTCTTTTTTGATCTATAAAATATTTAAAGAGAAAGTCCTCCCTCTATATAAGGGATTAGTTTGCAATTTGTTTTTTCCTGTTTGGTCTGTTTTAGAAGCAGAAAGTGTCATGACTGTACACAAAATTCGCCTTTATGAAGGGCGTATATTACAAATCTATGGGGCAGTAGGTGACTGACAAGATGTTACATCGCGCAATGCATATTTCAGTGGGTTTCCACAAATCCCATTAATCTGCGCTCACATTACCACGCTCCAGTCATCCTTGTTTTCCGTGTCCAAAGTGCCGTGCGAATTGAAGGTTACATTGATGGGGAGCTGTGTGCACCATCCTCCTCACGCGCCAGCCATTAGGTTGATCCAAACTTTCACCGCACAGAATGCGGAAGATCAACTGTTCAATTTGTCCCGAAAATGAAAAAGAAAATATATATATATTATTCCAATTTTAAAAATAGATCTCAGCAGCTTTCCAAATCAATAAAGTGCACCATGCCACCCAGCCTACATTTGGCTTCTTCATTGATATTGCGTGAATGCCTTGGGGGAGAGGGCAATTAAATCGTGACTAGAATTTTTTTCACTATTGTTTTGATGTCTTGAAATTGGCTGCCTCACTTGGTAATGGATTTATGCCTCAAATTTCTTAACCGCACCAATCAGAAATGCTTTATTTCACTTATTGTTTATATAATTGTAAGCGCTTTATTATGCATAAGGAGCTGCTTACAGACTGCTTTTGTGTGCCTTAAACTAAAGGAAAGCAGCAAGCATTGGCAATGCCAATAGGTCTGGCTATTCACCCACCAGGATACACAGCTCACCCTGCAACCACAGGGAGCACAGCACAACGCATATGCTTCGCTTACACAGGCACAGCCCTCACCTTGCACTCACCCAAGCACACCCCTTCCCCTGCACTCACAATTGAAACACTGCATTTAGGCACAATACACACCCTACACTCACATATGGACATCCTTCACCCTGCACTCACACAGGCATGCACCTCACCATATGCTCACACAGGCGCACCCATCAATACACGCTCACACACTTCCAATACAAATACACACTGAAACCCTGAACTCATACTGGCACAGCTGCGGTCCGTGCAGGTAATAGCGGTGGGGCAGCGTGGAGGGGGATTTCGAGGGACGATACTGAGGGAAAATTAAATAAATAATTAATTGTCCCTCTGCATCGTCTCTCGAAATCCCCCCAACGCGGCCCCGCGGCCCCACCGCCCCACCGCTGTTACCTGCATGGACCGCGGCTGTACTGGCATATCACTCGCCCTGCACTAATGCAGGCACACCCCTCACCCTTCACTCGTACAGGCACAACATGTATGTACACTCACTCAGGTACATACACTACACTCATCCAAACACTCCCATTCCCCCCCCAATACACAGGCACCCGCTCACCCTGCACTGACAAAGGCATAATACACATACACTCACACAGGCACAACTCACTAAATTAATACGAACACCCCCCTACCCATGCACTCAGACCCAACATTTTGCAATAACGGAGTTACATCCTGCACTCATACAGTCCCTTTTCTGAGGGACTGTGAACACAGTTTTCCAGTTCACTGCTCCACCATGGGGAAAAACGGCCTAGTAAAGGCATGACTACCAAGTGACCCCCAAGTCATATGTGACACTTTCAGCCATACATTTTTAGCCAGTAGCACTTCTCATTCTGAGACTTGTAGTCTCCCATTTGCCCCATTGTAAATACAGGCCTAGGTTTTATCGGAGGACAAACTGAAGGTGTCATACTTGACCGTCTTGAGAGGGGTGGCAATGATGAGCTAACAATGCAACAACTATAAAACTAGTCAAAATCAGTAATAACCAGTATATGACCTGGTAAAAGCTTTGGTACAACATTTCAGAAGCGCGACTCTAAATTATGAATTCTGTTCCAAAATCACGAAATAAATAATGAAAAAGTAGTGGGTCCATTAAACTTTACACCTATAAATCAAGGCATACAAATAGAAAATATTTAAAAGCGGAGTCTAACATGTGTGCAATAAGTGAATGTGTAACATATTTTATAGCTGAATAAATGTAATATACACAATGTGTTGTTTTGGCTACACAATTCGCTTGTTTCTTACTAACATATACACAATTACGTCTTGTTCCTTGCTACCAAATGTCATGCTTTAAAAATATATAGCAAACACTTATGAAAGACATGCCACCAAATTGGATTAATTGCTGCGGGGAATTCACTTTTAGCTAAAGTGTACCTTTTTTCCACTCTGCAGACTTTGGGCCATATTCTCAAGGAGTGGCGGAGAGAGGCGTTAGCCTTCTTGGCTTAACGCCTTCTCCGCCACTTCGAACAGCAGGCTGCACCATATTCTCAAGGATATGGTGCAGCCTCGCGTTTCCTCTGCGATGGCGCTAAGTTTCACAACTTAGCGCCAACACAGGCACCCTTGCACCATAGTGCAAGGGTGTCTGCAGTAGGAGGTTTGTTTATGTACAGGAAGGTGCCCCTTCCTACACATAAACAAACCCTAAATGCCAGTTTGTAACTTACATGTGTGCTGCTCATGCAGCACACATGTAAGTTACAAAACGGCATTTAAAGAAGGTTTGTTCATGTACAGGAAGGGACACCTTCCTGTACATGAACAAACCATGGCATTTTGCTTTTCCCATGTGTGCTGCACAAGGCAGCACACATGGAAAAAGCAGATACGAGGAGAAATAAAGCATTTCTCCTCTTTTCGCCACCTTAAGACCAGATTTTTCCTGGTCTGAAGTTTGGCGCTACCTCCTATTTACACTGCCCTTGTGAATAGGAGGTAGCGTCAAACTCAATGGGTGTTGCGGTGGAACGCCCACCACAACCCCTTCACGCTAAACACAGCTTGAAGGGGGCCCTATTCACAAGGCAGAGTTAAGCAGCGTTAAGCCACTTAACGTGGCTTAACACTGACTTGTGAATAGGGCGAAGCCCCTATCGCCACAACAACGTCACTGAAAGTGACGTTGTGGTGGTGATGGGGGCTTGAGAATATGCTCCTTTGAATCCTCTTGAAACCTTTTCCTTTTCCTGTAGGCAAGCTAGCCACAGCGTTCCATTCTGTGAACCTGTTTCTGCAGGCGGATAATCAGCAGCTGCGGGTGGAGCTCCCCACCAAAGCAGCAAGAGTCAGAAAGCAACACAATAGAGAGCTCTGCAGAAAAGCCTCTAGAATGACTTTCACCTTGTGAGGAGTGAGCGGGGCCTGGTGTGGAGAGGGGAACTTTCAACCCATCTCCACAGTACAACAATGGAGAAGTGTGCATGGAGACAGGAAATAGCAATCCCTCTGAGGAGGCACAGCAATTTAACCACAAAAATCAACCTACAGACACTTTTGAGGTTACCAGCGACAGTCAATGTGGCTTTTAGCACATAAAGCCATGGACTAGCGAGGCAACCACTTCTGTCCACATGTCCTCTTATCTGTGCCCAACCATCTCCACATGTGCATTAAATAAAGACGGCTTCATATGTTCCAGCCTGTAGCCTGAGTGAAGTAGATGTGGCAGTCCACTTTGGAACTGGGAAACCAGGTTCGAGTCCCAGTGGAAGATCAACATTCTGTGTTTCTCAGCAAATCAATTATCCTCCCCATACCTAAAAAATAAATAAAAAAATAGAAATAATCTGTGCAACCCCTCGCATAAAAAACGTGAACACTGACCCCACGATGGCTTCACAAGTGAAGATCAAGATAGATACAAGCTAGTGCAAGTCCATAAAACAATTTCAATGCGGACGGCTGTCTTGACTGAGGACATATCCCTCTCAGCCAATAGTATTATCAAGGTTTTCCCTTGTACATAGCCTCGTCATCACTTTTTCACACAGCAGCGATATTAAGTGAGGAGAAACCTTACAACTACCAATAGGAGTGCAATACAAGCACTCTTTCAAAGGAAGCCTACAACGTCTGCCCAATCAAATTGTGTAAACATTACTACCACTATGTAGGTAAAGCCAACACCCATCTCCTGGTAGTACTTTTCAAGCCCTCTTTAAGGCAAAGCCTGCCAGACAGCACAGCTGTCTGGTTTGCTAAAGGCATCTTGGGGACATACAGAAAGCTGACCTAGGAATGCATTCCATCCATTGCTGACCATTGGCTTTGTAGCTCTCATTTTCTGGCTTTCTATTTGCTGGCTTTATTGGTTTAAGGCTGTCCAGCTTGAGTTTGTCCCTCCCATTGCCCAAACCTTTTTTTCTGTATTCTTCCATGAACTCACTTTCTGTAAACAGGCCTTTAAATCTTGTTCTTATCTTGTCACATCTGCTGTGCATTCAAAGACAGGAGGTGAAATGTCAGCTTGTCTTCTTAGGGAGCTTGATGTCCACTTTTCTTTCTCTGACTTCAAAGTGAGAGACAATCCTGCTGAGTACATATCTAAGAGTAGAGGGTGTAGGAAGTTTTTTTTCCACCACACAACAAAAAAAAGAACTGCGCTGATTTTTCAGAATATATCAGAATTAGTACAAATGAAGCACATTATTTTTGTAATTCTGGAGTCTAGTAGAAACAAATATATGAATCCAATCAAAATACATCAATACACTGGGTGATGACATTTGCACGCCTTACAATTTGTGTGCAGTAAAATCATATTTTAGTGAAAATGTAATGGTCATTTCATTTATAAATTTGTTGTCTGTAATGGCAGTGCGCTACAACACCATGCGCATTCCTCACTATGCCACTCCACTCGACTCCACTCTATGCCCTTCCACTCGATGCCACGCCACTCCATTCCATTCCACGACACTCCACTTCACTCTGACATGCCACTTCACTCTACGCCCCCAGGTCTAAGTCACTCTACGCCATGCCACACCAATTGACCCCATACCACTCCAAACTATGTAACTCACTCCACGACACAACACGACACTCCACTCAATACCACTTACCCCACTCCACTCTACCACACTCCACTCTGCCCCACTCTACTCTACCCCACTCCACTCCAGCATACCCCAATCTACCCCACTCAACTTTGCAACAATCTACCCCAATCTACTCCAATCTAATTTACACCACTCCAATCTACCCCTCTGCACTCCACTCTAACCCACTCCACTCCAATCTACCCCATTACACTCAAATCCATCCACCCCAATTTACCCCACCCAACTCCAATCTACCCCACTTCAATCTAACCCACTTCAATCTACCCAACTCCAGTCTAGTCCAATCCAATCAAGCCCAATCCATTCCACCATGATCCAATCTACCCCACTCCAATCTGCCCCATTCCACTTGACCCAATCTACCCCGCTTCACTGCAATCTACCCCACTCCACTCCACTCTACTCCTCTCCAATCTACCCACTCCACACCAATCTACCCCACTCTACTCAATCTTACCCAATCAACTCCACCCCACTTAATTCTACCCCACTCCAGCCCAGTCTACTGCACTCCACTCAAATTTACCCCACACTGCTCCATACTACCCAGTCTACCCCACTCCACTCCCATCAACTTCAATCTTCCTCATTTCACCCCACTCCAATGTACCCCAATCCAACCCACTCCGCTCCAATCTACCAAACTCCACACTAATGTACCCCACTCCACCACAACCTACCCATTCACCCACAATCTACCCCACTCCCACCTACCACAATCTACCCCACTCTAAACTACCACACTGCACTCCAGCCTGCTGCATTCCGATTTGCCCCACTCCAATCTACCCCACTCCACTCCTCTCTACCACACTCCACTCTACTTTACCACACTCCTCAGATATAACCCACTCCACTCCAGTCTAACCCACTCCACTCCAATCCACCCCACCCTACTCCAATCTACCCTACTCCATGCCACCCCAATCTACCCTATTCCAATCTACCCCTCCCCAATCTACCTTGCCCCAATCTACCCCACTCTAACCTACCTTCATCTACTACACTCCAATCTACCCTAATATACCCAAGTCCACCTTCCACCCCATCCCATGCAATCTACCCCACCCCACTCAACCCCACTACAGCCCACCCTACCCCACTACAATCTACCCCACTCCAACACTCCATCTACCCCACTCTAATCTACCCCACTCCAATCTACCCCACTCCATTCCAATCTACCCTAAACTAATCCACTCTAATCACTCTAATCTAACCCACTCCACTCCACTCCAATCTACCTGACTCCACTCTTGCACAACTTATCTCACTCCATGCCAAACTCAACTCCACTCCAATCTATCCCGTTTCACACTACCCCACCCAACTCCAATCTACCCCACTCCACTCTACCCCAATCTAACTCACTTGATTCCACTCTACCCAATCTACCCCACTTCACTTCATTCTAATCTACCACACCACACCCCACTCCAACCCAAACCACCCCACTGTACTCCAATCCAAACTGCTTCAATCTCCCCCACTCCATTCCATTCTACCCTTCTATAATCCGCCCCACTACAATCTACCCCACTCCACTACAATCTACCCTAATTTGCCCCACTCCACTCTTCCCCAATCTACCCCACTCCATTCTAATCTACCCCAACATATCCCACTCCACTCTATCCAAATCTATCCTGATGTAACCTATCCCTATCTACCCCACTTCAATCTACCCCACTCTAATCTACCCCAATCTACTCCACTCCAGTCTACCCCACTCCACCCCAATCTACCCCAATTCAATCTACCCCACTCCAACCTACCATGCTAATCTGCCCAACTCCCCCACTCCAATCTACGCCACTCCAATCTACCTCACTCCAATCTACCCCACTCCTCTGACTCCAATCTACCCCAATCCACTCCACTCCAATATGCCTCACTCTACCCCACTCCACTCTACCCCAGTCTACCCCATTCCATTCTACCCCAATATACCCCACCCCATGCCACGTCACTAACCTTTAGCTATGCCGAACAGCAGCCACAATGGTATACAACATGGCTAAAACACCATTCTAAAGCCAATAGCTTTTGCATAGGCAAGACCTATTGGCTTTGCCACTGCTTGTTTAGGTTAATCACATATCTGGTGACAGCTGCACTGTCAAGCCAGACCTAAAAAGGAAGTAAATGGAAAACAGTAAGCAGAGATAAAAATAAGCAGCAATCATAGGGCCCGATTCACAGAACTAATCTGAGACAAAATCCTAAACTTACTACTTTTGGTATTCACAGAAGGCATTTAGTAGTAGTAAAGTTAGGATTTTGTCTTAAGTCACTAATCCACACATATGCACTTTAGCACTGATCAGCAGTGGTAAAGTGCCCAGAGTCATAAAACCAACAAAAACAGGTCAGAGAAAGTACAGGAGGAAGGCAAAAAGTTCAGGGATGACCCTGCAAAAAGGGCCAAGTCCAACACTCCTTCTCTGTAAATTCTTTACATTGGTTGATGAGTAAAAATGTGTTACTTGATTTTTAATTTCGAACCACTGCTGATTTCCAGTTTATTGCTTTTTGAATCCTCTACTCAAGCATTTAAAGGAACACATGATTTAAGCCGTAGTCGCCTACCTTTCTTTTCAACAACATAAAAATGTCCCCCTGTTAGAAATGGGGGTCTCTAGTTGGCAGAGGTAGGTACCTTTGTCCAAATAGGGACCCTTGCTTCTAGTCAGGGTAAGGGTGATACACTTCTAAAATAACCCCTGCTCACTCCCTTGGTAGCTTGGCACGAGCAGACAGGCTTATCTCAGAGGCAGTGTGTAAAGCATGTGTGACCACATATAGTAATTCAGTGAAAGCACTACAAATGGACACCATACCAGTTTAGAAAAATCAGTAATCTTTATCTAAACCAAACAAGACCAAGACAACAAAAATCCACAAAACAGTAATAAAAGTATGACTTTCAAATGGTAGAAATAGTTCAGTTCAAAGCAAATTACAGATGCAACACTTTTCACACAAAGTACCTTAAATGCATTGCGCACACAAGCAAAAAGGGCTGCAGGGAAGGTGATGCGTTGGTTCCTTACTCTCAGGGAAGGTGATGCGTCGGTTCCTTGCTCTGGGGGAGGTGATGTGTCGGTTCCTTACTGCTGCGCAGGGAAGGTGATGCATCGGTTCCTTACCGGAGAGGAGGTGATGTGACGGTTTCTTACTGCGTGGGGAGGTGATGCGCCGGTTTCTTACTGCGTCTCCCAACGATACGACAAACTTGGTGCCTCGATGCAATGCGACAATCTGGGACGATGCGTGGGTTCTTACAGCCGTACAGCAGGGCTTGCGTCGGAATCGGTGCGATGATCTCGGACTTCAGAGACTGGTGCACTCGTTGCACATGTGGCGATTTCTCGAGCCGCGGGCATGCGCTGCGATGATTTCTTCAGCGGTGCATCAAAAACAGGTGCTGATGCGTCACGCTTGTTGTTACATTGCTTTTCCAGCCAGAACAACCTCCAGAGGCCCAGAACAGCTACAGGCACCTCTTGGCAGGTCAGAACTCCCAGCAAGGAAGTTCAGGGGAGCTGGGGGTGAAGTCTTTGTGTCCCTGAGACTTCAGAACAGGAGGCAAGCTCTTCTTCAAGCCCTTGGAGATCTTCCTCAACCAGGGGACACAGCAAACAGCAAAGTCCTTTTCCCTTTCCTTGGCAGACAGTAGCCACTGCAGGCCAACCCCAGACAGCAAGCCACACAGGGGCAGTACTCCTCCTCAGTTTCTACAGCTCTTCTCCTTGGCAAAGGTTCCTCTTGATTTCCCAGAAGTCATCTAAATTTCTGGGGTCTGGGCCCCAATATTTATACTACAAAATCCTTTGTTGTCTGGTGGCAGAGAAGCCCTGTGCTTGGTCAAAACCAGTTCTGTCCTCGCTGGTGCAGCTTCCTGGCAGGAGGTGGAGACAGCATTGTGGAAGGCAGACCAGGCCCATTCAGGTGAAAGGAAATCTCCTCCCCCTACTCTAAATGCAGCCCAGGTCTATTCAGCCCAGCCCTGACTCATCAGACTCTCTGGAGCCACTGCTCCTCCCCAGCCCCTGTCACCCAAAGCCAGCCATGCAATACACAAACCTAGCAGAGGCGCACCGGATGGCAATGCAAGAAAATACCCACTTTCTAAAAGTGGTATTTTCAAACACAGAATGTAAAAATCACCCTCACTAAAAGATGCATTTTAACATTCTGAGCTCAGCCATACTAAACTTTATTTTACTACCTTGTTTCCAGGGGTAGGTATGTTTATAAGATGTTATAAGCAAAGTCCCCATTCTATCCTATGGGAACAGGTAGCCTTCCAAAAGTGAAAAACTAAATTGGCAGCATTTCACTATCAGGACTTGCCACACACACCAGGGCATGTCCTACCTTTCCCATACACTGCACCCTGCCCACAGGGGTACCTTGAGCCTACCTTAGGGGTGACTAATGTGTAAGAAAAGGGAAGGGTAGGGCTTGGCAAGTGGGTACACTTGCCAAGTCGACATGGCAGTACTAGACTGCCCACAGATACTGCAGTGGCAGATCTGAGTCACATTTGCAGGCTGCTTATGTGGGTGGCACAATCAGTGCTGCACAGTAGCGGTCGGTGGTAGGAGTGCCGGCCGGGCGGTGACGTGGGGTGGGGGAGGGGCAGGGTGGGGGGTAGTAAACCACGGATTACGGCGGAATACAGGTAAGTAAACATTTAAATAAATAAAACGAATTTCGTTGTGAGCGCTGCATCGCCAAATGCGATGCAGTGCGCGCAATGAAATTCGTTTTATTAATTTAAATGTTTACTTACCTGTATTCCGCCGTAATCCGTGGTTTACTACCCCCACCCTGCCCCTCCCCACCCCACGTCACCGCCCAACCGGCACTCCTACCACCAACCGCGACTGGTGCTGCAGCCAACTAGCAGCATTTGATTTACAGGCCCTGTGCACACACAGTGCACTGTACCAGGGACTGACTAGTAAATCAAATATGCCAATCATGGAATCACCAATCCATAACAATAATTTATAAAGGGAGCACTTGCTCTTTGGCACTGAACAGCAGTGGCAAAGTGCCCAAAGCATCTAGACCAGCAAAACGGAGTTCAACACACAGCAAAAACACAGGAGGTCAAGGCAAAAATACAGGGGAAACCCACGCCACTGATGCCAGGTCTAACACGTGTCCCCTCCAGCTGAAATGTGGGGAGAACTACCCACCCTCTTGGTAGTTCTCTTCACTAAGGCGGAAAAATCTGGACAGATCATCAGCATTGGCATGTTTCGTACCAGGGCGGTGTTCCACTGTAAAGTTCATCCCCTGTAGGGAAATGGACCACCTCAACAGCTTTGGATTCTCACCCCTAATTTGCATCAGCCATCTGAGGGGCCTGTGGTCGGTCTGAACCCAGAAGTGATTCCCAAACAAGTAGGGCCTCAGCTTCTTTAGCGCCCAGACCACAGCAAATGCCTCACGCTCAATCGCACTCCACCTCTGTTCCCGTGGAAGTAACCTCCTACTAATGAAGGGTACAGGTTGGTCTAGGCCCTCCTCATTTAGCTGTGAGAACAGAGCCCCCACACCATGCTCTGAAGCATCTCTCTGCACAATGAATTCCTTTGAGAAGTTGGGTGCCTGAAGCACGGGAGCCGTGCACATGGTAGATTTCATGGCATCAAAAGCCTTCTGGCAGGTGTCAGTCCAGTCCACCTTCCTGGGCTGCTTCCTGGAAGTCAGCTCTGTCAAGGGGGCAACAATGGTGCCATACCCCTTGACAAATCTGCTGTAATACCCGGTGAGTCCAAAGAAGGCTCTCACCTCTGTCTGTGTCTTGTGGGGTTCCCAAGCCAGAATGGTATCAATCTTGGGCTGTAGGGGCGCCACCTGGCCGCTCCCCATCTTATGTCCCAAGTACACCACAGAACCCTGCCCGATCTGGCACTCGCTTGCCTTGATCGTGAGGCCTGCCCTCTGCAGAGCCTTCAACACTTCCCAGAGGTGGTGCAGATGTTCCTCCCAAGTGCACGGAACACTGCAATGTCATCTAGGTAGGCAGCACTGAAATCCTCCAGTCCAGCCAACACCTGATTAACCTACCTCTGAAAGGTGGCAGGGGCATTCTTCAAACCAAAGGGCATCACACGGAATTGGTAGTGCCCCTCTGGCGTTGAGAATGCCTACCTCTCCTTTGCCCCATCAGTTAAGGCAATCTGCCAGTATCCAGATGTTAAGTCAAACGTACTTTGGTACCGGGCAGCTCCCAACCGATCTATGAGCTCATCAGCTCCGGGGATGGGGTGCACATCAGTCCTGGTGACTGAATTGAGCCCTCGGTAGTCCACACAGAACCGGAGTTCTAGCGTGGCACCAGGTGCGGCAGCCTTTGGGACCAAGACCACTGGGCTGGCCCAAGGGCTCAATCACCCCTAGCGCTAACATCTTGGAGACCTCCTCCTTGATGCTAGCCTTGACCCTGTCAGTCACTCTATAAATGTTATGCTTCACAGGAGGACTGTCCCCAGTGTCCACATCATGGACACACCACTGAGTGACACCAGGGGTCAGGGAGAACAGAGAAGCAAACTGCCCCAACAGTTGGTGGCAGTCACTCTGCTGTTCAGGAGTCAGGGCGGGAGAGAGGGTTACACCGTCCACTGACCCATTGTGTTCCTTTGCAGACAGGAGGTCAGGATGAGGCTCAGTCTCCTCCTTCATTCCAGCATCTGTTGCTATTAGCATACCCACTTCGGGCCTCTCCAAATGGGGCTTAAGGCGGTTCACATGCAGGACCCGCAAAGCGTTCATTGGAGACTGCAATTCCACCAAGTAGGTGACTTTACTCTTGCGCTCCACCACCTCAAATGGTCAGGTCCACTTATCCTGGAGCGCACAAGGCTCCACTGGGGCCATGACCCAGACTTTCTGTCCAGGCTGAAACTCGATCAGAGTGGCATTCTGATCACACCAACGTTTCATCTCCTCCTGGCTGGCTTCCAGATTTGCCTGAGCGAGTTGTCTGAAGTGCCTTGTCTGGTTCCTGAAGGCCAGCATGTAGCGTTATACATCCTGGGGAGGTTTACCGGGAGCTTTCTCCCAGCCATCTCTGACCAGACTTAGAGGTCCTCTCACAGGGTGCCCATACAAGAGTTCAAAGGGACTAAACCCTAAGGACTTTTGCGGTACGTCTCTGTAGGCAAACAAAAGGCATGGTAAGAGGACATCCCACTTACGCCTCATGGGTTCATAAAAGACCCATAATCATGCCCTTCAGGGTCCGGTTGAATCTCTCAACCAGCCCATTACCTTGGGAGTGGGAAGCAGTGGTGAACTTGTAGGTAACACTGCACTCCTGCCATAGGGATTTCATATACTTAGATATGAAGTTGGTACCCCAGTCGGACACCACCTCTCTGGGGAGCCCCACACAGGAGAAAATCCCTATAAATGCATGACCCACCACGGGGGCCATGACCGTCCGGATAGGGATGGCTTCTGGGTACCGGGTGGCATGGTCCACCAAGACCATGATAAACCTGTTGCCCATGGCTGTCTTGGGGTCCAGAGGCCTCAAAATGTCAATACCTACCCTCTCAAAGGGGGGGGCGGACCACAGGGAAAAGTTGGAGAGGAGTCTTACACTTCCTCCCACTCTTACCACTTGCCTGGCAAGTCTGGCAAGACCTACAATGAGTATCAGAACTCTTACGCATCTGGGGCCAGTAAAAGTGGGTAACAAGCCTTTCAAAGGTCTTGTCTTGCCCCAAATGTCCTGCCAAAGGCACATCATGAGCCAGACCCAGTAGGAAGGCTCTGAAGCGCTGGGATACCACCAGCATATGGGCTGACCCAGGCTCACCAACTTTAGGTTCGCTATACAGGAGACCATTCTCCCAGTAAATCCAATGTGATCCAGACTGATCACCTGCTGCCTGGCTTGCAGCCTGTTGCTGCGAACCAACAAGAGAAGGGAACTTCTGCTGCTCCTGGCAGAATTCCACCCTGTTGGGCCCCCCCTTCCTGCTGCCAATGGGTCAGCTCAGGTAGGTCCTCCAGTTCAGCCACTTGTTCTCCTGTCGGCTCCAGGGAATCCCCCTCAAGGTTTGCCTCCTCCTGGACCGTGGGAACTTTGGGGGCCGGTTTCCTGCGCCCCCTGCCTCTTCTCTTTCTGGCAGGCACCTGGGCCACTCTTTCAGGCTCCAGGTCCTCTTGAATGCCCTTACCGGATGCCATAGACCGAGTGGTCTCACACGCCCAATCAGTCAGACCCAAAATCTCTAAATGAGACCTCCGCTCCATCTTTGCCCAAGGGGAGCTCTCCTAATCATTGCCTAGCAGACAGTCAACAGGCATGGCTGGCCTCACAGCTACTTTCAAGGTACCTGAGACCCCCCCACACTCAAAGGGAACCTGTGCACTTTGCAGAGGCACTCTGAGTTGTTAGCGGCAACTACTGGGTAGAATGTGTTGGGGACCACCTGCTCCTCAGACACCAGCTGACAACTGACAGCTGTCACACTGGCTCCTTTGTCTCTCAGAGCCTCCACACTATGGCCATTGATGGTCACCCACTGCCTGTACTTCTTAGTGTTATCAGGCAGAAAAGCTCTTGGGACCATCTCACTGTCCCCTAAAGAGACCAGGGACATTTCTGCGGGACCCCACCGCTCTTCGGCACCCGACTCCTCCCCCAAGGCTACACTAGCCATTTCCCAGGGCGGTGCACCAGTGGGTGCGGTGGTAACTGTCTTGGGACACCTAGGATCCCCTTGGAAGTGGCCCACCTGTCCACAACCATAACAAGCCCTGGGGCCCTTCTGACCAGGCTTACCTGTAGAGACCCATGGCTTTTTCTCGGTGGTAGGCTGGGAACCTTTCCCTGGGTTCCCATGGGAATTACTTTGGGGCCCTTTTTGGAACTCCTTCTGTTTAACCTTGTTCCCCCACTCTTCTGCTGGGGACCCTGCCCACCCTTGGCGGAGTCTCCCACATGACCTTTTTGGACCTTGGTACTGACCCAGCGGTCCGCCTCCACAGCAAGCTTCCTGTGGTCAGTCAGCTTACTGTCAATCAAATGCTGGCATAGCTCTGGAAAACAATTATCTGACAAGTGCTCCCATGCAACCAAATCATAGAGCCCCTGAAAATCATTTGCCTGGCTACCCTTTACCCATCCATCCAGTGCTCTGCAAAAATAAGAGATATACTCCACCCAAGTGCTCGACTCCAGCTTCTTAAAAACCCTCAACTTCTGCCTTTAAAGCTCTGGGGTCAAACCATACCTCCTTACCAAGGCTTCTTTCATGGGGGCATAAGACATTTTATCCTCAGTGGGTAATGCTAGCAATGTGTCCCTCCCTTTACTGACAAAGCGGCTCCACACTCCTGCTTCCCAGTCTCTTTCAGGTTCTCAGATTCTGTGGGACCTCATCGCTACCTCGTATGCTTTAAACAACTGACCAATGTCCTCATGCTTCATAAAATCCTAAACAACCTCCTTGGGGATGTACACCCTCCCTTCTCCAGGCACTGACGGTGCACTGTTACCATGGGGATTGGACTCTAAACTCTTTGCTTTTAGATCCAGATCCCTCAAACCTCTTTCATGCTCCAAGAGCATCTTTTTCTTTTCCAGGGCTAACTTCTCCCTCTGAAACGCCAACTCCCTGTCCTCTTTCCCCAGCTTGAGCTTTGTGAGCTCCAACTCATGCATCCTGGTTTTTTAGCTGTCCTCCAGCTCTTCTGCTGGAGACATCCCCTTTGATGAGACACTGCTGTCCCCCCCCCGGGAAGGTTCCCTCCCCCCAGGCAGACACAATAGCCCATCCTGCTGTCCATCTAAATTCTTCACCTCCTCCATAGGCACGATCAGCATGCTCACTGCCATCCCTTGACTCCAACCAGGCCCTCAGCGCCTTTTGGAGTCCTCCTTCCTGGAGAGGCCTCTTAAAGAGATTTTAAACTTTTTGCAGATAGCCTTCAATTGTGGCACAGTGTAGGTTTCAACCCTATCCTCCTCAAACTCAAAATCCATGGATGCAATTGAAGCCGGCTTTGACATGATGAAGATTCGCAGTTCTCAGTTGCAAAGAAAAAATAGTCCCAAGAAAAAGTTCTACCAATTGTATGTGGTTGCGTGATGGCCTGCACTCTACTCGTAGTGTACACCAATCACTGTATGTAAGACACAAATGCAAGTCCAGATCCTCACCGCTGACCACCAATGTTAGAAATGGGGGTCTCTAGTTTGCAGAGGTAGGTACCTTTGTCCAAATAGGGACCCTTGCTTCTAGTCAGGGTAAGGGGGATACACTTCTAAAATAACCCCTGCTCACCCCTTGGTAGCTTGGCATGAGCAGACAGGCTTATCTCAGAGGCAGTGTGTAAAGCATTTGTGAACACATACAGTAATTCAGTGAAAACAATACAAATGGACACCATACCAGTTTAGAAAAATAAGTAATCTTTATCTAAACCAAACAAGACCAAGATGACAAAAATCCACAATACAGTAATAAAAATATGACTTTCAAATGGTAGAAATAGTTCAGTTCGAAGCAAATTACAGATGCAACACTTTTCACACAAATACCTTGGATGCATCGCTCACACAAACCAAAAGGGCAGCAGGAAAGGTGATGAGTCGGTTCCTTACACTCAAGGAAGGTGATGCGTCGGTTCCTTGCTCCGGAGGAGGTGTTGCGTCGGTTCCTTACTGCTGCGCAGGGGAGGTGATGTGTTGGTTCCTTAACGGAGAGGAGGTGATGCGTAGGTTTCTTACTGTGTGGGGAGGTGATGCGCTGGTTTCTTACTGCGTCTCCCAATGATCCGACAGACTTGGTGCCTCAATACGATGCGACAATCCGGAACGATGCGTGGGTTCTTGCAGCTGCACAGCAGGGCTTGCGTCGGAATCGGTGCAGTGATCTCGGACTTCGGAGACCGGTGCACTCGATGCGGCGTGTGGCAATTTCTCGAGCCGTGGGCTTGTGCTGCGATGGTTTCTTTAGCGGTGCATCGAAAACAGGTGCGGATCCGTCATGCTTCTTGTTGTTGCATTGCTTTTCCAGTTCTCAACAGCCAGAACAACCTCCAGAGGCCCAGAACATCTACAGGCACCTCTTTGCAGGTCAGAACTCCCAGCAAGTACGTTCAGGGGAGGTGGGGGTGAAGTTGGGTGTCCCTGAGATTTCAGAACAGGAGGCAAGCTCTTCTTCAAGCCCTTGGAGATCTTCCTCAAGCAGGGGACACAGCAATCAGCAAAGTCCTTTTCCCTTTCCTTGGCAGAAGTAGCTACTGCAGGCCAACCCCAGACAGCAAACAGCACAGGGGCAGTACTCCTCCTCAGTTTCTCCAGCTCTTCTCCTTGGCAAAGGTTCCTCTTTATTTCCCAGAAGTGATCTAAAGTTCTGGGGTCTGGGCCCCATTATTTATACTACAAAATCCTTTGTTCTCTGGTGGCAGAGAAGCCCTTTGGTTGGTGAAAACCAGTTCTGTCCTCTCTGGTGCAGCTTCCTGGCAGGGGGTGGAGACAGCATTGTGGAAGCCAGACCAGGCCCATTCAGGTGAAAAGAAATCTCCTCCCCCTACTCTAAATGCAGCCCAGGTCTATTCAGCCCAGCCCTGACTCATCAGACTCTCTGGAGCCACTGCTCCTCCCCAGCCCCTATCACCCAAAGCGAGACATGCAATACAAAAACCTAGCAGAGGCACACTGGATGGCTTTGCAAGAAAATACCCACTTTCTAAAAGTGGTATTTTCAAACACAGAATGTAAAAATCACCCTCACTAAAAGATGCATTTTAACATTCTAAGTTCAGGCATACTAAACTTTATTTTCCTACCTTGTTCCCAGGGGTAGTTATGTTTATAAGATGTTATAAGCAAACTCCCCGTTCTATCCTATGGGAACAGGTAGCCTTGTAATAGTGAAAAACGAAATTGGCAGCATTTCACTATCAGGACATGCCACACACACCAGGGCATGTCCTACCTTTCACACACACACTGCACCCTGCCCACAGGGGTACCTTGGGCCTACCTTAGGGGT
Organism: Calotriton arnoldi; assembly: GCA_963921515.1. Classification (NCBI taxonomy): domain Eukaryota; kingdom Metazoa; phylum Chordata; class Amphibia; order Caudata; family Salamandridae; genus Calotriton; species Calotriton arnoldi. The sequence goes on from CAWUFW010008288.1 coordinate 482,679, forward strand.
GACTAATATGTAAGAAAAGGGAAGGGTAGGGCCTGGCAAGTAGGTACACTTGCCAAGTCGACATGATACTGCAGTGGCAGATCTGAGTCACATTCACAGGCTGCTTATGTGGGTGGCACAATCAGTGCTGCAGCCCACTAGCAGCATTTGATTTACAGGCTCTGGGCACACACATTGCACTGTACTAGGGACTGACTAGTAAATCAAATATGCCAATCCATAACAATAATTTACAAGGGGAGCACTTGCACTTTGGCACTGAACAGCAGTGGCAAAGTGCCCAAAGCATCTAGACCAGCAAAACGGAGTCCAACACACAGCAAAAACACAGGAGGTCAAGGCAAAAATACAGGGGAAACTCACCCCAATGATGCCAGGTCTAACACTACAGTAGCTGCAATGGATTCATAAGGACCAGAGAAAAGACATGTTTGTCTTCAGTGCTATGTGGCTTGGTTAATTTGGCCTTTTGAATTTTGGCCAATCAAAGATAAATTTAGTTGCAAAATTATTTGACTTCTTCGTCCTCATTTTCCTTATTTTTAGCTTTCTATTGAGTTGCCTTTTTTTCACTGTTATTTTGACTGCTGTTTTCTGGTAACAATTGGTGCCTTCAAACTTGAGCCTTAGTTATCATATTCAGACACTTTCTTTGATATGCATCGAGGAGGTAGAACACAGTAGCATTGGGCGTTTTTGTAACTTATCCCAGTAGTACCTCTTCTCTCCTATTGTGATCAAAACTACTTTCTTTGGTTATTGCTTCAAGTACCTAATAACTTCTGAAAATAGGACATGTATGCAGACTGAAAAAGTTATGTAATACTTGTAGTACCTTGGGCATCTGTGTATTACCTTAGCCAAAGGTCATTGTGGTATTTGTATTGTGTTCCATTGCAGCGAGTGCTATAAAGGACAGAATGGCATGATTAGCAACACGTGAATGCACTAACTTGGGTATTAGTGTGCTATGGAAGGAGAGCACCACAATGAATTGTTCCATTTTATTTGTTACATAATGATGGATTCCTAAAGCTTGTAGCTTATATATGGACAGTTTTTCAAAATAGTGGATTTCACCCAAAGGCATAATTCAACATTCTTTGTGTCTAGCTTAATGCCACGACCCCAAACTGCTGGACCTTACCTGGAGAAGGCCTACCCAAGGCTTGGGACCTAAACTAATAACATTGCATGTTTTTGTACCTTACGCAATGTAAACATTTTGCAGTTCGGTTAGGGGTTGAGAGAGTGGATTGACTCTACGGTTTATGCTATTGCTGAGTTTCTGCAACGTTTTTGTCCAGAGGTAGGGGACAGACAGTATGATTTACTACTGCAGGATATCCCACCCATGTCCTCAACTGGAATTTATCATATCTGCAAGAAGGAGAAGTACAACTTTGCTTCATGCACAGTTTGGCAATGATGGAAAATGGAAAATGACTTTGTCAAGTGTTAAATGTTCGACTTTGCCCGACTTCTAATTAAAGAAAATAATTTGCATGGCCATTCTACTAAAGGAGGCTAGGTATGTTTAGCCTCTTTTTGAGCATCCCAATGTATCAGTTCTGGTCAATATTTATAGAACGTGAATCCCACACTTGCAGTTCTAAAGTTTGATATCTAAAATTTCTGACAATTACTTCAGGGAATCCCATACTTTACAACTTCTTAAGACAGCATAGCAAATGGCCAATTCTAAAAACACAGCACTGGTCCAGAGGTTATGTAAAAGTAAAATTGTCTTGTGACAGTTAGGTGTTCGGTCAATAGCATTCAACTCTAACTTCAATAAACTGCTCTGCCAGTTTCACCTACGCAGACTACAAAGCTGGTATTTCAGACTGACCCCTGAGTTCTACAGCTGATAAATGCTGTTCTCTGCTTCCAGGCACTTTATGCTTAAATCAGATGTGAAGGAGAACATTTCTGAATAGTATTTTGTTTAAGAAATAGCAGTATTGAATATATCCGTGCTCCTTATTACAATTTGCAATGAATAGCAAATCAACAATAGATTTTATCAGATGTGAGGCATACTTCTGTATGCAGTAGCGGCCCGTGGTGGGAGTGCTGCCGGGCGCTGACGTGGGGCGGGGGAGGGGCAGGGTGGGGGGTAGTAAACTACGGATTACGGCCGATTAGAGGTAAGTAAACATATAAATAAATAAAACGAATTTCGTTGCGCGCGCTGCCTCGCATTTGGCGATGCAGCGCGCGCAACGAAATTCGTTTTATTCATTTATATGTTTACTTACCTCTAATCGGCCGTAATCCGTAGTTTACTACCCCCCCCCCCCCCCGCCCCACGTCAGCGCCCGGCAGCACTCCCACCACGGGCCGCTACTGTCTGTATGTATAAGTATCAAGTACAATTTATTAATTACAAAAAGATATTAATCACAAAAAGGTTAATTACAAAGAAATTTTCAAAAAAACGAAATAAATGAAGTGCACTTTCCCATTGTTACACATTGACAAATAATGAAACAATGAATATCCATAGGTGTGGCAGGGATTCTGTTTAGAAATAGAACTATGCCTGGGATCACGGGACATCAGAATGTAGGTACTTAGTCGCCATCAACATCAGTACCTATGGGCCCAAATCCAGAATAACTTCTAGCGCTTTACCTGCCCTCCTAACATTCCAGAGGAACAGATAAGAACACAACATTTTGAACTCTCTCAGGAGTTGCAGTAACAGGTCATCACCTTTAATTCTCTCACTCGCACGTGTCCACAATCAAAGGAAAGAGACATGAAGAAAGCTTACAATATTTATTGAAACTAGCATGCTCTATCATGAAGAAACTGTGCTGCATTTAGGAGACATATGCAAATAAATAATGTGATTAGCACAATTAATAAATTGTACACAAAGAAAAGCACTGTCATAGCAAATGACAAATCAGCCTAAGCTTACTATAAAAGCACAGTGTTATACTAAAGATCTCTGGGCTTAATGCCAGGCCAAATACCTGATGGTGATAATCAGTTGGTTTACATCTCAGGCACGCAGCTCTTTTGTCTCAGGAACTTTTCTATGAAAGCCTTGTTCCTCTCTGTTTTTAGAACGGCAAGTTTCAGCTTATATAATAAGACTTGTCCTATTCGAAAAACAGCAGCTGGATCTCTCTATTATGTCTAGGTGTTTGTGTCCGACCACAGAGAAAAACAGGGCATAATGTTGTTGGCCTTGCATGAGATGTGCAGACAGAATCCCAGCAGAAAAGCTAAATAACAAAACGTGCAGCTCATTTAAAAATAACAGTGTGGCAAAAAACAAGCATTTTACTTCGTAATGTGTGCACAGCAAATGCGGCCTATTATATATGTAGTTAGGTTAACATAAGGGAAAACTACAGTATTCCCTATAGGGGACTCACGACACCCTCCCTTTTGTCAGGCCAGTAACACAACTAACTAAACACTAAAAATTGTAAGCCACAAGAAAAGCAAGTTCAAAGCCTTGCTAAGGATCATCTTATATAAAATTAATAATCATAAAAAATGTTTCAAAAGCATAACATGTAAATTTTGGCAAAATTGCTGAATTTATGGTGCGTCAGAGGTATCCATGATGTCACTCACAAATTCAAAGGCAAGTGAATCTAGAACAGATTCATCTCCGCAGACGATGATTGGTCTACAGCCCAGTTCACGAGTTCTAGAGAACAGACATAATCCTCAGTCTGAAAAAGTAACTGGGTTACCCATATCCATGTTATTACATCCAGAATTTAGTATTCCATGTGCAATCGCGCTAGTCTCCTTTGGAAGGAGTGGCTCATAGCTCGCATTCTGAAGAAGCCATATCCCCAAGGGATACCATTGAAAATGGGTTGCTAATGGACTCATCAACATGTCTATGTCCATGGGAGCCGGCGTTGGCAGAGCCAGGCAAATATCCACTGCCGATTTGAAGGGATGCCAGAGGTTGTGAAACACAGGTTGCACGCAGGTAAACCAGGCAGGTCAGAATGAGAATGACCAGTCAAGGCCCAGTTCCTGGAGCTTGTGGATTCCTAAGTGTCAAAGCATGCGCTCATGGCACAGTTGGAGCAGTGGTAGGTCCAGTGGGCTTGCAAATGAAGCATCCATTGCGGAGGAGAAAAAATAAAAATAAAATGCTGCAAATGAGGTATAACAACAGCGAAAACAACCCTGAACACACTGAAATAAAGGGAATGAAAAAAAACTGGTGTTACTCTAAAGATGGTTTGGAATGAACTGACCAAGCCAGAACCGATAATTTTAAAACAATGGGCAAGGCCGGCCGTATTAGATGCATTAAAAATACAATGAACTATTTCACCAAAATGTAATGGGAAGTTTGTGTTTAACAAGGACTGTATCTTACTGGATGTCCTTTCAACTTGTAATTCAAAAGTTTCTCGAGCAGATGTTAGTGCTACTTCTTTTTGAAACAATAGTGCTTTGAGTCTGCTTAACTTGTTGAAATTCGCCTGCAAAGTTAGAATGGAAGGCCACAGTGAGCTATATATAACGCCTTGCAGGGGGGGGCATTATTGAAACAGGTGATAAGCTCGGAAATGGATAAAATGTAGGGGATCCCAGCTCGCATTCCACATCAGTCCTGATCACTTAACAATAAATAAATTCCATTTGAGAGGACTGTAACAAGTGGGGTTGGTGGTTAGTACTTTCTTTTGAATTTATGTGGAGCACAAGATGTTCTTTACATTGTGACTGTTGTAAATATGTATTTTGTTGTTGAAGTCACCATGTGCGCAAATGCCTGAGTTCTGGAATCTGGTGATTTCCAACCCCCTGTTTACCCACCACACTTTGTTTGTAAATTGTTCTCTCCCTTTTTTTGATTGTTCGTTTAAATAAATATATTTTTCCATTTGTTTAATACCTTCGCAGATCGTAATGTAGTTCTGTGTAACATTGCCTATATAATTCTTTGATAGGGACCATTGTCTCTTATAACACATTGTATACCCTCAGTCCCACTTAATGCACAGGGTTCCCTTGTTTCTCTGTAATCCACTAACAATGTATGTCACAATATCGAACCAGGAAAGGAGACAGTAAAACAAATTGGGAATCTATGTTCACCATTGACTAACACTGAAACACGGGCAATTTTAGGTGGGAGACAGCTAAAATGAAGCCAGAATTGATTTTAACAATTGTGAGTCTCCTGCCCAAATTAAGTCTGCTGGCCTGGATGTATCAGACATTGGTGAGAGCTGAGAGTTTTCATCTGCACTGTAGAGAATGCAGCAGTGAAAGATGGAACAGTGGTTTCAAACTGCTGCCCCATGTTTTATTACTTCTGGACTGGCCTGCCTTTGGATGGTGCACCTGGGACTTTAAGGGACCTTATATTACCCCTAGAGAGTGCACTAGTTATATGACACTGTCTACTTGGTACAATTTGTACACCTTAGAGTTTTTCCCCTTGTGGCACCATCATCAGCATGCTGCAGGCAGATGCGGGCAGATCATTTTGGTCATTCGCCTGTGGCACACCTCCATTGAAATCAGGGATGGCCCTCTTGACATTGCACAGGAGTAAAATGTGCACCTCAGCTATAGGTATTACAGAATGGGCTCTTCATGCATCTACAGCCCCTTCCTCATAACATAAGTGTCTGGGTGAGTAGAGTGTTAAAGAAAAAGAATTGGGGAATATTCTGTGATAAGCGAGTGATCTATCCTTTGGCAGTTAGACCAAATATGTTGTTTTGGTATTAACATTTTCATAAATTATTTTTAAAATATGAAACAATAAAACAGTCTAGCATTGGATGAAGCCTGTTGATATACAGACCTTGATTCTGCATATCTTTTGTGGATCAGAACTCAGTTTGAAATTGTACACTGTCTTTTGCAAGGGCTGCCTTGCCTTGATGTTTTGATTGGGAGCACTTGTGAGTGTGTCTGTAAATAAATGACTGTTCACTGAAATATACACAATGGGTCCCACTAACTATGCGAACTGCATTTACTTTTGTGGAATTCATTTCTATTTCTATTTCAACCAATTCAATAGGACAGGATTTTGGCCTAATGTAGATCTCCAAAATTTCCATCCACAAAGGAGTCCAAAAGCTCATTAGTGTGCAAGGCTTCACCAAAAACGAGATCCAAGGGCCCATAGGAAACCCAACTCTGAAACGTTTTGTGCTAGAGCAATAGCTGAAATAAACACTGAGATTTAAGGAATAGATTTTAAATTGAGAACAATTTGTTTACTGGAGAAGTCCCTAAATTGTGGTTAAAGAAGTGATTTTAGTCGGTGCAGGTAAACAAAGTTCAGGATAGTGAAGGTTAAGAGAAAGCCAGCATGTGTTTTGCCCCTTAATGGCTGTCTTACCTGGGGCTTTTTTAAAGGCTTTAGCAGATCATTTGGAACCACCTTTAAACTAATGTAGATTGCAAAAGTACTTACCTCTGGTGTAGTTCCAATAACTCTGAGCAAAGTTCTCGTCGCGTGGTCTGCATTTGAAAATGTGTCTAAGTTGTCATATGACCACGGAATGCAGCTAAAGAGGTGATATCTATGCCTCTGGCTCAGCTTGGTGGACTCCTATTTGAAATATAGGTGGTAACTTAAGTAGAGATGTATCTGCCTTTGTAACAGTTGTTTCTTTTATCAGCCTTGCACTTGTTTTTAACTGCAGCAATGTCACTTATGATGTCGTCAGAGTAAAATGTCATGTGACATCACTTCCTAGGATGACACTGGGGGAAAGTGCATATGATGTCAGATCGTGTAATGTAGTTGAGGGGGTCAAAGGGCGATTGATGTCACTTCCACCACCCCTGGTATTTTGGTAAATCGACATCCATGGATGGCTATTCCCGTAGTCCCCAGCAGAAATCTGGTAACCCCTGCTGACTCAGCATGTGGCACCATAAGGTAGCTGCCTTAACTCTCCTTATGGATGCCTGACAAAGGATATGTGTGGAATTCAATAAAAATATGATGACTCTGTTGTAGCTGTATCCAAGTTCCAGGTTTATTCTTGAGAAGTAGTTACAGGAGTTGAAGTAGGATAAACAGCATATTAATCCAAGTAATCAAGTACAGCATAGTAAGCACCACCGGGAGCAGCATCCCTCCTGCTCAGCCTCCATACAGCAACTGACAGATACACTTAAACATACACAGAGGGAACATTCCATGACATCACTGAGACTGGCTGAGCAGCAGAGAACAAGACACAGAGAAAGGACAAAGTAGAGAAGAAAGCAAGATACCACAATATGCTTACTCCACTATGCATCTTTAATGAAGCAGAGCCACACACTGTTACACCAACAGAAAACCTTAGTAGCCTAAACTGCACCTGTTGAACTAGTGTGATTTGACAGCCATAAAAGTATGATCCATTGCACAGATAGAAATGAGGGTTAAGCACGAACATGCATGCTTCAGCCATCAATGGTGGTGAAATGAAGGTGCAGTCAAGCAAATAATCTACACACAAGGACATCATTCCTCAATGAAACACCATATATAATGACGTAATTCTTAAAATATTGCAGATTCACTGACATTTCCCAACCTCTGCACCATACATGAGAGCAACACTCCCAATCAATTACCCTTTATATAGCAGAGGTGCTGCCAACATATTGTCCATTATACAAGGATAACTTTCCCATAATAATGTCCCTTATTCAACAAAATACCAAAATGTTGCACAGCATGCAAGCACTAAGACCCGAAAACATTGCACCTTACACTGGTAATACGCCCTACACATGGGCTACATTTTCATTCGATTATACATTATGAGGGTTACGTTTTCAAGGTAAGTGAACCTAACTCCAGGTGTTAGGTTGCTGCCCTTCACATATGTACAACATTTGCACGCTTTTGAGTCTTACACAAGGACAGCGTCGCTAAAGAATCGCATCCGGCGCAAAGGTACTGTTAGAAATGGGATTTCTGGTTGGCTAGGGCATGCGCCTAAGCCAGGCAGAAACCACCACTCTAGTCTGGGCAAGGGAGTTACACACTGATGATTACCCCTGCTCACCCCCTTGGTAGCTTGGCACGAGCAGTCAGGCTTATCCCAGAGGCAATGTGTAAAGCGTTTGCGCAACACACACACACAGCAGCAACACACTAGGCACACCACAAAGGAAACTCCACACAAGGTTATATCAAAAATAGCCTTTGTATTGTCATAAACACATTAGAAACATATTCACACATCTACACTGTGCCAACTGGCACTAGGCAATATTCACAGGGGATTATATACAGGACCAGGCCAATCGGGCCACGGTCAGAACCATCAGAATGCAGGTAGTAAATATAAAACACAACCAGTAACTACTGGTACCATAATGACCTCAGCATTCTCACATTAGCATTAGACACCATCCTAAAATATCATAGCATGACATTAGGCATAAACACATTAGGTCCAAACCTCATTAGCATAAACACATTACGCAATAGGCCTCACTAGCATAAACACATTATGCATAAATCACATAGGCCTAAACCTCATAAGCACCCTCTGTAGGCATTACATTAGCATAAACACATTATGCAATAGGCCTCACTAGCATAAACACATTATGCATAAATCACGGTGCATAATCACATTTGCCATAGGCATCACTTAAATCACGTTAGGGCCTTGCGCCCTACCAACCTACAACTGACCCCCTGGCCAACTGGCCTTCTCTAGGGGGCCCAAATGCCCTATGTCCAAAAATGTCAGGGCTTCTAGTGGGGCCTTCCAAATGGCCCCCTGGCTGCCTCAGCAGCGAAACCAAAGTGCGCAAGTGCGCTGGGGCGTGGGGTGAAACTCACCCCTTTCTCATCTAAAAAGAAATGGCTCCCTCGTTGCAGCTGCCTGCGCTCTCACAGGGCAGCTGGGATCAGCAGGGGAAACACGGGCACCACTGTACCTCTCAAGCCCCACTGGGACTAACTAAAATCAAAAGGGCCCCTCCGTGGCAGCTGCCCGCAACGGCGTTGCAGCTGTGAGGAACAGCACTGGCACCACGGTGCCTCCTGAGTCCCACTCCAGGACTATCAAAACAATATTGCCCCACGTGGCAGCTGCTGCTAACTGGCGGCACATCTATGAAGATCCATGAGGGCACTGGCCACAGCGGCCTCTCAGTCCCACTCCAGGACTTCTCCAACAATGCCCCCAAGAAGGAAAATGGCACTCACAGGGTGGCTGGAGCACTCAACACGGCTCCGCTCTCAGCCCCCTGTACCGGGACTCCTCTCATGCCCCTGGCGACCAGCATCCAAGAGCCCCCACTCACCGGGGCTCTGTCAGGGACTCTGCTCCCTCGGGACTCCTCCAGGCCGGCTCCAAGCACGGGCACCACAATGCCCGGTATGAGCTCCACTCACCGGAGCTCTTGGTTGACTCCTCCGGTCTTTTTAACGGCGGCTTCTCTGTTGGGTCACACCAAGTCGGGGTAGGCTCCCGTCTCGACCCAGGCTCCTCGGTCTCTGGCACACGCGGGGCTCCCACCAGGTCATGGGAGCCCTGCTCGGGCCTCTGCCGACTTCTGGACTCCGGCCCCGCCCACAAGCAGGCAACTTGCCTGGCTTCCGCTTCCGCGCCGCTCCTTCCCGCTTCCTCGGGCAAGGCTCTGCGCCACGCCCACAACCAGGCAACCTCTGCCTGACGTTCGGCTCGGGCCACGGCGGTGATCTTCCCTAGAACTCGGCAGATGCGGGGTGGGCTCCCGCCAAATAAACAACAAGGCGGGGTGGGCTCCCGCTCCCCACACTGTGCAGGGGAATCCCCACGCTGGGATTCCCTCCGGACGCTCTGGCATCCCAGCGCTACAGAGCACACACGCTCCTCTCTTTCTGGCGATGAAAAGATAGCGCTCACGAGGCGCTAAGGTCCTCAAAGTCCAAGGGGCACAGCTGGGCCCAGGTAGGCCAGCACACTGGGCCCTCCAGCAGGGAGGCAGTCCCTCGTGGCGGTTCCTCCTGGAGCCCAGCAGCAGCAAGGCCCCCAGTAAGCACAGGAACAGCACCAACCTTTTCATGGGGTCACAGCCCCAATATTTATACCACTATTCTCTTTGTCTGCCCTGGCACAGGGCTTGGGGGAACCAGCCTAGACTGGTTCTGGGGGGTTTTGGAGCACTTTGTTGACAAGGCTCCTCTTCCCCTTTGTCAGGTGGGGACTCGTCATCAGACACACCACAGGGGGCGGAGCCAGCATTCACATAGGCAGGCACAGCCCTATTCAGGGTCCGGGGACTACTCCTCCCACTACTCCAAATGCAGCTGCCCTATTCAGCCTAGCGCTGACTCACCCTGCCCCTCCTGGAGCCACACACACCTCCCCAGCCCCTGTCACTCCAAAGCCAGACATGCAATCCACATCAGGCAGGCAGACACATAGCACACAGAAATGCCAACTTCTAAAAGTGGCACTTCTAAAATAGTTATAATAAATCTGCGCACACCATTGCATAGCATTCATTATCACTATTCCAAATATACCAAACTTGACCACGCTGCTCCTCTCATATCAGGAATTACCACTGAAACACTTATCAGGGAATCCCCAATGCATTCCTATGGGAGGGCAGCCTCACAGTAGTGAGAAACCAAAATGGCTGTTTGTCACTACCAGGACATGTCACACACTTAAGGTACATGTCCTACCTTTTACCTACAATGCACCCTGCCCATAGGGCTAGCTAGGGCCTACCTTAGGGGTGACTGACATGCAGTAAAAGGGGGGTCACAGACATGGCACACACTTTAGGTGCCACGTCACAGCGGCAGTAACACTGCGTGCACAGGCCCTGCAATGGCAGAGGCCTAGGATAGGCTTGAAAGGCTACTTTGGTGGGTGGCGCAATCAGCGCTGCAAGCCCACCAGTAGCATTTAATTTACTAGCCCTGGGTATATGAGATACCACTTTACAAGGGACTGACAGGTATATTAAATAGGCCAAACAGGTGTAGACCAATCTTACCATGTTTATCACAGAGAGCACACGCACTTTACACTGGACAGCAGTGCTAAAGTGCCCAGAGTCCTAAAACCACCAACACCATGTCAGAAAAAAGGCTAGGAGAAAGGCAAAAAAGTTTAGGGATGACCCTGCAAAAAGGGCCAAATCCAACAGGTACCATACCCAAAGCATCACATTACACACACAGACTAAGTCCAAAAGTACTGGGCTTTACCCAAGCACAATATTAAGAATATATTCTTCTCTAAACACCATTCCCCAAATCTGGACGTATAGATGAGCACAACGATGTCTTCAAATGATTGCACTGTACAGAAGAAAACTAGATTTTGCACTTTATACGAGGTCAAGTTTCCATCAAATAGACGTGCTGAATACCTACCTTAATTTGTTTTAGTTCAGTGGTAAACGAAATGTCACTGATTACTTTAAAAAATGTAAATGGCACATATGGCTTGTTGTCCTTGAATGAACTCACACACACATCTCCTAGTTCAAAATGGCATTTATTACTTCCGGACAGGAGTTAATGGATTTACTACTGTGGAATCCCCACCCACAGGTGCTCAGAGTTACACAGAATTAAATTCCAGGCATGGGCAGACAAAGGCGTGGTTTGCCTGATAAGTTTCTGACCCCCTTCAAATATACTGAGTTTGTTGCCATTCACAAACTCTAATATGAACCTTTCGCAGCCGGGCAAATGTCACATGACAGTCACAAACTGTGATACATATCTTTTCCACCCTGAAGATGTCACGTGACATTCCCACCAGTAAACCAGCAACCCCTTGTACCTGGCATATTAATGAAGATGTTAGTGACTTTGCAAAAGGAGTGAAACTCACCCATTCTTATGAGTACTACTACGGCTGCAGATTACATTTGTTTGTTGGCCCCTTATTCTTTGGTTCCTAATTCCTGATTACAAAATTTTTTAATGTGTCCAATTGTAACGTAGCACACACGACATGCAAGCGAAAGGTGACTTTCTTTTAAATTACCATTTCCAGGCCATCTCTACGGTCATCCTGAGAAGCCTTCTTATTTTGATTTTAAAGATGAATTTCCCCAACGCCAAAGAAACAAATATTTTTTGCTGGCTCCTATATTTATTAATGACAACGGGGCATATCAACAAGCGGCAGCGATAATTATCGCAGGCCGCTCTTAGCGTGAGGAATTTTATCGCCGGCTATTGCAGATAATTATCGCCATGCTAGCGCTGTATTAACAACGCATAGCGCAATGACGATAATTATTCCAGTGATAGCGATGTTTTCCATGGAACATCGCTGGTTTTCCAGCGATGTTCCATGGAAAACTGCGATATCCTTGGTGATAGGGCCTGTGGTCTTAGCCACACAATCCACCCCCCATGTTAGGTATGCCTTAGTCAGGAATTTAACAGACGTTAAATTCCTGCGTTAAGGCATACTTAACGTGATTTTAAATATCGCTAACCCTCTGTTGTTAATATGAGGAAGCTGGGTTAGCGATATTTACCCAAGGGAGTCTGGTCAGGCACACCTCCTTTGTATCTCATTAGCGATGCGATGGGAGGCGTGCTGACAAGGGGCGCTAATGCAAGGATACACGCACTAGCGTATCCTTGTTGATAATGCGATAATATTATCGCCGCTTTTCGCCCGAAAACGGGCTTGTTAATATGCCCAACATCCCCCCTGTGGGTTAGCTAGGACCATAGTGGTGCCGGTAAGCGACCCGCTCTCATTTACTTATTGGGGAATCAGGATTTTCCCAGAAATGCTTGCGAATGTTACCATGTAGAAAACAAACGACGGGAAGCTATAATCTGCTTAAGCATTTACGCAAGCAGGCCTCCAACAGAGCACTTCCATTCTCTGGAACGCGCGCGTGGAATCAATGCGTTACGTGACTGCCACTCCGAGGCACGTGCGATTGCCTTCCTTCCAAGAGAAGTCTTTAATCAGAATTGCTCAGGGTAATAACCAATGCACCATTTGCTTGTTTCAAAGGCAATATAACAGAAAATCAAAAAGCGACCAATTTTGTTATCGGCGATCGTGTGTAAAGTCTGGGGGGCGGGGGGCAAAAAGGCTGCTGCTTTTTCCTTCTCCTATCTAGACATTATTTTTCCCTTTACAGCCTTCAGCAATTGTCTGGAGAAGAATTTAATTAGATGTAAGTAATAATTCATGAGGCCTTTCTCTGTCTCCAGGGTCGCAAACGGCCCTGGTAAGTCTTGAAAAAATACATTCCATGCAAGGATTTCTTTTGCATTTAGGCCAATCACGCGCAGGGTGTTTTTTCATTATTTTGTTCTTATGAAATGCATTCATTTGCCTTCGATTTCGAGCTGATCGATTGCTTGCTTTAAAGGGTACTTTTAGCACTTGGGAAAGCTCTACAGAGAGTCGGGTCAGAAAGTCCTCACCTTGGAGCGAAGCTTAATTCATCCGCAAGAAAAACATGTCCGAACTAGAGGTGAGTTACAAAGTGTGCGCCTGGGAAAATAGTGTACATTGGGAGCAATTGAAGCGGTTGGCGTGGGAGGGTTTAGAAACAAACTCTTCAAAAAAAGCTTTAAAGTTTGGTGAAAAAATAAACTTCTCCAATCTAAATAAAATGCCATGATCCTTGCTGTTGTGTACACGCCACAAACTGCGCACTAAACCTTCCTAAAGTGGGGTGGCTAAAAACTTAGGAAGCATATCCAGGGAGTTTGTTTTGGGAGGGAAGATAGTTAATGTTTCTATTGGTGTTTATTAAGGGTCATATTTATTATTTATGTATTTCTAACAAAGCTTATTTTGTAAAAAAACAATAAGCGTCAGGGCTCTCGTCAGGAGGCCACTGCAGCTTGCACCACACATTGCCCCTGCCATGCTGCCAATGATAGTAACAACACAACTACTAGTCATCACACTTCTGCAAGTGTCACAATTCGGACTATTTCAGGCCCCCAAAGCTATAAGAATGGCTTGGGCGGCAGGTGATAGAATTTTTTAATGTATATTGATGTAATACTTAACTGTTGTTGTGTCATCTCTAAATTAGCCAGACAGCGCCACCTTGTGGCAGACTGTCACAAGGTCCAGTGTTGACAATTAAGTGCCGGTGCCGAGCATCGGAAACCACCAGCTCAAAGTAAGCACTGATTTCTAACACACTAAAACCATATGTGAAATCCAACCATAAGGTCCTATTTGGTCTAACCCCTATGTATGACACAGATATATAAATGACACCCTCTTAGCATCATATCTTAGTGTCGGTCCTAGAGACTCTGAGGGAGGATTTTAGCAGGATCTGGGACTGATAGTCGTGTGTGTTCAAGCAGGCTACAAGCAGTAAGAGGCACTTGTGCTGAAGTCGCGCACGCAGTATTAGGTAGGCCCTTAAATACGAAGAATGGATGCAAAATCCCTCCATTTCACAAGTATCCCTCTCAGACCTCACCTCTTTGACATTGTACAAGACAGAGAAGGCTAGAAATGTATGTATCGGACGATACTGCCCACGTTTGCAACACAAACACACTACATACATTGAATAGAATGCTATAACTGACTCAATTCTCTTGAATACGTGTTATGATTAATAAACTGAATAGCGTTTTATCAATGAAGCTCAGATGATTTAGCGACTGAGTTAGCCACCTGTTTCAAACCTGTGACTGACAGGTTGCACACAGGTTTCTGTAGCAGATTATCATCCCTATGAGCTGAACACAGCTGGAACTGTCATCTAATTAACTGGTGGTAGCATGTTTAAAAGTATGTACAAAATATTATTAAACATGCAGGCAACAGAATGTTTGGTAGCCACCGATTCACCTGTAATCTTAACAAATACTCTCTCAAAAGTGACAACACATACACATTAAAAATTCATAACTCTCTTACAGAAAATAAAGCCAATAAGTGAGCAACATTACTTATGTGGTGGTATGAACCCCGTCAGTCATCATAAACAGAGTCCTGATGTCACATGTATGGGGCAAGTAGGGCTGATATTCATGTTTGAATATACAAGAATTCTGGTAAGATGTCAACAAATATAAAATGATTTACATTGTGAGCCAATTAGTACACAGCCCTATATTATGGCTTTTAGGACGGACACTGGTTAAAAAGAATAAAATGATTGGTAGTCGCTTGCAGTTGCCTTACTCCAGCTTTAGAGATACACTGCCAGGTACCAGTTAAGAAACAACTACCTATGAGTAGTGGATCAAGTAAAAAACGGTGTAAGAGTCTTTTTTCATTCAGTTTGTTAGGTTCATACAACTAAGAATGAAAAACCTACGAAGTAAAGAAAATGAAGAAACCAGTGGTGTAGCTAGGCCTTTTGCCGCCCGTGGTGGTCCCAGTCTTTGCTGCCCCGCGGCGGCCGAACGAATCCTGCGTTTGCCGTCCCGCATGCACACAGGTAAGAGCGGGGGGAAGAGGGCCCCCCTTGCTATGCCACTGACAATAATATAACTTACAGCTATGTGAACACATAAAAGATGGAGTACATTATCTTGTCCGGATTGCCAGTGGTAGTCGTCAGGGTGGCCTAGGTTTACATAGTGACATATCTCATCACAAAGTCATCACTGGACTAACAACAATAATATATTATTGCACATTGCAACAGGTATATTAACATGTCTCTTACAGTTCCTCAGATTTCAAGGTCATTTACAGCAATTATTAGGCAAAAAAAATGTCGATGCTCATTACAGTTGTTTGCAGCACAGTCCAGTATACACTATTTTACAAAGTAGTGTGCATGTTCCCGTCATCCAATGCACAGGAAGTGACCACTCAATCTTCCATCATCCTGCTTCAAAAGAAGTGACACCACTTTGTGCCCTCCTACTTAATCAACTGTTCAAAACTTGTGATTGCCTGTGTTAGTAGCTGCAATTGTAGAAATAAATGCCCAATTGAGATTCGTCCGATGCATGGTGCAGGGCTAAATTGAAGTCCCCACCCCATAATAATGTACAGGGAAAGAAATCGAGATATTATACTAGGCATTCTGATAAAAATCTGCACAGTCGACATTTGGGCCATAAATAGCCACCATGGCAATGAATCTGTGCCCTAATGCTAGGACGAGGCAATATCGCCCCTTGAGTACCCGAGACATCATGAAGTGCACAAAATGATGTGTTCCACTTAACAATTAACTCTTTCCTGTCCAGAGTATGTAGCAACAAGTCCTAGGAGCCTCCCCACTTATGAGCAAATGTTTGTTCCTTATGCTTTGTGAAGTGAGTCTTCTGTAGCAAGGCAATGGCACCATTGTAACCAGCTAAGTAGGTCAACACTTGTCTAGCTTTACATGGAATATTCAGACCTCTAACATTTCGAGTGATCATTGTATATGTACGTCCCAATCGTGAGATCATAGAGAAATCTTTCAGTCCTCTGCATGGAACATCAGGAGTAAACACGTATTTCATTCCAAATGATTTAAATCATAAATTCGAATAAAAAAATCTTTGAATCATGTACTTCAAATCATTGCAATCATGTTCTACCTGGAAACAATGAAAATAAATACTTCTTCAAAACACGGATTAAAAAGAATGAGCAGGGACTGCCTTTGTAATACCTAATGCTAAAATATAAGTTAATCAAGTCTAATGCACATAGTCATATTCTTACTAAATATCCAAAATTCTCCTTTGCGCATGTACAACATAAAGCGATGCCCCTTCTATTTCAATTAGTAACGTTTCCATCTGTTAAACCTATAGCAGTTTCTATACAGAGGTTTCCATGTGTCCTGTGTATGTTGATTAGACAATGCCCAGGATACCTAGGGTGTTTCGTCTAGACCTGGCTCCCAAATCATAACTCTCAGCTTTTACTGCGCCCACGGCTCAATCTATCTCCTGTATTTTCTTATTGCTAGTGTAGGAGACATTTATTGCCGATTGATTAGAGCGACTGAACCATTACCTGAGAAATGCTGTGCATAAAACGTTTCTGGATTCATTTTGAAATCTAGAAGAAAACGATGCACTTTTAGAAGCAACAAAAAAATGCTTCTGCAACAACCAAAAAATATATGTGACTTTCCTCACCCGTAGACCTCGATAAGATTGATTTTGCCATTCCATAAAGAAGATCTATAAGCTTACTGAATAACCAAATGCAAGGTCGGGATTGGCACTATTGGTTTGAGCTGTTAGATTTTATGTGACACGTTTTTTCACTAGGGTAGCAGTTGTAAGAGCCACTAAGCACTCTTACAGTGAGAATGTTAAGGGGTCTAGTTGCTAGATTACTGTTGGAAATTTGTCCTTCTTACAGAATGACCCAAGATATTTGCCTCTATTGCTGGATCTGTTTTTGTTGCCACATGACTCTGTCCTTTACAACTGCTCACCAGAGGGAAAGTGCTTGTGGCCTCCCTTTCAAACATGTTAGAAATGGCATACCCCTAATTGGCACATTTCATTTATGTGTACATACCTAATATGTGTAATACCACATGTACCCTCCTGTGCTTCAAGGGATGCTTATCTTGTCCCTGGGAGATGAAGCTCACACCTAAGCCTGCATCCCCTTTGTCTCTCCATTCAGGCTTGCATCTAACCCAGTAGGAGTAGAGGAACTGACCAGAACTGGTTTAGGAGTGGACAAGATCTTGCCCTCCACCCCCAGGCTGGCATTGGGCATAAAAGTGTACCACACAGACCTCTCATTAGAACACTCATGGACCTTTGAAGATTTTAAGAAGGACTGCCCTGTTGTCTGAAGGAAGACAACTCCAGCTTGCTTCAACCCAGGACCCCAGAAGTGACTCCAAGTGTCAGGTAAATTACCTCATGTTTGTGCTAGCAGGACACAGCAGGTTTCCAAAGGCCCTTATCCTGCAACTGCCCTGCTGAGCACAACCAACTGGACCTGCCCTAGACCCTGCTACTAACCTCTGTTGGAGTGATTTCTAACTTCCAAGTGGTGCCCCCTATATCTTGGACCCATGGCCGGTGTTAGAGTGTACTCCTCCTGTTCCAAACATGCAAGAGGTGGGACATAGAAACGTTTTTGCAAACTTTCTGCCTGGACAACTGACAAAGACAGGGATCACCGTCGAAGCAACAGGCATCGACATTAAATCCCGAGTCAGGCTCAGGTTGAGGATTTGCCCAGCTGAATGAGATCTGACTTGCAGAAGTCTTTCTAAGTCCGAACTCAGGGAGCTTCATCGTAACCGACACCAAGCTGCATCCGATCGACCTTGAGGCCTTCCTGGGCACAGTCTTTGAACTTAGCTTGCTCAGAGCTTTTCCTGCCTCCATAGACAAATGTATTGGGACCCCGTTCTTCAGCAACCTGCTGTTGTTGAGCCTCTGTTCGAATCCAGTTTGCCCCTTGCCCTGCTGACACCTCATCAATGACTACTTTTTCTCCATTAAAGATTCTTAGTCAGAAGGTAAACTTTGCACTGGGTTGAACTTGGTCCTTGTATTCAACCCGCACTCCATCACAATCAGCCTTACTTTTTGACTATCACCCAGTCTTGCACAATCAGTTAACTTCAGTTGATGCTTTGTGCTATTTGATGCTATTTTTAATTAAAAATGTTTAAATTTATATCCCTGGTTCTACTCATTGAAATTTCGTCATTTTGGTGTCTTTTATTAACATTTTCTCTTTTTTTATAAATTGGTTTGGGATTTTCTTGTGTTATGTTTTAACTGTATTACTGCTTGAGTACTTTTTAAATACTTTACACATTAAGTTGGCTGCTTTGTGCCAAGCTACTTGACGGTTACGCATAGGTTTATTTATTGACTTTAGTGGTTCCTCTTGAAAATTATTGTGATTATTATTTGAGCTGGATTCTCATGCCCATCAACTAATACTCCAATTTCTTACAGTTGCCAACTAGGTACTCGGTCTGTGATAGAAAACTGGTCTCACTAAGATTCCTTGACTCACTGGGTAGGGATCCACAAACAATAAAAACCTCATTGAAGTGAAGAGTCCTAGTGCCAGCTTAGCTACAGTACAGCACAGCACAATTATGTCTGTTACAATAATTATGTGAATATCTAACCAGATTTGTGAGTATACAGCACTTTAAGTATTGCTAAGAATATATAAATAGATTTACAATTTAAATGGAGTTCAACTGGTAGAAAGTTCTCAAAATGCAGTACAAACTTAATGGCAATTGTTGGAAAGTGGATTATTGGTAGGGGCAAATGTAGGTCTGCCACTGGCAATAAGGCCACTAACCATTGGTAGGACTCAGCATAGGTCTTAGAAAATTATTCCAATGCTCAACCCTTGGTAACATGGCTGCGAGCAGACCAGCTTAATTTCAAAGACAGGTATGTAAAGCATTTAAAAACACCAATTCAGTAAATAATTAAGACACAACACATAATAAAAATACAACACCACTTTATAAACATAGGAAATATTTTTATCTTTAAAATGACACCAAAACGATAAAAATCCAATATAGGGAACCGGAGATATGAATTTTCAAAGATTTAGCAAAATATAGCACTTAGAAACTTATAGCAACATATTGGGATACAGGCTCGCGATAGACCGACCCAAAGTCAAAGTTTCAGGCCGACCGCGATGGAGCCCTGAGCGGATAACCCACGCGGAAGGTCCCGGTCACAGTTTTTACCTTCGGACTTAGAAACTTTTCTGGAGCTTTTTCTCGCGAGGTCCCTCGAAGCTCTCAGCCAGACCGGATTCGGTGAGGGTTCGCCGGATTGCCTTGCGATGAGCTCCCGGTCACCTCTCTACGTTCGGACTTAGAAACTTTTGCGGTTCGACCTCTGGAGCATTCCGGCGGAGCAAACCCAGGATCCAGGCCGACACGCGGTTTAAGGCAGGCGGCTTGGCTTTGGCGGTTGCTCCCGGTCACCTTTTCTACGAGCGGACTTAGAAACTTTTCTGGAGCTTTTTCTCGCGGGGTCCCTCGATGCTCTTCACCAGGCCGGATTCGGTGAGGGTTCGCCGGCCTCAGATTTCTTCTACTCCCGGTCAAACTCTGGAAGTAGGACCGACGGAGCTTTTAGCGGGACGAACCTGGATGGCTTGGCCGGCTCGCGGTTGAAGGCAGGCGGCTTGGCTCACCAGGTTGAGTCGGTCCGGTCCCTCTATGGAGCTTTTTTTCAAAGTTCCTCCAAAGTCCTCCAAACTTCTTGAACTTCTTCCTGAAGTTCCTCAAAGGGTCCCAAAGTGTCTCCAACTTACTACAATGGTCTGGAAGCTCCAATGGTCCTTGAAAGTTGAGGACTTCAGTTCCCACAATCCACTTGGACGTCAGCCTTACAAATCCACTGGTAGTTCCCAGGTTGATGATCCTTGGTGGTGAGGGTCCAGGTGAGCTCTGTTAACCTGTAGCTTGCAGGGAGTCCACTCTGTACTTCTTTTTCAGCAAGGTAGTCCACAGGGCTGTAGTTTCTGATGGTGCAGGCTTCAGAGGTCAGGCCTTAGAATTTGCACAGCAAAACTTCTCAGCTTGGCACAATGTCTTGCTTTCTTCAGTTTCAAGCAGCAGATCTGGAGGGCTCTGCCCTGCTCAGATACTTATTCCAAGTTCTCTGGGTCTTGCAGGAGGTCACTCCTGACCAATGGGAGCAGGGTAACTCCTCAAAGATATGACCACATCCTGTAGAGTGTGGCATTATTTTGTCCCAGAGTGCATCAAATCTTCCAAATCCATAATGGATTATTTTCCAGCAAGGAGGTAAGAGCTGGCTAAACACACCCCTAGGATGGCTAATTTACTTAGACTCTCCCCCTGCATCTGCTCATACCTTCCGTAATCCTACCATCTGCCTAAGGTGGAAAGTTCAGAGTTGTAAATGACACTGTTCTCTGCTCTCCTCTTTGAAGAACATAGTTTACGACTCCTCCCCCTGGCCTGGCATTCCTATGGAACAGCACACTACCCTGCCAGCAGAGCTGGTTGACCCCAGGGGCTCTTTATCACCTCTTCAAGGCAGCCTGGCTAATCCACTTAACTCTGACCAATCAGGGCAGACCACTGGAAGGCTGAATCTGGACTTACAAACAAGAAAGTCTTATAACTTCTTGTATGTACACTTTAGGAGAAATTCAACAATATCAAATTGTTGAATTTATTAATACCATTCGGGAAGTCTTTGAATGGCACTTCTAGCCCTCTCCTATCAAGAGTTATTAGTTAATAACTTCCTACCATGTTAACCTATGTAACAGGGGATTTGCAATGGGAAAAATGACTTGTTCCATTTTTCCAGCACCAGGACTTACAAAAACATATTTTATAAGTACTTTGCTTATATCTACAGGACCCCCACCCCATGGGACAACTAGGGGAGACTTTAGGGGTTCTGAATCTGTAAAAATATTGCAGATCCTCACTTCACAGTGCTCCTAGCATCAAAGTCGAATTTGGGCAGCACTTTATCACAATGTGGGGAGTGAAATGTGAAATTTCACTTAACCCAGGGCATATAAAACTCATTTTATAAGCGTCTACCTTATAGATACCTACCCCCCACCCCTGGGACACCTAGGGAGACCCTGGGGGTCCCTAATATGCCATAACATTGTAGGTTATCCATTTTTAAGTGCCCCAAACACCAAAGTCGAGTTTGGGCACAATT
Organism: Calotriton arnoldi; assembly: GCA_963921515.1. Taxonomy (NCBI): domain Eukaryota; kingdom Metazoa; phylum Chordata; class Amphibia; order Caudata; family Salamandridae; genus Calotriton; species Calotriton arnoldi. The sequence goes on from CAWUFW010008288.1 coordinate 504,262, forward strand.
TACTTTTTAAAAGCAGTCCTGGCACCCTGGGCTGCTTTTAAAACTGACCTCAGGCCTCAGCAGTGCAAACATGCAAGTGCAGAAAGTTGCTGGCCTCTAAACTGCCATGCCCTGCTATATACTAGGGACTGATAGGTAGTTTCAATTCCCCTGCCCTATTATATACTAGGGGCTTATAGGGTCGGTCATCCCAATCACAGGGGGACCCCAACCCATAATGTACCCTAGTGTGTGTAGGTGTTTTCACTGTATTCTAAGTGTTTTCAGCATAGCACTGGCCCTGGGCCTGGTTAGGTAAAGCCCAGGGTCAGTCAGAGTCAGTTACCACCAGTACCAGTCAGCAAAAAGTTGGGGGGTGCCCAGGGCACAAGATGACTTTGCAACATAGCCCCCCCAAACAAAAGGTGATGGGTTACTAACCTACACCCTGGTAGTCCTCATCAGCTAAGTGGAAAAACCTGGCAAGTCCATCTGCATTTGCATGGGCAACCCCAGGTCTGTGTTCCACTGTAAAGTCCATTCCCTGTAGGGAAATGGACCACCTTAACAGCTTGGGATTATCCCCTCTCATTTGCATGAGCCATCTGAGAAGCCTGTGGTCAGTTTGAACACGAAAGTGAGTCCCAAACAAATATGGTCTCAACTTTTTCAGGGACCAAACCACAGCAAAAGCCTCTCTCTCAATGGCACTCCACTTCTGCTCTCTGCGAAGAAGCCTCCTGCTAATAAAGGCAACTGGCTGATCAAGGCCCTCTTCATTTAGCTGTGGCAACACTGCCCCAATCCCTTGCTCTGAAGCATCTGTCTGAACCACACATTCTTTTGTGTAGTCAAGGGCTAGTAGCACTGGTGCTGAACACCTAGCAGCTTTCAGAGTGCCAAAAGCCTTCTGACACTCTGGGGTCCAATCCACCTTCCTGGGCCTCTTTTTAGAAGTGAGTTCTGTTAGGGGCCCCACAATGGTCCCATAATTTTGAACAAACCTTCTATAGTACCCTGTCAGTCCAAGGAATGCCCTGACCTGAGTCTGGGTAACAGGAGCTGTCCAATCCAAAATAGTTTGGATTTTAGCTTGGAGAGGCTGTACATGGCCCCCACCTACCAGGTGGCCCAGGTACACCACAGAACTCTGCCCTATTTGGCACTTGCTTGCCTTAATAGTCAGGCCTGCCTGCTGCATGGCCTGAAGCACTTCCCTTAGGTGGCTTAAGTGATCCCCCAGGTAGAACTGTATACAGCTATATCATCCAGGTAAGCTGCACTGAACTGTTCCAACCCAGACAAGACCCTGTTCACCAACCTTTGGAAGGTGGCAGGTGCATTCTTTAAGCCAAAGGGCATTACCTTGAACTGATAATGTCCCTCTGGTGTGGAGAATGCTGACCTCTCCTTGGCTTCATCAGTGAGGGCAATCTGCCAGTAACCTGAAGTCAAATCAAAAGTACTCAGGTACTTAGCAGCCCCTAACCTGTCAATGAGCTCATCAGCGCTAGGTATAGAGTGAGCATCAGTTTTTGTGACTGCATTCAATCCTCTGTAGTCCACACAGAACCTTAACTCCTTGGGTCCCCCCCCTGAGGATTAGGTTTAGGCACCAGTACCACTGGACTGGCCCATGGACTCTCAGACGGTACAATTACCCCCAGTTCCAGCATCTTAGCAACCTCAGCTTTAATGCTGGCTCTGACATGGTCAGACAACCTGTACAGTTTATTTTTGACAGGTAGGCTGTCACCAGTGTCAATGTGGTGCACACACCACTAAGTGATGTCTGGGGTCAAAGAGAACAGGCCAGCAAACTGCTCCAGCACTTGCTTACAGTCTCTGTGCTGCTGGTCTGTCAACTTGGGAGATAGTATCACCCCCTCCACTGACCCATCTTGCACATTAGTGGAGAGGAGGTCGGGCACAGGCTCAGTTTCCTCCTCCACACCCTCATCAGTGACCAGTAACATGGTCATGTCTGCCCTGTCATGGTGGGGTTTCAATCTATTCACATGCAGGACCCTATGAGGGTTCCTGGGGATGCCAAGGTCAACCAAATAGGTAACCTCACCCTTCTTTTCTAAGATTGGATAGGGCCCACTCCACTTGCAATGGAGGGCCCTGGGAGCCACAGGCTCCAACACCCTCACCAATTGTCCTGGAGTATACTCAGGCATAGTAGCCTTTTGATCATACCAGTGCTTCATGAGCTCCTGGCTGGCCTCCAGTTTCCTGTTTGCCTTGTACATGTACTCTGCCATTCTAGCTCTCAGGCCTAGCACATAGTCCAGCACATTGTCCTTTGCTTCTTTAAGAGGCTTCTCTAAAGACTCTCTCAGCAGGCTCAACGGCCCCCTCACAGGGTGTCCAAACAACAATTCAAAGGGACTGAAACCAACCCCTTTCTGTGGCACCTCCCTGTAGGCAAACAGTAAGCATGGGAGGAGAACATACCATCTCCTCCTGGGTTTTCTGACAACCCATTTATCATGCCCTTCAGGGTTTTGTTGAATCTCTCAACAAGACCATTTGCTTGTGGCTGATAGGGGGTGGTGAACTTGTAGTTGACACCACACTCATCCCACATAGCAGTCAGATAGCTGGACAGGAAATTCGTGCCCCTATCTGACACCACCTCTTTTGGAAAACCGACTCTGGTGAACACACCAAGCAGTGCTCTAGCCACTGCAGGAGCAACAATGGTTCTAAGAGGGATTGCTTCAGGGTACCTAGTGGCATGGTCCACTACCACTAAGATATACCTATTCCCTGATGCAGTAGGTGGGTCCAGGGGACCAACAATGTCCATCCCCACCCTTTCAAAAGGAACCCCAACCACTGGCAGTAGTATTAGGGGAGCCTTTGTCTTGCCCCCTGCCTTGCCAGTGGCCTGACAGGTGACACAGGAGCTACAAAACTCCTTTACCTTTTCAGACATATGGGGCCAGTAGAAATGGTTCACCAACCGGTTCCATGTCTTTGTCTGTCCCAAATGTCCTGCCAAGGGGATATCATGACCCAAAGTCAGGATGAACTCTCTGTACCTCTGGGGCACCACCAACCTCCTGGTGGCCCCCTCCTTGAGGTTTCTGGCCTCAGTATAAAGCAGTCCATCTTCCCAGTAGAGTTTGTGTAACCCACTGTCATCCCCTTCCTCTTGCTTAGAAGCAATTCGCCTCAAGCTCTCAAGGGTGGGACAGTCTCTCTGTCCCTTACTGAACTCCTCTCTGGAGGGTCCACCTGCTCCTGTCAGTTCTGCCAAATCTGACAGCTCTGGCAGGGATGGAGTCCCTCCCTCAGAGGCCAGATCCTCCCCATCAGGGTTAGATTCTGCCTGCACCTCTGGAGTTCCCTGGGCTGGCTCACCAGGCCCAGTACCCTTGTCCTTGGATGCTTGGCCCTTTGCTCCAGGGTCCAAGTGTCCAGCCCCTCCCTTCTGGCTAGTCTGTGACTTAGTCACAGCACATACCCACTCAGGGAGCTCCAATATTTTCATATGGAGTCCTCTCTCTACCTCTGACCACACAGAGGCTTCAAGATCATTGCCCAGTAAACACTGGACTGGGAGCACCTTTGACACAGCTACCTTCATAGGGCCTGTCACACCTACTATTCCAAATCCACCACAGCCATAGGATGGAGTTTGGTAGTGCTGTCTGCATAAGTCACCTGATGAAACTCACCAGGTAACAACCTCTCTGGAGGCACCAGCTCATCCAGGACCATAGTTACACTAGCCCCAGTGTCTCTGATAGCCTCAACCTCGGTCCCATTCACTTTAGGCCTCTGCCTATACTTGTCCATGTTTGGAGGTAAGGCAGCAAGGGTTGCAATATTCACCTCACCCAGGGATACTAAGGTTGTTTCCACCACCTGACTACTCCTCACTGGGGCACCACTCTCTACACCTACACTGACACTGGCAATCCCTGTGGATGGCCCCTTAGGGGGGAGCTTCTTGGCGCAGACAGCATCTCCCTGTTTGTGCCCTGGCTGGTTACAGTCAAAGCACTTACCCACCTTGGAGGGATCAAAGAACCTACCATTCTTTCCCTGATTCCACCTCCCTTTGGATTTGGGTTGGCTCGGGGCCCCCTCCTCCTTGTGCAGGTTTTTTGTGGGTCTTTGGAGGACTCCTTCTAGTTTTGACCTTTTTTCCCTTGGGCTTTCCCCTGGGGAGGGACCTGTCCTCCTTTCTTCTGGTCACCCCCCTGGTGCTGAATGGAAACCCGGGTTCTCACCCACTCATCAGCTGCTTCACCCAGCTCTCTGGGGTCTGTCAGCTTAGAGTCCACTAGATACTGGCGTAACTTCTCTTCTGCACAATGAGTCAAAATATGTTCTTTCAAAAACAAATTATACAATCCCTCATATGTGTCAACTTTGTTACCAACAATCCAGCCTTCCAGTGCCTTCACTGAAACGTCCACAAAGTCTACCCAAGACTTTGAACTCAATTTCTGGGTGCCTCTAAACTTCACCCTGTACTGCTCTGGAGTCAGACCAAACCTTTTGACTAAGCATGCCTTCATCTGCTGGTATGATTCTGCATCCTCTCCCTTCAGGGTCAGGAGCCTATCCCTCCCAGCTACTGGAATCAACTCCCACAGGAGTGCACCCCAATAGCTAGAGTGGACCCTACTCATTCTAAGGGCCCTCTCAAAAGCTGCTGGCCACTTGTCAATGTCATCCCCCTCAGTGTACTTGGGTACTATACCCTTGGGAAGTTTGTGATCAAATGCACCCCCCCTGGACATTTCAAAATCTTCATCATTTTCACTGCCACCATTTCTTTTCAACGCCTCCTCCCTCTCCCATCTCTTCTCAGCCAATTCCAGTTTCCTCTGCTTCAAAGCTATCAAAGCTAATTGAGCCTTAAGCTGTCTCTCTGCAAGGGATGGTGGTGGTCCCTGAGTAAGGGACACTTCCCCACTCCCACCATCTGGATTCATATGGCTAACACTAGATAAAATGGAAGAGGCATCATCCTCAACCTCCTCTTGGATGAGGTTGGGGGGGACACCCTCTATCCCCCCTTGACTCTCCTCAGCTGCCCCAGCCCAGGCCTTTAGGGACTCAAGCAACCCTGCCTTCTTAAGCTTCCTGAAAGCAGGCAGCCCCCTAAGCCTACACTGTTCCCTAAGATCAGCCATCTTAAACTGGGACAGTTTAGCCAGGTCCAGCTCCATGGTTCCCTAGCTTTGGGTCACAAAAACTAGGCACAACAGACTTAGAACAATTTGGAAAAATCAAAACAATGGATTAAAAACAGTTTAGTCCAAATTCCAAAAATCAAACTCAAAAGTTTTGTTCTAAGGCAATTTAGAGGATTTTTATAATCTTAATTCACTTTACTGAAAGGTGTACTTTTAAACACAAGTCCTCATCCACACCGCTGAGCACCAAATGTGGGAAAGTGGATTATTGGTAGGGGCAAATGTAGGTCTGCCACTGGCAATAAGGCCACTAACCATTGGTAGGACTCAGCATAGGTCTTAGAAAATTATTCCAATGCTCAACCCTTGGTAACGTGGCTGCGAGCAGACCGGCTTAACTTCAAAGACAGGTATGTAAAGCATTTAAAAACACCAATCCAGTAAATAATTAAGACACAACACATAATAAAAATCCAACACCACATTATAAAAATAGAAAATATTTTGATCTTTAAAATGACACCAAAACAACAAAAATCCAATATAGGGAACCAGAGATATGAATTTTCAAAGATTTAGCAAAATATAGCACTTAGAAACTTATAGCACCATATTGGGATACAGGCTCGCGATAGACCGACCCAAAGTCAAAGTTTCAGGCCGACCGCAATGGAGCCCTGAGCGGATACCCCACGCGGAAGGTCCCGGTCACAGTTTTTACCTTCGGACTTAGAAACTTTTCTGGAGCTTTTTCTCGCGAGGTCCCTCGAAGCTCTCAGCCAGTTCAGATTCGGTGAGGGTTCGCCGGCTTGCCTTGCGATGAGCTCCCGGTCACCTCTCTACGTTCGGACTTAGAAACTTTTGCGGTCCGACCTCTGGAGCATTCTAGCGGAGCAAACCCAGGATCCAGGCCGACACGCGGTTGAAGGCAGGCGGCTTGGCTTTGGCGGTTGCTCCTGGTCACCTTTTCTACGAGCGGACTTAGAAACTTTTCTGGAGCTTTTTCTCGGGGGGTCCCTCGATGCTCTTCACCAGTCCGGATTCGGTGAGGGTTCGCCGGCCTCGGATTTCTTCTACTCCCAGTCAAACTCTGGAAGTTGGACCGACGGAGATTTTAGCGGGACGAACCTGGATGGCTTGGCCGGCTCGCGGTTGAAGGCAGGCGGCTTGGCTCACCAGGTTGAGTTGGTCCGTCTATGGAGTTTTTTTTCAAAGTTCCTCCAAATTTCTCCAAACTTCTTGAACTTCTTCCTGAAGTTCCTAAAAGGGTCCCAAAGTGTCTCAAACTCACTCCAAGGGTCTGGAAGCTCCAAGATGGTCCTTGAAAGTTGAGGACTTCAGTTCCCACAATCCACTTGGACGTCACCCTTACAAATCCACTGGTAGTTCCCCAGGTTGATGATCCTTGGTGGTGAGGGTCCAGGTGAGCTCTGTTAACCTGTAGCTTGCAGAAAGTCCACTCTTTACTTCTTTTTCAGCAAGGTAGTCCACAGGGCTGTAGTTTCTGATGGTGCAGGCTTCAGAGGTCAGGCCTTAGAATTTGCACAGCAAAACTTCTCAGCTTGGCACAATGTCTTGCTTTCTTCAGTTTCAAGCAGCAGATATGGAGGGCTCTGTCCCTCTCAGATACTTATTCCAAGTTCTCTGGGTCATGCAGGAGGTCACTGGTCTGGAGCAGGGTAACTCCTCAAAGATATGACCACATCCTGTAGAGTGTGGCATTATTTTGTCCCAGAGTGCATCAAATCTTCCAAATCCATAATGGCTGATTTTCCAGGAAGGAGGTAAGAGCTGGCTAAACACACCCCTAGGATGGTTAATTTACTTAGACTCTCCCCCCTGCATCTGCTTATACCTTCCTTAATCCTACCATCTGCCTAAGGTGGAAAGTTCAGAGTTGTAAATGACACTGTTCTCTGCTCTCCTCTTTGAAGAACATAGTTTACGACTACTCCCCCTGGCCTGGCATTCCTATGGAACAGCACACTGCCCTGCCAGCAGAGCTGGTTGACCCCAGGGGCTCTTTATCACCTCTTCAAGGCAGCCTGGCTAATCCACTTAACTCTGACCAATCAGGGCAGACCACTGGAAGGCTGAATCTGGACTTACAAACAAGAAAGTCTTATAACTTCTTGTATGTACACTTTAGGAGAAATTCAACAATATCATATTGTTGAATTTATTAATTCCATTCGGGGAAGTCTTTGAATGGCACTTCTAGCCCTCTCCTATCAAGAGTTATTAGTTAATAACTTCCTACCATGTTAACCTATGTAACAGGGGATTTGCAATAGGAAAAATGACTTGTGCCATTTTTCCAGCACCAGGATTTACAAAACATATTTTATAAGTACTTTGCTTATATCTAAAGGACCACCACCCCATGGGACAACTAGGGGAGACTTTAGGGGTTCTGAATCTGTAAAAATATTGCAGATCCTCACTTCACAGTGCTCCTAGCATCAAAGTCGAATTTGGGCAGCACTTTATCACAATGTGGGGAGTGAAATGTGAAATTTCACTTAACCCGGGGCATATAAAACTCATTTTATAAGGGTCTACCTTATAGATACCTCACCCCCCACCCCTGGGACATCTAGGGGAGACCCTGGGGGTCCCTAATATGCCATAACATTGTAGGTTATCCATTTTTAAGTGCCCCAAACACCAAAGTCGAGTTTGGGCACAATTTACTTTTTAAAAGCAGTCCTGGCACCCAGGGCTGCTTTCAAAACTGACCTCAGGCCTCAGCAGTGCACACATGCAAGTGCAGAAAGTTGCTGGCCTCTAAACTACCATGCCCTGCTATATACTAGGGACTGATAGGTAGTTTCAATTCCCCTGCCCTATTATATACTAAGGGCTTATAGGGTAGGTAATGCCAATCACAGGGGTACCCCAACCCATTATGTACCCTAGTGTGTGTAGGTGTTTTCACTGTATTCTAAGTGTTTTCAGCATAGCACTGGCCCTGGGCCTGGTTAGGTGAAGCCCAGGGTCAGTCAGAGTCAGTTACCACCAGTACCAGTCAGCAAAACGTTGGGGGGTGCCCAGGGCACAGGATGACTTTGCAACAGTAATACTAGAGAAAAATACAATGCGCTGTTCATGATGATTGTGAACATCGGCAGCATTTAAAACAAAACCATAATATAATAACAGTGCAAAATGAAATACCACAATGCCTTTGTCAAATGGATTACTTTGGTGGGTTTTATGATTTCCATCCCACCTCTTCACAAATATGTAAAACACGTCAAACAAAAAATTAATTCAATGGGAAAGTAATATAGAGTGTACTGTGTAACTAGCAGAAGGAGACAATGCTCAATGATGAAAGTGCATCTACTGGAGCAAGAATAGTAAGCCTACCTCTTGCGCTTAGAGTTTGTATCGTTGGGGCTCACACTACACTGAGGCCTAGATGCTCTGGCTCAGTGGCTCCTCACTGAAGGGGGAATCAAATTCAACGATGAAGGGGCCCAGACATCTGTCTAATCAAATTAAATTATAGGCCCAGCAGGATAAAGGGCTTCACTTAAAATAATGCAAGTTCCACTAAAGAAGTCTATCTAGCAAGTTACTCGTGCTGGAACCATGCAGTCACAGCAGTGTCAGTTGTTGGAATAGCAAACGTTGGTGCAATGAAGAAGTGAGCTCACCTGGTACAGTCACCACTCAGTTCAACTGCACTTGTAGTAATAGATTGTTTGAACAGTCCACTTTTGACCCTAGCAAAGGCAGGGAGGACTTTAAGGCATGTGTCTGCATCTCTGTACTCCTTAGTTATGATGGAGGCCACCTCACAGTATTATTAATTCAATTTAACGTATGCACAAGAATATTTCTTTTACTTCTAACATGCTGCTACCACACTATTAGGACCAACCAACAGGAGTCCCTAAATTCCAGAGCCTTTGTGCAACAGCACAAGCTCCAGGAGGACTTTGAAATATAAGCAAAGGTGCACTGGAAGACATATGACAACATTTTTGTAGGGGCTCAGTTGGATGAGGCTGTACTCTGGGTAGCCCCCAGAACAATCTATAACCCATTGGTGGTGCCACTGTCCAGTCTTGGGGCACCACAAGGGATGTATTTATAGCACCCCAGAGAATTACGGGGTGTTCCTCTCCCTTAAGCTGTACATATTTCATTAGCAGCTTTTCCCCTCAGAACAAAATGCTTTCCTTTCACAAAAGCTGGTGCTTTATACTGGGTGTCTGTGCCCACTGAGTCACCCGAGTGCTGCAATTGTGTTGAAGGCTAAGGGAGAGTCCCAAGGCACCTGTGGCCCCAGCTGGCTCTCTGCATGTGACCTGCACTCTTCATGCGGCATGCGGGTGACAGCTCCATTGCTGTGTGTCTGGGCAGGGTGATATCAGCAGTGTGCTCCCTTTCCCACAGACCTGGGTGGCATGCGGCCCACCAAATAAAGAGACCATTTTCACCTGTGCCGGGCCCAGGCTCTCTGGGTTAAAGGTTGTCTGGGGAAGGAGCCCCATGCACGCCCTCTCCCTATGAAAAAAAATAAATGGTGGTTGAGTCGGCCCACAGGGGGGTTAGCCCTCCCCAATTGGAAATTTTGAAGTTCGTAGCAGAGCAATACTTGCTCCATTTCCTTGCCAATATCTCCCACAGAAACCAAGCTTCTGACAAGGTTTTCTCTGGGCTGTTTTTGAAGCGAAAGGTGTCATTTTGTTCTGAGTGGTGAGTTCTAGCCAACAGGAGGAGGTCTTCCAGCCTTCTTACATCTAATTTAACTTCTTGGTTTGGATCTGGATTTTTAATGGTCCTATTGATGAACCTGTCCTTTGTCTAGAATTGTGGTACCTGCCTTCATCCTGAGCCTTCTTTAACAGGCCTTCCACTGCCCAGCGACTTGGAACCCTCCGTGCAAAACTCCCAAGGTCCAAATGTTTTGGTGGTCTGGGTGGGCACATGTGTGTGAGCAGTGGAGGCTGTGCCTCCCCTCCTGAATCGGGGCACTCAGCTGCAGGACAAGTCCATAAAAGATGCAGGGGAACCCTCCAGGGTTCCTTCAAGCAAGTCCTTTCCTCTACCATCCCTCAGAGGGTATAATGGGGGTCTGCTTCACTGGCCCTGGAGAAACTCTACTAGTGCCTGGGTGCCAGTTGAAGTCAAAGACCTTAAGTCCATCCTTGTAGCGGAGTCAGGTGGCTTCTCCTTCCAGCTGGGCATTCATCTAGCATTGTCACTCCCAGTTCCACTGAGTTCCCAAAGGCTTCTCTCTTGTGCAGGGGTTTTTAAGTGGGGGTAGTGAGTTCTGGAAGGTAGGAACCCCCGGGTGCCACATCACTACTCCACCCCTTCCCCAGTATCTAGGGACATTTAAAGATGATGACTTCAAATGGTCTAGGAAAAGACCTTCCCTAGAAAGGTCAGCCCCCCCCCAAGTGGCACAGCTGCCTAATCCCTTCTCACACAAACTTCAAAGAGGATCCCCTGCTGTGTTTGGCTGCAGAGGCCTGTCTATCCTCTGTTTCATTGGCTTTGGGTTTGTCCTTGCCAGATGCAGTGTGAAAAACTAATTAGCGCATACATTTTCCGCCCCACCTCTTTCTTTCCCAGGAAAAAAGGACCTCCCAACTCACACAGTGCCACCGTGTGTCACACGATATCGGCTCTTTGACATGGTCACCCGGTGAAGAGCCGATATCACACGGTGGGCACACAGTTAGCTGGAAACTCCTGCAGATTGCACATTTCCAGCTAATTGTTTGGAGGTTTCACTCAGCTGATGTCCATTATGAGGTGTGAAACCTCCCCAGGATATCAGCGACAGCCTCAAAAGCTTTTATTTTGGTTTTTGGTGCATGAGGGGGGAAGGCGGTGTAGTGGAAGGGATGCAAGCTTATCTTGGGATCGGGTCTGTGGATTTAGAAGTGTCTTGGGCTGTGCTCAGCACTAAGTCCCGCCCCCTTCATGACCACGCCCCCTCCTCACATGGCAGAAAAAAACACTGGTCGGCAGGTCTGGAGCAAATCACTGTAAAATGGCTCTATTGTGTGAGGAGTTCTCTAATCCTCCTGCTGACCAGCAGGATAATTAACTTGGCCCAGTAGGGTTACAAAGTCTAAAATCTGCTTATGAGCTGAACCGTGAAAATATGACAATTGTCCAAGTGCCATAAGGGGTGCAGTTATTGTAAAAGTGAGAATGGATCTACACTCAGGATACATTTTACCTTAGGATTGATACCTGACCGTCATCTCTATGTCTAGATAGGGCAAAACTGTGCTGTGGCACGAATTTCTCCATTAAAGTCTAAATGAGTAAAGCACACAGCATTTTCCGTCATCATTACAGATGTAGACTATGAACATCTATTCACATTAAGAGGCCTACAATAGGTCAGCACTAATCACTGAAAGGTCCCTTTTGTGACTGGCTACCTATGCACAGAGACTGGCCTGAGCTAGATGGTAGTCTCCCACTGTCAGCCCGCACATGTGTGCACTCACATGCTTGCATGTATCATGACCAGAGCCTCTTACCCTAGCTGCCCACAGTCCGTTATCTTTAAAGTTAGACACTGGCAGTTGGCAATCTGAGTCCATTTCCACAGAATTTATCGTGGGTGAGACTCACAGTAAAAGTCCAAATCTGAGTAGTCAAAAAGTGAAAAATCCAAGGCCAGTAAATGGACGAAATCCATTTGCTACAGATAATTCACTGCACCATATTTTGGAAGTACCCAACAGCAGCAGTATCAACACAGATCCAAGTCCAAATGTGTTCAGCAAGCTGAAGCTCCTGTACATCCCCCCAAAAACCGTCATCTGTTCTCCAGGCAAGATGTTGAACATCTACATGCTGTAGAAACAGATCCTTATTTTTCATCTCCCATGCGGAATAGTTTTTAAACTTCTAATGAGCCAAACAATGATTCTTAAAAGAAAAGTCTGTATACTATTAATGAGTGATTCTAAATATATCTACAAAATCTTACAACAGACCATTTGTCCTATGTTCACTTCAACATAATGCATTTGTTATTCTTAGGAGCATTAACATTCTCTCAGAGGCCTGAGTCTTGATTCCCAGATTACAGAGAAAAGCTCTGATTCTCAAGTGATCTTCTTGCCACCCTAACTAGAACATCTGCTAGGAAGTTCAGCCTTATCAATATCAATGGGATTGGCAACAGTATTTGCCAACTCTATCCCAGGAAGTCTGCAGAGCAGAAGAGGGGTTTGAAACCTCGATGGCTGTCCTATGAAATAGTCAGGTCTGATCTACCTGTTAAGTTCCAAGTGTTCATACAGTGCTCAAGGCTCCTCCTGTTCCATTTTTCCTGATTACCAGATTTATGATCATTTAAGCAGAGTATAAAATTCCTTTCAGGGTGGGAATGGACAAATGTGAGAGTTGAAACTGGCTCTTCCATGTAGAGGTGTTAAGTTCTTTTGAGAACGCTTCAACTAAAGTATCTATTCTGTAAATCCACTGACCTCAAATTAGACACTTTACATGTTAGACCTGGCAAGCTTGGTGTGGTTTTCCCCCTAACATTTGTTCCTCAAGCCTCCTGTTTTGCATTTTGCTGACTTCATTTTTGCTGGCCTTAGGACTCTGCACACTTTACCACTGCTAACCAGTGCTAACGTGCTTGTGCTCTCTCCTTAAAACATGGTAGAATTGGCTTGTACCCGATTGGCAAATTTAATTAACTTATAAATCCCTAGTAAAGGGGCACTGCCTGTGCCCAGGGCCTGTAAAGGAAATATTACTGGTGGGCCTGCAGCACTGATTGAGGCACCCTCCTAATGAGCACTTTAAACCTGTCTCAGGCCTGCCATTGCAGCCTATGTGTGGAGTTATAAACTGCCATGTCGACCTGGCAAGATAAACCTTTTGCCAGGCCCAACCCTTTCTTTTTAATACTGTTAGAATTTGGGTTACTGGTTGACAGGGGTGTGAGCCCTGATCAAGCAGCAACCACAGTCCTAGTCAGGGTAAGGTACAAGCAAACCCCAAATTAACCTATGCTCACCTCCTGATAGCTTGGCACAGAGCAGCCAGGCTTAAATTAAAGGCAATGTGCAAAGGATTTGTGCAAGACTTCAAACAGTAACACAGTGAAAACATGACACAAAAAGGTCCCACCCCAAGTTAGAAAAATAGAGCTTAATTTAAGAAATAAAATAAGATGAAAACGACAAAAATCCAATCAGTAGAACCGGAGTTATGAATTTGTAAAGACTAAACTGCAATATAGCGCCAAAAAGCAGAAAGTGCCACTGCGGCTATCGTGTCACGCTGGGCCGAATCAAAGTCAAAAGTTCAGGCCGACCACAATGGAGCATGGATCAACTACAGTCTGAGATTAGTCCCGCTGAAGTTTTACCTTCTCAAGTTTTGTACCAAAAGCCCTGGTCTGCGTGGTGTGAGGAGTAGACAGGGCATTGCGGACGGGCAGGCTGGAGCCTTGCATTGGTGGTCCGCTGTGGTGATTGATGCTTGCTGTGTGAAGAGACAGGCTGGTGGCGGCTCGTGCTGAGTTTGGGTGTGAGCGGTGCGGTCCTGGTGCGAACTGACCCGTTCGCAGTTGCGATAAGCCCAAAAGCTTGATTTAAAGAGATCAAGAGCCACTCCAAGGGTCCAGGGCATGAGAGGCACCACTTGGGGGGCAGAAGCCCCCTAAAGACAGGTCCAGGAGCTGTTGGGTAGCCTTTTATGTCCCTGAAGCTCAGATCAGGAGGGCTGACGACTAGTCCTTTGGGTCACTGTGAGGTCCTGGGTTCAAGACGGATTACTGGTCCAGTTCTTCCTCCCCAGGCAAAAGGGCACAGGTCAGCACAACAGGGTAGCAGCTCCTTCAGAGTAGCAGTACAGTAGAATGGCAGTCCTTTTAGCAGTGCAGCAGTCCTTCTTCCTTTGTCCCAGTCTAGCGCAACCAGATTTCCACAGTTGGCGCTTTGTGCTTTTGGGCTCTATTTCCACTGAAATGTTTACATCTGCATATCTCCAGTTCTACTGATTGGATGTTTCTCATTTTTTGTCTTATTCTATTTATCAGATTGTTCCAAGTTAATGTGAGATTTTTCTTGTGTGTCTTCACCTAATTACTATTTGAAGTACTGCATAAATACTTTGCACATTGCCTCTAAGTTAAGCCTGACTGCTTTGCGCCAAGCTGCCAGAGGACTGAGCACAGGTTAGTTTTGGGGTTTGCTTGAGCCTCACCCCGACAATGGTTGTGGTTGCTGCTTGAGTAGGGTTTCACCCCCCTCAACCAGTAACCAATTTACTCACACTACACCTCACCTCACCTCAAAAGTTACAAAACAAATATTTGAAGCTCCAAATCTGTTAAAAATGTGACAGTTTCAAAACAAATTACATTTGGAATATATTTACTCTGGTATAGGATTTTCCAGATCAAAGATGCAAATTAATAGTAAACTAACATCTTTGTTCAAAGACTGTCAGTTCAGGAACGCATAAACTCGAGGATAATGTATCCTGCATCACAACTTTCATTTAGAAAAAGTTTAGTGTCCTAACGTGTAGGGCAGGTCCAGGACAATAGAGAATGCAGTGAAAATCCAAAAGAATATAGGGCAGGAGTGGCCCGTGCAGTTAAGAGCGGTGAGGCCGGGATGGGGGGGGGGGTGGGGGGGATTCAACAGAAGAACACGAGAGAAAATTCAATAAATCATTAAATTTCCCTTGTGGTTGTCTGTCGAAATACCTCCCCACCCGGCCCACCGCTCTTACCTACACGGGCCGCTGCCGATATAGTGCACACAGAGCATGTGGCCCCATTTGTCAAATCTGTCCAACTACAAAAAAAATCAAAAATCCATAGTTACAAATAAAAAACATGTGGAATGACACTCACTTCTGGATGAGAAACATGCTCTAACTCTGCACAAATACCTACATTTGTCAGTACATCTAAAGCATGTCTGCTCTAAGTGATGCAGACAGTGTTTCGTTGAGTGTGCACCTTAGGAGTACATACATTTTATGGAGAAAACAATTGCGTTGAATAAAATAATTTAAAAGACTAAAAATTGCTAACATTCCTAAATATGCCTATAAGAATTCTATGCATTGACTACTGTATGCAATAATAGGATTAGGAAAGCCTACAATGTACATCAAAACCAAGGACCCGCCAACTTTAAGACGATAAGCATAGTGAATTGAGATAAAGACAAATGAGGGAACACTATTTGGAATTGATGCTCCTAGTTTCTGACAACGAAGCACTATTAAAGACAATAAATGACCAAGCATCGAAGAATGTTCATTCAAGTTTTCCCTAAGTTGAGTCTCCCCAAGTATGGACGCCATCATTTCAAACTTAGTGATGTTTGGCAGTAGGAGAAAGTCTGAGACAGTGAGCAGGTCGCAGTATATGGATGGGGTAATCCACCCTACAATCCTATTGTGCAGCTTTTTAATTAAAGAAATTATTTTTAGAGGCGTAAGGAGAGGTCTGTAGACTTCAGTGAGAAACATCTGCTGTGAGTAAGTGGAGCGTCCCCTTTGTTCCTTCCCACTCCCAAAAATATTTCTGCAATAAAATAACAGGCATTTGTAAATACTGAAGGCAAGAAAGTGCAGGTGGAAGTAAGCAGCTTCTTTAACCCTCCACCTCTGACCTTGACTCTGAGGCAGGTGACTTTGTATAGTCTAGACTGCAGTACTCGGGGCATAGATATCATTACTGCAGCAGGCGCAGTGGCACTTAGGACCAGGGGCATATGAGCCCGCTGCACCCCAGTCATGGATGGCCTTTGCATCCCATCTGAGGGAAGAGGGGCCATTTTCTTTGGGTTTAAACCTCTGGTACCCACTGTGGTTTCCACACTGGAGAGGGACTGACTGCAGACCTTACAAATCGCTTGACCCAGCCAGGTAAATGGGAGCAGGCCTCCCAAAGGTGCATCAGTGGAAAGACAGAGTGGAGAGCCCTGCGTTCAAGACAGTGCTTTGTGCTATTTACAGGTCACGCATTTAAACCCCACCAGGATTATTCATTCCCTCAGTTCTTCCCAGTGGATTCAAATGAGCGCCGCTGAAGTGGGTAATAATGAGATCTGTTTATACCTTGAAAACATGCAGTTTCCAAAGTGTGCCATGAGCTTTAATTAATTCTGTGTAAAGCCCACAGCATCCGCTCAGAGAAGCACGGCCTTTGCTCCTGTCAATCATGCTCTCTTTTGTTGCTAATTTCTTCCTGTGCTCTCACCTAAGTTGTTCAACCTTCTGCAGATTTAGTAGCCTGTGGATCTGTAGAATAGACGGCATAAATCAGCATTTGCTTCACGACAGAGAGAAGTACTGGGGCTGCCAGAGGAAAGCACTTAAACTGACTACATTTAAAAAAAATCCCTTAAAATATTATGTCAGAAGTCTGCCCGAATCCATTTTTAGTGCGCTGGGATTTGTTAGCATTAAATACTCTGACAATACCAGTTATTTCCCTGCCCACTCACTGCCTGCGATGATATACTGATCTCTATGGCAACCAATCCTAGCAACCCCCAACTTGACTTCCCCGTGTAGTGTCAGCGCCTGTCGGGTGCTTTCAGTGTGTGGTGCAGAGAAAAGGAGCAAAGCGTGTGGCACAGACACCGCAATGCTGATGGATTTACCAAGTTAAATGGCAGCTCCTTAACTTAAACCTAGCTTAATTTTTTGCCGTTCCTTGTCTCGGGCTAACACACGTCAAAACAAATAGAATCGGAGGTAAACTTTTGTTGTTCACAGTGGCGTCGCAAGGGTGCATGGCCACTGACGCAAGCAAGGAACCTATTACCCTCGCCTCCCGGTTTCTTAGTAACCAAAACAGCCACTAATTGGGGAATGAAGTGAGCCCCTCACAACTTGGGTCCCGGTGCTACTGAGCCTACTGCACTATTATAGCTACGCCCTTGGTTGTACAAATATGTCATAGTAATCTGTCACCGAAGATCCTCGATTCATCCTGCATACATGTGCGCATTTATACATGCATCCGATATCTAGAGTGATACAGGCAAATAAATAGCACATTCATTCTACTAAAAGAATGCACTGAACAGTTTTATAAACTAAAGGGACCGGGAGCATTTATTAGGCGTTGAAAGAAGTGGTTATCTATGAGTAGGGTGTTAATATGGTTGCTGTTAAAATGCAAACTTAAGTTTACCTGGGTATACATCTTTCTATGTGCAAGTGGTTGCATGTGTAGGGGGCACTGTATATAGGGCAGTTGTTTCCACAGTTCTGAACAGCACGCTGTTACAGGTTTGATAATAGTATCCTTTTAGAACGACTGTTAATAAGATGACCTGCCCAGAATACCCAATCAAAGCCACCCACGCATGAAGTTCAGTGTGCCAGAGGTGCTTTTCGATCACCGCAAGAATGCTCGGTATGCCAGGATGGCGCTGAAATGGCAGAATAATGCCACACTTGCTAGCAGCTGCTGCTCAGTACGCCAGGACACCCTTTCGTGTGTTAGGAGGCCTGTCCTTATGCCAGAGAGTAGCTCAGTGTTCCACTGTCCAGGACTGCTGTTCAGTGTAAGAAGCGCCTTCAGACTATTTCACAGCGCTGCACTGCATTTTAGATATTTGGAGGCGGCAAGATGGATGTTGATTCAGTTTTGTCTAGCATGTTGCTGTGCTGTTTGATGTCCAGAATGCTTAATCAGTATTCTAATATGCTAATCAATATGTCATTCTGCGGTTCTATATTACTGAGTGGTGCTCTGTCTGGCAGAGTGCCTTCAGTATGCTATGTGTCCTGCACAATGGGCCTGTGCATCACTCACAGTGCTTCTCAGTGTCCCAGGGGTATGCTGTCCTAATTCTGCAATACAGGTGCTTGAGCCTTCATGTCTGCTAGGCAGGATCTTACATGGATGCCCTTTACTCAAGGAGGAACCAAGGAAGCATGGACGATCCGCACAAGAGGCATAATGCTTATGTGAAGAGAAAATCCTGTTTCTCTGCTCCACCTTCTGCTCCTCCTCTAAAGAAACTTCCTCAGCCTCCTTCTGGGGTGTGCTGCCCCTGGATGCCAAAATAGGCTACATTTGGACCCTCGTGACCAAAAGATCCACTTTGGGGACCCACGTGGGATATCTGAGAATCTCATTGGGACTCTTAAAAGAACCATCCTATAGCCCTCGGCTAAATCTCTCTGACAAGTACTTGTGTCATTCGCACAATATTTAGCAAAGCGAGACATGGGGAACAAAAGAGAGAAAAGGGGACAGTGATAGAGCAACAGGGGGTGACAACGTTTGTTTTGCTTGGTTTCATTCAGGATGCAGTGGGTTGTATATAATGAAAAGCTGGGTTCAAATAAGGGTAAAGTGGCAGCTGAGTGACTCGTGTGTTCAAAATCATGAGGGGAAAGCATCACAATGCCTTCCCCAAACCCACATAGGCTCATCACCTCCACCTTTGTCCTTTTCAGGACAAAGCAGAATTTCAACAGACACCTCTTCTTCTCCTTACAGCCTTCTAAGCATTTGGCAGCAGTACTGAAACACAGGAGTGAACTTTAATACAGGAAATAGGTTGAAACTAATCTCTCCTCCAGGACCACTGACTGATAAACTCTCCCGTTGTGTATTTTTCCTAGACCAGGTTCTGAATCTAGTAAAGCTTTATTATTGCAATAGGATATTTGTTGATGTCTTATTTTCCTGTTTATTTTGAATTTGAGGTTTTGCTGCCTGTGTATATGCATGTATATGATTTTTTGGGAGTGAACGTTGCAAACTGAATTCCCTTTATTGTGCCTGTCAAGGTGCATAAGTGATGACAGTGCACACAGAAATTACTTACGGTAGAAAACACTTCCCCATGTCACACTCTCGAGTACCTGTAAGCACGTAAGCACACTCAAACTTTCTGATAGGCTGCTGGGTAAAAGCATTTTCCCTTATCAAAATGAGTTTTGAACAAAACGGTTGTTCTATCCAATTTATGTCAATGAAAGGTTCATTCATCCCCTTCCATCTATAAGAAAAAGCTGTTGACTGTCACATGTTGCACAACCCTAAGATGACTGTTTTTCAGAACAATCCCTCACATGCATGTGATAACGCCGATTCTTATCTAATTATCTATAAGAACCTTCTGGTCGCCAAGATCTTTTTACCTGTTGAATAGTGTAAAGGAGAGAATCTCATCTGGTTATATAACAGCATTCATTTTGTCTGAAAGGACCACTGACTCCGAATTCAAGTTTAAGAATTTATTATCGCCAAAAATAACTGAACATGCAAGCACCTCAACACGAGGTTAAAGAAATAGATGGGCACTAATACAAATAATAACCTACGCAGGAGTCTCATCCGACTCAGAATAAAGAGAATAGAAAGTTCTAGAAGGATCAGCCAAGCTATGATTGCTCCAATTTCTACGTTGCTCTTCATTTATCTAAGCAAGCTTTAAATCAATTGCTGTCCCTACACTAACACTTAGTGACATCCCTGCATAACGATTTTCAAAGGCAAGAGTGAATAAAAGGTGTCAGCTGTGAAGACTTCCTAAGAAGTACAGTCACATAATACCTAAGCTCCGCTCTGTCCTTCTCTCTGGTCTCCCCTACCTCTTCTCTGGCCTCCTCCCTCAGGGCACTATCCCTAATACAAAACCCCAATACAGTTGTACACGCCTTTGTCACGCCTCCTTGGCCAGGTCTTCTTTCTTGTACTTTTCCATCGAAACGGTTACTTCATCCTGGACGGTTGCGATGACCTTGAGTCCCAGGCACCTTCTCCGCTGAAAGTATCATCCCTAAATTCCATTTCACTCCCCGTACCATGCCTCCCATCTCTCTAACTTTTGAAAACAAAGAGTTAGTCTTTACTAACGAGACATGTGTCCTTGCACCTGCAACAAAAGATACGTTCAACAGAAACCTTCTACTGTGCTAATTAAATCTACCGTTTGTGCCCAGAGAGCCTTACCAAGGAAACTTTTCTGTGCCTACAAAATAAGCTAACATAAAAATAAACCAGGCCTTCCCTAAGCATATATGTAGTCAGGCCTTTACATATAACTTTAAACACACATCTTACTTTCCCCCATAAGCATTTCCATTACAAATCATATGCGAAAATGAATTACATGTGCAACTTTAATATGGTGCACGTTTAAACTACTGCCATTGAATTACACACAAACTAATTTCTCTATGCCTTATGTTCACACAATTCAATAAGCATTACATTACATGATTATCATAACACAATTATACTGCTGCGTTCACTTAATATTAGTGAACTATTCACTCTTACTAAACATGCACGAATACACAACTGAATATATGCGAATATATGTCTGATTACATGCGGGTGCAGACTACCAGTGATTATGATGCACCCCTACAATTCACAAATACATTTCGCTCTATCAGTTCCCCCCTTTGATGACTCCTGTCATCATTTTTTCATTCTACTTTCTTGGAGAAAGAACCGACCTAAACAGAACTCGTTGCCATCTTTCCTGATCTTAGTTTCTCCATGCTCTTGAGCCTCTGATATTGACTGTCCTGCAGTCTTGCCAATCTCATCTCATTTTCCCTCAATGCTCTCTTGACTCGGCCTGCCCGATACCACTTGTAGGCCTTGATCAAAATCCACAAACAAACCACACAAACCACCACGATAAGGAGGGGTCTCAGAAAGTACCCAAGGAATCCCTTTCCTAGATTCGCAAACCAACCTCCTACTTGACCAAAACCCTTGCCAACCTTTTCCCAGGCCCCCTCTTCGGTCAAATCCGCTATTTTTGTGTGGATTGTAGTGATGTTACTTATATATTTCTCCAGATCCTTGCTACGGTCTGGTATATAAGTGCAGCACTCTTGAACCTTCAACATTTTACAGACTCCGCCCTCTTTTGCCAATAAGACATCCAAAGCAAGGCGATTCTGCAAAACCATTCCCCTTATCGACAACATCTCTCCTTCCACCAACACCAATGACTTTGCTGTATTCATTGAAAATTCATCCACCACAGTCGCTAACCTCCGGATCTTCACATCATTCAAGACTACTCCCAGACTGGGTATCATAGCTCCAAAGATATCCCCCACAACGATTCCTGCACTTGCAGCTCTTCTCGCTCTTGAATGCTCCCCACCTTCTAGAAGATCCAAATCCTCTGTATGGTAAATATTTGGAAATATTATTGCCAAATAACATGTTCCATACCAATTTGCAGGCAACCTCACATAAGCATTCTTCCCACATACATAATACACCGTTGGTATCACTTGTACAGGACCTTGGAGAAAATCTTTTGCCACATCTGCCATGGTGAACACATGATCACAAGTGCTTTGTCCCACTGCAACCTTTTCGTAGTAAGTCTGATAACGCCTTATACACAACTTACCCCTCTGCTCTTTGTCTAACGCTATAGGACCATAGCTTCCCTTGGTCTTATGCAACTTTTCTTCATCTGTCCAATCTAGCCTGTGATGCCCCAAGTCTCGTGAGTGAGTCAGCTTTCTATACCTGTCCTCTACCTGATCTACAAACTGTTTCTCCACATCTGACATTGAGCAGGTCAGATTGTGTCTGTGAGCGAATGCTGTATCCAATTCCAAACTCGGTATGAAGAACTTCCTGAGTCTATCCTCGGTCTTATAATAATCATACTTATTCAAATGCTTGTAAGCTGGGACTTCAGGAAGCACTGCGTCGAAATTGGAAAAGAAATACTCAAACTGATCTCTCTCATAAAATAAACTAAGCACAAGACTACATGAAATTCCATAAGTCAGTGGAAGATGGTGGTACCTAATACCCTCGTCCACTGAAGCAGGCAACTGCATACACACATAACAATCTTTCGCATCCATCACATCAACATATTCATATAGCAGCTTAGCATATGCGTTAAGCTTAAAATCACCCCTAGATAAATCTACATGTAACCTACGACTTTCTTCTAATAGCAAAGCTCTGTCAGCTCCCATGTCTACCCCCTTTTGGCTAGGTGTAGTAGGTGTAGGTGTCCCTGGCACCCCCTGCACTTCTAGCTCATGCGAACCAGTATATGAGACTATGATTACTATGATTATAGAAACTATCACACTACTTATAAGAACACCTACAATCCACTTTGATCTACGATGGGGATCTCCCGGCTCCATGGTTTCTAAAGTTCTCAAAAGTCTTGGTTATAGCAATGAACCCTGAAAAAGTCTCTGTGTCCTTTACTCGTGACTTGCTTAACCAGCTCGGGCAACCATGAAATCTCCGGATTTTCCCTTTTCGATCACAATCTTATTTACACAGTCCAGAAAAAGACTTCCCTAGTTTTCGTTCCTCTTCTGTGGAAAGTCCCTAAGTTTATTCTTCTTCCACTCGGACCTAGGTTATCTTCTTCTTTTAGACTTTTATTTACAGTTTATAGTTGATCCACAATAAGATCCTCATTAAGCAATACCAGAACGTGATACAAAAGTTCAAGACGCAAGACTACCATTTCATGTGAAGACGGCTCAAACCCAAAGGACGGAAATTCGAGTCGATGCAGAACCAAGTTTCGAACTTCACTCAGAAGCGGGGGATTCGGAACTGTGAGGGTCAGTGTTCCTTCTACTTCGAGCCCTGGCAACTGCAGCACCACCTTCACCACCACATTCGGGCTCCGACGGACCACCAGCACTGACCTCAGCCTTCCCGTGCTCACCACCCCCTGCATCAAACACCGTGTAAGTCCACTCAGGGGTAGAGTATCTGCGACAAGGTACTCTGGTTCTTTTCGACCTTCGCCGACTATCTTGATCCTGGTCTTCGTCGCTTGCCTCTGTTTCAGATGCTTCAGACACTGGGGCAAGGTCTCTTTCAGGTGCTAACTTCAAGTTCCGTCGCCTCTGTCTTTCAGGCCAACTTTCCGCACTTCTGTTCGTTCGTCTGCCTTCCCCTGCTATACCCAGTGCACTACTTCCTCTTTCTGCTGAATCTGACTCTTCTCCGCCCACTGCACCGTTTCTGTCTTCGGTGTCTGAGTCAGGGTTCGAACTGTGGAAACCCCCTTCAGCCTGCTCTAGTGCACCACCAGCTGTGTCAGCGACCCTTACAGCTTGACTTGTCCTCTCATGTGGCTCTGCCACATCAGCTGGATTTTCATTTACGAGAGGAGCTGTTTCTTCCAAGGGTGCTGAAACCCTGCGGGTATGGGAGGCATGCACCCAGTTCGGCAGTCCTCCACACTTTACTGCTGTGTTCGTGATGAGTATCACCTGATACGGGCCACGCCAACGGGCATCCAAGCAACTCTTCCTCATGTGCTTCCGGACGAGCACCCAATCTCCGGGACACAAGTCGTGGCACAGATCACTCGAGGCTGGGACCACTGCTGCTTGCACCTGCTGGGATACAGAACGGACCACATCAGAGAGTCCTTTACAATAATCGAGAATCAAGTCATCAGTGATGCTTATCAAAGCTGTAGCTGGTACTGCCGGCAACCTCATTGCCCTTCCCATTAGGATTTCGTGGGGGACAACCCGGTTTTCCTGTCTGGGACACTTCGCATGCTCATCAGCACGAGCGGCAAAGCGTCGGGCCATTTCAGGGATGTCGAAGAACACATTTTTGCCATCCGGGCCTTCAAAGTTCCATTAACTTGTTCCACCATCCCAGAAGCCTCTGGTCTGTAACTACAGTGGAGTCTCTGGTCAATATTCAATGCAGCACAAAGTAACTTCATGATTTCACTGTGGAAGTGCCTTCCTCTATCTGATTCCAAAGAGGTCGGGATCCCGAACCTAGGTATGAGCTCCCTCAACAATAACTTAGCCACTGTGAGAGTGTCACACCTGCGTGTTGGGTAAGCCTCCACCCACCGTGAGAATACACATACCAGCACTAAAATGTACCTCAACCCATTACACTTAGGCATTTCCACGAAGTCTAACTGTATTCTGTTGAAAGGCCCACCTGACCTCCCAATGTGACTCAATGTAACTACAGTTTTCTTTCCAGCGTTCATCTGCTGACACGTAACACACCTCTGACACACTGTTTCAGCCATTGCTCGAAATCGTGGGTTGTACCACGTCTGTCTAAACACTCTCATCATTGCATCTCTACCAAGGTGTGCCTGTCCATGTATCAGCCTTGCCATCGGGCTCAACAACTCTTCTGGTAATACGGCTCTCCCATCACTGGAGACCCACACATCCACGTCTCCTCTCTCACAACCAGCTTTGATCCATCCCTCTCTCTCCTGATCTGAAACTTCGTCCTGCAATCGCTTGAGCTCTTCCCAAGTGTCTGCCATGGCCAACATTATGTTGAGCTCGGTTCTTTCTTGGCTCTCCCCTGCGTATCTATCTGTGAATATGCATCCTTGTTCTGCACAGAAACGGGCGACCTCGTCCGCGTAATTATTACCCAATGACACAAAGTCCTCCCCTTTCCCATGGGCGGAACACTTTACAACAGCAATTTCTTTCGGATGCTGTAGTGCATCCAACAGTTGTCTTACATATTCTCCATTCCGAATGGGTGAACCAGATGATGTCAAAAATCCCCTCTGAGACCATAACTGCCCGAAGTCGTGCACCACACCAAACCCATATTGGCTGTCAGTGTAAATCGTAATTCGAATTCGATCAGCGGCCAAACAGGCACGGGTCAAGGCAATGATCTCAGCTACCTGCGCGGAGCGTACTCCTTCTAGGCAAGCAGCCTCGACCACTCCTGAAATGGTACATACAGCAAACGCTGCTCTCAATTGCCCCACACTGTCTCTTAAGCATGAACCATCGACAAAGAAAATTTCATCTGGGTCAGCCAATGGTTCATCGACAATGTCAGGTCTCGGTTTGGTGCAAAGTTCGGTCACATCGAGACAATCATGGTCCGCGCAATCTTCATCATCTGCGTTCGGTGTAGGCATCAATGTCGCAGGGTTCAAGACAGAGCACCTCTTCAGAGTCACATTCTCTGCGGCAAGTATGACTTGCTCGTACCTCATTAACCTATTGTTCGTTAGGTGCTGAGTCTTGGTCCTGGTCATCAATAACTCAACCGAGTGTGGCACATGTACAGTCAATGGATGTCCCATTACAATGCTTTCACATCTTTCAATGCTGACACCTGTTGCAGCAACGGATCTTAGACATCCGGGCAACGCAGAAGCTACTGGATCTAGAGTAGCTGAGAAATAGGCAACTGGTCTACGGACACCTCCATGGTTCTGAGCCAAGACTGCTAATGCACATCCTTCCCTCTCATAACAGAACAATGAAAAGGCCTTGTTGTAATCAGGCATCCCTAGTGCCGGAGCACTGCACAATTCCTCTCTCAGTTTCAGGAATGACATCAAGCACTCCTCGTCCCATGGTACCGGATCATTCACATCCTTGTGTGTAAGCCTCTGCAGAGGCTTTGCTCTCAAGGAGAAACTAGGAATCCACTGTCGACAGTAGCCAACCATTCCCAGGAACATCCTAACTTCTCTCTGTGTAGTGGGTACTGACATACTCATTATTGCCTCGATTCGGTCTGGTGACACCTTCCTCTTGCCTTTTTCTAATCTGTGTCCCAAGTACTGTACCTCATTCAAACAGTACTGCAGCTTGTTCGGGGATACCTTATGTCCATTCTCTGCTAAGTGGTTCAACAGAGCTACAGTGTCTATTCTGCAAGCATCTTCCGTTTCTGAGGCAATGAGTAAATCGTCTATGTATTGCACGAGGACTGAGTTCTGCGGCAACACAAGACTCTCGAGATTCTTTTTCAGGATCTGGTTAAAGATCGATGGACTTTCCGTATACCCTTGAGGGATACGAAACCATGTTAACACGCGATTTTCCAGCCTGAACGCAAAAAGAAATTGGCTTTCCTCGTGGAGCGGTATCGAAAAGAAGGCTTGACATAAGTCGATGACCGTAAACCACTCGGCTTCACATGGGATCTGAAACAGTATTACTGATGGATTCGGTACCACTGGACAACAGGGGACAACTATCGTGTTGACCTTTCGCAGGTCTTGCACGATCCTGTATTTCCCGCTCGGTTTCTGTAGCCCCATAATGGGTGAATTACAGGGGCTACCTCTGATCTCTTTCAGAATGCCTTTCTCAATGAAAGTCTCGATCACAGGTTTTATCCCTGCAATCGTTTCTGGCGACAGGTTGTATTGAGGTGTCCTGGGGAAATCAACATTCTGTTTCACCTCAATCCGCACTGGTTCAACCCCTCTGATTAGACCTATTTCATCGCCTGCGAAATCCCACACCACAGATGACACTGCGTCTCTCAAATCAGGTGGAAGTTTTTCCACAGTCACCATTGGGTACAGATCTATACATAGATGCTGATTGGTAACCTTAAAGTCAGCATCGTCATCCCTCGTCTAGACCTCCACTCCCTGAGGCGTACAATAAATCGTGCAGTTCAACTTGCACAACAGATCTCTTCCCAAAAGGCAAACTGGACTCGTATCGCACACTACAAACTGATGTCTAGTTTGGAAGGAACCTATCTTTACTAAGATCGGTTCTGTCAATGGGCTGCTTATTCTCTTGTTCGCTACTCCAACCACCTGGATTGATTGTCCCGAGAGGGGTAGGTTAGGGACTACTGCTGATCTCACAGTAGACCGGGTAGCACCAGTATCAACCAAAAGTGTGGCAGGATGACCCTCAATATCTGCCTCCACAAAAGGTCCTCTCTGGTCTACCTCCAAGACCGCTCCAAGTGTGCAGTCTTCCTCCCCTCTCAGGCACCGTCAGGATAAAGGGTCTAAGCTACTCTCGTCATAGTCTTCGAACAGGGGCATCTGTTGGTACGTTCGTATTCCTTGTGTAATCCTTGGAGCCTGGGGAACCTGGGCGTGAGAGCTGTATACCCCCCTTTCATCGTCCTAGGCCTCGTTACTGTGTTAACTACCTCTTGCGCGGGTGCCTGAGCCCCTCTTCCTCTTCCTGCAACTGATTAACTGGGTTCAAAGGACACTCGCGTTTCCAATGTCCGACCTGGCGACAAAGATGACACGCCGTGGTCTTCTTCAGTGTGGCCACGTCCACTCCTGTCTTGGGGTCTACTGGTTTTCCCCTTCCCTGACCTTGCCCATTCTGGTTCCCCTGGGAATTTCCTTGTTTTCTTCCTAAGGTCCCTCCATTAGGCTGACCCTGTGCTGTCTGCATCTGGACAAGCATCAATTTATCTTTTAGCTTCCGATGTTTTGATTCCACCTCATCACTACAGTATCTCGCATACCTCAAAATTTCATCTAGCGGCTTGTTCTGCCAGCAGATCAAATGGTGCTGTATCATGAGGCTGATTTCCACTCTCAGACCCAGTACAAACTTTGAGACAAACTGTCCCATATCCTTGGGGTCCAAGATATCTAACCCACTATACTGTTTAAAAGCTTGCAGAAGTCTTTCATAATATTCATGCACCGTTTCTTTGGGTTCCTGTACAGTCCGATCTAGCTTAACCCAATCTATGTCTTGGGGTGAAATCTTCAGTTTTAGCCATGTAATCACCTGCTCATACTTTTTCATTACTAAGGGTGATGGGCCATTTGTAACCGGCTCCCTTTCAGGTTCCGAAGTCGGCCACTCGACAGCGACTTTACAAGCTGTCCACAAATCTCCCGGTACCACTATGTCAAACAAGGTGTTCAAATCAATCCACAATACTTTTGAAATTTTAACGAACCGCTCAACCTGCTTGTACCACTCTACTGGTTTCTCCCTCAGCCGAGGAAAATCATTTGTAAATGCAGCCAAATCACCTCTATTCCACGGCACATGCACATACCCTCCATTCTGTACTTCCCGTAAAGGAAAATTTCCAACACCCGTCGCCCCCCTCCTGGAGGCGGCGTTTCCCCCTCAGCTTTCTTTGCTGGTTTCTTCTTGGACCACCTTTCTTCCCATTTGTCCAACAAAATCCATATTCTCATTCCTACAATCAGGTCTCTGGTGTGTGTCCTTAATCCTGTGATTCTTTTCTCCTCCAGCTCCTGGTCACTGTATTGTAATCTATGCGGTCCCTGCAACGCTTTAGTCTTGTTCAGGTCTACCTCATATCTTTTGGCCAATTCCTTCAATCTATCATGTGCCATTCTAGCTTTTCGAGTCACATCTTTTGCTACAAACAGCAGCTCATCTGATCCATACATTTCTATCCTTTCCAGAGGCAGACCCCCACTGATCATCTCGTCTACCTCTGCTTTCAACCTTACTACGTCTAACAACCTTGCCTGTACTGCACTCCTCAGTACTTCTCGACAAGTTGAACCATCTCGCTCATCACAGTCACCACTCTGTCCTTGTGACCTATTCCCTTCCATCATATTCCTGGAACTTGGTCTGTCTTCCGAGATGTTTTGTGCCCTATCTCCTGGCATCCTATCCTCTTGGTTTGTTACTGTTGGTGTCCACATCCTCAAAGCTGACTTGGATTCCTGCAAAGATCTCGGTCTGACCGGTCTCTCCTCCTCCTGTCTAAAGGAAGAGTCTGCAGTAGCCGGTAACGGCGTACTTGTCTCCACTGGTCTTGGGAAATGAACCACTCGTACTCCGAACCCGTTCCCGCTGGTTACTTCTTCCCTTCCCATCTGTACGGAGCTCCCTTCTCTCACTCGGTCTGGGTCATACACCGGTACTATAGGGCCAATGGTAACCGGTACTGTCAAGGAGTCCGGTAATCTTGTGCTCCCAACAGGAGGCTGTGTTATCATAGACGTTGTTGCCCCTTCCGTTCCTGTGGAAATCCTTCCCACTACTCTCATGCTAGTCTGATTCTGGCTCCCATCAATTGTTACTGCTGGAGTCAGCTTTCCCTCTTCTAGGTCTGGATTAAATGGTGGTGGCCTCTCTGCCAACAACCTATCTAACAGGCTGTCATCTGTATCACTGTCGTCCTCATCGATTCTTATAATCTTTCCATTCTGTACTAGCAATGGGTATAACTTATCTCCCTCGATTGTTTCCACTCTCCACCTTTTCTCCAGTGCATCCCACCTTGCATCTTGAAATGCCCTGACCGATTTCTTCACCCTTTCCTGGCTCTTGTCTTTCCTCCTATCGTACGCTGCTCTAATCCACGCATGTAGCGCCTCAAACTGTGTCGGTCTAGGTAGTGGTCGTAAAGAAGCCATCATACTTTTTAGTTGGTACAACACCTCTAATCTAAAAGTACCATAGCGTGGGAAAGACAGTTCTCCTTCTCCTTCTGTCATTTTATGCCAATTCTCAAGCCATATTATAGTATGCAATCCTACATTCTTTGCCATATAATGTGCTGGCGTATCCTCGGGAGGAGCTTCCTCTCCTTCCCGAGTTACCACATGTCTATCACCTCTACAAAGTTCCCGTAAAACTTTAAAACATTTCATGATGAATCAACTTTTTATTTACTCTCAAAATGTCAGCTTTTGCTTCCTGATTTCAATCCACCAATACCAGCGCGGCTCACACCAACCGGCCTATCGCAGCGCGGCACTCGTCTGACGTCACTTTTCCTCCGCTCGCAGAAGTTCCCCTCCTTTCTAATTCACTCGTTCTCTCTCATACTCTGAAATAATGTCCGTCCTACCGAACAATTACCTCTCTGACCGTCAGTCTTACCAATGACCGATCAGCCTCTTGAGCTTGTTGACCTCAAACTGGCAACCGTCTGTCCGCGAAACGACCGGACAATCGCCTCTAACACACTCGATAGGATTCAATCACTCGATGTTCTTCACACAATAACCTACGACCTGCGTCGGTTATTCACACACTCACACATGTGTTCCCTATCTTCAGTGGGTCTGTCAATGACGTCTCGTGACCCCCACAACCTCTGGTCAATGTTCTCAACTCTGGGTGTATTCTACACCACAATAAATCTCCCGGTCCCGCGCGCGCTCACGATCCGGTTCTCAATCACACAACTCTCGTTCCAACTCCGCAAGACATCACACAACAATAAAACACCGCAATCTACCAAACACCGCTCTTTTCATACTCACTCTACCACGAACTGCTACTTCCGCCGCACCGTCACTCTCCGTCAGTTTTCAACGACCTCCGACCTCCGACATCTTTCTCCCGCGGTCCTCTGGATCTGCGTCACTCGGGCTCTATGGGGCAACTTAATCTCCTATCTTGCTCTAGATCTCCCCTTACCATCAAAGGTAACCATCCTACTCTGCTACCAACTGATAACGCCGATTCTTATCTAATTATCTATAAGAACCTTCTGGTCGCCAAGATCTTTTTACCTGTTGAATAGTGTAAAGGAGAGAATCTCATCTGGTTATATAACAGCATTCATTTTGTCTGAAAGGACCACTGACTCCGAATTCAAGTTTAAGAATTTATTATCGCCAAAAATAACTGAACATGCAAGCACCTCAACACGAGGTTAAAGAAATAGATGGGCACTAATACAAATAATAACCTACGCAGGAGTCTCATCCGACTCAGAATAAAGAGAATAGAAAGTTCTAGAAGGATCAGCCAAGCTATGATTGCTCCAATTTCTACGTTGCTCTTCATTTATCTAAGCAAGCTTTAAATCAATTGCTGTCCCTACACTAACACTTAGTGACATCCCTGCATAACGATTTTCAAAGGCAAGAGTGAATAAAAGGTGTCAGCTGTGAAGACTTCCTAAGAAGTACAGTCACATAATACCTAAGCTCCGCTCTGTCCTTCTCTCTGGTCTCCCCTACCTCTTCTCTGGCCTCCTCCCTCAGGGCACTATCCCTAATACAAAACCCCAATACAGTTGTACACGCCTTTGTCACGCCTCCTTGGCCAGGTCTTCTTTCTTGTACTTTTCCATCGAAACGGTTACTTCATCCTGGACGGTTGCGATGACCTTGAGTCCCAGGCACCTTCTCCGCTGAAAGTATCATCCCTAAATTCCATTTCACTCCCCGTACCATGTCTCCCATCTCTCTAACTTTTGAAAATAAAGAGTTAGTCTTTACTAACGAGACATGTGTCCTTGCACCTGCAACAAAAGATACGTTCAACAGAAACCTTCTACTGTGCTAATTAAATCTACCGTTTGTGCCCAGAGAGCCTTACCAAGGGAAACTTTTCTGTGCCTACAAAATAAGCTAACATAAAAATAAACCAGGCCTTCCCTAAGCATATATGTAGTCAGGCCTTTACATATAACTTTAAACACACATCTTACTTTCCCCCATAAGCATTTCCATTACAAATCATATGCGAAAATGAATTACATGTGCAACTTTAATATGGTGCACGTTTAAACTACTGCCATTGAATTACACACGAACTAATTTCTCTATGCCTTATGTTCACACAATTCAATAAGCATTACATTACATGATTATCATAACACAATTATACTGCTGCGTTCACTTAATATTAGTGAACTATTCACTCTTACTAAACATGCACGAATACACAACTGAATATATGCGAATATATGTCTGATTACATGCGGGTGCAGACTACCAGTGATTATGATGCACCCCTACAATTCACAAATACATTTCGCTCTATCACATGTACAGTCTACTACTTATAATACATATGAAAAGGCTGCTTTGGGGATGCTATAAGAGATGTGAGGCTCCACGGCAAAGATTTGCCAGCTGAAACATAAATGGGTTTTTTCTGATGGTAAAGACAACGTGGTTGGATGGGTGTAATTCTCTCAAATAGATTCCTACTGGTTCTTCTCAGTAGCCCCACTCACTCTCCATTGTCATTGCATTTTTAACTGTGCAGCAGCAGTACTGGTACCATCGACTTTGAGTAACATTGATGACCTTAGTAGGAGGCAGCATGAAGCTGCTGTTAATCGTCAATATACTATCATGATTCAACAATTTCGGATTCTAGGTGCTCAGGCTGGTCCTATATCCCTGCTGATGGTCTCCATGAGAATATCTGCAGCATAGCAATGATTATTTCTAAGATTCAAAACCCTGAGCAAGTCCACATGAGTAAGGTTGGTCCTGCGGAAACGGGGACGGAGGGGGGTGATATTGGCTGTGTGTGACATGAGCGGAAACACTCGATCCCCTTCGGTACCAAGTCAGCAAGGCACTCACTGTACGTCAATAGTTATCTATTCTTTTGCAATGATAAACAAGACTAAAAAATCTCAAAGGATTATAGACTGACAACGTGACTTTAAGAGGCTCCGCGCATTTTATCCAATAGGGCAATGACAGCCTGCCCTCCCAATCTACCCCCACCTGCAGCCTGATCCTGATCCTGTTATATTCCATATAGGTACCCTATATAGGCGCACGTAACATTGCAACCTTTCACCTATATTACATACATTACACACCTACATTACATACATAACGGTTCTTAGGGACTGACCTTTTACCTAGATACAACGCTACATTCAGAACGCGGGTTTCCCCTAGTTTGAATCTTATACATTATGCATGAGGCTTCTTGGAAGCACAGCAGGACTAACATCTCCTGTATAATATCTCTGTATAAAGTTCAGGCCCGACGTCATCCTTTAGGCCGACACAGTAACACAGCAAGGTAGGACCCCTGGGGAGACCTATTGGTATATATACATCACATCTTGCTTGGAAGGATAGAGGAGACCGAGACTTCCCGGCTGATACACTGATCAGAGACGCCGAGGTTCCTGCATGCAGACACTCCAGCTCGCAGTGATCTAACATCCCTCGCGGGGTGTCCAACTCGAGACCAGGACGAGGTCCCATATTCTCTCATTCTCAGGTAATGGGGTTGACTAGATCCTAGAGGGATTCTTGGCATAACACCTACACAGATGCTAGGCACATTTAGGTACATCTAGCTAGGACGGCATTGTAGGAGTATGCACTTTTTATCATGTGTTTTATGTACCTCTATATATACATGATTTCTGCACGATGGTAGAACTTTACCATCCCTTTACTTTCGTAGTACTTCTAATCATATATCTCTGCTACTGTCTAATGGTTGTTGCAGCTCATCTATTCTACACTAGAATAACAACTGTTCAATAAATACCTATTGAAAACGCCCAGCCTGTTTATTCTGTGTATCTCTCTGAGACAAACTAAGTGAGCACGAGTGACTGAGCGAAAGGTAGTATATTGTTTCCACGATCCTGAGGGATCAGGGTTGTCATGCTCTGAGGTTGCCAGAACCTATTCTCTCCTTGGTAAGAGGCGATTATCGTGGCACTGTTATCTAGCTGATACAGATAGGCTAACGTATCCGGTGGGGGTGCACGGAATCAGTATGTCACCAATCCCACAGTTTATGTTATCCAAACGTGCAGATCCTGCATAGGTTATATAGGAACTACACGACAATGCCATTACTGTCTGGGGTGCAAGTAGGGGAATAATCTCTTTTGATAAGTTTTATTTCTTTCTCATTTATGTCCCTATTATGTGAATCGCACAACTGGCAAATTTGGAATATCTCAAAAATTATATGAATCATTATTTTCATTGTTTAGTTCAAGAGTGGACTTTCAAAACTGTATGTTGTGATGCAGAAGCATCAAACACTGATGACAAAAGGCAATTTAAAATATGAATTAATATTTTGGTCTGTGAAAAAGTGAACTGGATGATTGTTCATCATATAGTGGTTATTTTGCTTGAAGTGTACACTTTTTGAGAATTGGCAGTTTAATATTTTGGCCTTGTTTTAGCCATGTATTAATTACAGGTCTAATTTCACCTCCTAAGCTGGTGTTGAATCTAAATAGCACATACTACTTGCCCTGAGGGGTCTATTTACTAAATTTCCACACAGAGCAGCGCAGCAGTTAAAAATGCTACACTGAGGGAGGAGCGAGCAGGAGAGCACCATAGTTACAGTGATATGGCACTCTCCTCCCCTCGCCCTGCTGCCAGTGCACGATCAAGTAGCTGTGCACCATGCACACACCTTTGCACCATAGTGCAAGGTTGCCTGGGTGAGTCAAGCATATGTTTTGTACTGGAAGCGTACCCTTCCAGTACAAAATACAATGCTTAGACTAACTTTAAAAGTTTTCCCACTTTGTATGTGTGCTGTACAGTGCAGCACACATGCAAAGTCAGAAAAGAAAGGAGAAATAAAAGCATTTCTCCTTGATAGCACCTTTTGGAAATGGGTGTTATTGTTTGATGCAGAACTGCACTTCAGATTGAGGCTGATATTTAGGTCTCAACCCACATACTTATGGTAAATACACAATGCCTTCACCTCATCATAGACATCCTATTAACAGGAATGTGACCTAAGCAAAAAAGTGATCTTGTGCAGGTGAATGCATGTTTCTTCTAGGCAATGTACAGCTTTTGCACGTATCCCTGGAGGGCAATGCCATTTCCCTGCATTTCTCTGGACTTAGCTTTGTATAGCTCATGAGTCATGACAACCCATGAGGCATATTGATATGCATGGGTGATTTTTACTCTAGGATTGGTAACTGGCCTGTATCTCTAAGCCTAAGCTTGGCCTGTCCAGGTGGTGTGAGAAGAGTTAATTAGCACATGTAGATTTCCTTCCCACCCCTTTGTTTCCCTACAACTGGGCCAAGCACTGTTGATGACTCTATTGTGTATTGGGGGGAGGTGGGGTTTTGATCCTCCTGCTGGCCGGTAGAGTGATAAACTTTGTCCTGTAATAAGGGACAAAGCCCTTAAATCTGATTATGGCTGAGCCATGGAAATATGAGAGTGTGCAAAGTGTGATAATGAGTACGGTTATCTCAAAAGTGACAGTGGATCTGGACTTGGTGTACGTTTACCACAAAATTGATACCTAACTTGTATCCCAGGCCTAAGTATGGCAAAATTGTGGTAGTGCAGGTTTCACCCATATGGCATAATGTAGTGAGCACATAGCCTTTTCAGTAAGCACTACAGACCTACTCTTTGAATGCTGGCCAACTGTATAAGGCCTACACTAGGTCAGCACCAGTTTGTGTAGGTTCTCTTCTGTGACAGGCTTCCTGTGCACAGATATCAGGCTGAGCTAGATGGTAGTCTCACAGGTTCAGCCCGCACACTTGTGTGCTCATATGTTCGTGTGTAACTCGCAAGCGTGTTACTCACTCACAGTAAATGTCTAAAACCGGGTAGTCCAAAAACAAAATAATGGGTGGAATCCACTTTCCTACATTTACATTAAACACATTTACAATTTTAGGTGGCATTGTGATGGAGTGATTCACCCAGAATCACACACGTATATTATTATTGTGCTGAAGTCAGGCTGAAAACTTTCGTCTCCAAGGTCTAAAGTCAGTGACGTAGACACTATGCACCATCTCCATGACTTGAAACATGCCAAAAGTATTCTAAATAGCTCTCGCCTGAGTCAAAGATAAATGTTATGTGTATTTTGATGTACAATAGGATATAAAAAAACAAGATCATAACTAATGGATGCACAAAAACGAAGCCTACAATCACGTGTAGCTCAGGGATGTAGAAGTATGTTCCAAAGTCTCCGCCTACACCTCCCACTCCCAAACAGCATGTCTTCATTGCTTTTGCAAATTGCATAAGATCAAAGAAACACTTGCATGAATAATAATATTTCAGGGATGCTAAACTGGGCTATAAGGAAGCTTCGCACAGAAAGTTCTTTTCAAAGACCATCACTGTAGTGTTCTCGAGAATGTGATGTGGCGAGCACAAGCTAAGTGGCTTTTTAAATTTTTTTATTTAATGTTACTTATCCCGTCATCTGTCGACTTCTCTGACCCCCACTCCGCCCCACCGGCCCACTGCTCATACCTGTGCTGGCCAGTACTGGGTGTCAGTTGTTTACTAACATGCAGCAAAATGTAAATAAATGTAAATGAACTGTACAAATATTTCAAAATATATATGCAGTTTTGAAAGCACAAATGAAGAATATTTTTGTATTTCTGAAAACAAATCAAGACACTTAACTTGTTGATGTGCAAATAAATTATAAATATTTGCTGAATCCTGATTTCCACACATTATCGTTTGTGCACTGTACAGTTTTATCAGTGACACTCTATGTTAGTGCCAATTCTGTAGCCATTTCAATGGAAAATGTGTTATATGTAAATAACTGTGCCCTACAACATCATGCTTTAGTAATATATTTGCAACAGCGCACTCTAAAATGCACCACTGGCTACATAACACATGTATACCACTTTCCCGCTGAGTGGGCATGGCTCATTTGCTGTATTTGCTGCTTGTGAAGTGCTTGGATTTTTCACTTAAGTGATGCAATATTGATGGAAGCACCCACACTCGGACAATTGTTTCAGTACCACTGGATACAGAGGAAAAAAAAGATTGGGTTAGGGAAGATCAAGAGTAAATTTTATAGATGTTATAGGGGATTTTAAGTCATTAAAAATAAGAGATTTGATCCCTGAGCATATTGTGAATTAGACGGAATGAAAGTGGACATATTATAGTTAAAATAAGAATCAATGGTTTTTCAAATCTGTAGATTTACAGATAGAAAGTGATGAAAACAAATAACTGTAGGGTTTTGAATGGTGAAAAAAAAAGAGATTAAAAAGTAATCCAGAGTAGATTTGTCATTAGATAGAGTTAATGCGTTAAAAAAAGAATATAGCAGAGAGTACACAAATCATAAGTAAAGCAATTAATGAGTTTGACAAATAGACGGTTACTTGAGGATTGTGTACTTTACTTCCATTACATATGCTTTGTGCCTTAGCATCCGGTAATCTTTGGCCAGGGTCAGTCTAATGTGATGGCTATGTTAACAGCATCAATGCCATGCAGCTACATCCCAGGTAGCCTACACCTGCTTTGGTTGTAAACATGCACCAGAAATGACCTGGAAAAAGAAAAGGGGTGCAGGCTGTTCCACCTTCTATATTAGAGACTGCCGTAGTCTTTCTAGATAATAGCAACATTATGGCTTTTAAGTTTGCTCTCTGCGTATGCTATATCATATAGTGTTTCATAAAAGATGCTGAGTGGTTGAAAGGATAAGAGAATATCTCGGGATATACTCTGCGTCTCTTGCAACAAAAGTGCAAAATAATTTTTCACGAGTTTTGCCATTTGCATTTATTCAGATAATCTTGTCAGAGAGAATTAGTCTGTGTTCTTGCGCATTCAATAATTTTAATAGAAACAAATGTCCCAGCTGAAATATATTTCTGACAGATGGCAATATCCCTACAGTCATCGAAAGTTCCGCAAAGTAGGACACACATAAAACTGTGCAATTTAGAGACTTGAAGATACTGAAATATTGGTACATAGCGATCACAATGTACAGCAATTGGCTGTGCAGTAAGATTAAATTACTTTATGTGACTCCTACGGCCGTGCCTCTGTCGCGAGCACAGCGTGCTCCAATGACGCACGGCGTACTCTGAATTTTAAGCGTCCAGTTCTCTGCTTTCTATGACAAGTCTTTAAGAAGTGCCTCAAACGTAGCCCGTGGTGTCACTTGAAATCACGGCAAACGTACCACAGAATTTCACAGACACGGTGGCTGTTCACACTGGCCATTCTCGCCATGGCTCCAGGCCCGTTTACATGAGAAATTTTTCAATAAGGAAAAAACACCACCGCGCATTACGCACTGGGACGGCGTTTCTGCAAAGGATAATTATCCTGGTGCAACATCTTGCAGAGGCCCCGAGGGAACCGTGTTGGCGGCAGCAGTACAAACGCACTGAACCAATTAGCTGTTCATACGCTGCGGCATGTGCACGCAGCGCCGTCAGCTGAGATTCACCATAAATATTATGCTTCGGGTCTCGCTAAGGCATGAACTCACTGTCGACCTGTCAGGGCCACATATGGCATGCAATCATTTCAGGGTTCAGAGAGCAACATCTGTATTCACCAAGCCTGAGTTTTTTCTGTATTTTTATTTTTTTTATTTCGCCAAGCAGGAGACGTAAATGATCTCACGTTGACGTTGTACAGAGAAAGCAACGTGAGTATATTTCACGAGAGACCAGGGAACATGTAGGTGCATTGGAGGTTGGCAGAAAGATGTATTTGGCTTAGAAATATATTGGTGTTGGCTGTTAAGCGACGGTTTTAAACTTCCGATTCTAAGAACCCTCTTGCCACTCCCTCATTGAGTAAACTAATTGAGTTCACCCCTGCCAACTTCTCCTAATGACAAAAAAAATGTGTACACTATATATGAAATGAAAAATATTAGAGGAAACTGAAGCAAGCTAAAGCATTGAGGTCTGCTTTGCGAGCGGTTTCTGCTACCGTACATTGTAGATTTCTAAGTTTTGTGGCAAAAACCTGACCCCTACAATCTTCCCAGAACTTCTGTAAATTACTGGGGGTGAAATGTTCTATAAAACCTGCGATATGAGAATTGTGATAACGTAACCAAAAATGAGCTCCAAAATTTGCGTGTCAAGCCCATTTTTGCAGGAAACCAAGCAATAGGTGGTAGTTATTGGACCCAATAAATAACAAATACTTTGGTGTTGGATTTTGTCAGGTGAGATAATTGCCTTCAATACTGGGGCACGCGTAATAAGAGCCTCTGCTGGGATTTGGGGGTGCGATGCCATTTTACCTATGATTATGGCGGAACTGATGTGCATTGCACCCAAAATAATAGAGCAAAAGGAGCAAGTTAATCGTTTCTTGTGGGAGTTTGGTTGACGTTCTTTCCTTACACTGATGTTACTTTTTGCTTTCCCACAATATGTCAATATTTGCAAACGTATGGGTGTGCCCTCAGAAAGCAAGCTTGCTAAAATCAGGTGCAAAATGCTATTGATTTATTGAAGCCACATCTAATAGAGCCAAGTCACCCTCAGTCCTCATATTTGGCAGAGCCTCTGTCTACACATTCCTCTTCTCTGTACCCCGATGACAGGACTGAACTTAAAACCAAAATCAGTCCTGACGAAAATTGTCAAACCAGCCCCACGCTGCAGGAGGCTACAACCAGAATGAGGATTCAGGGGCATGGTTGGTCCATGGCAGCCCCTCCTGCTCCAAAAGCAACTTGGGAGCCTGCAGCCTACCACGGAAACGCCGCAGCGGTAGGATGGCCTGTCCTGACCCACTCAAGGAGGTGGGCTGACAGGCTTTCACACTTTGAGGACCACTGCTTTCACTTTGTTCTCCAGGCTGATCACAATTCTGAAGATGAAATACTACTGACCATTTGCCATCAGATCATACAAATTGTACAAAGAAATGTATCTAACAACTATAGTAGTAAGAAATTTATGAAGCAATGCTGAGGTATGAGATCACTTGTGTAGCTAAAAAACAAGTTATACTTTTCCTATCTAAAAGGGCCAAATTACCAGAGGCTCTTGATTCCCAATTTTTCTAGTAATGGGAGTTAACTGCTGAGTTGAGAATTACAAGATCTGCAGAAGAACCACAGCTCCTGGTTGTTTTCTCCTGGATATTTAACCCATTACAACCAAAAAAAATACTAAAAGGAGTAGAAATATCCAGATAAACACAAGCCTGGAAATGTGGGAGAATATGTATGTATGTTATTTTCCATATCCCTGAGGTCATCTTATAATGGGCCAGTCTTCATGCATAGCAGAAGAACTGAAACCCTCAGTATTAGTTCTCCTGGGTGTGGGTACATTGATGCCTGAGTGCAGTATCAATGGAAAATGGTGCATAAGTGCAACATTGAGGATAAGCTAAAAAAACAACCATATTCCTATGTGGCGATCACACTACTCTCTGTTTGGAGCACAAGATAATATCATTGACTTGTTTAGTTCTTCATGCTTATGGAACAGAAAATGTTAATTCTTTGAAAAATCTGCAACATTTGATCCAGGATGGCATAGGTAGCAAGTAACCTATATTAATAATAATAATAATAATAATAATAATAATAACTTGTTCTTATACAAAGATTCTGGTGTTTCTAAGTAAGCTAAATGTTGCAATGGTACTCCATTCACATTCTTCCGAAGTATGTAAGGCTGAGTTTGACCTAAACGCACGGTGGTCAGATCACAAGAGCTATCAGCTGCACCTGGTATCTCACTGAGCCATCATATTGCTTAGAGAAGATAGATTTTTTTTCATGCATTTTTCATTGTTTGCTATTGGGGGGAAAGAGAGTTATGTGAATCAGACTTGGGTGCTGATGCAGAGCAACTGAGGGGCATATTCACAAGGAGCTATCGCCGAATTAACGGCACTTTATCGCAACCAAAGTCGTGATAAATTTACCCCCCGATTCACAAGCCGGTGTTAACAGCCCACAGCACCAGTTTACCCGCGACAGCAGCCGCAAAAAACATCGCCACAGAGGACCCTCGCAAATATCGCTAATGAGATGCAGAGTAGGCGTTCCCGTGACAAAAGCCGAGACAACAGCACACCTGAACATTCACAACGACCAGCCACATCCGCGATAAAAACACAAAACAGGCGATAAGGCGCGTTAGCACCAGGAAATCTACACCTGCTCTGACCTGGTGTAAAGTCCGGCGGCAGCCAGCACCACAAAGGGAGCACAGCCCAGGGCCACAACCGAAGGGCAACAGATGCCATGGAGCCACACATCATGCAGCCCGGACACCCAAGAGGGCCACAACACCCACCCCCACCACCCCAGGACCCCATCCCACACCCGGAACACCCCCCGGACCAACACAGATGCAGCGCAGACAAAAACAGCGGAACACCAGGAAACGTACCAGCCGCACAGACCCAACATCTGACAATGTCACCTTCCACTCCAGGCTGAAAGGGACAACCAACCTACGCATCCTGACCATCATCGCCTAACAGGCCTACGGCAACAACACAGCGGACAACCAACATCCCACCCCACGCAAAGCTGATGGCGTGGCTGCACCAGTTGGACCCTGAGACCCCCCATCCAACACCCGCCAGAGTCGGAGGAGTCCCACAGCCAGCCACATCCAAGTCCCCCACACCTGTCCTGGACATCACCATCACCCTGGCACCCCAGTCCCCATACGTACAACACAATGCGCAGGATCCGCTGGAGACTAAGCAAGGACCATACGCCATAGCAGAATGCACGCACGTGTCAGGGGCAACACACAGCACACATGTACTACCTGTGCCCCCTGGTGACACAGCACACAATCACCGCAACAGGAAGCACACGTCTCACACCAATGTGCAGGCAACAACAGAACACCGTGGAGCACCCAACAATGTTGCCTTCAAATACACAGCCAGTGTGCATGATACCTTCATCCTCCGACAGTCGAATCATCAACCAGCGTTCCC
Source organism: Calotriton arnoldi (assembly GCA_963921515.1). NCBI lineage: Eukaryota > Metazoa > Chordata > Amphibia > Caudata > Salamandridae > Calotriton > Calotriton arnoldi. The sequence goes on from CAWUFW010008288.1 coordinate 545,585, forward strand.
AGTATGGCAACAAGGGAAATGTACAGCCCCATGGCAATATACAAATGAACACCCCACACACCTCAACACCACAACCATGCAACTCACAACTCTGGCAATGCACACGTCACAAAATCCCATACAACAGGCACAACAATATGCCCACCCACCAAACACGACAGAACAACTTACAATGTCCACATGGGCAAGCCCTGAAAATAAGCCAGCAACGGCATGGCACCTCAGCCACATACTAGCCGAATGTGGGGAGAGGTGGCAACCAGGCATGTGTGAAGGATGCAGTAGAACCATGATTGGGAAAGTACACAATGCCAACAGTGCCGAAGATGTGCTGGACACCTCGCAGTATGCAGAGCACACCCATATCCATGGCGACATACACCGCTTGCTTATGGAGTGTAGTGTACAGTGGACACCACCATGTCACGACAGCCAGTGGGGGACCTCGCGTAAATGTTGCCTGTTACGCCCTCTCCTAAGCGTCAGCAGAGTGGGATGGCCCAGCGTACGCCACGCCAGCGTAGTGGTGTGAATAAAAACCACGTAAGCCTGGGCGTGGTCCACTTCCGGAAAGACCCACGTCTCTGCCAGGGCGGCGCCTCCCACCGCGCCACGAGGCTGACGCCATCCTCATGAGCAGAGTTGCCTGAGATGCCGTGCGCCTGCCGGACCCCGGCACGCTTGTCCACAAACCCGTCAGGCCAGCCCCTGCGCAGCCAGGCCACACTGATCACCTTCCGACACCGGCGTGTGTCAAGGAGGGCCCACCACGTGCCGGTGCAAGCCACAAGCCCGAGGCCCGAGACCTTGGCAGCCACCTCAGACCATCACGGCTGCCATGACACCGGCCCGCTTTATTCCTTTTTCGTTGACGTACTCCACTGCCGCCCCCGGCCTACTCTTCGGACCAGTAGGTCCCACATGTGGAACTGTTTCTTGAGTCATGAATGGCAGTGACCCCATATCCTGGCCACAGCACCAGACCCCCGCAGTTCAGTGAGGCATAGTTCCATATGGGCATCTTGCGACACGTGGTGCCACTAACCCTGTTCAACGCCAGGCTGCTGCACGTGGTGCCACTAACCGTGTTCAACGCCAGGCTGCTACACGTGGTGCCACTGAACCTGAACTACGCAGGCCGGTGGGGTCATCCAACCTATGCCGGCGACACTCGGTGAATGGGCCGTGCTGACCGCTGCCTCAGGCCTACACCACGGTCAGGTAGGTCACACATTTGGAACTGAGTCTTGATTACACCATGGCAGTGAGCATCATTTAAGGCAGAGAACTATTCACCATACACCCTTCGATGTGGTGGCAACAAGTCTGTGTATATGTTTACAAACACAAGGGAACCCGAAAAGTAGAAAAGGACCTTGGGTAACAGTTTAGTATTAGAACAGTGGTCCTTAAACGAGACAGTAATGTATTTAGGATAAATATAGACTTGAATCGGTACTATATTAAGAGTTAGCTCTTTCTCGATTCTGTGGGTGGTGATGCATGGCCGTTCTTAGTTGGTGGAGCGATTTGTCTGGTTAATTCCGATAATGAACGAGACTCCTCCATGCTAACTAGTTACGCGACCCCCAGCGCATCGGACCCGCCATTCTGTGCATCGTCACAAGCAATTTAATTGAATTAACCAATACAGGTTGCTGAACACCCACCGTTCCACTTCACAAACTTATTCCCAGAATCATCCCTACTATGGCTTCAGCCCTCCCTGAGCCCGTGCACAGCTCTTTCCTGGAAGCACATTCCAGTTGATACTTCAATCACCCTAACTACGGCTTCAGCCCTCCGTTAGCCCGCGCACGTCTTCCTGGAAACACAATCCAGGCCATTCTCATTTGATTCAGGCTTGCAATTTAATTGTCCTGATGATGATCCTATTATTCCTTAATGGATCGAAACGTCGTCGACTAATAGTAACAGTTTGCACGTTAATCGCACTTGATAAAAGAGGTGCAGTTACTGTTTTTCCAAGCTTGTCAGAAATTGTGCTCAATATTCCACAAGCTACCCTGTCTTGCCTGATATGTTTCTGTCCTAAATGTATTTGTCATGTGTTCATGTAGGATGAAGGATTGTGTCCCACGTTATTGCTGCGTTTTGTATTTTTGCTCCTTGAAATTTTTTTGATTTATTAAATTGATTGTCCGGCTGGACACTCGTAATATAGTACCGATTCAAGTCTAAGTTTATCCTAAATACATTACTGTCTCGTTTAAGGGCCACTGTTCTAATACTAAACAAGTCTGTGAATGGCATCACAACCACACATGTCTGTGGGCCTACGCGGACCACTGCCCTCGGCCTACGCTGTGCTCGAGTGGGATCCCAGAATTGGAACTGAACATCGGTAATTCAAAAGGCTGAATAAATGTCTTCGCACGCACGGAGGGGCGTAAGAGGATGACGCGTTGCAGGCCGGAGGGAACGGGATCATCGTCACGGAGGTGATTGAACACTACCGACAACTGCCACTGTGTCACTAACTCTGTGCCTTGCGAGCCAACGACACGTGGCTGTGGGCCACTGCTGACCGCTGCCTCCGGCCTACACTGCGGTCCAGTAGGTCACAGCGCCTTGATTTGGCATTCTTGGAGTTCACATCTGTGTACAGGCATCATCGCAGACTGCATCCCCTCCCAGCACCTGTGCCACTGAGTTTGTTCCCCGACTTTCATGGACACTCAATGGTCGTACATTGGGGGCGCTTGAGTCTATGGACTAGGGGCTAGTTTACATCCTCATGTAGCTGATCCCGAATTGTTGGTGAAAACGAGGGTTGCGCTTATCACTCCTCCATTTGCTGCTTCCAGATGACATCAGACCTTCCGCATCATGCCCTGGAGGACACCTTCCACTGTCCCCCGAAACCCTCCGCAACATACACCTCGGACATTGATGGGGACCCGCTCAGGTCCCATGGCCCATTTGACTGCACCGCAAGTCACCGTCCCGTGGCTGGGTGCCTGGGCCGGCCGCAGTGCATCCGGGGCCACTAACTCTGTGCTGGCCAGGCCTGGGACCCCTTCTTCTGAGACATTGAATGGCCTCTGTAGCGATGGTCTTGGGGTCATCAACGCCATGTGTCTGTGGCCCTGCGCTGTCCGCCTCCTCCGGCCCCAACTGCGGTCCACCAGGGCCCACACATGGCATCGAGTCTTGACCGGCCCGGACGTCGCATCACCGCAGGGGGCACACGCCACCACCACAAGGACCACCTTCAACCGCCATCTGCAAGAGTCGAAAGGGTGGTCCTGACAGACCTACGGAGTTGCCCAGATCTGTCGTGGATGCCATCATCAGCCTGCTGCCCTGCTCAGCACTCCAGGTGCCAGTGACTCAGTGCACCGCAAGCCATTGTCCGTTACTGATTGAGTTTTGTGCTGTTGTGAGGTTGCGCATCAATGTCACCTCATGCAGTGGGGAAGACCTGGGACCATGAGGAGGAGGATGTGTCAAGTGTGCGGACGGGAGAAGGCACAGACAATGGGAGGGCAGGTGGCAGCAGCCCCAAGGCAGGAATGCAGACTGGTGGCGGTAGTCAAGCTACACACCCGGATCTGATACTGGGTATTGCGCTGTCGACTGCGGATGCAACTGTCACCTCAGGCAGTGTGGGAGACCTGGGACGTTGATGAGGAAGTTGATGCAGGTGTACCACACCCCACTGCATCTGCATCAGGACTAACCCGAAGGGACACAATCCTAGCAATTCCTTCACATGAGTGCGCTCTTCTATAGTGCCCCTACATCAGTGCACTGCAACTCACGGAACGTCCAGACTGAATATTGGGTGACCTCTGTCCTTACTCCGGATCCCTCCATGTTGCTCTGCAATTGACTCTGTTATGCTGGTGTTTTCTGTTTCCATTACACTGGTGTCCACTTTTCAGGTTGTTGCCAGCACCAAGCACTCCGTGCGGGCTGGCTTATACTCACTCCACACACATCCAGCACAGGCGTTACTGTACATGTGGCCCTGCCAATAAAGGGGCCGGGCGCACGTGCCCGTAACCAGTTCAACATGATATGTGCATGTGTCTCTGTGGAGGTGTGGGTCTCCTTTGTGGGGTGTAGGTGGTCCCTGAAGGGTATTGGACACCCACGTATGTGTTCTACTTCGCATTCCATGGGTTAGGCAACACCCTCACCTGTTGGGCCACCTCCTTTTGGCGTTCGGCCACCTGGCATTGGGGTGCCATGTGTGGGTGGGTGCTGTGTGGTCTGCTGGCTGCAGCACCCGCCGCAATGGTAAAAATGCAAGTTTTGCATTTCCCTGCACTACGTGGCAGGCACCATGTGGTGTCTGCCACATGGTGCAGGGAAATGTTGGGGGGCACCATAGGTGCCCCCCAAGTGCAAAACTGGAGTGCCCTTGCTTGAGGGGGGCCCGCTACGGGCCCCCAAAGTATGGTTGAACCGCCATACACAGGCTGGCGGGGATTCAGCATCCTAATCAGGCGGATGGTGCCTGCTAGGCACCACCACCGTTTTGTGGATGCGGGGTGGGTCTGACAGGCAATTGTAACGATTGCCTGTGTCGGACCCATGGCGGACGCCAGCAATCCGCCCGCCATCCTTATCTGGCTGGCGGAGAATGGCCGCACGATGACGGTGAATTTGCCACCGGCAGGCTTCCGGTGACAGATTCCCCGCTATCGTAATGACCCCCTTAGTCTTTGAAATGGAAGTCGTTTTCTTCCAGTGGAGCAAAGCAGCAGGATGTATCCAACAAGGGCTCCATAAGGTCACATCTGTTCTCACTGAGTGGCCACTGAAACAGATCTGCTGCTGCAGAGAGGCTCCAAGCAGGACAAACATGCTTCTTTCGCCCAGCGCAGTCATGCCTTCAACAGATCTGCTCTGGTGCTGGGTCTCGGTCATCTGGCAGCTGGAGATCAGAATTTTTCCAAGTCACAAAACTTTGCAGGGGTTTGTCTCTTTATCCTCAGCTCTTCAACTAAGGTTTTGGATGAGGCTCTTGAAAACTTTAGGACTTGATCCAGAAAAGGCCTTGACCAAGGCCCAGTTGGGATTGGGTAACTGGGAATCCAGGAAAAAGTGGCTTTTTGTATCATTGTATCTGCATTTGAGGTCAGCCCGCTGACCCTTGGAGTCCAATTCTTTGTTTTAGGTACAAGAGGGTGTAGAACCAGTCTTTCAGAGCTCCTCTCAGGTCACAACAATCAACATTCAGTCCTATTCTGATCTTTCACAGGCCAAAACAATGTTCTGAGGAGGGTTCCTTAAGGTGCCACATTTACGGGTTGCACTGACCAGTAGATGGGGGTGACTCCTGGCTCATCACTAACCAATGGGGCAAAAGCCCACCTTTCCAGCAATTCCTGTTTGGCTTACTGTAAACAATCCCACTGTGTAACTTACTTCTAAAATCAAAGATGGGGATTGTTAGAAATTGGGTTGGTGGTTGACTGGGGTATGAGACCTAATTAAGCAGCAGCCACAATCCCTTATAGGGTGAGCCACAAAAAGTCATTAAATTAACATGTGCTTAACCCTAGGTAGCTTGGCACAAACAGCAGTCAGGCTTAACTTAGAGGCAATGTGTACAGTATTTATGCAGCACACAAACAGTAATAAAGTGAAAGCACAACACAAGAAAAATTAGAGTACATTTTATTAAGTTATTTGACATAAAAACAACAAAAATCCAATAAGTAGAATCAGTGTTATGAATTTTAAAAGTTTTTAGTAAAAACTAGCACCTAAAAGATCAAAGCCCATCCACGTACATCTAGTTCCGCGAGACCAGGGCAAAGTTGAACAATATGGCTGACCACGATGGAGCATGGTTCAGATACAAGAAGTGGCTTGAGCCTGGTCAGCACTTACCTTTGGCATAAAAAAATTATTGAGAAAAATGTTCTGAGAAGGTAAAGTTCAGCAGGGCAAGGCTCCAGGTAGTGTCCGATGAGGGAGCGTCATCACCAGATAGCCTTGGGTCGAAGTTGCAGTGAAGAATTCTATGTTCAGACTTAGTCTCTGAAATGGAAGTCAAAAATCTCCAGCGGAAAGAGGCAGAGGTCTGTAGCTGAAGACAGTTCAATGAAGTTGGATACCCCTTTGGTGAAGGATCACTGAAACGGATTTGCTGCTGCGGAGAAGAATGTAGCAGGAGAAGCCACAAAGTCAATCCGACCGGCTCTGCACTTTGGGCAGTTAGGCGAGCAAGTGGGTTCAGGTCTCCTCCTGGTTCTCAGAGCAGTTTGTACCTAAACAAAACCCCCCACTTTTGGATTTTGGCTTTCTGGGCACATTTAGCACCATTGCCAAGGGTCCAGGACTGGAAGGGCGCCACTTAAAGGGTCAGGACTCACTCAGGCTGGATCCAGGTGTGGGCTCAAGATGGAGGAAGCATTTTATGTCCCTGTTGCTCTGAAGAGGAGGCCAGCAAACTAGCCCTTGTGAGTCACTCTGGATGTCCAGTGACAGTTGATGAGCCGGTCCCTGTCCACAGGCAGAAGGTAGCAGAGCAATAGGACAAATAGGGCAGCAATCCAGCAGGTTAGCAGTCCTATAAAGCAGCAGTCCAGCAGAATGACAGTCCTTCCAGCCGCACAGCAGTCCTTCTTTCTGGTAGAGTATCCACAGGTCCAGAAGTGTACTGAAAAGTTGATGTCTGAGGTCCTACTTTTGTACCCTGGTGCCTTGGTTCTGGAAGGTGGGAGAAGCTTCTAGACAGTTGTTTTGAAGTGCATGGAATTTCCTGACTCCCCTGCCTGGCTGAAGTAACAATGCAGGGTTGTTAGGCCCTTTGTGTGAAAGTAGAGCACAGGGTATTAAGTTGTCATTGGGCTGTGCTCAGCTCCGCCCCCATCCTACCAGCAGATAGCCCATTCAGGCACATCTAGTCCCTCTATTGTGTGATGGTCTGGGAGTAATTCACAAAGTCTAACTATCATTTACACCCAGTCAAGTGACCCATGCCAGGCTACAGGCATAAAAGGACAAAAAAAGCCAACTTTTTAAAAGTGGTATTTTTAAAGTTGTGATCAAAAACCTGACTTTACCATTAATTTGGGTTTTTTGCCACAATTCCAAACACACCAAACATGACATAGCTACCTGCCCCAAAAGGAAATTGCAGCTTATTAAATGTAATAAGGAATCTCCAATGGTATCCTAAGGAAGGTCAAGGTCTCACAATAGTGAAAAACAAATTTGGGTGTTTTTCACTACCAGGACATGTAAATCTTAAAAGTGCATGTCCAACCTTTCAGTTACACAGCACCCTGCCTTATGAGCTACCTAGGGCCTACCTTAGGGGTGACTTATATGTAAAAAAAGGGGAGTTTAAGGCTTGGCAAGGGGGTTTAAATTCCAAGTCGACATGGCAGTTCAAAACTGCATTTAGGCTTCAATGGCAGACCTATGACAAGTTTTAAAGGGGGTCTTAAGTGGGTGACACAAAAATTGCTGCAGGCCCACTAGTAGTATTTAATTTACAGGCCCTGGGTATATGGTATACCACTCTACAAGGGACTTATAAGTAAATTAAATATGCTACTTGGGTATAAGCCAATTATACCATGTTTAAAGGAGAGAGCACAAGCACTTTAGCACTGTTTAGCAGTGGTAAAATGCAGAGAGTCCTAAGGCCAACAAAGCGAATTCAGCAAACAAGATGAAGGGTAAAAACAAAATGTTTCAGGGTGACCTTGCTGAGAAGGCAGGTCCAACAGAGATCTCTTCTTCCCTTGTTCAGAACCTTTGTGTCTACCCCAGGCACTAGCGGGTCAGCTGTCCCAGGTTAATGTAATTTAGCCTAACTGGTACTCAGGTAGAAAAAGTATACTTTCTAAAAGTTACTTTTCTACATATTTAATAGAAATCCAACTTCACCACGAACTTGGATTTTTAATACATTTGAAATAGACTTTAATTTACTTGTCTAGCCATTTCCTGTCAAAAGTTACAGATTAAAGATTATAATCTGTACTTTGATATTTTTCAGGATTCGTCTACAGCCTTTCCAGTGCAAATAGATTTTGGGCTTGTTGAAATGTGATTTATTGGTAGGTGTAGGTAGGCACCTACAACTAGTAAAAAGGCCACAATCACAATATAAGTCCCAGTCAAGGTCGCAATAAAGTATTCCCTTGGTCAACCTTTGGTAGCTGGCTACGAGCAGGCAGGCTTAACTTAGGAGACAGGTGTGGAAAGCATTTAAAAACACTAATACACTAAATAATTAAGGCAAAACACACAATAAAACCCCAACACCAATTTATAAAAATAAGGAAAAAAATTAAAATGGCACCAAAACCACAAAAAATCCAATGTAGGGAACCAGAGATATGAATTTTTAAAGAATAAATACTTCTAGTGCCTAAAAGCCAAAAGTGCCAAAGGACATCCGGTCACGCTTGACCAGGGCAAAATAAAAGTTTCAGGCCGACCGCGATGGAGCGAGGGTCGGATACACTTAGTGGTAGGGTCCAGTCAAGTTTCTGACTTAATCACTTTTTTGGAGCTTTTTTTCTCGACGTCGAGTGAGGATTCTCATCTGGCCAGGTTTCGAATCGATGGCGGTGGTTTGGCTCAGCACAATGCCTCAGTCAACTCCTGGAAGTCTCGTCGATGACAAAAAGCTTCAGTGGAGCAAACCTGATTCTTAGGCCGGGTCGCGGTTCGACGTCACTGGCATGACTCTTAGAGACGGGTCGGTCACCTTTTGGAGCTTTTCAACAAAAATTCTCCAAACTTCTGGATCTTCTTCCAGAAGGTCCTTTTGGGATTTCAAAGTGTCCACAACACCAATCCAAGGTTTCAGAGGCTCTGAGTTGTTCCTTAGGATGTTGGGACTACGGAATCCACAGTGCATAAACCCTTCAAATTCCAGCTGAAGGTCGTCAGCTGGAGTCTTCTAGCTGGAGATGATGCAGGTGGAGCTTTTTTAACCTGATGCTTTCAGGGAGTCCACTCCTTCGCTTGGTAAAGCAAGGCAAAGTTCTTAGGGCTATAGTTCCCAAAGTGTGCAGCAGGTGCAGTCAGTCAGAGTTGAGTCCTCTTGGTGCAGGCCAGGGTTCCAACAGGGCAGTCCTTCTTCTTCTTGTAGTTTCAGGTAGGGATCTGTGTTGCTGGGCAGCTTACCTATATTTATCCAGTTTTCCTGGGTTACAAGTGGGAGGGTATATTCTTGTCCAACAGAACACTACTCCTTTAAAATCCAAAATGGAGAAACCCTCTCCTGGAGTTTTTGGATGTGGCTTAGCCAGCCTACCGGCATGGCTAAGTGTCCCTTACACTCCCAATCCAGCCCCTCTGCTAAATCAATTACTGGACTCTTGTCTGGCCGGGTGTGCAGGATGTGGGGGTGAGCCTGTGTCCTGTCCTAAATGTTGTTCCCTCTTTAAAGACCAGTTTGGCTACACAGCCCCCTTCCTGCCTTTTTCTCTGCAGCTTGCAGATCTCCTCCCACCAGATATCATTTGTATCTATGCAGGCCACTTCACACCTCATCAGAGCAGTTTGACTCAGCCTTCCTAAAGCTGGCCAATCAGCAGAGACTGCTGGAATGCTGGATTTTAGGTCATCATAAATGCAAGTTCTATAACTTCTTTTCTTTGATAGATATAATAGATTTAACCTTGGCAAGTTGTTGGATTTATTCTAACTATCATTGAGATACTTTGAAGTATATTTTTAGCTGGCTCCTGTCAATATTTATACTTTATTAACGTATTATTATTTTAGCCTATGGAACCAATGTGCTACAATGTGGTAAAACGAAATTGGCAGTTTTTCCATCACACAGGCATATAAAACATCTTTTATAATGTCCCTGCTTATAGTTACAAGGCACCCTACCCCTGGGGCATGTAGGGGAGACCTTAGGGGTGACTTCAGTAGCGGCTCCTAGAGGGAGTGCTGCGGGGCGGTGGGGCGGGGCGGGGCGGGGCAGGGGAGGGGCAGGGTGGGGGGCAGTAAACTCCGGCGTACGGCCGAACGGAGGTAAGTACATAAATAAATAAATAAAATGAATTACATTGCGCGCACCCCATCGCCATTTGGCATTGCAGCGCGCGCAATGTAATTCGTTGTATTTAGTTATTTATGTACTTACCTCCGTTCGGCCGTGCGCCGGAGTTTACTACCCCCCGCCCCGCCCCACCCCACCGCCCCGCAGCACTCCCACCAGGAGCCGCGACTGGGTGACATATATGTAAAAATACAGTAGCTTGACACTTTGGAAGTACTCTTAATTCCAAAGTCGAATTTTCATATAATTTACTTTTAAAAGCAGCCTGTAAAGCAGGGCTGCCTTTAAAATGACAGCAGGCAACACAGCAGTGCACACTTAACTGCATTAAATCTCCTGGGCCTCTAAACTTACATGCCCTACCATATAGTAGGGGCTTACAGGTAGGTTGCCATACCAATTGTAATTACATCTAATTACTATATATCTTTTACACAGAGTAATGGCCCTGGTTCCGGGTGGGAGAGCCCAGGGCACAATCAGAGTCAGTTACCACCAGTATTAAAGCGGGTGACCAGGTCAAAAAGGATGACTTTTTTACAGAGCTAGTCACTGGATAAACATGCCCACATTAAGTTTGCATGTTCCCCTGTTAAATATCAGGCACCCTACCTTGCGGGCAACAAGGTGCACTGAGGGGTGGCTTATTCATTTTTAAAAGCAGGGTTTCTTGTCTGTCAAAAAAGGTTAGTTTGACAGGTTTGGCAGCAAGTTATTAGGCTGCTGCAGTCAGACTACACATGGTAGGTCTGAAGCCATGTTTTACTGGTCAACTCTGTTGAAGGCTTCCCGCAGCGGCCGGTGAAGGTAAGCGCAGTGGGGCGGGATGGGGATGGGGGGTGAAGTGTACAGATGACGGAATAAGGAAAATGTAATAAATAAATAATTCCTATTCCGTCGTCTGTTGACTCCCCCCCCAGCCCGCCCCGTCCCACCACGCTTACCTGCACCGGCTGCTGCTGAGTGCTTCAGTACACATGTGGCATTTAACTTTCAGGTCCTGGGTGCCTTATGTACACCACATACTAGGGACGTGTAGGCTAGTTACGTATGTCAATCAAGGGGTAAGCCAATTTAACCATGTTTAAGGAAGAGTACAGACACTTTACTCCTGTTTAGCAGGGGTAAAGTGCATAGACTCCAGCAACACAGATTGGACGAAAACTGGGGGCGGGGAGAAAATCATATCAAAGATGGTCATTTCATACAGTTGACTTTGTGGCACATGCACCCCCATTACACTAAAACGTAAAAACAAACAAGTTTGTCCAACATTTAATTTATTATATCCAAACCTCAAAAGCTTGTAATAGATATCCAAACCTCATTTCATATAGATCACAATGTTGACCTACATAACCTTATTTTACTTTGTTGTTAGTTTACGGAGGCGCAGCTATCAATAATGCACCTGTTGTGAGGTCATTAGGGGTCTTCTATACCCCACTTATGGCTGTACTGCACAACCTACACTGGGAGCCCACATTAAGAATCTATTCTTAGTTTACTTTGTTGTTAGTTTACGGAGGCGCAGCTATCAATAATGCACCTGTTGTGAGGTCATTAGGGGTCTTCTATACCCCACTTATGGCTGTACTGCACAACCTACACCGGGAGCCCACATTAAGAATCTACTCTTAGTTTACTTTGTTGTTAGTTTACGGAGGCACAGCTATCAATAATGCACCTGTTGTGAGGTCATTAGGGGTCTTCTATACCCCACTTATGGCTGTACTGCACAACCTACACTGGGAGCCCACATTAAGAATCTACTCTTAGTTTACTTTGTTGTTAGTTTACGGAGGCGCAGCTATCAATAATGCACCTGTTGTGAGGTCATTAGGGGTCTTCTATACCCCACTTATGGCTGTACTGCACAACCTACACTGGGAGCCCACATTAAGAATCTACTCTTAGTTTACTTTGTTGTTAGTTTATGGAGGCGCAGCTATCAATAATGCACCTGTTGTGAGGTCATTAGGGGTCTTCTATACCCCACTTATGGCTGTACTGCACAACCTACACTGGGAGCCCACATTAAGAATCTACTCTTAGTTTACTTTGTTGTTAGTTTACGGAGGCGCAGCTATCAATAATGCACCTGTTGTAAGGTCATTAGGGGTCTTCTATACCCCACTTATGGCTGTACTGCACAAGCTACACTGGGAGCCCACATTAAGAATCTACTCTTAGTTTACTTTGTTGTTAGTTTACGGAGGCGCAGCTATCAATAATGCACCTGTTGTGAGGTCATTAGGGGTCTTCCATACCCCACTTATGGCTGTACTGCAAAACCTACACTGGGAGCCCACATTAAGAATCTACTCTTAGTTTACTTTGTTGTTAGTTTATGGAGGCGCAGCTATCAATAATGCACCTGTTGTGAGGTCATTAGGGGTCTTCTATACCCCACTTATGGCTGTACTGCACAACCTACACTGGGAGCCCACATTAAGAATCTACTCTTAGTTTACTTTTTGTTGTTAGTTTATGGAGGCGCAGCTATCAATAATGCACCTGTTGTGAGGTCATTAGGGGTCTTCTATACCTCACTTATGGCTGTACTGCACAACCTACACTGGGAGCCCACATTAAGAATCTACTCTTAGTTTACTTTGTTGTTAGTTTACGGAGGCGCAGCTATCAATAATGCACCTGTTGTAAGGTCATTAGGGGCCTTCTATACCCCACTTATGGCTGTACTGCACAACCTACACTGGGAGCCCACATTAAGAATCTACTCTTAGTTTACTTTGTAAAATTCCCAAAAGAAAATGCTCACATTTGAAATGTTTTTTAACTGTTTAGTGGGATACAGTATCCCCACATACCCTGCTCTGCATTGTAATTGCTGTGTCATGGTCACTCAAAATTTGGAATCATTTGGTATTTTTAGGACCATTATTAATAGTAGTAATTGTAGTATTGTTTTTATTTGCGATATGTTAATATTATTTCATTAATAATAGAAGTAACATGTATTGAAAGCTGTAACACTGTGTATTCAAATAAAGCGCTGTTACTTTCCTTGTTTTAGTAAAATATTAATATTATTACACAATGACAATGCTTCTCGATTTATCTTCACCAGAAGCATGTGCTATATATATGCTGATGAATGATTTCTTTGCATACTTGGGTTTATTATGAATGCGGATATCCAGGGAATATCACTTATATATTACATAACTCGGGATCCATGGAGACGATCCCTGTAATCTGTCTGGTGCTTTATGCCGTCTAGTGGGCTGTATTTACATTTGTAACACGTCGTTCTATTTTTTTTAATTTTTTTTTCACTATTAACATCTACTTCTGTCTCCTATTCATGGCCTTACTTTTGTTCCTCTGAAAAGTAATTAGAATCTTCTGAGAAGTGAAATACTTTTTGAAAAACATGAATGGTGCACCGCATAATAATTCGCATTGATGGGATTCTGGCACTTCACTGGGTGGAACAAACACAAAACCTCACACGGAAGGGAGGTATCACAGAGCGGATCTACCGCGGAATTCGGAGCGAATTATCTCTCGCCTGTGTTATCTCACTGGTCCAGTTGCTTTAGCGAGTATATCAACTGTTAATCGAAAATTATAAAACGCTGGCATGTGCGCTCTTGTAGGGACAGCCGCGCTGCTGCATTTATTGTCACAGTCGAGACTCAATTTGTAGGTTTGTTTGAGCAAATCAGACACATGGAATAGGTAGGTCTGGACAGTGAGAAGGAGGGCGGCAGAGGGGCACTGAGACAAGCAGACACTACATCCGGTCCCTGGCGTTCCCCACTGTGAATCTGCTTCAGGAATACAGGGGCACTGAGTCAGGGAAGCGCGGATCTTCTGAGGGAGACAGCAACGAGAGAGGAGAATTTGGGACTCCACACACTGGTTGTCAATATGCGCTCTCTGGGATAAATACATGGACACAGGCTTGTGACTTGCAGATGCCCTCCAGGGGATGGAGAGAGACGGCAGGGGCCGTGGACGTTTGGTTTAAAACATATCTACCAACACCAGGGCCAAGGGAAGACCAGGTCTAGGACTAGAATGTAAATACATTGTACAAGACAGACTGGGTCAAGGTTGAACATGGATATCTGGTTCTTGTGAGACGCGGAGTCAAGGAGACACAGGAAGGGGGTGGGTGCACATCGGGACAGTGATTCAGTGGGGTAAGGGTGCACACGATCTGGACAGGTACCATGACAATCCTATAAAAACAGGAACAAGGCTGCACAGATGCTGCAGCAGGAAGAGACCTTACCCTTAAAAGCACACTGTGATGTACAGAAAGCCCCACAGCCCAAGGGGCACGCACCTTCCAGGCAGCCCACAGGGCTGCAAACCCATGGCAATAGCAAACGAGTGCTATACAAATACAATTCAACATAACAAACGACAGGAAACACTCCGGCAGATCAAATATGTACTCTGAGCTTTTGCTTCTCCTCCCATTCTGTGGGGACACCCCCACGATTTAGAATGGATGATTCTTTGCAGTGTGCAGATAATTAAATGGCAATGTTTATTATCTAGTGCACACGCAGTCCGACACAATGCCGGGGGAGGTCATTGTGCTAATACAACAGTGGTGGACTTAAAGTAGGGGCCATGTGTGACTGTCATTTGTACTCAAAAGCTGCGCACAGACTGAGCTGTGAACAACATGGCTTGAAGACTTTTTATGTTTTTTTTTTCTCGCTATGGTGTGCCGAGTGGGTGGTGTGACCTTCACTGTCTGTTTTACTGAGCATCGTGATTGAGACATAGATGCATTGGGGCAGCTGTGCAATGCAACGAGATTTCATACGCAATAACTACTTCACTGCATGAGTAGCTAAGGACCCAGCTGCACAGCTCATGCCCAGTCCATTTGGCTCCATAAACTGTACAATTTTCATGATCAAACCGAGGAAACGCAGTTTAGTCATTCTGTCGAAAGATTAGCATCTCGACACCAATCATATAAATAAAAAATGCCTCGCTTTTGGGGTATGCATGTTCAAAATGAGAAGAGGCTGTGTTACTTTTATCAAAGTGGTCCAAAATAACCGAAAGGATGCCAATTCTCCATGTATGTGGACATCTGGGGCCGTATTACATAAAGTGCCCTGGGGGCGCAACAGGCATTTGCGCCCACTTTGTGCGCCCCCTGGGCCCTTTGGTATTACAGAAGGGTCTGTAGACGCTTGTGCAGCCCCTTCTGTAATACCAATAGCGCTGGCGCACATAAAGCACGAACTCTCTCTTCAAGGGGGTGTTCCCTCATTTGCATAGGGGTGTGCCCCATGCAAATGAGGGAATCCCTTTGTCTCTGCACCCGCACCGTGTTACCAACGCGGGCGCCGAGGCAAAGAAGCCTTCAGGAGGTGCACTGACAGTGCTTCACCTAAAAGGTCGCGCACTGTCAGTGCGCCTCCTGAGGAAAGCCATCTGCCGGGGGTGAAGGGGCTCCCATGGATCCCCCCAGGCATCCCCTTGCAGGTGGGTGCAGACACCCGCCTGCAAGGGGTTGCCCTTTCCTTCACTGCGCCGGGAGCAACTTTTTAATTGTGCACCAGGCACAATGAAGGAAAATGCACTGCATGCTTAATGCGCCCCCTGTAGGCAATCTGCAGATTAAACATTTGAATATGGGCAGGGCCTGCTCACCTTTCCATTGTTATGAGGTCGATAAACTGAGGGGCATATTCACAAGAACGTGCGATAAACATCGCCAAAATAGGTTAACGCAAGTTCACATATCGACGTCCATCGCGGGAAAATAACCCAGTGTCAACGTGGCATTCCCAACACGGTGGTAACATGCGATAGTGTCTTGATAACGCGAAAAATGACCGCGATGAACCCACCGGGACGGCGAAATAAATCCAACGGCGGAAAAAGGTGCGATGGGCCCAACCGCGATAAGACAATCAGCGAAAAGCAGCGCCAGGCCTGCAAATCACACACGTCAGGTGGGAAAAATCACCATAAAAGCAGAAAAAAAAAAAAAAAAACGAAAACCGAACCACAGCGAGTCACAATGGAGGCAGCCGGAGCAGGCACAGAGGACGGCCAGAACCCCACAAGCCCCACGGAGGACCAACCTGGGACCCCGGGGACAGGGAAGGGCAGTGACAAGAAGAAGAGGAAGACGAAGTTCAGTCCGCAGGAAAACAGGATCCTGATCACGGAGGTGATAGAACACCATCAACAACTGTTCGTCACCTCCACTGTGTCATTGGCAACAAAAAATGCAACATGGCAGTCCATCGTGGACAAGGTGAATGCAGTCGGAGTGCTGAAGAGGACAATGGACGAGGTCAAGAGGCGCTGGAATGATGTGAAGCGCAAGACCAAGCAGAAACTCGCCAACAACCAGAAGGCAGCAATGCAGACTGGAGGTGGGAGTCCAGCGCCACAGTAGGAGCTGGATGAGATGGAGGAAATGGTGTCCACAGTCATCAGTGGGGAGACGGTGGCAGGAGTTGGGGGACCGGACACTGCTCAACATGACCCGACACAACAGCAGCAGGGTGAGTAACCACCAGGGACTGGGGGTTGGGGGAGATGGGCACAATGGCACACATGCACAAACAAGCGGAGCACAGTGCACACCCACAATGACTCTGGATCATGTCCCTGATCCCCTTGGCACACTGCAGCACACATAACAACGGCACGTAGGCCCCCGTCGACTATGTGCCCAGGGGAGGCCCGCCCACACATCACTTATCACACAACTAACCCATGCACATGTGCTGACCCCAGCAAAGCTGCGGGTCCGTGAGCCACACTGACAATGCAAGTGACACTGCATGACGATTAGCATGGCTGCAGTCCGATCATCATGACATGGTGCATGCCACCACACTGAGGTGGCTGAGTGTGGACCACATCCGTAAAGGAGCAGGTCACACTCTGACACATCCACCTGCACAACCAACCCCTGACCTCAACAACACACCTGCGGACAAACCATGCCCCACAGCCCCAACCCCCATCAAGAGCCCAATTTACCCAAGAATGGAACATCTCAGCACTGTAGAAGCACAGAAGTCAAGGCACACCGCCTGAAAGGGATAAGAGCCAGCCACATCAGAGCTGCAGGGGCGACTCACCCAAAATGCGGCACACAAACATGATATGCAGTGCATATCAACATTGAAAACAATGTGGTATGAACTGCAACACGTTCACAACAGAACAGAGCACCCAAGTGGTGCCGCTTGTGTGTAGAAACTGGCCAATCACATTTGGCATAGCAGGGAAACATGGGATGAAAATGTACGAGTACAAACACACATCCGTGATGATGTCGGAATGTCCACTGTCCCGCATCAAGTAGGCAGCTCCTCCCAAACAGTGACAATGTACATTGTCATGCAGTCTGTATGTAAATGTGTACAATCCGTCAACATACATGTGTGCACAATGTATAACTGCATCTACCCTTCACATTGCAGAGGGAGAACCAACACCTCCTGCAGAGCAGACCCAACCTCTCTTCACTGATGACGAAGAGGACCACACCACCATCGACCCCGATGCCCTCCAACAGCTCATGGATGCCCTCAGAACCCCAGGCCCAGGATCAGGCCAGCCCAGCTGCATCGAGGAAACCCCACCCCCTGCACAGACCACCCAGCAGGAAGCACCTACCACCACGGCTGACTCCCAGGACACCCACGACCAAATCATGGCCTTCCAACGCCGTGTGTTGGAGTGCCAGGAGAAGGTGGCTGATCAGGTGCGGGTGGGGTTCGACCGCATGGCAGCCAGACTTGATGCCATACATGGGTGTCTAATTCCCATCAGGGACCACTTTCAGTCCCTAACGGACACCCACAGTCCGCTCCATGCTCTCAAGCGATCCATGGCTGACATCGCTGGAGTCATGTTACTGAGACAAGAACAACTGTCCAGTCAGAGTGGCTCCAGTGAGGTCTGCCGGGAGTTGGGACAGATGCGGGGGCTCATAGAGACCATGGTGCGGATGACGGTGGACAGGATGGCTGCCATGGCTGCACACCAGCGGGATGTGACTGGGGCCTTCAATGCCCTGCAGCACATCGTCATGGCATTGCTGCCTCAAGGCCTTGCTCAGATGGGTGCTGCTGCAGCTTCTACATCCACATCTTCGCCCCCTGTTGTCTCAGTGCCTCACAGTGCGGCAGGCAATACACCACCACCCACGTGTGAGGCACATGTGCCATCAGAGGACGAAGATGCGGGTGAACCAACCTTACTGGTAAGGAGGAGGCAGTAGCATCCATCTCCGCCATATGGCCTGTTTCTGCTTGGTTCTGCCCTTTGCATCATCACCTTCCACTGTCCCCCGATAGACTCTATGACACTCACCTTGGCCTCAGCATGGACTGCCATGTTCTGTTTGGTTACCAATGACACAGCGATCAGACTGCGGACTGAACTCGTCCTCTTCCGATGTACTTGTCATTCCCTGTGGGACTGACAAGGGCCAATAATGTGAAGTGGGGTTTGCATGGCCCTGTACTGCTCCAGCTGCGACACTCCACTGGATGTGTAATAAACATTCAGATTCGCACAGATGTGTCATGCCTTTGATCATTCACTTATGTGCGTATGGTTGAATGTAGAGTGGGAGATTCCCCCTAACGTCCATGTTGCTCATGTCGTAGAACTTGTGTGACAGGGTGCAACAGTGCCGATTGCGGTCCGGGTGGCGTAATCACTACAACAGGGACACACTCATCAGTAACTTCCATGTCCAGCCCAGAACTGGAGCACGCCCAGAGCCCCGGGTTCATTGTTCCCACCCCTACGCTGGTCTGCCATACGCCAGGCCAGTCCACTCCGCTTACGCATACAGGGGGGGACGACAACGCTAAGTGTCCCAGGTCGTCCCTGTAGTGATCTGCTGATCACTGGTCTAGTCGTCAGCATGCCACAGCCACTCCCTGAGGGCTCGTTCAGACCCACAACAAACCCATCCAGCACAGGCGTCATAGGGCATGTGACCCTGCCAATCTAAGGGGCCTAGCACGTCACATACCCCACTGCCGGTGTGGTAGTCTTGGGGGGGTTCTTGGTTGGGTGGGGGTCCAGGTAGTGGTGGCGGTGGGTGTTGTGGCCCTCTTGGGGCTCCGAGCTGCATGATCAGTGGCTCCATGGCATCAGTTGGTCTTCTGGTGTGGCTGTGGGCTGGGCTCCCTTTTATGGTGCAGGTTGTCGTCCGACTTACCACCAGGTAGGAGCAGGTGTTAAATCCCTGCGGCTAACGCGCCTTATCGCATGTTTTTGATTCTTATCGCCAATCTGGCTGGTCGTTGGGAATGTTGCGTAGTGATGTTTCCGCGTTTTTTTGCACGGGATCGCCAACTCTGCATCTCATTAGCGTTATGTGCCGGTGTCATCCGTGGCGATGTTTTTTGCAGCTGCTATCGCAGGGCACCAGCTTGTGAATGGTGCGATGAATTTATCACCACTTTGGCTGCGATAAAGTGCTGCTAAATCGGCGATGGGTCCTTGAGAATATGCCCCTGAGTGTCATAGAGTATGGTACATGTAACTTGTTAGTCTAACGAAGAGAAGGCTGTAGATGCGGGGAAGCTCTACAGTGCGGTACGTGTATTCCTCAAATGATAACATTTTAGAGGAGAGCTGGTAATAATCACAGCAATGACGATAATAACCATAATAAGAGGAAGCAATAGTAGAAGACGCGGGGGAAATTGACACTGTCCTTATTTTGAAAATGCTGCAAATAGCAATCTGTCGCCAGTTGTCCTTCGTAGTAAGTTGCCTCCGTGCAGTTCCCCACACCTGCTCAAGTGACAGCACAAGAGGGGACAGCTATTCTTAACCGTATTCTGCAAAGGGTATGGTAATGAAACTGTAATTGAAATATAATTATCTTGCAATATTGGTTTTGGAGGTCCTGCAATTTTCTAAGTGCGCAAAATAACCTCCTTTCCTAATTGCTGTTTTCAATTAATGTACTTAGTGGTAATGCATTCAACCTCTCCAGCATTTAATTACACTGCGGTCATTTCTTGGGGACTGCCGCATCCTTTCCAAGATGCTCTTCCATATTCGCAGCATTCAAAGGGCTCTCTGCACGGACCCAGATTGCATTTCGTGCCTTAGAAACAGCAAGGAGAGCTGTTTAGCACTGATCTTTCCAGATGTGTTAGGATACAGAACAACAGACTTTGCACATAATGATGCAACAGCTTGTACATTGGGTAACAGTGAGGGTGGGGAATCTGACCCCTGTACCGATGATCAGGCAGAACCTGGGGTCACGCATATTTTCAGTGAGGAGCACCCTGCTTCTGGAATCATAAGAGGGTCAAGTTATTATAGGGCCGTCAATTTAGATCTCGCTTTGCGTTTCATCGGCTTTGAGGAGCATCAGTTCAGCGCAGTTAAAATACTTAACGAGCTAACAGAATGCAACTTGAACTGAATGGGGAAAAAAACACAAAACCACACATTTTGTACTCCCAGATCTTTGATATTTTTGACGAATGAAAAAGATGTCCATGAATTTAACTCTGCCACTGTGAATTAAGAGTGGTAGCGGGTGTATTGAATATACCCCAAAATTCTATTTCAGGATTGACTCCAGCAAAGTAACGGGTCTTCTAAGTCCTATCCAATCACATCACAAAAAGGATATTAATTATATAATATCCAAGCCTTTCACTATTTGGCCTACCTTCAACATCCCTGTTATCGCCACTAACATCTCTGTAAAAGGGTCAGAATGAATGATTCTGGTAGGCATCTGCCCATGCCTTAACGAGGATTACAAGTTATTTCTTCAGAAATGGGGAATGACACAAAAAACGAGAAAAAACAGGTCCGATCCCATGTGTTTTTCCTCCTACTGGTGGAAATTATGGGCCCATATATGCACAGATTTGCCACTTGCTTTGAGCATTTGGTAAACTGTTCAGGGAGCTTTGTTTTGACGGGGGAGCGAGATCGATGGCAGGGTCAGAGGGCTTTTTACTTCAGGTGGAAGGAGCTATACCTGAACCCTCATGTTGTTGTGTGTGGGCAGATATGGGCCAGGAATAGCAGCTGCCTGCAGCTCTAGCAGCTCTGCATTAGACTTTGGGTCCGATTTTACCAGAACCAGAATTATTGGGTCCAAAATTTGTGAATCCAATAAATTCCAACCCAAAGAAACCTGAAAACTTGAGGTTGCCCGGAGCAGTACTCCCCACTCGTAATGAGGGTCTTTCTGTTATCATCAGTATGTATTGTATCGCTCATATACAAAAATGCCAATGAATATGACTGTTGGAATATTCCAATGTGGTCTTTAGAAACACTGCATAGCTGATAGCACTCAACTACAATTTAAGGTGTCGTTCTGAATTGCCATATTATCACTTGAGATGCTGTCTCATTTCTGTTATACCTCGTTACCTAGTGACTTCTAAAGTTTTATCCCCTAAAATATAACAGACATTATTTGTCCTTGTCAGATCAGGATACTTTGCAGTCAAAATTCAAACTCCCAACCATCCTCTAAAAGAACGGGTAAGAGAGGTCCCTTTCCAAAACGAATCCTTTTTGTTTCTTTCTCAATTAAGACAGCTTCCTCGTGCTTCAGTACCTGTATCTGAGAGTTGAAGGTGGGATGCTGCATTTGTGCCTTTTTTGTTCCCGTTCATTACATAGGGGCCCTCTTGTTTGTCAATCTCATCTAAACATTGTGTGCCTTAGAATACTGTCCAGTACATAAAGAGAGCGTCACAGTGGAAATGAGTCTAACAGCATAACTATAAGCATAAATCATATAAAACTAAATGAAAATCATACACCACATTAGAATAAGGCCAAAAATGGCTGTAAATTTTATTCTATCAGATCTGGGAACAAATTCAAAAGGTAAACCACAATCTGTAGAACAGTATTAATAACAATATCAATCGAACAATTGAAAGGTGCATTGGCAAGGGATGATAGTGCATGAGGGGTTAGTGAAAGTGAACATGGGGGAAAGGTAGTGAGCATATATACATCAAAAAGCAGAGTTTGAAACCTATCCGGCTAGACGACTGGCATCCATATAAATGATAGCTGTCAGAACTGCTCAGCAACCAGCAGCCTCAGGTTACTCAACAACCAAGGCATCCCCATTTTTGGAACCATCAACTAACCCCCGAGCCCTCGCGGCCCTGTGAAGCTCATCGTCAGCTCGAAGCTCTCTTGCTGTACACTTGGTGCATTTCCCCTTTCTACTTAGTCCTGATGAAGACCCCACCCTCAAGGCATCAACTTATCTGTATTTTATAGGGGTTGAAACGTTGACTTTTTTTGTTCTTATCAAACATGGATGACAGAGATTAGATATCTGCATCCTCCACTGTGTGTGTTATGATTTATGATTTATATGGATGCCAGTCGTCTGGCCGGATAGGTTTCAAACTCTGCTTTTTGATGTATATATGCTCACTACCTTTCCCCCATGTTCACTTTGACTAACCCCTCATGCACTATCATCCCTTGCCAATGCACCTTTCAATTGTTCGATTGATATTGTTATTGATACTGTTCTACAGATTGTGGTTTACCTTTTGAATTTGTTCCCAGATCTGATAGAATAAAATTTACAGCCATTTTTGGCCTTATTCTAATGTGGTGTATGATTTTCATTTAGTTTTATATGATTTATGCTTATAGTTATGCTGTTAGACTCATTTCCACTGTGACGCTCTCTTTATGTACTGCCCTTTACCCGAGTCCAGTGGTCTTACGGGTTACCCCATTGATATACAACTTTTTAGAATACTGTCCAGCAATCCAAACCCTTCGCTTGGATTGCACCACTGGATTTTTGTTACTTATTTGCTGTGTAGCTACTGTTCTTTGTGCCGCTCTTGCCGGACCACTTTCATGTTCTGCTGGCTGTTTTTGTCTGCAGCTGCCGGGAGGATGTGCGCAGGTGGGCTTTTTGTCCCCAGCTTGTAAGTAGGTCTGGTTATGCCTGCCTGCTAAGGATGGAGGTCAGGCAGATAAAGATGACCACTTCTGGGTGGCAGTGCATGGCTGTTGGGCAACGCAAATGCTCCATTCAGAGGGAAGTGCAGATGTTCACAATAATCCATTCATGGGATGTGTGAGAAAGTCATCCTTTTGCCCTGTTCACCCTCCTTTGTTAATGACTGGTACTGGTGGTAACTGACTCTGACTGTGCCCTGGGCTCTGCTAACCAGGGCCTGGGCCAGTGTTCTGATTAAAAAGGTGCATGTAATTGAGTAAACTAACAATTGGCCATGACAGACCCCATAAGTCCCTAGTAGATAATGGGACCAGGTGATTCAATCTACCTATAAGTCCCTAGTATATAACAGGGCCTGGAAGTTTAGAGGCCCAGAAGGTTTCCTGCACTTGCATTTGTGCACTGCTGAGTGCCTGCTGTCATTTTAAAGGCAACATAACTTTGCAGACTGTCTTTAAATAATGGCAACAATAATAATCTTCCTGATGTGCAGTTTTTAAATGGCTATAACACAGTTGTAGAACCCAGGGAACATAAAAGGTGTGATGTTCTGCAAGCGAAAAGGCATTTGAGAGGCCGCACAATCTACTGCATTAGATCCATAGAATAATCTTTTTTTAGGATGCAGAGACCCTCACCCACCAAGATGTCATGTTTCATTACCAGGTCGTGCTCCATGTTGGGTGGGTGGTGTAGTACACAACGGACTCTTTCTAGAGCTCTTTATTGAGATCTTTTGTATCTTTCTTGTATTGATTGCTAGGATCAGTCAGATGAAACCCCTTGGAAAGTAGCAGGAGTTTAGAAATATTAGATAGGGCAAAATTATTTAAAATGATCTACAAATAACCAGTATTGTCATTTTATTAATTAATGGTTAAAACCATGACAAGGTTCAGAAAAGGAGATGTGGTCTATTAGGATGTAGGGGCATATTAGCAAGAACGGCGTTAAAATTATCGCCGCTTTAGCGGCAGGAAACTGCTGCTAAAGCGGCGATAATGGGCTTGATAATATGCCCTTGAGAATACCAATAGAAGCCCATGTTCTGCTGTGATCCTGGGTTTCTATTGGAATTCTCAAGGGGCATATTATCAAGCCCATTATCGCCGCTTTAGCGGCAGTTTCCTGCCGCTAAACCGGCGATAATTTTAACGCCGTTCTTGCTAATATGCCCCGTAGTCATCTCATAAGTCCCGTCAAAGTGGTCGACCTTTTTCTTGCCCATAACATACCGTAGGGTCTAAGACATTCATCAGGACCAGATTGTGAAGAGCCCTAATATCATTCAAAACAGGCCTGATGTTCAAGTTACTAAGTGTAGACCAGGTCCCTGAACAAGTGTCCATGTGCACTCAAGGAGTGTATCTGAAAGAAGCCCACAATGGAACTCATGTTTTTTTCCGAGATTTGTATAGGACCCTGCACCCCATATGGCCATGACCAACTTTTGTTTGTGTCCTACATATTGCATATCTGCCAGAGAAGGCACATTGTGCAACAAATCGAGTATACGAATAATGATCTCATTTGGGGGATAGGGGGATTCTAAGATAATATTTGGTTTGCATTTTGTATACATCTTTTATCTTTGGATGTCTATGTGTGTTTTGTGGTACATTGTCCCTCTTCCTATATAAAGGATGGTTATTTTATTCTTTATATGTGGGTATATCTCATATTTGATTTTTATTCCCTTGCTGAAGAAATATCCTTAGTCATATCTTAGTCGACAAAAAACATAAAAAGAGGCCTCCTGTGCCACAAACAATTGCGTTGATTGTTTCAATTTGTCAGTTTACATACTTTTTGATACTTTAGCCGCTCTAAATATAATGAAACAGAAGAGTGTGTAAAATACGTAAAAATTGGCTTGCGCATTGTTTTTGTTGGCATCAACAACATAGCATTGATAAAAACAATGCTCTAAGAAATCAATCTGGTGCCGTATTACAGTAAGTGCCCCAGGAGTGCAACAGGCATTTGCGTCCGCTTTGCGCGCCCCAGGGCACTTTGGTATCACAGAAGGGGCTGCAGACGCTTGTGCGGTCCCTTCTGTAATACCAATAGCGCTGGTGCACTTAAAGCACCAGTGCTATCTTCAGGGGGCATTCCCTCATTTGTATGGGGGCGTGCCCCATGCAAATGAGGGAATCCCTTTGCCTCTGAGTCAGCGCCGTATTACAAACGCAGGCGCAGAGGCAAAGAAGCCCTCAGAGGTGCACTGACAGTGCATCACCTAAAATGTGGTGCACTGTCAGTACGCCTCCTGAGAGCAGCTATCTGCAGGGGGTAATGGGGTTTGAGACAGCGCTTTACCCACATTGTTTACTAAATGATTGGAATGGCTGAGGGAGCTAGACATAATTTTCCCTAAAAAGCGATATGACTTAACTCCAGTTTTTGGGAGCACAAATGCCAGAAGTAGTTAATATTTTTTTTTTAAAATTCCCCTGAAAGTATAATATTTGGCTCTTCAATGAGTTGATCTTTAAGTAATGAAGGTCTGCATAATATTGAAGAGTTGCCAAGCGTCTGTTATGCCCTTTTGGAGTAAGATCGAAGATTACAATATCATCTGCATAAAGCAGACAATTTAGAAAGCGACCTCCAATGCTTGGGTTGAAAAACCTTTGCCTTTCGTTATGAAGCTGGAAAGATTTTGTATATATAACGAAAATAACAAAGTGTCAAGATCAACATCCTTGCTTCAGACCATTTTTTTCTAGTGAAATCCATGGTTAGGCCCGATCACCTCCCATCAGAAATTTACACCAGGTTGAAGAGCACAAAACAATGGTTACATGTAGCAAAGTTGCTGGAATACCGTGTTTAAATAGAATTTTTCACAGTGTTGGATGATCAACCTTATCAAAGGCTGTGGAGAAGTCTATAAATGGGGCATATACTGAGAAGCCCCTGATTGTTACATATTTTTCATTTATGAGCTGCAAAGCAGCAATATTATCTATTGTGCCATGACATTTCCTCATTTAGTAAATTAAATCGCATTTGGCTTTTATAGTAAATACAGGCCCAATAGTAAGTGAACATAAAATGGGTGGAAATCTCGAGTTCCTTGGGCTCTCACTGATTAAGATATCACATTCTTTCCATGGAACAGTCTAATAAGCTTTCATTTTATCAAAGCACCTTTTTAAACTTTTTGCTGTGCATACGTTTCAAATTTCTCTTTGTTGGAAATCAGACTTTTCTGCCTGGCCACTCCAGATTTTGTTTTAGCTTTTCATGGCCCCTATTGCTGTTGATAATATGGCTCTGTGCACTGTGACACTACAATTCAGTGCCACAGCGGATGTGCTCTATCCCTAAAACTATACTGCAAAATTGGTTTCACCCAATCAGTGTACTGAACTTTCTAGTAAGGTCATTATAAGTTGGTGCAAAAATATGTCCTGTGGCGTAAAAATGTCATATTTGGGCTCCATTGTGTATTTACACCACCCACATAGATGACAGGATGTATATGGCATCAGATACCAAAATGCTGTTGCTGGACTTCTGTTCAACAGTAGTTGCATGGAAATGTGCTTGTGTCATTTAGAAAAAACCTACTTTTATATATAGTCTAGGTTGCCCCTACAGTGTGTAGGACATGGTCTTTATATACAACAAAATCTCCATACTGCACAATGGATAAAAAAGCACTCACAGTAAACCGTGAAATCCTGTTTTCACTGTTAAGTGAGCTGCATTTGCCAGGAAAAAGCCTAGTTGAGAAAAACATAATAATTTGATGTTTCCACCTGGGAAAATGCTAGAGTGATTGTTTAAAGTTGTTTGCCAAGTAATTTAATTAAAATATCTTGTTGAATGCCGATTTGTGATGCTTTTAGTTGAAAAATACCTTTAAGAAAGTGCCTATTGTTCTGCCTGAAAGTTTAGAACTGATTTAACTCCTAGCCTTTCTACAGAGGCACAATACACATCCTTGAGAACCAGCTAATGTCCTTGCTTCATGAAGACAATGTATTGGCCTCTGGGCTGAGGAAGACAGAGGTGTTATTAGCTAGTGGTCCCTTAGTAGGTAATAGCTGCCTGAGAGGGTGACAGGAATAATTGACAGAACAAGAGCAGTTTTCACAGTGCTTCCTTTGAATAGAAATTTACAAATATGGCTGCCTGGAGCTGCTACTATTCATTCCCAGGAACACCTTATATATTTCAGCTCCAACCCAAGCAGGAGGAAAAACATGAGTGGCCTAGACAGAGGGAAGCACCCATCGTCCCCGGCTAGGGGAATAACCAGAGCTCCTCTTGGAGGAGGATGGCTGGAGCCGTCTCGTTTTATGGTTGCTGGGAACATTTTCAGTAAATCAAGACGGGAAATGCTGAAAATGGAATTGAGGATGCTGCGAGAAAGTAGCCGGGACTTGGAGTAGGGAATTCTCCAATAACTAGCTAGTGCAAAAGATAAGGATGATAACTCACCACCATTACCTCCTCTGAGCATTCCCAGACCAGGGAAGAGAAAATCTTGAAGAAAGACTTGCCTGACTGCTGAAAGAACAAGCCTCAATGACTCCAGACTCCTGCTGGCACCCAAAGAATGGAGCTGTTCTCCAAGAATAAAATGGTTTGCTTCCTGTTACCTGTTATAGGGACACAAAATGCAGAAGGCCTCCTGACTGCAAGAAAGCACAACTGACTACTGTGGACTGGAACATGCAGGAGCCTGATGGAGAGAGACCCGGTGCCTAGAGGCATGCCCTGAGGACTTAGATTGTGCAAGAGGTGTGGGGAGCCCATGAGGGACTTTCCCAACTGTTGGAGAAAAGTGAGACTTAGCCATAGTCTTTTTGGTTAGGACTTGGTGAAATTTAAATTACACAGCATTAAACAGCTCTACATCCAGTAAAGATTCTAAGTCCCAGCATGCAAGATTTCACCATGACTAATGCCAAAAAGCACCCTGCCATCATTGAACCTTCCTTCAGATCCCACTGGCAGCCCTTCACACCAACAAGAAAATTCCTCCAGAAAAAAGATTGTCAGGAGGTAACCTTTCACCTGGACGAACATGGTTCTTGTAGCCGACCTGTGCTCAACCCTTTACTTTGACCTGGTCTAGCTTGACAAGATACCTGCAGTTGGCTTTTTGATCTTTTTGACACTAGAAACTCAGAAACTCCTAAAAATCATATCTCTGGTTCCCCATTCCGATTTGTTTGTTGTCTATTTCCTCATTGAAATTTATATTGTATGTTTTTAAATTGGAGTGGAATTTTTATTATATTGTGTTTTCAACTTATAAAATGTTTTGGTGCTGATAAATGCTTTACACTTGTTTCCTATGAATTAAGCCTGACTGCATAAACTTTAATAAAATAAAACAATTTTGAACTAAAAAAGTCATGTTTTTTAGCTAAGTTCTTAGAATTTTGAATGCAGGAGAGTTACTCAGAGAATCACCGTTTCATAAAAATCGAATCCACGTAAGTGCACTAATTGAGTCACGATTCACAAGTTAATCTTCATGAATGCCAAAGAGTCATAAAGTGTATATATGCTTAAGAACAATTTATGCTTCGCAAACTTTGATTGAAAACTCAGTAGAATTTTTATCCCACGAGTGACTATTAAGCAGAAAAGAAAAATATTCAAGGAGAGCACACAGATATGTCCGAACGAACAGACATTAATTGAAGAATGAATACATGAGCATATACAAAAAAAGTCTTTCTCTGATGCTTATAAAGCTTAAGACATGTGCATGAGAAGGTAAGCATCGTGCTATATCTTTGGAAATCTGTAACAAATGCAACATAAAATATTCATACAAACTTTGTGGCCTGTTCCTGAAATCTACAAACATTTCCTGTTTACTTTTTATGTTATGCATGCATGAAGGACACTGCAGTTGCACATGTTATAATCCCAAAAGAAATGGAGAAAGATATTCGCACTTTCACAGACACATTCTGCATTCACTCTAGGTGTGACTGGTGTTACGGACGCACATTGTTAAGCAAAAATCTAACTATATAGCAGTTCGGACACAAGTAAAAATACAATGATTATTTTCTTGCAGTAGCTTTTCAAAAGATAAAGAAGCAACCATCATAAATAGTAAGGTACTGCTGTATATAAATTCGAAAGAGATATATTAGTGCAAAATGTGCTAGTGCTATGTGGATTAGGTTCGCAAGCAAGGACAGATGAGTGTGGCACATCTCTAACTCGAGCCCTCACCGTGCACTGCTTATGACCTCACACATTACAACACTCATGACGTTCTATGACATAATTGATAACATCACTGATGACAACTGAAATGACATCTTTAATCACAGAGGCTAGAGTGCAAGTTATAGTTTTTGAGTTAACTATAACTGGTGAATTTCTATTTTTGTTAGTTTAAATGTTATGTTTAAACTGATGTTTCCACCTAATTAGAACGTCACTTTAACCTTGTTTTGTTTCCAGTGAATTTCCATTGTTTTTTAAAATGTAAAGTAAGATATGAACATACCTAATATATGGTTTTCATTTACTTATATCTTCCCTTTACCACTACCCATCCCTAAAGTGACCTCCCTTTACCACTGACCACTGCTAAACCCTAAAATTACTCTTACTACCTCCCTTTACCACCACCCAACCCTACACCATAAAAACACTTGTTTCTCCGTTTACCACTACCCACCCCTAATCGCTAAAATTACAGTTACCTCCCTGAATCAATACTCACCTTATAACCCTTCTTTTATCACTATTCCCTAAAATTTCCCTTACCTCCCTTTACTGCTAACCCACCACTAAAACCTAAAATTACTTGTACTTCCCTTTACCAATACCAACTCCTAAACACTTTTTTAAAAATAATAAAATAATAATTTTGTTATTTAAGCAAAAAATCTTACCTTTATGGTAAAGGCATGCATGGAAAAGCTACAAATATTTACCTGTGTGGTATTTACCTGTGTGGTAAAGACATTGAGTTGTAAAGTCTTCGTTGTAAAGACAGTTCCCCTTCACTTTGTAATACTTTGCTTAGGCATGCCAGAGATCTTTGTGGGAACTAGTTCAAAGGGAAAAAGAAGAAAAACAACTCCAGAATCTGTTGCCATGTAGTGTTAGGCTGTTTTAGATTCTACTTCATTAATAAACAGTACAGGCTTGATTTTGGAATATATTTAATAGTGCATCATTAGTGCTAGTACTGGTACATAATAAACCTTCTCCCCTCCTGTTGTGACAGTCCTGACATTGGCTGTATCCTAACACTTAAACTCTAGTAGACAAGCTAATATTTGCTATGCAGTTATACTAGATATTGTTTGCAATGTCCACGTGACTAAATGAATAATATGAATGTTTGCTGCTTGCTGTCCTCTAAAACGTTGCCTGAAATGTTTATATTTCCTGAAAATATTGATCTCAGTATACCTATAATCAGTCATTCTAGAACCACACTCTTGGGGGAGTTATTGACTCCAACAAATTTAGTGGATATCAACAGCATAAAATATCAGGCTTTGCCCTGGGAAATTCAAAATAATATTAAAATCCAACTGAAGAGTAACATTCCCAAATCAGTGTAGAAAATATTTCAAGGGAATCAGAATGTGGCTTAGTACACGCTTTTAAAGATAATCACTTGTTAAACCTATTGACTTTGTCAATTGTTTTAGAGATTTTAAGAAATCAGGTTGATAGTTGAGAGGAGTGAGAAACCCACTCAAATATTAAACACAATCCTTGTCCGGGTGAAACTTAAAGTCACTAAATAAAGCTGTGCTTGGCACAAAAGCAGTCAAGCTTAACTTAGGGCCAATGTGTAAAGTATGTAGACAGCACTCAAATAGTAATACAGTGACAGCACAACAGAAAAATCACAAATCAATAAAAAAAAATAGAGTACATTTTAAGAAATAAGATGACACCAAAATGTCAAAAATTCAATAAGACGAAATTGAGATATGAATTTTTATAGTTTTAAGTTAAAATAGCGCCAAGAAGCATAACATGCCAATATAGGGAACAGGTTCATCCCCATGGAAAGTCTACCTTCTAAATTAATCCTGTTCAATGCAAGGAGCCTCAGTCGGAGTTTCGCATTGGTGGGAAATGCAGGGCAGTCGACATGAAGACCACGGTGCGGGTAAAGTCCGGAGTCTATAGCTGGAGAAGGTCATGTCAGTAGTCAGATACAGGTCTCGTGTTGACCTCTGTTAAGTCCGTTCGCGTGGAGACCGGGATGGGTATTTTTTAACGTGAAGAGACCAGAACCTCTGGATTTCAACCTGGAGTCCAATTCTTGCAGTTTTAGGTCCGAGGACTACACTCTGAAACCAGCCAAAGGTCCAGGTCTTGAAGAGACACCTCTTGGAGGTTACGACTCACTTCAGCAGGGGCCAGCAGCAGGGTCCAGGCTGATCAAGTTGCTGCTAGTCAGCTGGGCAGTTACAGGGAAGAGCTCTGGAAACTTGTTGTGCCCTTTCGCTCAAACAGGAAGTCAGTCAACTGGCACTTCATGTCCCGTCTAGGGTGCAGTGTTCAAGGCAAGCAGGCCCAGTCTTTCTTCTCCAGACAGCAGGGCAGTCCTTTTTAATAAAAAAATCTTCTCAGGTCCAGGAGTGTTCTGAATTCAAGTTCTGCAGGCAGCACTTTTATACCCAATACCAGCTGTGTGTTGATGTCACGCTCTTTGTCTACCCCTAAACTAGTTCTCTTCAGTTCTTACCTTCTCCCTGGGTTTGGCCCGAATCTATCTAGGGTAACAAAGGGCAGGTTAGGGTGTGGGCTGCATTTGCCCATGAGAGCGCAGTCATTGTCAGAAGTCAGGAAGAGGGTGGGCGCAGCCCTCAGTCTATCCATTGAAGTTAGTGAAGGGTTGAGTACAACCCTCCTAGGCCATCTTGCTCAGGAAGGGAATAACCTTCCCCACACCCAATAGCCTTTTGTTCCATGTCTGGAAGGAATACACATCACATCACAGGAGAGTCATTAACAGTCAGGTGACACTGACAAAAAGTCACATTTGGTTATGCCAACTTTCTGAAAGTAGATTTTTCAGAATTGTACTTTAAAATCTGACTTTACCATTAAAGAGGCTTTTAAATAACAATACAAATGAGTGGAAGAAGTATTTCTCTTTCAGCTCCCAAATCAAAGTTATCACTTTTTAAGTAGGATAAAGTAACCCTGGGTTAGTCAATGGGAGATCTAGTCTTGCTACACTAAAGACAACTTTGAAGGTTTTTCACTTCCAGGACATGTAAAACCTAAGTGCACATGTTCAGCTTGTTAAATCCCATGCGCCCTGCCCTATGAGCCATTATGGAAAACCTCAGGGGTGACTTGTAAATATTAAAAGGAAGGTTTAGGCATGACAAGAGGTTATTTTTTGCCAGGTCAAAATGTCCATTTAAAAATGTACTATGGTGACTTAAAAGTAAATTAAATGTGCCAGTTAAGTGTACACTAATTTTACCATTTTCAGAAGAGAGAGTACACGCAGTTTAGCACTGGTTAGAAGGAGAAAAGTGAGCAGAGTCCTGTAGCCAACAAAAACAGGTTCAGCAAACAACTAGGGTAGTGAAGGAAAAACAGATCTGAGAGAATGCCACACAAAAGATGGTATTTTCCAACAGCGATGCTGTACAGCATTCTCAGGGCTGTGCAACATGGCTAAAGAAGTTAAAGAAAGCCTATGACATGATCGGTTGTGTCCTTTTTCAGGTGTGTGCCTACAAAATGTTGCAGCACTTTTTAAAAAAATCAATCTGAGTTGGAGCAATAAATGAAAAGAAAGAAGATGCTCAAAAGTTGCTTTTTTTCTTCAAGTGGGTGAGGAGATGGGAAGAGGCAACTTGGAGGGTAGGGGTGAGGAGATGGAGCACTAAGGGGCGGCAGAGGGGACGGAGGCAACATGGAAGGTGTGAGTTGCAGGAATTAACACAACATAGATAGAGAACAATGGGGAGAGTGGGGATGGAGAAGAGAAACACACAGGCGAGAAAGCAATGTAGGAGAGAAGCACACGAGGATGAGTACATTCAAGAGAGGGGTGGGGAAGAAGCACACAGATGAGAGAGAGCAACACGGTGCATGCTGGAGGATGCAAGAGACAGCTAGAATACACATACACTCTTGTGGGATGCTTAACTAAAAAGACAAAATATAGTGCTTGACAAATAAGCAGTGGAAGGACACAAGAAACAAGGGCATACTCAAGAAGAGGGACAAACACAAATAGAGGAAAGAAAACCCACTCAAGCTAACAAATAAGAAGCAAGCAAATGAGTGACAATACACCAAACCAATGGTAAGCAAAGGACAGGCTCTAAGCCCACTGTAAGATATCAATAGGCCATTTCACCAACAGACAGCTTGTGCTGTGTGGGTGGTGAAACCTAAAAATTAGTGATTACATTTGCCCTGTGTTGTGGCAGTTACACTGACCATGGTCATATAAAAGACTAATGTTCAAATAACTATACCTGACAGTAAAATTCTGGATTAGTAACTGACGACAAACAGATGTGGACTCCTACATAGTTAGGTAACCAGTACCTTGTCATATAAAAGGCAGTTTTACAGAGAAAACCTGGACTTTCCCCTGATATCTATGGTACAAATCAGAATACTTTCCCCAAGAAATATGCAAGTTAAGGATTTAAGCAGAGGCCTAATAGAAACAAAGCAATAAAATTCCCAAACTAATTTTAGTAGTGGTCTAGCTTCTCTCCAGGAGGAGTGCTGAAAGGCCTGTTCACTCCTGCTTCATCGACCAGCCAATAATCAAATGAACTATTATGCTTCCAGACAGCTGGGGTAACATTCTAGTACATCAGGCCTCAGTCACACATGGGAGGCAAGCTCAGCCACTCAACCACTGTGTGAGAAAGGACATCATTTCCACTGGTCGCCCTACTTTTTAGATTGGTTTTTGCTCTTACCATAAGATAAAATTGGCTATTCCCAATTGGCGGGCCTGATTCACAAAAGTAATCTGAGACAAATTCCTAACTTTACGACTTTCGGTAGTCACAAAGGGCATTTAGTAGTAGTAAAGTTAGGATTTTGTCTTACGTTTGTCTTAAGTTTTGGTCTTAAGACAAAATCCTAACTTAAGTTTAACTTAGGATTTTGTCTTAAGTTTGTCTTAAGTTTTGGTCTTAAGACAAAATCCTAACTTAAGTTTAACTTAAGTTTAACTTAAGACCAAAACTTAAGACAAACTTAAGACAATATCCTAACTTTACTACTACTAAATGCCTTTTGTGAATACCGAAAGTCGTAAAGTTAGGATTTTGTCTCAGATTAATTTTGTGAATCGGACCCGGCTTCTTCAGTTTTTGAGGAAGGCCACAGCAAGTGTGTCAGTTGTTTGGAAGTTAAATGTTGCATGTTGACTGAAATATACATTTACAATACCTACACATTTGACTGGGAAAACATTGATCACTGTTCATCATTGCGACTTGGCTGAAGGCCGCTTTAACACTGCAGTAACACATGGCACTGACATTTTGGAAAAGCCTACTTTTATGCATAAAATAAATTAGCCACATGTGTGCCTTGAAGCCCATAGGGCTGAGGTGCTCTCAGTATGAAAGTTGTAAATTTTAAATATTAAAGGAAAATCTGTCAATTCCCTTAACCATTTCAACAGGCAGTTTTCACTGTAGGCTATTCCGTAACATTTTGACATGAAGAGTCCTAGTTGTGATAATAAAGTATATTTTCACAGTTTCAGTTAATATTTACCTCGTCGATGAATGTAGATTTTTGATACCTATATTTAAACATTAAAAAATTACTTTGTGCTGCAAGAAGGCTTCAATAAAATTAGTTTAGTTCTGCTGCACTTCCCTCCTGTTAGGAAATCTGTGTTGAAAAGCTTCCCTTCCAGTGAAACATTAGGCTGACTTCTGAGAACGGAAAGGTTGGGGGAGGAGGGGAAATTAGTAGGCCCTTATCTGGTAAATGTGAAAGTTGGGAGTGGAGAGAAACAGATGACCACACAAAGGCCATCAATACGCCCTGGCCTTTGACATGGTTATGCCAGGGAGGGCCTTGTGTGAGAATAGCATACCATCACGGGACCCCAATCAGATATTTGTCTTTTTTCCTAGTGGGGCAGACACATCTTTCTAAATTGGGAAGAAGGAGTAGTTCCTCACTTTCTTAGGACTGGCCTTTTACAGGGAATTAGGAACTCTGGGCCATTGATTTTGACTCCAGCCATCTTGAACAAGGCTTACGTGATAACGTAAAGCCAGGCAAGACAGGGACTGCTGAAAGAAAGAGGGATGTCGGGAAAGTCACCACTATTCATATGTTTAGGACATCAGATAAAAATGGCAACTCAAAACCTGCTTATCCGATCACTCTTGTCCCATCAAAGAATCCTAGAAGAAAGTATTCTGACTGACCCTGCTAATTAGGAAGTCTAAGGTATATCCAGCTCTTCACTTGCATCCAGGGACTGGAGTACTCTGCATCAGGGACATAAGAAAGGCTAAAGAATGGCTTCATCCTGAGTGGTAGAACAGCATGCCCTGTTGGGAATGAACTGCACTTGGCCCTGTGGGGAACCTGCCTGGAGAGAGGCCCATGAGAGAGATTACAAGTGATTTTAGAGCATCAGCAAAATGCGGGACTTGTACATTTGTGAAGCTTTTTTCCAGCAAAATTTTTAACTACCACAGAACCAAAGGGCTACAGCCTCCGACGCTGCTCCACAAGAGTAATTTGAGAATAAAAAAAAGGCTAAAGGCAGTCATTTAGACAATTCATGGTGTTCTGCCCTTCTGATTTTGTGATCACCCTTCAGCCTGGCAGGGATCTGTAAGCCTAGATTGGAGCCAATGCACTGACAGCATATCTATGGTTCCCGCAACACAATTTTGCCAAGTTCTGAGTTACTTTGCTCATTAAATTTTTTATTTTTCAGAGTACATTTTGGAATGATCTTGTTATGTTCTTGAATTTAATGTTGTTTGGTACTCCTTCAAGCTATCACAGAGTTCTATTAGGAAAAGCCGGTTGGTTGTGACATAGTTACCAGGGGTAAAGCAGTGTTTTCTCAGTGAACTGTGCTGATTACTAGCAAATTAGTATCTTACTCAATTAGCATGGTGATTCCCACCAAAACTAATTAATTTATTCACTGAGCTAAGCAAGGGCTTTTCAGGGCCCAGTTCAATTGAATCAGATAAGTCTTACTTAGAAGTGGCATTGTCTGCCATTCTGTCCTTGAGGCTACAAGATACTAACCAGTTTTACTCTTTGGGAGTATTTCCACCATCTGGATAGAAGTGGGTACTAAGTTATACCTCATTTCTCCCCATAGCCAGACAGAAAAAGCAAGCAGATGTCTTCTCCTTAGTCTTACCTTCTTCCAGGCCTAATTGTGTTATGAGAAGTTGGCGGAGAGAAGCCATTTTTATAATGCACACTACTAGTGATTTATGGCAGGTCCAAAACTAATCCCAACAGAATTCATACAGAATTCCTAGAGGCCAGGCATCCCTCCTTTGCAGCATTTCTTTTTTGCTTTACTGCAAATAAGTCTCAGAACTCCCAGGCCCATCCAAAATATCAGAATCTTTGTGCCACTGTACAGACTCTGAATCCCCAATTGGAGAGTATCCTAGGGAAATAAGGTCACAATTCCTAAAAGCCAACAATGACTGGATCTGAAGCCAGGCCCCCTCCTGATGGTGACAGAGACAGGTAGTCTGGATAGAGTCCTGTTTCAGGGGTGCGAGGAGGAACTTACTTGGCAACCTGTAGGACGTGTGAAGTCCCTGGATCCGCATGGCATTTAAGGAAAAATAAAGACTGATTAGTACAGGGAGAAATGAAAAGGAAAGAAGGACTACAGAAAATAAAGGTAGGAAGAGAGAGACGGGAGGAGGAAAACAGAAATGAAAGACGGACTATCAGGACTGTTGCAGGATGCCGAGGCCAGCAAGAGGATGCCAGAAAAGTAGGGTATTCAGAGGATCTAGGGCCATCAACGTGAAAAGGACAGAGACAATATTGCCACAACAACCCTCTAGCAAACAGGGAATCGAGTGCTCACTGGCCAATACCTGACTAAGAAGAGGGCACCCAGATGGGCACAGACTGTGAGAAGAAAGAGAAGAAATGGAGCGAGTATTGTTGGTTTCCAATCTAGTAAGGCACCCAGTTCTCCTATGGCTCAAGGACGAGTCGTGGCCAATTCAGGTGGGTGTACGAATGGGGCCCAGAGTGGGTGAGTGGATGACAGTAGACGTTTTGGAAGAGGGGAGGAAAGTTAGAATTAACTATTCACTAACCTGAGAAGGTGTAGCATTAGTGGGGTTACTTGAATAAGGAACGAGGGACCAGGGGAAACATTTCCTTACAAAAGGCTGCAGAAGGTGAAGGTTTACTAAGTTTTGTTTTCATTACTGGTTTCTCTAATCATGTCTTACCTGCTGACTTTCTGAGGGTTATTGGACCATACACTGGAAGGGGAGCTGGAAACCAATGACAACACCATAAGACCATGCAAGAGCACGTGGGACCTGAAGGAATTGACAGCTGGCTCAGTTTCCTATAGAGGGAAAAAGGGAGAAGGACTCAGAAACTGTGATACTGTCAACAGTATACCCTTTGGATTGCACTATAGGCAAGTATAAACAACGCTTTAATAGAACCTATGGCAAAGATATCCCAGTGTTCGGCTGCTTCTTGATGTAACAGTAGATGCATTTCGCACCCTGCGACAACGGGCTTTCCTTACACTAAAGTCCAGATCCCCTGCCTGAGCCATTGTGAAACCATCTGTTCCTGTCCACTTCGCTCTCCCATATCCCAACTGATAGGTGGCAAGTGATTATTCCACCCACCCTTCCTTCCAGAAGAGCGAATTCTATTGTCCTCTCCGAGGAGGGCTTTGCACATCTAATCATCATATTAATTAGTGTCACTGAAGGGAAAGAAACCAGCAAAACTTGTTCACTACAACCAGGCTTCTTAGTCAGAGACACACGTTTTTATGAAATCATTTTTGCAGTACATTTAGCAAATATATTTCTTTGCTACTAAATTAGATGTTTTTATAAATAGTATATCAATGCTCAGATGCAGCATTTTTCTAGCTTTATTTGTCAAAAATAGTTCTTTTAAGTCACAAACAGAGATTTATCATTGGAAAGTCTACATTAAATAAGGCAGTGAAAATAACTGTCACTGTAGGGATGTGATGTGCTAGATTAAATATTAATAAAGTTTTACACAGGATGTACTCAGATCCTAGGAGCTGTAAAGCATTACTTATGGCTGACATTGCTCCGTTAATTTCAAAATCAGGGTTTTAAACATGTCAAAAGATTTCTTTTGGCACACAGCTGCACTGCTGTAGCTATGCTCAAAGCATTTTAGAGCTGCAATGGCAGATCGGAAGGAATGCTTTAGCATTCACTCGTGGGTGGTATAAATGTACACTATAATCTGCACCATATAACTTTACAATTATTTCAATTGGGTTAGTCAATCTTGTGCACGTGGACTGGGAAACTCTATGCGGTGTTTTAATGACTTGCGTAATCACATCTACAGATGGATGGGTGTATGATTTATTATTTTTTTCTGTATTTATATTTTTGAGCACCACTGTACCAATCAATTTTACAGAGAACAAATACATAGAATTCTTCACTAGGGAGAATGTGAATTTTTCTCCCGCAAGACCATTCACAATATGTTATATTAGGATAGCTGATTGGTTAATGAACGGCTGCAACAATACATTTCTAGCCTACAGTTTTCATGTTTTAGATCTGGGAAGATGTCACTCAATCTTTTCAATTTCTGAGGTAAACAAATTGAACAAAATGAACATATTACTTAAATTGTGAAGAGTCAAATCAATGTGTGTTTTACTCTATAAAAATGACCAACATTTCAGACATCTTATTCCTGTGTGCTAACTAGTGACGTTACGGTGCAGGTAAGAGCGGTGGGGTGGGGGAAGGGGGTAGTCGACAGACGACGACAAGGTAAAATAAAAACCACTTACCTCCCGCTTGCCGCATCGCCAACAAGTCATGGATCCTTTTATCTTCCTAAAATCGATTCAATGAGTATGATGGAGCATGAGTGGGAGTAAAGATTAAATTGTTAGAATTATAAAACCAAATAGATGGTCTAGTTTGCTGTGTGTATAAATTCGGGATGGTAGAACTCGCAGAGTTTCAGTCTGTGGAATTCTGCAGGGTTACAGAAAAACTCAGTGGAATTCTGCCAACAGGCAGAAAATATGCAGCTCGCACTGCTCGCGTTGCAACTTAGCACTGGTCAGCACGAAATCAAGCAAATCGAGTTGGTTTTGCTGCAGCTCAAGTAGAAAATCTACTTGAGCGGCAGCAACTCTACTCAAACAGCAGTCTTCAGACCACTTTCATGCAACATGTGTTTCAAGTAACTAACTCCACTCTATGCCACTCCACTCTATGTCACTACATTATGTGCAACTCCACTCTACACTAATCCACTGTATACCACCCCACTCTAATCCATTGTACCCCAACCCACTCTACCACACTCCACTCTACACCTCTACACTCCATGCCACTGCACTCTAAACCACTCCTTTGTACAAATTGCACTCTACGCCACTCCATTCTACGACATTGCAGTGTATGCCAGCCACAACACTATACACTCCTCCACTACATGTTACTCCACTCTACATTATTCCATTATACGCAACTCAACTTTACAACACCACACTCTATGCTATTCCACTCTATGCCACTCCACTGTATGCCACTTGCGTGCGCACCACTGCTCTGTACGCCACTTCACCTCTACACTACTCCGCTGTACACAACTTAAGTATATAAGACACCGCTCTAAGACACTCAACTGTATGGTATTACTCTGTACACCACTCCACTGTATGCCACTCCACGCCACACCAATGTACACCACTCTACTGTATGCTACTGCAGTTTACACTATTCCACTACACAAAACTCCACTCTAAGCTATTCCACTATATGGCACTCAACTCTATGTCACTCCACTGTATGCCACTACGCCCAACAGCATTCTATTGTAGACCACTCCATTGTACCCAACTGCACTGTATGCCACTCCTTTCTATGACACTCCACTGTATGCCACTCCAGTATACGAACCTCCATTGTATGCTACTCCACTCTATGCTCTTCCACTGTACGCAACTCCACTCTCACACTCCACTCCGACACTTCTGTCTTCACTACTCCACTTTGTGCCCCTCCACTGTATGGAATTACTCTCTACACCACTGTTGGACTTGGCCCTTTTTTGGCTAAAGTTCCCTAAACTTTTTGTCTTCACCCTAGACCTTTTTCTGACATAATGTTGCCGACTTAGATGCTTTGGGCACTTTGCCACTGCTGATCAGTGTCAAAGTGCAAGTGCTCCCTGTATAAAGTGTTATGGTAATTGGTTGTCCATAATTGGTATATTTGCCTTACTAGTAAAGTTCCTAGTAAAGTGCACTATATGTGCCAGGGCTGGTAATGCAAATGCTACTGGTGGGCCTGCAGCACTAATTGTGCCACCCACACAAGTAGCCCTAAAGAGAGAACTCAGGCCTGCCACTGCAGTGCCTGCGCACAGTTTGCTAACTGCCTTGTTGTCCTGACAAGTGCACCCACTGGCCAGGCCTTACCCTTCCCTTTCCCTGCACATCAGACACCCCTATAGTAGGCCCAAAGTACCCCCCTGGGCAGGGTGCAGTGTCTGTGAAAGGTAGGACATGTACTGAGGTGTGTACCATGTCCTAACAGTGAAATACTCTCCATTTCGTTTTTCACTGTTGCAAGGCCATCTTGCCCATAGGACAGAATGGGGAAGGCTGTGTAATATGTTTCCAGCCTATTTTCCCATAGGTTTAAGATGGAGAGGTGAAGTTTAGTGTGCCTGAACTCACAATTTAATAACACATCTTTTTGTGAAGGTGGTTTTCGAATTGTGTGTTTAGAAACCACGGTTTTAGAAGTGGCTGGTTTTTTTGTTCTAACAATTCTGTGTGTCTCTGCCTGGTTGTGGATTGACTGTCTGGATTTGAAGGTGATAGGATCTGGGAAATGTCTTGACCCAGGGCGGGGTAGGTGAGACAGCAACAGGCTGACCTGCATCTGGAGTGTAGGGGGGAGGAGTAGCCCCCTGGAGGTGAAGAGGCCAGGGCTGCTGCCATAAAAAAATGGCTCCCCCTCCTGCTGAGTGATTGAGGACCCAGACCTCCACTATCAAAGGAAGAAGGTGCAGCTGGCAGGAAGACACCCAGAACTGGTTTGGACAGGGGTCAGTGTCCCCTGAACACAAAAGACTTCAAAGACATTTAGGGGTATAACTATGAGAGCTGAAGCCCCTGAACGTTGGACTGATCAAGACTGAAAAGGATTGAAACTACTTCGTGGTCAAGAGGAACCTCTGCCAAGGAAGAACAGCTGAAGAGACTGAAGAGAAGGACTGACCCTTGCTGTGTGTTCTGGGGCTGCCCTGCAGTTTGCTGATTTAACTAAGGAGAGGCTAAGGGACTTTGCTGTGTGCTGTGTCCCCCTGCTTGAAAGGACCTTGCTGTGTGCTGTGTCCCGAAATAACTTGTCCCCAAGGGCCCGAGGAGAGCTGGCTCCCTGTTGTGGAAACTCAGGAATATCAATGTTTCCAAGTGTGTCTCAGCGGCGCTGTGTGCGTGTGCTTTTTGCAGCCTGAGACCTTCATAAGCATTGCACCGGGACTGTGTGGCCCGAAACCCAACTGAGTCTCAGCGACGCTTTGTGCGTGTGCAGCCTGAGACTGCCGCGGGGTCCGTGGTACTGGTTGGAGAGTGCACCGTGACTGCAGTGCCCCCGCAGCGTGAATCATCGTCCACACTGCTGTGTAGCTGTTTGTGGCCCGAGCCGTCATCGTAACTGAGGCTGCGGATCAAGATCGCCACCGCCGGCCCGAGCCGCAACGTGCTGAAGGACTTCGTAAAGTTGAGGAAGTCGTGAGGTAATGGTGATCGTTGTTCGCAAGAGGAATCTGCCCAAGATCGTCAGCAACGAAGGAGGCAGCGCCGTAACCTGTCCGGCTACAGCGTCGCCTTGCATCGGAGCTGTGTCGTCATCGGGAGTGCCCAGCAGGACGTCCAACGAGCGGGGAGAGAGAGAGAGTGAGGCAGCGCATCCCCCAGGTAAGGTTTGGACTCTGGCCGGGAGCCGCAAGCGTGTGTGGCCTGGGAAGGCGCAGGAGGAGTACCGGCGTGCTCCCGTCTCTCTCCCGCTTCATTGCGTTAGACGCCCTGAGTCCTCGAGCGGCCCGGACCTGCCCGGCAGTACCGGGGCCGCCCTCGGAAGTTCAGGACTGTTGTCTGTGGTTGGGGCCTAGTGGTGCCCGCGCTAATTGCGTCAATTGGCCTGGTATTATTCCTGCATTACGAACTGCCTGATTGCGTGCATCAGTGATTGTATTATTCCTGCATTACGAACTGCCTGATTAATTGCATTGAGGATTGCATTATTCTTGCATTACGAACTGCCTTATTGCGTGATTTAGGGATTGTATTATTCCTGCATTACGAACTGCCTTATTACTTGCATTAAGGAGTGCGTTATACTTGCATTACGAACTGCCTGATTACTTGCATTGAGGATTGCATTATTCTTGCATTACGAACTGCCTGATTACGTGCATTGAGGATTGCATTATTCTTGCATTACGAACTGCCTTATTATGTGCTTTGGGGATTGTATTAGTCCTGCATTACGAACTGCCTGATTACGTGCATTGAGGATTGCATTATTCTTGCATTACGAACTGCCTTATTATGTGCTTTAGGGATTGTATTATTCCTGCATTACGAACTGCCTTATTACTTGCATTAAGGAGTGCGTTATACTTGCATTACGAACTGCCTGATTACTTGCATTGAGGATTGCATTATTCTTGCATTACGAACTGCCTGATTATGTGCATTGAGGATTGCATTATTCTTGCATTACGAACTGCCTGATTACTTGCATTGAGGATTGCATTATTCTTGCATTACGAACTGAATTAGTCTGATAATACGAACTGCAGTACGAACTGCATAGCATTGCATTAGGACTGCATTTGAACATCGTGAACTGCTCATTAATACCGCAAGAACCTACAAGTGTTTGTTGGCCTAATAACCGGCAAAGTGAAATTTTACGAATACGCATATGTTGGATTTTTATCGTTTGGTCTTACCGTATTTTTCTGCTTGATAAAGATACCGCTATTTTCATACATCAGTGTGGTGCATTTGTGGTGTTATCACTGTGTCACTGGGAGTGTGGTTGCAAATACTTTACACATTGCCTTGAAGATAAGCCTGGCTGCTCGTGCCAAGCTACCAGGGGTGAGCAGGGGTTATTAACGAGGGTGTCCCTCCTTTCCCTGAATAGAAGCAAGTGTCCCTATGTGGACTAAGGTAACTGCCTCAGCCAACTAGAGACCCCCCGTTCTAACAACCACTACACTGTACCTCACTCCACTCTATGCCACTTTACTCTAACATTTGATTCAACCCAACTTTCTTGTATGCTATTCTGCACTGCTGGACTCCACTCTACCCCACTTCACTGTACCCCAATCACTGTATGCTATTCCACTGTATGCCAGTACACTCTGCCACACTCCACTTTATACCACTCCCCTCTACATCACTCAACTGTACTATTTTCCAGTCTATACCACTCCATTGTACCCCACTTAAGTCCACACCACTCTACTGTCCACTCTTCCACTATACGCAACTACACTCTGTGCCACTACACTTAATGCTATTCCACTGTATGCCACTCCACTTTGCCCAACTCCACTCTATGCCACCTCAGTGTATGGTAATCCACTATATGCTCCTGCACTGTGCTCCACTTTATGCTATTCCACTCTACTGGACTCTACATCACTCCACTCTATGCTTTTCCACTCTACACCACTACACTGTATGCCACTTCACTGTATACTACTCCACTGTATGCCACTCCACTCTATGTCAATCTATTGTATTCTTCTTCACTGTATGGTACTCCACTTTACACCACTCCACTCTATGCCACTCCAGTTTATGCCACTCCACGCCACACTATTCTTCTCTATG
The DNA here is from genome assembly GCA_963921515.1 of Calotriton arnoldi. NCBI lineage: Eukaryota > Metazoa > Chordata > Amphibia > Caudata > Salamandridae > Calotriton > Calotriton arnoldi. The sequence goes on from CAWUFW010008288.1 coordinate 589,697, forward strand.
CCTCTCCAGTGTATGCTAGTCCACTGTATGCCACTTCACTTTATGCCAATCCACCGTACACCACTCCAGTGTATGCTACTTCACTATACACTAGTCCACTATACACCACTACACTCTCCGGCACTCCACTCTCTGCCACTCCACTATACCCTATTCTATTCCACTGTATGCCACTCCCTTCTACGCCACTTAACTGTACACACTACACTCTATGCTACTGCACTCTATGCTACTCCACTCAATGACACTCCACTCTATGCCACTAAGCTCTATACTATTCCACTCTATGAGACTCCACAGTATGACACTCCGCTCTACCCTATTACACTGTACATCACTATACTCTACTTCACTGCAGTTTACCACATTCCACTCTACGCTACTAATCTCTACACCACTACACTGTTGGACACACCAGTCTACTCCACTCCACTATGTGGCACTCCAATCAATGCTACTCCACTGTATGCTATTCTACTGTATACCCCTCACTCTTTGCCACTAAACAGAATGCTATGACACTCTACACCACTCTACACTATTACACTCTACACCACTTCTCACCATGCTCTACACTATTTAACTGTAAGCAACTACACTCTACCCCACTCCACTCTACAACACACCACTCTATGCTACTCCACTCTATTGTAATACATTCTAAACCACTACACTCTTTGCCACTACACTCTTCGCCACTACAGTCTCTGCAACTCCACTGTGAGCACTCCACATTACCCCACTCCACCGTACCCCACTCCGCTGTACGATATTCCACTGTACGCAACTCTACTGTTGCCACTCCACTCTACACTATTCCACTTTACAACACTCCAGTCTACACCATTAAAATCTATGCTATCCTACTCTACGACACTCCATTCTATGCCACTCCAGTCTACGCGATTCCATTGTACACAACTACAATCTACACTACTCCAATATACTGTATTCTACTGTACAGAAGTCCAGTGTACGCCACTTCACTAAAAGCTATTACACTGTATGCCACTCCACTCTACGCCACTCCACTGTGCCCTATTCCATTGTACATTACTCCACTATACACCACTGTAGTGTACTACACTCTATGCTATTCCACTGCACACCACTACAATTATCTCACTCCATTCTATGCCACTCCACTCTACGCCACTCCATGCTCAGTGTATTCAACTCTGTAGCTGCACTACATTAACTACAACTTGCACTTTCTCCATGCATTGCTTATATGCCTTTTTATTATATTACATAACTATATAAAAAATAGGATTTACAGTGACACATATGACTTTGCAAATCACATAATTTGTGAGAACACCGTGTATAGTAGAGTGGCGAGTTATAGTTAATATATTGTGGCTACCAAGTTTTGATACACTGTGTATGGAGGTGTGTGAGGTAAAATAATTTGAAGGTGTTGCATAAATTATAAATCAGAGGTATAAGTTTAGAATATATATTTTTTTGTATAATCTTTGTGTAGTTTAAGTTTGGTTTGTAGCTAAAGAATAAGTAAAGGTATTATAAACATAAATGTATATACATGTGCATATGTATGTATATATCATGTGTATATATATATATACATATATATATATATATATATATATATATATATATATCACTTAAAAAAACACAGGTTTCAGGGACGTTATAGTGAGTTGGACATTTCACTCGTACCAAACCAGAGAAATTCGGCTGTTATAGTTAGTTGAGCTAAGTATAACTCACGCCCCCGCAATGCACTGCTGATGACATCACATATTACATCATTGATGACATCTCAAATGACATCACTGATGACATCACTGATGACATCATCCAGTGACTGTGTGCTTCTGTAAAGTTTAAATATGTTTTATATATATATAGGCCAAGGTGTATTGAAGAATGAGTGGGTGTATGACTGTCTGAATGGATGATTTAGTAGGTGCGTGACTGACTGTATAAGTGAGTGATTAAACGTGTCTTACTGAATACATGGGTTAGTGACTAAACTGTGTGAATGTCTGTATCAGTCTGTCTGTTGGTGTGTAAGCGGCTGCATGGGTTGGTGAGTAGATACATGAGTGTCTATATGGGTTATTGATTGGTTGTCTGAGTATCTGTATGGGTGCCTGAGTGTCTGTGTGGGTGGGTGGGGTGTGTGTGACTCCCTGCATGGATGTGTGAGTGGGTGATTCACTGGGTGTATAGGTTCAAGAGTGCGTCTGTGAGGGGCTGTATGGGTGGGTGAGTGTGTGTATGGCTGTGTTGGTGAGTGAATGGATGTCTCAGTGGTACATGTGTGAGTAACTACATATGTGAAAGGCAGTATATGTGAGTGTTGGAGTATATAAATGACTATATGTGAGAGTGAGTGATTATGAGAGTGGCTGTGTGGATGAGTGTGTGCTTGTGTCAGTGATTGTATAAGAGAGTAGGTATGTGCTAGTATCTGTATGAATAAGTGAGCTGGTGTGTGTATAACTGTATAGGTGAGTAAATGGGATTGTGATTGATTCTTTGTATGACTGACTAGCTGTGTGAGTAACTCTATGGGTGAGTGGCGGTGTGTGAGTGTCTGTATGGGTGTATGAGTGCATATGATAGTGGCTGTATTGATGAGTGACTGCATTTATGAGTGACTGTATGGATGAGTGAGTGGATGTGTGTGTAGACCTAGGAATCAGTGAGTGGGTATGTAGTAATTGGTATTGGTGTGTCTATGGTTTCGAGAATGGTAGTCTGTATTTTAGAGTGGGTGTATCAAAGGTTATATTAGGGTGTGAGGAGGTGCATCAGATTATCATGTGGATGAGGTCATCAGTGATGTCATCAGTGATGTCATTTGAGATGTCATCAGTGATGTCACAGACATTGTCATGAGTGATGTAATATGTGATGTCATCAGCAGTGCATTGCGGGGGAGTGAGTTATACTTAGCTCAACTAACTATAATGGCCGAATTTCTATGGTTTTTTAAATGCTAATTTCTAACTATAACGTCCCTGAAACCTGTGGTTTTTTCAGTGAATTTCTATGGTTTTTTAAATGCTAATTTCTAACTATAACGTTCCTGAAACCTATGGGTTTTTCAGTGAATTTCTAAGGTTTTTTAAATGATAATTTCTAACTATAACGCCCCTGAAACCTATGGTTTTTCAGTGAATTTCTAAAGTTTTTTAAATTCTAATTTCTAACTATGCCTACATAGGTAGGACATGTGCAGAAAGAGGAAGAAAGGCACAGAAAGAAGCAAGAGAAGTACAGAAAGAGGCAAGAGAGGTGCAGAAAGAGGAAGAAAGGTGCAGAAAGAAGCAAAAGAAATGCAGAAAGAGGCAACAGAAGTCCAGAAAGAGGAAGAAAGGTGAAGAAAGAAGCAAGAGATGTGCAGAAAGTACCAACAGAGGTGCAGAAAGAGGCCTACTGTGACTGTACCTTACAACAGACTCATACAAAGTACCCTAATCACTAATCCTTTTCCGAAGATGTCTTAAACCTCACTTTTCTCTTGAAGGTTCACTATTAATCGACTGCTCAGAAAGTTAGGCCTACCAAATATAAAACAGCAATCCTAAGCATATCTCTGTTGTAAGTCTGACTAAGTTTGTGAAAGTATGCATGTGTGTCTATGCTTTTACCTAGTGACATGTTAAATGAAAATAAACATACAAATACTTGAATACCTGTGTTTCAAACAGCATACTCTGTAAATTTGTGTAAAAAAGGTGTATGCGTTTCTTTCTGCTCACAATACAGGGCACATGGGTATTCAATAGTATATTTGAGGGGCTCTATAACACATATATACATAAGACATGTCTGCCTGTGCAACCGAATGACAGAGCAGAACTTATAAGATTTGACCACCTATAAGAGAAGCTACCCGATTTTTAAGCTACCATCTTCTTATGCATAACACATGTGAGAATACATGTGCAAGTAGACATATACCTCAGTCACGAGAGCACGCAGACCTTTAAACTTGACAGCTGGGGGGGCGTGGCCAAGATGGCGATCTGACTGGTCGCATAGCCCGTGGGCTCCTCGTCTCCGCCCCCTGAAACCGGCCATATATACACGCAATCCCCCTCGGAGTGAGCGGCTCGTGGGGGTAAACTTGCGCGGTAGATCGGCGGTGCCACTGCGGGAGCTGCGGATCGCGGTGCCTCTCGGACGGGAGCCCGCGGGTTCCGGTGGTCGGGGACAGCAATGGCGCCTGGACCGAGGCCTGGGCACACCGACCGAGTGATCTTCGCGTTGCCGAACTTGCGGAGGTGGTGACAGAGCGAAGGACAGGAGACACTCCAGGCTCCTGCGTGAGTGAGTCCTCGGAGCGGCGGCGCACACAGCAGAGGCGGAGGCGCGCAGCAGAACGGATCTGCGGAGCTCCGTGCCCTCACCTCACAGCTACTAGAGGGCGCGGCTTCGGGCCTACGGCGCACGAGCGCAGACACTCACCAACAGCCAGAGGGGTGGAAAAGCAGGAAGAGCGACGCTGTGCCCCGGACTTCGGTGTTACTGTGGACTCAGCACACCGGCGAGGGGCCGCCCGTGCCGCGATGAGGGGTCGTGGAGCCTGAATCCAGGTAGGCAGAGCGGGCCGGGGGCCTACATCGCCGAAGGGGAGTGCCCTCCTGTCCACGCCTGCGGGACCGCGAGGCCTAGAATGAGAACACACACGTGGGCAGTGAGCACTTAGGGGACATAAGGCACCCGGGGACGGTTAACCGACGTGGGAATACTTCTCACCCCGGCGGAGAGGAAGACACTGCAGGAGTCCCCTGGAACCCTACGCATTGGCGTCCATCCGCCATTGGTGGAGCGGGCGGAGAGGTGACCCCACCAGCAGATCCCCTGCGAAGCAGCAGCGTCTAGAGGGGCGAGCGGCAGACAGAGCGCAGCGCGATCCCTGCCCCGAGTGATCGTACCCTGGACTAGAGGACGGAGGGTACACCGGGGCCCTACCTCTCCCTTGGCGCTTCTCGGAAGTAACACTCTACCCTAAGTCACAGGCGACATACGAGGAGAGACCATCAACCCCTAAGGCGGGGGATCGCCAGATAAAAGACCCTCTCTCTGTGGCCACTGGTTCGACAGAGACACTGCCTGCGCCACAAGGCATATATCTTACCTCGCCAATACAGGGGGCGCGCCGCGACGATGGCCACAGCTCGGAGGAAGGGGGAACGGTCCCTAAGGGAGATGCTCATCAAAGGGCCCCTACCGGGGGACAAAGGCAGCAGAACGCCACCCACTGCAACTACCCTGAGGGAGCGGAGGGCCGTGATGTCCCGATCACGCGATCCTTTCTGGAATGCCTGTTCAACGTCCTACGTGATGACTTCCAGACGCTTAAAAACGAAATAGCGGGTGAAGTAAAAGAAATTTGACGTGACGTTGATGAAATAGGGGACAGAGTTGCGGCAATAGAAGAATCCGAGCTGGCCAAGGGTGAGGAGGTTGCAATGCTCCAGCAGGAGGTCATCCGCCTTCGCGACCAACAACTTGACCTACAAGTACAAGCGGAAGACCTCGAGAACCGCTCACGACGCAATAACATCCGCGTCAGAGGGGTTCCGTCGAAGGCAGAAGGGGCCGATACGGCCCAATACCTCCAGGGTCTTTTCCGAGACATTTTGGGGGAGGCGGCAGATTTCGACATCCGTATTGACAGGGCACACCGAGTGGGGCTGCAGAGGCGGGCCCCTGCCCCACCGCCGGACATTTTGGCCTTCCTGCCCGACTTCCCCCTGAAGGAGCGCATTTTGCGAGCGGCACGCTCGAAACAGCCCCTCACATTCCAGGGTAACCCTGTAGCCCTTTATCAAGACCTGGCGGCTATCACCCTACAATGGAGGAAGGCCTTCAGGGAGGTGACCACACACCTGAGGGAGCAGGGGGTGACGTACTCCTGGGGGCATCCCTTTCGCCTGATTTTCAGGTGGAACGGCAAACTCCACCAGCTTCGCTCCCTCCGGGAATCATGCCAGATCTTGGGCTTGGAGACCCAGAGCCCGGAGAGCTCACCACAACGCCCACAGAGGTTATCCGGGGCGAGATGGCAACGTGTGGGCCGCAGACGCTCACCTGGCGGGGAGATACGCCCGGACCTCAACGCTTTGGCGCAAGAACGACAGGCAGCTGTTGAAGCGGTCTTGAAGGACACTGCATCCATGACTCCCTCATAATGATGATGAAGCGAGGGGAAGTGATGAAGCAATGACATGGCAATGGTCGGGGACGGGGTTCGGGGGCGGGGGGCCCGGGCTACTTGGTCCACACGTACACCCAGATTCTTACTTACCACGTGCCCCCATCTACGGATGACGGGCGCGGGACAATGACTGAACTTGGGGACTATTTGGTGGGGGTCAGGGAGGGGGGGGGAGGGGGGGTCACAGTGGTAAACACAGACTCCAGTTTGGGGGGGTTGTTGGGCTGGGGGGGAAGGTTTGGGTGGGGTGGGTGGGTTGTCCGGTAGTTCGGGAGCGTGATACCACAGACAGTGCCTCGGCGCAACACTATGGCAGGGCTTCGACACATAAAGACACACTAGCGCGTTGGGTCGATGAAGGTCATGGCGGCTAGGGAGGTAAAGGTCCTTACTCTTAATGTTAAAGGGCTTAACAACCCAATCAAGAGACGAGCTATACTGTCATATCTGGAACATTCGGGAGCGGACATATGTCTTCTCCAAGAGACTCATCTCATGGTAAGGGATCACCACCGCATGCGCTCCAGGGCATTCCCACATCAATATTTCTCGTCCTCGGGGGGGAAAAAGGCAGGGGTTGCCATACTTGTTGCTAAACGGTGCCCGGGAGCGATACTAGAGAAGGTGGCCGAAATAAAGGGGAGGCTACTGGCTCACAACTTGCGGATTGGCCCACACACCATAGTGATAGGCTCTATATATGCTCCCAACATAGGACAGGAATCCTTCCTCAAACAGGCACTAGCTGATTCACTGGCGTCCCAGAATCGCATGACCCTCATTGGGGGAGACTTAAACTTAGTGATGGATGCAAGCAAAGATAGAACCCAATCTGTATATTCTCTGAGCGGGGAACTCTCAAAGGGAGGGAAACAGTGGCTGCGAGAGATGGGCCTTGGGGACCTATGGAGGGAGGCACACCCGACCTCACACCAGTACACCTTCTTTTCCCACGCACATAAATCCTATGCTCGTATTGATTATTTTCTCGGCACACAGGACATTGCTAGGGTGATGGGGTCGATGAGCATCGAGCCAGCGGCGCTATCGGACCATGAGGCAGTGGTGGCAACCATGTCACTCTCTACGGGACCCGTGCGGGTGGGTCAGTGGCGGCTCAGAGAGACGATGCTGCACAAACAGGCCGTGGAGCAGCAACTCACTGCTCGTATCCAGGACTACTTGGCTCTTAACGACACGCCAGGTATAGGCCCCACGACTCTTTGGGAAGCGTTGAAAGCGGTCATCCGTGGCGAATTAATAGCTATAGCGGCGGCAGATAACAAAGAGCGCAAGGAAATCCGCGCGACATTGTCCGCACAGCTGCAGGAGCTTGAAAGAGTTCATAGTAGAACTGGGGCACCCCGCGTGTGGCGCCAGATTAAGGCCGCCAGAGCGCAACTGGCAGGCCTGGACTTGGACAGGGCCGAATACGCGGCGGTCCGATTAAAACACTCGTATTATGTAGGAGGCAACCACACGGGCCGCTTGCTAGCTGCCAGACTTCGGGCTCAGAGACAACGAACGCAAGTACCCTCACTGCGGGACAGCGAGGGGGAGGAGATAGTGGGAGACCAGGACATAGCGAGGGCCTTCCGGGACTTCTATCAGAAGCTATACACGGCTGATCTCTCAATGGACCAGGCGACACTAGAGTACCTAGACTCAGTCGAAATGTCCACACTAACGCCCGACCAGAAGGCACAACTAGATGCCCCCATTAGAATTGACGAAGTCATCACTGCGATATCGCGTCTTAAGTTGCTTAAGTCTCCCGGCCCAGACGGGTTCCCTGCCCTCTACTATAAGAAATTCTGTCACTTACTGGCCCCGCTGCTGGTCCGCCTGTTTAATTCGTTCGAGGGGAGGACGCGATTCCCACTACAATGCTGGGGGCCGCCATAGTGGTTCTGCCGAAGCCCGGCAAGGATCGGCAACAATGCGGCTCATACCGCCCAATATCGCTCCTCAATGTCGATTTTAAGATATTTACTGGAATACTCGCGGCCCGACTAGGCCCATGCATGCTCAACTTAATTGAGCCCGATCAAGCTGGGTTTATTCAATCCCGCCAATGCGGAGACAATACCAAACGGATACTACATCTCGTGGATAAAGCCAACCAGACAAACCTCGACGCGATCCTCCTGACTATAGATGCCGAAAAGGCGTTTGATCGGGTAGACTGGCGCTTTTTGGGGCACACAATGGCTAAATTTGGTCTGGGTGAGAGATTTAGGGAATGGGTGGGCTGTTGCTACAGCGGCCCTACAGCCCACATTAGAGTGAATGGCTCAACGTCGCAGCCCTTCGCGATCCGGAGGGGGACACGGCAGGGATGCCCGCTGTCGCCACTCCTTTTTGCATTATACATCGAACCCCTTGCGCAAAGAGTCCGTGACAATCGCAACATCCGGGGCATTTCATTTGGGGGGGAAACCCATCCAATCAGTCTCTATGCTGATGATGTGATAGCGGCGCTCGAGGAGCCTAGGGTCTCCCTTCCGGCATTTCTGGAGGAGCTGGAGACATTTGGTGAAGTGTCCGGCTTCAAAGTTAATGCTGGGAAGTCGCTCATTCTGGATCTTCACCCGACACCGGCATTGCTTAGAAGGCGAGAGGGCGATATGTGCGGCATCCAGGTAGTGGATTCAATCCCATACCTGGGGTTATAACTAGCGCCGTCAGTGAATCAAACGGTGCACCTGAACTACGCCCGTTTGGCCCAACAGGCAAAAAGAGACCTGAATAGCTGGAGTAAGCACCAGCTTTCCCTCCTTGGACGAGTTGCAGCGATTAAAATGTCCCTACTGCCAAAAGCACTATTTCTCTTCCAAACTCTCCCAGCGCCACCACCTCCCGGGGTAATAACTTCATTGCAACGCAACATCAATCGTTTTATCTGGGCGGGAGCGCGGCCACGCATGGGTAAAGCGCTGGGATACCAAAGACCGGAGCAGGGTGGGTTGGGAATTCCAGACCTCCTTGGCTACTACAAAGCCGCGCAGTTGAGATACTTAGTGGAGTGGGTCCGACCGGAGTCGGAAAAACGGTGGCTCTTCCAGGATAGGGCCCTAGCCGGGTACCACTCTGGAGGGTTCCCTTCCTGAGGAAGGCGCAGCGCCCACTAGGCCTCATGCGCTCTCCCATCACTAAATCGGTGATGTCGGTGTGGGATGGGGTAGCGGTCCGCAGAAAGTTTACTACATACCCTTCACCTCTGACCCCATTGTTCAGGAACAGCGATTTCACGCCGGGCTGGTCCGATAACGCGTACACAGCATGGCATGGCACCCCCTGCCGCTCAGTGGGCCACCTATTCGACCTGTCGGGAATTATCCCCTTTACTCAGCTGAAACAAGACTATGGGATCCCAGAAGAAGAGCGGTTGGGTGCTTCAACCGGACATAAAAACAGAGGGGGGTCGCAAGTTAACCCACTTCGAAAAATGGCTGATCACAAAGACTACGGATAAGGGCTTGGTCTCCAATATATACGACATGCTCAGACACACCACGCAAACACGAACCACACCGAGCAAGAAAAGATGGGAGCGGGAGTTAGGAGGGGAGCTCACGCAGAAGGACTGGGAGGGGATCTACTCCAGGGCAAAACACACAGGTCGCAATGTGGCTAGCATAGAGACCGCCACGAAAATCGCTACTTATTGGTACCTTACCCCGGTCCGCCTACACAGGGGCAATCCGCAACGTAGCTCTGCTTGTTGGAGGGGCTGTGGTGAGGAGGGCACGCTGCTGCACATCTTGTGGGACTGCCCGCTACTCTCCCCTACTGGGCTGAGATCCTCGAAGTGGTAGACGAGCTGTTTGATACACAGATCCCGAGGCTCCCGGTGTACGTGGTCTTAGGGCTTCCAAATCCAATCACATATCCACTTAAGAGCATGAAGGGACGCCAAATGGGGTTGACATTGGGGGCCGCACTGCAAAACATACTGTCTCACTGGGGTACCTCCACCTTGCCCACTCACACAGGGTGGCTACACAGACTCTGGTTCATCCTGGGCATGGAGCGCATTTCGGCTACCCTGACGAACTCCGCTGCCTCATTCCAGACAGTGTGGGCCCCTCTCTTGAAACTG